>OZ018337.1:10117644-11317644 GCA_963969495.1 Ceratothoa steindachneri | reverse complement strand
TGAAAAGTGATCGGACAAAACTGTTTCCAATACTTATTTCTAAAATTAGCAGACTAAATACAGATAATCTTTCTTTCTCTTTGTTATTTGCTTTGTGGCAAAGTGACTAGGTGTTGACATGATGGAGGTCTTAGAGTGGTTTAGATTGCGAGATAAAACTGAGAGCACTGGAGATAGATTGTAGTGATCGAACTACGCAATTGGTAGACCTCTGGCAGTAAAATTGCTGAATTCAATAGTCTCAATGGATACCCCGACAAAATGGACGCGAATTGGTCCTACTTAACCCAAGCATGACTTACTAAATATATATCATGTAAATGTACATACACGTAATCACGCAAACAAAATGGTTGAAGAACTGCGTTTGATAAAGCAGCCCAAGTTTTGTTTCGAGATAGAATTTTCAAATACGGATATTTAAGGAGGAGCCCGAGTAAACAGAGTGTTTGACCATTAGAGATGTAGCAGCGGAAATTGTATCAAATGATACAAATAAGAGTTTATAATGTAAATGTACACACAATGCACAGGCTTCGTAGCCCCGCGCAAACAAATGTTGGAAAAAACTAACCATGAAGGAGGCAGATCGTCTCATGGTCATCTCCAGACCACGCCTTCTGCATTAAGAGCGCACATATAAATTAGAAAAGAAGGAAGAAGACAGGATAGAAACGAATTCATTTGCGTTCACGCTCCCGCCTAAATCTAGTAAACCTTGGCAAGCTCGTAACTCGTACTCAATTTAATAATATATGGACTACTAGTCTCCCACCTAGTACGCTCCGTGTCGCGCAGCTTGCATCATAATATTCCGATATTAGAATAGAGTTTATTTTCGTATGTCTATTTTTGCCTCTAACCTTCGATAAAGCAACCAAGTAGAGGAACACCGTAAGATTATTTATCTTTGAAGCCAGATAAATTATTCGCCATAACGCCATCCTTCACCTAGAAACTGAAACTAGTCGCTCCCTCATAAGAAAACCTTGTCGTAACTATAACATTTAACTATCACCCCAGAATTGGCAACTTTCCTATAAATATTTATATTGTTTATCAAATTTTATGGATGAAATTAAGCTGTGTACTGAGAGATTAGGGAGAGGAAATACCCTTTATCTTATTTCATTCAATTATTCATATTAAAAAACCGTCCCAAGCGTGGGAACTAATTTAGCGACCACCTCATTATCGATTCAACGATCTTGATCGAGTAAGATCGCAAATGGCCCTTAAGGGAGTGTCAGGCGCACTGCAGATGATACCCGGAGGTATGCTCGCCCTCCCTGCCTCAATGATATAGAGAGAATCTGGCTTAATCATGAAGGTTAGGCTGATTCTTGGAAACAGCCAGCTCTTATGGTGCCGATAGGATACCCCGCCTAACTCTTCTTTAGAGTACTCAGGTTATATACATAACTTCCTCATCATTTCACCTACCTCAAATTCATTAGAACTCTCCAAACATCTCACGAGGATTTTTTAGATTCTTTCTATTCGCTTTTAAATAAGAAAATTTCAAGATGAGAGGAAAATAATAAAGTGGATGTGGATAGGTCGATTCTCTCTTCCGAATTGTACCAACACAATTCACTCGCTTCAGAGGAAATATGCCGGAGATCGTAATTGAGTTGCTTTAACGGTTCTGTTACCATTACCATCTCCGCATCCATTACACTTTTACGCTACAAATGATTGCTCGATGGAGTCTTTGTCAATCAAGAGGCCCTCACTCGGATTCACTTCCTTGGGCATCATTTTATTTCCTTGTGCGATCAAAGTGAGAAACACCGCTCTGCTTTCTCTTAGGACAGAATTTACCCTTTTATAGAAATTGGGCGCCCCCACAAGGGGGGTTTTCCACTTAAGGGAGGATCAATTACTCTCTAGAAGGTCTCGTTTTGTAGCCTCAGTGGGAGGTGATTTTTCCGAAACTTCTAAGGAAGTTTAGCGATTTTGCTTTCTTTCGTTGGTTTCCTTCCACAGCTGCAAACAACTTCCTTTTCCACGCTTCCTTCATTTAGTGGTGTTCATTTCTGGCTTGATACAGCCTCGTGTTGTCGTGGTTGTGGTATTGGTTGCATGAGTGTATAATGGCTCTTTTTTCATAGATATTTATGAGTTAGGTCGCAATTTAGTTTATTGATATAGTAGATAGATTGTATGTGTCTGTGTGTATTTCAATAAACATCAAATTTGTCACAAGTCCACACTGCTGTAGGGTGTGTGTAACTTGGCTATGACCATCACTTTAGTTCATATTTGAAGTGCCTTACAAAAGGGTGAAAGTTGGGGTAAGTAGGGAAGTTTTCGTGAATTAGCACCAAAGAGTCTCTCAAAGTCTGATTTTTGCTTTTACTCCTTTGCAAATGGTTTCAAACCATCATCTACCTTAATTCTTGAGTTCTCTTTTACATAGGCCAGCGAGAGTTTCTCTCGCACACATTTTGTAAGGGAAGAAATGCAAAGAAAGAAGCAAGGGAGAAAAAAAATGTAAACGTGTGGAAGAGATACAATCGGAAACCTCCTCCAGGTAGTGGGGTTGGAAGGGTACAAAGCTACGACCGTTGGGGCTGGGAGAGCACTCAATCCTCTATATCAATCAATCATCAATGCTTCATCTTAGATCCCCTTTGCGGGATGTAGGCGTAATTGCCTCCCCTCAACAGACACTTCACTGAATTTGGCAACGACTCCATCGAAAAACTCCGAATTGACTCATGGAACGAAAGTGGAATGTGACGTTGACTGGCAGATGCGTGTCGAACTGCAGACATAGAAAGTATGGGAGTAAGATTCTACTACGATAAAATTTTGGTGTAATATTTGCGAAAAATTATATGTTTACCGAAAACTTCGCCCACACTTCTGTGCGTATGAAGAAGCGTATCAAATATTCAGTAATGATTGATTGATTTTGAGGGAAAAGGAAAAGTCATCAGCGAAAATCAGTTCCGCAATTCGCCACTCAACTTTGATCCCATATTTCAGTTTACCCATGTCAAATTTCATCGTTACTCAGGTCAACCATGAAAGATGAGGAAGTTGCCGAATTCTGAGAAAAATATCTCGAACATAAAGAATAAATAGCAAGTTTAAGATAGACAGAAAGGAAAATTTGAGTAATAGGAAAGAAAAACAACGTTGCAAATTAATCGGTGCCATAGCAGGTGGGAACCGGTGTTCGCTCCCATCAAACTTAAAACTGCCACGGACTTCACAAAATTTGGGACCATTTGCCCGATGCATTTTAAACCAAACAACTAAATTTAGTAACTTATGTTGACTTCCATCAAATAATTAAGTCTTAAACTATAATAAAGTAATACGCGAAACATATCCTAGACTAATGGATAAATGCAATGAGGAATGAATAATATATATATATATATATATATATATATATATATAT
The DNA here is from genome assembly GCA_963969495.1 of Ceratothoa steindachneri. Classification (NCBI taxonomy): domain Eukaryota; kingdom Metazoa; phylum Arthropoda; class Malacostraca; order Isopoda; family Cymothoidae; genus Ceratothoa; species Ceratothoa steindachneri. The sequence goes on along the minus strand of OZ018337.1, from coordinate 11,314,229 downwards.
ATATATATATATATATATATATATATCCAAAAAATACAGTAGCATACGTATAACTATAATATGACTAATTTTATATGCAAAGCCAGGTTTCGACGGAGATATCCGTCATTGTCAGTCGCTAGTGAAGAAGTGAGATACAGAAGTTGCTGAACGTACAAAAACACGAATCAGTTCCAATAAGGTGGATGATGCGAGAATGTGTCGGCATTTTTGAGAAACGTAGGTATAAATTTCTTGCTTATTAAGGTATTAGTATTGAATTGTCCGTCGGAAGTATTAAAGTTGGGAATTTATTTTATAAGTGCCGATTCAATTAAGCGTCAATGTATATAAATGTGAAACTTATAAACTATTTTAGCCTTATCAATATCAATTTGATGATTCTCATTGGACATATGTAGAAATAAACTCGAGGAGAGAGTGTAGGATTTGAGTCTGTTATGGTATTCTCTTTCTAGTTTTGCAGGCTGGGTTTAAGTGATCATCAGCTTCCTTACGGGATGAAAGAAAAATATATATTTATATCTGGATTCTTTAATCCTGTATATTATAGCCGGAATAAGCTTTTAAAATGGTAAAAAAGTAATGTAATTTTTCTTATTAAAATAACAATAAATTTTCAGATTCTGACTGATTCACCTATATAAATAGTAATTTCATCTAAACTTAACTCTATAACATTTAAACCTATCAGGCACAAGGATAGATTAAAATGTTACTTACGCTTCAATCGTATACACATAAACACGGCCGAAGTCAGTTCAAATACCATTCGAGAGGCTTCAACCTAAAATTGTACGCCCCTGAATCGACTCCGTTCCCAGCTGAGATTGACTCCCGTGAAGTATCGGAAGGTCTTAGGACCGGACGATACAAGTGGGAATGCTCAGACGAGGTTCCACAGCGACAGGTTGAGGAAGCCCTCGCACAAAATAAGGTAAAATTGACAACGGACTGTTTTCACACGATAACTGACACCGAATTTCAAAAGAAAAGAAACGGCAGGGAGCGCACCCCACCCAGTACACCTCATTGGGCGTGCTCCGTTGTTCACCTGGTGAGAAATAGATGGCCCCTTCGGGCACAGTCAGTGCTGCTTGGTTGGGAGCAAGGGCACGCCGAGGTTTGACGACTCCGTTGGACGAACAGCAACACATGAAGCGTGCCTTCTGAACGATCGGAAACGTTTTCGATGGATAGGCGAGAGCACCCCCCGGGAAAAGAACTCAGCAACCCCCCTTTTAAATCATTGATTGGTCACGAGTTTCAGAGAGAGAGAAAGCGTTCAAAAGGACTACAAAAAAGGACCCATTCGTCTAAAAAAAAATCTGCAACGTGCCAGTTAGAAAAGTGGTGCGTTGACTTTCCGGAGGGCTGCTACTCAAAATGCAGCCTTTAAAGTATCTGGACTACTTGTATACTGACGCGAGAGGTGGAGAAACTGAAAGACCTCTATAGATAGTCAGAGGAGAGAGCTGAAATTCTTGAAAGAAAGGTGGAGAAACTGGAGGCCCTTCACGCAGCACACATTCGATGCCTAGAAGAGGCACCGCCCACTGACAAGTCAAATTTTCTGGTGCCGTAGTTCTTACCCAAGCGGAGATTCCGGCATCATCTAAGGTTAAGCCAGCTGAGGCAAGAGAAAAAGAAGAAAGGACAAAAGAAGAAAAATAAGAAAAAGAATAAAGTTGAAACAAAAAAGAAAAACCCACAATAGAAAAAAAAACGGATTAACAAGAAGAAAAAGGGGAATAAAAAAAAGAAAGATAAGAATGTGGAGTGTAAAGAGGGAATTTTGTGACTATATGAACACAATATATCTAGATTTTTTGATCTACCATCGAGTTTTAGACTAATTAGAAACAATAGCGATCATAAGAAGCATCAAATCCAATCTTTCAAATTCATTGGGTCATAAGACAGGGAGAGGAGATCTCGATCTCACCAATTTTGTTGAATTTCCCTTTGAAGAAATTGTTAGAAATAGAAATTTGCCCAAGAAAATGTATTATACTTTGCAAAATCAAACACCGCAGATAAAATTATGTTGTTAAGTGACAGCAGACAATAATTCCGAACACTGATCGAGAGTTTGACATTCATGCAAAAAGGGTTGATTTAAAAACGAACCTCAGAAAAATAACTTCATGACAAACCAATCAGGTGGTGATTTGATAAACAGAGAAAATGACACCAAACAAAATTAAAATCATAGTCAAAGATTTAAATCTTGGTCATCAAAAAAGATTTTTATCGGCAAATGATCGAGAAATCCAATACCGAATTACATTTGGTTGGCAAAATTTAGAAAGGCAAAACAGGTCTATCTCTAAAAGCAAAATGCCCAGCTTTCTAAAAGAAACCTTTATAATCACTGCTTGATTTTAACTATTTATTACCAATACCCCCTAAAATTTGAACCTAACCAAAAACAGACCTCATAAGCGACGTTATTATTATAGAAAAATGCGTAGCATATAAACCAAACGTAGATAAGTGAACCGACAAAAAACAAGATATATGTACATGAAAACATAGGAATCTCTATTAAAAGTGGTTTTGGCATGTGTCACGACAAAAGAACAACACAAGAGAGTGCTGGAGATAATGGCATTGACCATTATTCATTCACTAAAGTGTTACTTTATTAAGCTTACATTGGTGATTGCGATTTTCCTTTTCTTTACTCCGATAAAATTAAACTTGTATTTACCTAATTATTATTATCTCCATCTATTTTTTTCAGATGAAGCCCAATTGCACATCGATATTTGGAAAGATACCTACTAGTCAATATTTATAAAAGCACTAGTCTACTAAGTACATTCCTTGTTTTAATAAATGGGGGAGAATTAGTGGGTCATGTTTAAGTCACCTTCGCCTTGCTGATAATATGGAAGTGTTTGCCTTGAATCGTGGGAAATTAGAGGCAATGACAACAAAATTATTACAAGCCAGAATAAAAGGCTACTTTTTAAGAAGAAGTAGATCTCGCAGAAGGTGCGATGATGAAATATGGTCAATTGCGTGATGATCGTCGCGGAATCGACCACTGGCCCATGAGCAATGGAAGCTTCTTTGGAGACGCTCTTTGCCGTCCAATGAAACCAAATGAGGTAATGATGATGTTCTTTCACTAAACTCGAAGAATAAAGATTTTTTGTCTGGAAAAATGAACAACAAGAGGGAAAGTCCTTTCAATGACCTGCGGCGTTTTCTTTTAGGATCATAAATGGTTATTCAATTTATGGTTTCCCATTGTTCCACTCAACTACAAGTGCCTGTGAATGGCTAAACGCTGCTTTTGCCACTATATGGCGCCACCAAGCGCCAAATCCAATGGCCTATTTGAAATCTCTATGGTGCATAACCATATGTCCTACAATGGAACTTTACTCCTTTTGACAAAAAAGTGACGCCTAGACCTGGCGCTTCCCCGCAGGTAAAAACAAGGTATAAATGAGAATATCTTTTAATTAGCAAAAAAGGGTAAAAAAATAAAACGAAAGATCCAAAAAATCTCTCGAAGTTACAAAGCCAAGAAGATTACTGATGTGTGTATCTCTCCTTAATAGGATGAAACTTTATTCTGGTTTCAGCTCAAAGGCAATTAAAGGAAAATAATTTATAAATTCATTAATAATAATTAATTATTCATAAGCGGAAGTTGAACAGAGCATCTTCATAGAGGTGAATAAGAATTTAGACAAATGTGATAGAACGTGTTGAAGCTGCGTTTAATTTCAACTCCTACCCCGTATTATTTAAAACCACGATGCTGCCCACGTGCATCTTCGATTCGAGGCTTGGAGTCTTATCTCAGCTACCGGATGCCAATGTTTAAACAAGGAGGTTATCATCGACCCCCCCTGTTGTTCAAGGAGAACAGCATTAGAACAGCCATTGTTCGTTTTGAGCCCTTCGCCAAGAAACGGTTCTCATCCCCCCTGTTGTTCAAGGAGAACAGCATTAGAACAGCCATTGTTCGTTTTGAGCCCTTCGCCAAGAAACGGTTCTCATCCCCCCCCCCCTGTTGTTCAAGGAGAACAGCATTAGAATAGCCATTGTTCGTTTTGAGCCCCCTGCCAAGAAACGGTTCTCATCCCGCCCCCCCTGTTGTTCAAGGAGAAAAGCATTAGAACAGCCATTTGTTCGTTTTGAGCCCTTCGCCAAGAAACGGTTCTCACCCCCCCTGTTGTTCAAGGAGAACAACATTAGAACAGCCATTGTTCTTGAGCCCGTAGACAAGAGACGGTTCTCATCCCCCCCCTTTGTTCAGAAGAGAACAACCTAGAACAGCCATTGTTCTTCAAGCCGTTCGTCGAGAAACGGTTCTCCTTCCCAAGACGCCTCGTCAGGATCCTTTTATCCCCCCCCCCTTCAGCTGAAACTCGCCAGCGGACCGAAACTCCTTTGCGCCACCTTCCACTGCACCACTAGTGCCAAGGTTACGTAAGCCAAACTTCACCTTTGAGTATTGATCCCTTTTGTCAATTCTATCCTGTGCTTTAAATTGTTTATCGAACCATCCCATCTCTTTAACTCTATATTTGTTTTACCTTTTTTAATCCCTTAAATCCTTGGATTAGCCCGAGTCTCCACGTCCCTTTCCATTCTGTTTATGTCAATATTTTCCGTTTTTGTGTATTGTTTATAGTTATTATTAATAAAACTCTATTTTATTAATGATAGCAATATTATTATCCTTGAGCTCAGTTCCACTTCTTAAGCATATCGAAGATACATAATATCGGCCGCCAGACAGTAAACGCACTCTAAAGATAATTAAGGAAGTTCCCTCAACGAATAGTGTTATATATATGGTATCGTCGGGAGTCATTCTACGACATATATATATATATACTATTTAAATTTGGTATCAGGTGTGTAAGGTTTAACGCTATATCTTTGCAAACACTGGTCTCAGTCGAGTAAAGCATAGTATTATTCGTTATAATAATAGAATATAGCAGTTCCCTTTTGTTTTAACGATTGCTATCACCCCTTTTTTTTAAACTTAAGAAGCTGGAGTAGCTCAAGGAACGGTTATAATAATTTGTTTGTGTTTTTTTTTGTGATTTTAGTCAGTGGTTATTTAGATTGAGAAACCAAGTACGAATAGTTCAGTGCCCATATTTAGGTAGGCTAATTCTATAGAGGCATAATTCTTGTTGCGAGGAATTTTAGTTGGTTGATTAGTGCGCCCCCAAGTGCAAAGATGACTCAGTTTGAAATCTTTAAAGCGCAAGGAGAATCCTGTGGACTCTCCGGAAAAGAACTAATTGAGTACATTTAAGAGGAGCAAAGAAAAGAGGAAGAAAGAGAAAAACAAAGAAAAAAGGAAGAAAGAGAAATACAACGAGAAGAAAGAGTAATCCAACGAGAAGAACGAGAAGGAAAAATACAACGAGAAGAACGTGAAAGAGAAATACAACGAGAAGAAAGAGAAAGAGAGGAACGGATAAGACAAGCTGAGCTTCAGATTGAATTAGCTCGGATTAAAGCAGAAGTTCAAAGAAAAAAGGTAGAAAAAGAAAGAGAAAGAGAGGAACGGGAAAGAGTAATCCAACGAGAAGAACGAGAAGGAAAAATACAACGAGAAGAACGAGAAAAAGAAATCCAACGAGAAGAAAGAAGGACGGACTCGCGCTCCTTCCCAGGAAAGCTGACAAAGTTTCCGAGCCCCGTAAAACCCCAAAACTTCTTTCCCCAAAACCAACAACGGGACTCCAAACCTCCCGTTAAGACTTCTCCTCCATCTCTCTTCCCGAAGCGACCAACCATATGCTTCACCTGTGGTGTAGAAAACCACATGAGCTGGAATTGCCGCCAAAATTCTAGGCTTAAAAGCGGACCAGCCCACCAAGTTCACCAGATTAATGCAACCCCGGCTCCCCCGGTGGTGCAGACCCAAGCAGAAACTTCTCCCCCTCCGTCAGGCCACCAGGTAAATTTTGTTTTTGGTAAAAGTTCATCGGGAACTTTGAAATATGAGGAGGGCAGCGTGGACAGCTGCCGAGTATTGACTCTCGTCAGGGACACAGGATGTACGTGCTTCATCGTGTCCGACGAACTCCTCCCAGTGGCCTCTAACCACGAAAAATTTGCGGTGGTACATGACCAACTTGGGCGGGCGAACCGATTCCCCGTCGCTAGATGTTATCTGCAGTGTCAATATTATAATGGCTGGGCTGAAGTCATTGTAGCACCCATAAAATTCTGTTCCGTACTTATAGGACAGAGCCCCCAAGTAAGTTTCGACCCTGTGTTTCAGGCCGCCCTTCCTCATGGCCGGGATAAGAAAAAAGCCCAGGAGCCCGTTCCCATCAGAACCACGATACCGTCCGATTTCTCGGAGACCCCTAACCAGGACTTTAGTACGGCAAAAGAGGAGTGTGAATCACTAAAACCCTTAGGTGATAAGGCCCCAGACAAGGACACGGAGACTGTCCCTGCACCCCAAGAAAAAAAGAACCCCCAACGCGCCCATGGAAATACCTTCGTAGAACTGGACCAAGCATCGGCGCTTGAAGAGAATTGCCCCACGGAGTCCCTTAAGGTAATCCAGACAGTGTGCATCCAACCTGATGCCGATTACCCTCCTCCTTCCCTACCAGGCGAGTCTTTGGAACCCTCTGACCTGGATAGTGATACGCAGCTGACTCCACGTCCGAAGAGTCAGCTACAAGAACTAATTAAATGGAATCACCATTTACCCGCCCTATTAGCTCTTTTTGAGCGACTGCGTAAAAATGGCCTCAGCATTGGCCCCAGCAAATGCCATTTTGCTCACGAAACCACCAAATATTTGGGTTTCAAAATAGGACAAAGCAAGTTAGGTCCCCACGAGAACAAGATTAAGGCAATCGCCCACATGCCCCTCCCGATTACAAAGAAGCCATTAAGATCGTTCCTAGGATCAGCTTCTCCCTATCAGCGATTTGTTCCGAATTTCGCTGCAATTTTGGCCCCCCTATGCCCCCTTCAGGAAAAGAATTTCCCCGATCGTTTACGTTGGAATGATGTCGCTGTTTCCCATTTTAATCAGCTCAAAAGTAAGTTCATTTCTGCCCCCATTTTAAAGTTGCCCAACCCGGAAAAATCTTTTGGGGTTAAGACCGACGTGATCAACGAGGGCATTAGAGGTGTACTCCTTCAATACGTGGATGACAGAACGAGTCATCCAGTTGCATATGCTAGTCGTCAATTATTACCACGTGGAAAGAGATATGCCACTAGAGAAAAGATAGCTCTATCAATTATCTGGGTCATAGACAAATTCAAGCTGTACTTGATATGTAAAGAATTTCAAATAGGAACCGACCACCGTCCGTTAGCCTATATTAGGAATTTGAGACACTCAAACGGCCGCATCATGCGCTGGAGTTTACTCTTGCAAGAGTATCAGTTTAAAATAAATTAGATAAAAGGTTCCGATAACCAGGTCGCTGACGCACTCAGTAGGAATGCGTTACCGAATAGCGTAGAATAATTGTATTCATAGGATTAGTATCTCCATGTAGGTATATACCGTCTTGTACGACTTAATTTAAGATTCTTTTCTAATATAATTAATTAATGTATATGTCTGAATTTTGTAACGCTCAATGTCTAATTTTTTGTATGTATATATATTTGTTCTTATTAATTTACGTATAAATTATTTTGTCCCGTATGTACTAATTTTATATCATTTCATTGTTCCATGCCCCTTTTTTTTATTAAGTTGTTATAAAGGTTATTTTCCCCTGTAATCTAAAGATCAAAATAATCATATGTATTGAGGTAATACTAGTTAGGTGCAGGAAGGTACGGTTGGTACAAGAAACCGAGTTCCCTACAACGGAGCTCTATCGTTGTCCCTTCTCTCTTTTTTTTCCGAAGTGACAACTTCCCCTGGAATGGAGGGGTGTGATAGAACGTGTTGAAGCTGCGTTTAATTTCAACTCCTACCCCGTATTATTTAAAACCACGATGCTGCCCACGTGCATCTTCGATTCGAGGCTTGGAGTCTTATCTCAGCTACCGGATGCCAATGTTTAAACAAGGAGGTTATCATCCCCCCCCCCTGTTGTTCAAGGAGAACAGCATTAGAACAGCCATTGTTCGTTTTTGAGCCCTTCGCCAAGAAACGGTTCTCATCCCCCCCTGTTGTTCTAGGAGAACAGCATTAGAACAGCCATTGTTCGTTTTGAGCCCTTCGCCAAGAAACGGTTCTCATCCTCCCCCCCTGTTGTTCAAGGAGAACAGAATTAGAACAGCCATTGTTCGTTTTGAGCCCTTCGCCAAGAAACGGTTCTCATCCCCCCCCTGTTGTTCAAGGAGAACAGCATTAGAACAGCCATTGTTCGTTTTGAGCCCTTCGCCAAGAAACGGTTCTCATCCCGCCCCCCCTGTTGTTCAAGGAGAACAGCATTAGAACAGCCATTTGTTCGTTTTGAGCCCTTCGCCAAGAAACGGTTCTCACCCCCCCTGTTGTTCAAGGAGAACAATATTAGAACAGCTATTGTTCTTGAGCCCGTAGACAAGAGACGGTTCTCATCCCCCCCCTTTGTTCAGAAGAGAACAACCTAGAACAGCCATTGTTCTTCAAGCCGTTCGTCGAGAAACGGTTCTCCTTCCCAAGACGCCTCGTCAGTATCCTTTTAACCCCCCCCCCCTTTGGCTGGAACTCGCCAGCGGACCGAAACTCCTTTGCGCCACCTTCCACTGCACCACTAGTGCCAAGGTTACGTAAGCCAAACTTCACCTTTGAGTATTGATCCCTTTTGTCAATTCTATCCTGTGCTTTAAATTGTTTATCGAACCATCCCATCTCTTTAACTCTATATTTGTTTTACCTTTTTTAATCCCTTAAATCCTTGGATTAGCCCGAGTCTCCACGACCCTTTCCATTCTGTTTATGTCAATATTTTCCGTTTTTGTGTATTGTTTATAGTTATTATTAATAAAACTCTATTTTTTTAATGATAGCGATATTATTATCCTTGAGCTCAGTTCCACTTCTTAAGCATATCGAAGATACATAATATCGGCCGCCAGACAGTAAACGCACTCTAAAGATAATTAAGGAAGTTCCCTCAACGAATAGTGTTATATATATGGTATCGTCGGGAGTCATTCTACGACAACAAACATTTATATAAAAAAATGCAAATATTTAAGAAATAGCGTGTTTCGATGATTGTGGTCCCAACTTCTAAACTAATCATTTCTGAAAATATTTCTTTATTATATGATCTCCTTATTATTCAGGAATTTCCCATCACAATTAACATAAACAAACATAATGCAACATTTTTTAGTCTTCGAATGATTATAGTAATTTATAAGCCAATCGCAATACAGGAAAGACTTTGTCAGATATTTGACTTTTAATAATTCATGGAAATACATCGATCTGTTAGATGACTTTGTAAGGGCTTATAATAATTCTAGGCATAGAATGATTGGCAACACACCAGTTCAAGTTATACATGATGTTGTTATACTGGAACAGAGATCTGAAGTCAATAAAAGGGGTTTCTATATAAAAGCGTTGATTAGTTAGAATTTCACGCGTTTCCAGTACTTTTAAAAAGGGATACGAGGTTGGGTGGAGTGAGGAAATCTACAAGATATATAGGAGTTCAAAAATTTTAGAGCTGTATTATATTGAAGATTGACTTGGAAAACATATTAAAGGTGGGGATTATGAAGAGTAACTACCGAAATTAAAGTTTGACTCTCGTAAGAAATATGTAGTGGAAAAGATAGTTAAAAGAAAGGGCGTGGAAAAATTAAGGAGATATTTAGTAAAATGGAGAGGATACCCCAAATAGTTTAATTCATAGGTCAAGGCATGTGATATCCTACACCAGCCTTGAGGACATGCATTCGTGGAATTATATAAAGGTAGGAGATGGAAAAGCTTTTCAGCATTTGTGAAGATGGAGTCCGAGTGTTTTTATGTTACCTTTCCTGTCTCATCCTCTTTGGATATTTACCCTCAAAATTTCATGTCTGACTATAGAAATGAAGTGCACAAATCTATTATAACAGTCAACAGTCAGTATGAGGTAGGCTTTGTGAGTTTCAATTTACATGGAACCAATATATATAATATTATTAAGCCTAGACACGCATTCACAGTTTATCGGAAAATGACGGAAGTAAATAAGTATCCATCAAATAATATATTGGCAAGAGGAAAGGAAAGTAAAATTAAAGGAATTGACTAAGCTTATGATGAGATATGGATAGACGTCGGATATTATAAAAATATGAATCCTAGGATGAGACAGAAATTTGAATCTCAAGATTCACTGTTTCAATCAGACAAAGCGCAACGAAAAGTATCCACTGACTATCTGTTCATTGGTCAATGTGAAATGGAAAAAAAATCTGTTATTTGTTCTGACAGAAGAGTTTTCCAATATAATGAAAAGATCTATCAGAGATAATATTCCTCAAATAAATAATTGTATAGCATTTATATAGATGTTCCGGCTCTTATATCTTATATCATGTTATATTTAATCTAACCATATAGACTAGAATTTAGTAGCTGGGATCCAGTTGAGGCTGCTGAGAATTATTCACCTGCCTTTCAATGATGGGTAATTCAGTATAGCTTTTGATAATTCACACTATCTGAATCTAAGTTCTGGTGACATACGATCAATTTTGATCTATATAAGAACGGTTGAAGGGAGTAATTTTCCTTTAATTCTCGGTTATTTGGTGATTAAACTACATATTAGGAGAAAACATCAAAATTATTAAAAAGTTTAAATAGCCCACGCTTGTTTATAGGATTAACAGCTCAGAGAGAACATGTTTTTCGATCTCTATTCTCCTCCCTATTCCAAAATACAACGCCCTATCTAAAGAGTTGTGCTTGCTATCTAAGAAAGAAGGCCATTTCAGCCGGTTTCGATACCATACAGGATATTATGCATGGAAAGACTGCAAAGCTAGCTTTGCTGGGAAGGGCGAAAAATACTATTACTAAAGATACTAGACAATATATTAAAAGAAAGTTAAAATCTCAGAGTGTTAATGAGAGGAAGTCCGAAAAAATGGGTGTAATAAATAAGCGGAAATACATGAATAAGAAGTTAAATATAGATCATGAAGAGGGCGGGGATGATTTTTTCTCATAATATAAACAAGCACACGTTTCATAGTTTGTAGAGGGATACGGTAGAATAGTAATATTTTCACACCTCCTAAGATATAACTTCGAGAGAGAAAGCGAACCGTTACTTCCCCTTCCCTTCGACTTCGCCTAATTTGGACTTGCCGCCAGGTCACTGACAAATTCACACCCAGGCATGACCCTAAAATTGAAGGCTATCTCCCTGCCGTCTCAATATTCCATCTCCCCCTGGGTCGGGGGATTACTCATCTATTTTGTAGGTTCGCCTTGAACAAACTATATGGTTCCTAGCTGCTGTTCCTCCGTCTGACCCGCTGATCCCTGCATCTTACAATTTCACGCAAAAAGACGCTCGATTGTCACGTATGTACTTTCCCTAGGATTACCGACAGATTTGGTTAGACGAAACTTCCCACAAAAGACTGCCATTCCACGACACTCTTTCCCGAGAAGTATTTAGTGACGGTCGCAAGCCACGGAAGAGCTGGACATCACACTCGTATCTGCGGGTCCAAGAGAAGAGTTTCGTGAGGCAAACTCAGCATTTCTCAACCGCCTCCGGATCAAGGATTGGAAAAACCGTCCTCCGAAGCTCTTCTGGTAACCTCTTGAAGACAAGAGGCCCAATAGCTCGCTCAATCTGAATTTGGAGAAGTCATTTCCCCTTTGATTCCTTTCGAAATGCGACCGGTGACCCCTTGAGGACAAGAGGTCCAATAGCTCGCTCGATTCGAGTTTGGAGAAGTCACTTATCCCTTCGAAGTTTGTCCGGTGACCTCTTGAGGACAAGAGGCCCGCATCTCGCAAAATCCAAGTTTAGAGAAAGTAGCAGCAACTTTTGCGGGTTCTCGCCTACCTTCGTGACTAATCAAGGACCCTGAGACTTACCCCCAAGTTCAACCCGCTTTACTCTCAAGGGTTCAAAGGAACTAAATCGCTCACTACCCTAAATGTCCCATTATAAGTATTTAATGAACCTGGTTATCCAATTAGTATTCGGAACCTAATTCTGTCTCATCCATGTACCCATATATATCCCTATTTATTTTGTGCCTTTTATTTAGTGTGTACTAAAATTTATTTTTGTCGTTGTGTTTGTCGTTGGTCAAGCAGCTGCAGCTATCTATTAAATTCGCAATCTTAGAACAATAACAGTTGTTGCCTTGCTTGGCCTACCTTAGAACCTATGTGCGTATATTTTCGTACAATTGGCCATACTTCGGCATAGATGTTCTTACACAGTCATCATCGGCTGTAAATCGTAACGTATAAAAATAAATGCTCTTTATCCGGCAAGCTATATCTGTTCAAAGACAGAACTCGACTTGTTTTCTGTTCCACCGACCCAAACTTCCAACGGTGAGAGCAATTATCAGTCTTACTCCCCGTTTAGCATTATATTTTCAGATCTTAACCCACTTGAATATTAATTATGTATCTGGTAGTGGACAGTTTTATATAGATCTGAGTGAGGTTTATCTTTATATTAAATCAAGAATTGTGAAGGCAGATTTAAGCGAACTTAAAGATAGCGACGATATTTTTTCGGAAACTAATATTTTTCACAATTTGTTCAGCAATGTTGGCATTTATATGTAAATGAAACATCTGTAAATTCCATTCGGAATAATTACCCTTATCGTGTATATTTAAGGACCCTGTTGAATTATACTGAAGAAGAAAAATCTACATTTCTTTCGACTGCAGGGAATTACTCTAGTAAAGAACGTATATAAAAGTATGTAATATAGCAGATCAAAGTAAAAGAAATATGGATGTATATGGAAATGTACACAGCAATTTCTTCTCGCAACATAAGCTGTTGATGAATGGAGTATAACTAAAGATAAAGTTATCCAGAGCACCATATTCATTTACACTGTTTATAAACCAGACCGATTTGAAGCTAAAATAGAATTATTAGAGAGTTTCCTTTACCCAAGAAAAGTCCGCCTTTCAGCATCAACTCATCTGGAGATGAAAAATAGGTTGCTTACATTAAACGCTAAGTACCCTATCACACAGGTTCGTTTGCGAAATTTTCCAATTGTGAATGGAATATCAATGAAGAATGTGGATAATATCTTTATGGGAAAAATACATACGATGATGATAATTGGCATGGTTGACCATTCGGCACTTACTGGTACCTATGATGCATCACCACTTGAATTTAAACGTTATAATGTGAATCGTGTCACTATCTATATAAAGTTGAATGCAGTTGAAAGACCATTTGAATTAGACTATTCGGGCGATGCAGATCCAGTTGCTTCAAGGGCTTTTTACTCGTTATATAACGGAAAAGAGTATATTGGAGGTGGGCAGAGCATTGGACTTACGTAGGAACAGTGTCTAAAAAATAAAGATATTTATTGTATTAACCTAAATCAGGATAAGATTAACACTTGGCTTGGTGAATGCTCCATTTCTATACAACAGGGTACATTATCAATAAAGTTACAGTTTAGATCTCTCTTAATAGACCCGGTTTCACTTGAGATATATGCAGAGTTTCAGTTTTTTATTGAGAGAGATAAGCCTAGAAACGTAGTAGTTTATTCTAAATAAAATGAATGCAATAGGAAACAAAAGCACTATTGTATAGAAATGAAACTACAGGCCAGTTTGTCATGGCTGTTTAGCGAAAGTCACTCAATTATGTCAACCTGTAAAGAATACTTTTAATAGAATGTAAAGAAAAAGAGTTGATAGTAAACACTCAATAAAATTAATTGTTATAAAATGCGTAATTGTGTAGCTTATCAACTCAACTTAATTTATTACTTACCATTAAATAATATGGTTAGCATCAATTAAATGTTTTTATATTTATTCATTTGTAGAAAATCTATGCATATTTGAATTACAATGTGAAATAAAACATTATAAGAACTTTGACCTTTTTTTAAACAAGTTACAAAAGGAAAACAACATGCATGATTTGATCTAATGTATGTGTGTGTGTGTTGGTAAAGTCTAATTCCTTCAAAAAAGGTCGCTGAGGCGATTTTTCTCTCCTAACGCCGATGCTATATATGATAAAATGGTATATAAATTAGTATTCCTTAGGATTATTACTCCAGTATCTAGCTAGCATTTGCATCATTAAACATACTAATTATTTTTAAAAAGAAACAAGAACAAACCTGCATGTGACCAATGCTAGGGAGGGTGAGGGGGGGCACCATTTTACTTCTAACCAAACTCAATGTATTTGTGTGTGTATGTATAAGTGTGTAGATTCTAATTCCTTATAAAGATCCAGTGTGTATGTGTGTGTAGACTCTAATTTCTTCGAAATAAGGTGACTGACCAAAGTCTTGGGTGGAGAGGTGGAGAAGGGAGACTCAGTATTCACCATAACGGGGGTTGGAGAGGTCGAGGAAACTCGGTATTCACAGTAAGGGTGTGGGGGAGGTGGGGACACGGCATTGAACCTGCATTACTACTTGCCTCTGTTTTTGTGCCGATGTAAGCTTTCCTTTGCAAGTGTTTGATGTTAGCTTTCTTAAGTTTGCACCAATGAAGAGAACGCACTGTTTCGCCTATACAAGATATTTGCGATGATAATTTGATAGGAACCCGTTCAAGTCTGTACCTAGCGTGCATTCCAGGATATCAGTCAATCTATGAAGAAGAAAGTCTTCATTGACTTTAGATGGTGGTTTTAAAACCAAAAAAAAATTCAACCAACAAACTCCACACACCACTTTCTTCATATTTGATCTTGAATCTTGGCTCTTTTTGACTGATGATGCGTCTTATTCCTGGAAAACCTGCTCTCTTATAAGAAGTGAAAGCGTTCTGCAGGACAACGATCCTCCATAGAGTGGCTTCCTCTGAACATCTGCTTTTTAAATGCATGATTTTAGAATTCTTGTTTCAGGTGGAATTAAAATTTAAAATTTTATCATTATAACCCCTTTCCCGGATTTCTAAAATGCTACTTGAAACGCGTCTGAAAAATTAGCGTTTGGACATTGCTTATGAGGAAATTTGTAAGGTGCATTCCGACCTGAGTTGCTCAAAAGAGATTTCAGAGTGGTTTGCGAAATGCGGATGGAATTAATAGAGTTTGTAAAAGTTGTTTTACTTTTCTCGAGAAGGCGGATGAATTGATTTTGATCTCAAACTCGAGGTTAATTTCAGAATATAATGCTTCTTCGAGCAAGGAGTCCTTTTACTTCAGCTTTATTAAGTGAGAGATTAATTTAATTTACTTGTTTAATCACTTCTTCCACAGAGACAAGGAGAGACTGTATGGAATCTATTCTTTTGTGTAATTTTAATAATAAAGGATACAAATTTGACCTCTGCACTGGATTTATGTAAGGATTAGGGTAAGACTTCTTATAATTATCCTACAACTGATTACCATAGAGTGCAACTGAAGGATCGAAACAGGCCGGAAGGAGACGAAACTCTTGCGCGCCATTTTGATTAGAAAATAGAGAAGAAATAAGGAGACTTAAGGAATAATAATGTAACTAACCTCAAATATTGAAAAGAAAGTATCAGGCAAGCCAACAAAGGACCGCTATTATACGACTACTATCAAAAAGCGAATTTAATTTTCTGATCTTAAATAAAAACAATCTTTTTCAATTGGTTAGTAAGATAGGTCCGATTTAAAGGTGGTCTTCAACTAATTATGTAGATGCTTGATGTGAGAAAATAGAAAAGGAATAAACAAACGAAAATGAATTAAATTGGTTTACCACCATTAACAGAATAAAAAATAGGGTGTAAAAACAAAAAAGGTCAAATGAGTTACTCCTCTTGGACCTTTTCCCATCTTAAAATGGGTACTCGTTTTTCTTTCCGCTTAAGTTAATATAAGAGCTCTTTTTTTAATTGTTTTAATACTAAGTGTCCTCAGCTTTAAGGAAATGGTTTTAATGGATGTTATGATCGCTTGCAAGGTTTTTTGACCTCAAGAAAGCTTAAGATGAAAAATAAAATTTATATTTTTTTGTATATTTTATTCCACTTTCTGACCCTTTAATACCCTAAAGAACTAAATAATGTGGAGTGAAATAAGTCAAAGAAAAAGTCCAAATCGGTCATTAATGACAACACCCTAGTGACATACTGATATGAGTAACTTACATAAGGATATATGTGTTTATATAACACGTATCACATATGTAGTTAAAAATAATTTGGGATAAATCTTTCACATGCCAGCTGAACCTAAGAGGACTAATTCTTCAGTACTTTATCTCACGATCTCGGCTCTAACACACAAAGGAACCATTCAATCCCTTTCGACAGGAAAGATATAAATAAACAAATCTATCACCAGCACATAGCTTATACCTAGGACCCCACACAATTTCTCCACCCATAAAACCCCTCTCTTTCTGTCTTCTCATCTCGAAAGGATTTCTATAGCCATTTGCCTTCTGTCGCTTCTACACAGTCTATCAACCGAGGAAGGTCTTTAACTCACCTAGTATCACTTATTTCTCTGTGGACTCACAATCGGAAGCCATCCTAATTCTTCTTCTTGCCATTTGCGACCCCATTCACTTCTTTAGTCTCTATCCACCTAAGTTTTTGCTTCACTACAGTTCAAGGAAAAATAAAGTTAAAATACACAATACTAAATGAGATTTTAATTGATAATACCAGCGGCCGTCGATCGCTTTGCAGCCGGAGAATAGTATTGAAGATATTGCTATATCTACCTTAGGGAATTACCGAAATGAGTAAGACCTCATTTAAATCTAATTTCTAAAATTATCTTTCCATTGCCACATCTGTAGGTACATAAAATAATGGAACTCCTGTATATTATACTATGTCTAAATAAATTTTCAAGTCTAAATATATTTTAAACATTTATTACAGAAATTTTATAATTGAATGAATCACCTACTGGTACACAGATGATTTTGAGACGCGACTCCATCTTCTCATCGTCGGGGCAAAAAATGTTATGAAATGAAGGCCTCCTCTGAAACGAGGCGTGGTTTGACAACGAATTGATCATTATTTTCTCGCTTTCAATAAAAGTAATGTATTTAGATACAATTATATATTTTGCTTTATGTCTCATATTTCTTAGAGTATTTTGTATTTTCTGGAACTGTCCATTCGAAACTTCTTAGGGAACTATTTAGTTTATCGCTGTAACCGGGCTAATGCCTCGAATAGAACTCAAACTTCGATAAGAAGTTACACCCTCCCGATCCAGTGCCACAATAAAAAGTACTGCTCTCTGTCCCTCCTTCTCTCTTTCCTTCTCCCTGGTCGTCTTTTGTGCTTCTTTTAAATCTCCCACTAGTTTTTTACCGCATGCATAAAATAAATAAACGATAAAAGAGGGCGCTAAACATTATAGTATATTATTTAAGTTGAGGCAGAAGCCGCGATAAACACTTTCGAACCAGCGGAGTTCTTTCGAAAATTCAGCATTTCCTGTACCTTTAAGTTTTGTTTCGGTGGTGCTTGTTTAGTATATGTTATGTATATGTTTGGAACTGTATCTTAAGCCAAGTCGCAGCGGCAGATGAGGTCTCATTGCTCAACCTAGTATAGTATTTTCATGTGTTAAATTTGTATGGTGACTAGAAAGGAGCTTTCCAAGTGCGTCCTATTTTTCACTTGGAAAAGATGATTCTTATGGGTCTGGGTATTTCCGGTAGGACGGCGTTGAGAAAGTGATTTACGTCAAATGATTGGATGTTTTGATATATCATCAGTATATGAGTTGTTTTGTGGGTATCACTGGGCCTGGTTATGGGGAAGGGGAATTTCTTGGAATATCTCGTTTATTAATCGCTAGTAATTTTAAACATGTGAAGCGGTGGGGGATATTTATGGGGTTTTCGTGTAATGCAAAGGGTTGTTCTGTCTTTACTTATAAATGGCGCGTCTTGTGGATCATGTTGTTATCTTATTGGTATAACCTCTGATTCCGATTTTAGATGGTTAATTAGAATTGGATCCATTGGCATGGTCCAATGCTTTGTGTGGTTTCTTCTTGAGAGTACTGAAAAGAGTCTATTTAAGAATGGATGCCAAGGCCATGGTAGTAGAGGTGAGTAAAGGGAGGTATCCTGCCTGAAGGTGTGAGTTATTACTTCCTAGGATTGCAAGAATATCCCCTTGTATGTAATCAGAGTTTGTTCATTTTTATGGTACAGTTTTTCGTTGTTTTTTATATGTTGCTGGAGAATTAGTCTCTTATCTAAAGTGAAACTGAGAATACTAGGTATTTAATTTAGGTGCAGTAGCATGATAGCTAAATAATATACAGCTTGAGGCACCCCAGGTTATTATGATTCGTCAAAATTGTAACAAGTTCTAAGGTGAGTCAGTCACTCGTAAGATTCTCTTGTATCGGGCTTTTGAGTCTTGTTATATAGAGTTGTAGATCATGAGCTGTCTGATGTGTGTGCTTTGAATTTTGAGGAATAATCGTGATATCATCTTTGCTGTTTTGAGTTAATTCAAGCAGGAAATTTACTAATTTGCTTATGAGAATATATCAATTAACAGGAGCGAGGTATTTGTTCATGGCTAATATTGCACAAGATTGTTTTGTGGTAAAAGCAGTTGGTAAAGCTTTCTTGTATGAGCTGTATGTTAAAATGCATTCGCAAAGGTCAGAAACCGTTTCTTGATATATTATTTATGGGCTGGAGAGTAAGAGGATATGGCACTATAAAGCAGGAGAAATGGGTGTTTGTTTGGCTTGAAGTTCCTAATATAGTGTGCGTTATGTAATTTGTCGCCGTTGGCAACCTTGAATTTCCCGCATGTGTTGTTTGGCTTCGGTTCTAGCTTCTTCCTATCGAAGTAGACTCAGTTTGCATCAATGGTGAAGGAAGAAATATCATGACAGAAATCAATCATCAAAGGAAAAATGGAAAAGACTAGCAATGCTGCTTGAGGTTTTTCGGCGTGAGTTTCACTTCAAAGATCTGCGAGTAGTGTTTGGGGTTGTCAGAAGCGAGAGCCAAGTTGTGTGCCTGTTTATCTTCCAGAGAGCTTCAGTCTCAATGTGAGGGGACTACAAAAAGTGCTTTGAGGAAGTGTTTGTTTCATGAGGTGGCAAATGGATGGCCTTACGTGTAGTAACATGAAACTCTACCATGCTACGCAAGCAGAAGAACGTGGTTTTGGCCCTCATACAATTTATTTGGTAACATTACTTTGAACATTGTGAGAGGCCATGTGTTCTGTTGGAAAGTCTTCTACTAATGTGCAGAAATTTTTTTATGTCGTTTTGGTGGTTCAGTTTTCCATGAAGGCATTCCAGTGTTGGTTGTCTTTCTGTTGCATCAGTGATTGAATATTTCGAGATAAATTTTAATATTGCCATTTTTAGAGATGGTGGTGGTAAAGATTTTAGAAGTCAATGGTCAGTTTATTTGGTATTATATAGGGTGAGGACGGTAGTTGTTCGTAATTTTTAACGGCTCTTTAAACGTTTGCATATTTTTTACCCTCGTTGTCAATATTTTTCTCTTATTTGAAAGAATAACCATATTTATTTATTTTTCTGTTTAATAAGTGAGTATCGAAAACTTTCAACCTCCTAATTTGTGGAAGAGGCATGAATTACTCCTTGTACTCCGTGCCGAAAAGACAAACAAGGAATTTGAGACATCCTCAACGTCAGTAGAAGGATGGTGGAATAGTTCAGAAATAAGCTAAAAGATTCAGGATTTGACTATGAAGCAAGAGCAGAGACTAAATCTCATACTCGACGCTTTCAAAGCATCCTAAGTCCAGAATTCATCGCAGAAATTCAGAGGATCCTTCAATAGGATCCCGAAAGGTCCTTCGTGCCATTGCAAGAAACAAAGGTGCAGGTGAAAAGCTCACCAGGCAGGTGGTGCATCAGAAAATGCGCTACTTTTCATGCATATGAGGAACGGACAATTTCTGTCAAAGGGGCGGCAGGAAAAGTGATTGAACAAACAAAGAAGCTGAGGAATAAGTTAAAACACTAGTTATAACCAGACATGCTGTGGTTCTTCTCACACGAGGATAAATTATGCAAAGACCAAAAGATTAACTCCCAGAATAAAGGATGCTACCCTATCCCATCAAAAGAGTTACACAAAGTCAAAGAGATGAAATTCACTCTAATAATTATGGTCCTCGGTGTCGTCAGCAGTGAAGATGACGTCATGCCACCCTACCTTTTAACTGAGGCTCTAAGGTTGAACACTGACAAGTACATCTGGTGTCTGAATGAGAAGGTGAAGCCCTGGATCAACAGGGTAGATGAAGGAAGGCGTTACGTGCGGAAGCATGACTCTGCGCCCTGCCACACCAGCTGGAAGTCCTAAGCCTGGCTGTCTGACGATTACTCCGATTACTTGCTTCTCGGCAATTCCCTCAAACTCTTTGTGTCCGACCCGGAGGAATGAGAAGCAAACAAATCCAGCTGCAATGCGAAGGACTAGCTGACGGTCAGGATTATCTTGACCTTATGTGGCTTAAAACGAGAGATAAGGAAGAAAGCATGCGCTGGTTCCGAGGTCACCTCAAGGCTGTCATTGAGCCAACATGATGCTTCATTCCCTGAGATCGATAAAACATGTCATGATGACAAAG
Source organism: Ceratothoa steindachneri (assembly GCA_963969495.1). Lineage (NCBI taxonomy): Eukaryota > Metazoa > Arthropoda > Malacostraca > Isopoda > Cymothoidae > Ceratothoa > Ceratothoa steindachneri. Next base: position 11,293,510 of record OZ018337.1, on the reverse strand, counting down.
TGACAGAAATTTTACGAATATATCCCCTAAAATAAAATAGTTTTCTTTTTTTATTCAATATTTAGATTCATCTTGCTCCATTATTTACTATTATAAATACAATCATTTATAATCTTGATCATTTAAAATGCATTTATCAAAATGCAATGATGAATTACTAAAACCCCTTTTTTAATAACTTGCTCAAGGGAGAAATAGTAAACATTCAGGAAGTGAATAAAAAGCCTTAGGAAACGGCAAATAAATTGTTGCATCAGAATTCTCGAAAATTATTTATTTCTTTACGGTCTTTGGAAATGTCATTTCAATTTGTATTTTCAAATATACAAAAAAAAAAAAAAATTTAAACGTAAATTTTAACCATGTCTTATTCGAATAATTATGTATATTTCTTCATTCTTTTATTCGATTGTGCAAAGGTTAAGCTTTTTCAGAAGAGTTACTTTTGACTCTACTAAAGCCATCGGTTCAATAATTTTGAGAAAACGTTTTTCTGATTGTTTATTACTTTGATTAGTCGAGGCTTTTTCAGAAACAAAATGACCGAACATCCCCTTTTAGTTATTAAATTTCCTAAGATGGGATTGTTTTAATTCAGTAAAGCACCTTTTCTTCTACCATTTCCACTGTAGTTTCATTTTTCTAACCGTTTACATAAATATCTGGAAACCAAATAGTTTGTTCCTGAGTGGTAACCAGATTTTCATAACTTTGATGGAAGAATAAATTGCACCTTTGTCTCTCATTTGCCCAAAATATCACTCAACTTTCATAATTTCTTTCAATAACAAAGTTTCATGAAACCGAAGTCTTCCAGGAAAGATTCATTTATTTCCCTTTTAACAACTTTGTCTTTTATTCCTTTTCAACTCTTTTCTTTTTCAGGTTGGACAAATGGAAACATATTTCAGGAACGAAAGAGGATGGTATGAATTTCGCATGTTCTAACACTCCCATAACAGTTGAAAGCTCCACTTAAGAGAAGGAGTGGTTGGTAGAAATGTAACCTTTGTACACTGGAATCTTTTTACATCGCTTTATTTCTTTTTTCATTTCCTCATGTTTTCTTTACACTCCTAAATAGACAAACTCTGTTCATATAGTGGAAATAGGTCCAAGAGAGTTGCGAGCCTCAATATTTTTTTGAATATTCAAGCTATTCAATTTCCTCGTATATTCATTTCACCCAAATTTGCCAAAAACAGAAACTTTTTCACGTGGTTTCTCTATTGTTTTGCCGATTTATTTACAAATACAAAAAACAATCATTTTTTGTATAAAAAGGGAAAATACCCCCGTCAGTTACATCAGTTTAATACTTTATGCAATTAAACTATCATCCGACTTTTTACAGTCATTTTTTAAAGTGTTTTGCCCTTCATTGGCTTCATTTGTCTCCTTATTTCAGTTTTAGCTCCTTTTTTATCATAATGAATTAATTCAGGATAACTTCATCTTTAAAAGTGGTCCGTGAAAGAGAGATATAGATTATAAATTTATATATAAAGCATGATATTAACGCTGACAATATAATAAAAATTTTCCTTACTTCACAACTAGATAACATTAAAGAAGAGATAAAAACTTATCTCGACCTTTGAAAGATGGAAGCCGGTGTACTGTTTGTCAATTCCCGAATAAGGCGGAAGAGAATTCGCCTATTCTGATTCAAAAGTTCTTCAGGGAATAGAAGTAGTGAACCCAATCTAAGAAAAATGAAAGAATTTCTCCTTTATAAACCATTGCTTCTGTGCAGTATATGTCCTTGGAAAACTATGTATTTTAACACCCTTCAAATGATTCACATCCTTTTGGAAGTTTTAACTTCATGTGATTAATAATATTTCGAATCAATTAAAATTTCATCGTCGAAGAGAATTTTGTTCTATTGAAAAATTATTCCATAAATGAGATTCAATCAAAACATTGCGAAAGTTGGGGGACATTGTTTCACATCACAACAACTAAGAGATACTTTATGTAAGGGCCAAAACATTGAATCCTACAAAGAAACACTTTCAGACAAAGTTTCCTTGTTTGGTTGCTGAAAAGAGAACAAGCACTAAACATTTTACTTGTAATAAGTTTAATTAATTATTGATCTGTATCAAAGTTTATTTATTCAATTCTTTAAAGATATTAAAGAAATCTAAAAATCTCTTTCGTCCTGGAATGATGTGATCTCTTCTTACGGTTTTACGGTTTAATTACAGCAGACCACCTCAGATTAAAATAGACGTGTCATTTTCTCTCACTCATATTATGCATTTATTATTACTATAATAAAGCAGCAATTTCCTATAGCATTTTATTCTCATTCTTGAATCAAATCACTTTAGACACAAACATTTCTGTACAAGATTTTCCGAACAAAACATTTGTTCTTATTTGTGTAAACGATTTTGTACCTTCCTTTTATCTTTCTTTCCTAAGGGGAAAAATAATACTAGGTTTCATGATCATTAACTTCACTTTCCAGATGACAAATATATAGGAATGCTGTGTATAAGAATTCATTTCTCTGCATCGCAATATGAATACTATCAATATTTATTATCTTGTAACGCTTCATGACGTGTTCACGCATATATTCACCTTATGTTTAATTTGGCAAGATTTATCACTCTTTGTGTTAACCGTTGATTTTGTTTTGATGCTGGTTATGACGAATGCATAATATATATATATATATATATATATATATATATATATATATATATATATATATATATATATATATATATATATATATATATATATATATATATATATATTCTGGTGTACTAAATAGAGGAAGATTTGGATAGTGGTAGACGATAGATGGTGGAAGAAAGGTAGGGTTGCCCTTGTTTGAAGGGCATCACAGGCATTTTTATTCTCTAGCTACTTATTTTTCCTTTTCGTTTTATTAATGCTGACTAGGGTTTGTCTCTGTCTGCGTTCTGTGTATTTGTCTCCTTGTCTTGTTTACGTAGTTTTCGTGCAATGTTGAGCTTTCAAGCCTTTATTTGGGGCCTATTAGAAATAAGTGATTGACATTTGAACTTCCGTCGTTCAGGAAAGAGTGTCCCAGTTTGCATTAATCTGTGGGTGGTGTCTTTTATTGCTTTACATTAATCGCACCTTTTTTATGCAATTACTTTCTTCCTCTCTCTCTCTCGTTATATATAATATATTTACATATATATTATAGGGGAGTACGTATTCGTAAAATAGCGGACTATAAATTGATATCTGATGATGTTTTCTAATTGTTGGGCTCATGCATTATTTATTTTGAGGGGGATAGAGAAGAGTTGTGGATTGGTATCTTATTAAGAAACTGGCACGTTTGAGGAGAGTGTTGGCCTAAAGGATGCATTTATAAATTAAGGAAATAAGGAGTTGGATGTTGGGTTTAGTGTTATTCGGTGTTTTGGATGGATGAGTTTCTGGAGTTAAGGGTAATACTAAAGTAAGGGAGATGTGGATATTGTTTTTAGGTAGGAATAGTTTAAGAGTTTTATTTTGTTGTTAAACCCCTGTATGTTTAGCTGTAGGTGTTTAGTGTGTTTGTACATGTATGGCTAATGTGAGAGGTTAAAAAGAGGGGAAACTTTACGCAATGCAATTAAATAGTTATTCGGTGTGTAATTTAGCGAGATAAAATGCAGATGTGTCAAAGTTGTCAAGGTAACACAACATACATAGGAGTAGCCGCGTGTGGTATGTTTTGGCGAATTGTGTAGAGGTATGCTTAGTAGCCTGAGTAGGAAATTATTAAGCTCTTTTAGTGCGAATTTGAGGCTGTTGAATATAGAAATCAGACTTAGAAGCAAGAATGTTATCATTGCAACAGTACTTGTAAAGAGCTAACTGCTTTAGTTGAGGCATGGTGAGCATCCGTCCTTTAGGTGGATAGGGTGTCGGAGTCATTCCAGGTGAGTGGAAGCACTATATGCGTGCCTATGAAAGAGTCCTTAGAAAGACTTGCACCCGTGGGCAAGACACAACCCCTCTCTTGCTGGCGTTCCGACATGCTACCGCTTCCTAAGACGCCAAATTAAATCTGCTCGTAAAGCCTACTCACGTAATCTGCTTAGTGAAAATAGGAATGATCCCCGTACGGTCTTCCGCCTGCTTTCCCGTCTTACTTCCCTAGCCCAGGTCTCCCCACCCATTAGCCCTGCTACTCTTTCGAATTTCCTTGCAGATAAGGTCACTAACCTCCGTGCGTCCCTCCCTCAGGCTGCTGTCCCGGCTCCTGCCATTATCCCTGACTTCCCGCCTCAGCCGCTTATTGTTTTCCCCGCTGTGACCGCGTTGGAGCTTACAGCCCTCCTCTCGCGTTCTAAGAAATCGGGTTCCCCAAAGGACATTTTTCCCCCTAAACTCTTATGTAAAATTCTGCCTGCTATCCTCCCAACGCTTCTTTACCTGTTCAACACTTCACTTGCAACTGGTCTTGTTCCCTCTTTCTTCAAACGTGCCCACATCCGTCCGATTCTTAAAAAGCTTAAACTGAACCCAACTGACCCTTTCAATTATCGCCTGATTTCGCAACTTCCTTTCCTCTCTAAGGTTCTGGAGAGAGTGGTTGCTTCATGCATCAACAATCACATGGTAGCCTGTAACATTGATAAAACCTATCAATCTAATTTCAAGTCAGGTTACTCCACAGAAACCGCCCTTCTCAATGTGTCCGATTGATTACGAAGAGCCGCGGACGGAGATTGTGCCTCCATTCTCGTTCTACTTGACCTCTCCTCTGCCTTCGATGCTATTGAACATACCGTCCTACTTGATCGTCTCCACTCTTTCCTTGGCATATCAGGCACCGTGCTTGACTGGTTCCGCACTTACCTTTCGTCTCGTACCCAATCCGTTGGTATTGACGACGTTTCATCCGACTCTACCCCCATTCGCTTTGGAGTGCCACAAGGCTCTGTCCTTGGTCCTCTACTATTTTGTATCTACATTCCCTCTCTTAGTTCCACCTCTATGCTGATGACACTCAAATTTTCGTTTCCTCATCCCCCACGTCTTTTGCCTACTCTATCACTGACTTCCTGGCTGCTTACTTCTCCATTTCTGACTGGCTCTCCACCAACTTCCTCAGGCTTAATCACTCGAAAACTGAGGTCCTCCTCGTCGGCACCCCTGCTCTTGTCAAAAAATCTAGATCTATCTTTCCTTTGCTTACTCTGGGCGGTAATACTATCATTTTCTCTGACTACGTTAGGAATCTGGGTGTTGTTTTTGATGAGCATCTCTCCTTTAAGCCTCATATCCGCAATGTCAGCAAATTCTCTGTGTTTCCTTTGTAACTTCTCTCGCATTCGCTCTCACTTTGATCTCCAAAGTCTTGAGACTGCTGTTTATGCCTTCATCACCTCACGCCTTGACTACTGTAACTTTCTGCTCGCGAATCTGCCATCCTCCTCTCTTCTCCCCCTTCAACTTGTACATAACTATGCAGCCCAGCTTCTCCTCCGTCACCCTCACTTATCTCCCTCGAAACCCTTGCTGCATAAACTGCACTAGCTCCCTGTCAGATCTCGTACTCACTTCAAGATAATTCTCTTCACATTTAAGCCCCTAAACAACAAGGCCCCGTCTAACCTCTCTTTTGCCCTCTAACCACGCCATGTCCCTCGGGCCCTTCAGTCATCACATGCACCTCTTTTGAATATTCCTCGTTCATCCCTCTGCTCAATGAGGGACTGTTCCTTCTCAATCTTTGGAATGCTCTTACTGCTGAAATTAGGTCTTCTCCCTCTCTTACCACATTTAAGTGTGCGTCTCCTAAAAACGCATCTTTTCAGAATTCCCTTCTCCTCCTCTTGAATTTTCATTGAATTTACATTCTCATCTCAGCCCAACGTGCGCTCTGGGAAGGCCTCAGGCCTTGAAGAGAGCATTACAAAAGACTTATTTATATATATATATATATATATATATATATATATATATATATATATATATATATATATATAAGGTATTCCGCTATATTTGTGATGATTTTTAATGTCTCCTTCTTTTTTTACAATCAGGATGAAGTATTGGTGAAGAGATGGAGCGTATACTTAGTAAAGATTTAGTTGAGTAAAATTGAGCTAACATACAGGAATCTGAATATATGATCATTAGTCGGAGGGATTAAAATGCAGAAGATGTGACATTTGCAACGGAAACGACGAAGCCGTGCCCAGCAGAAAGGGAACCAAAAGGCACTCTGACAGACCCCGCACACGGGAATTCATCCAGCAACTGCTGGAGCAGATTATGAAAAACTCAAACAAAGGAATACTGGCCTTGTTGTAAGAGAGGAGTATTGTATTGCCACCATGCAGCTGGTTTCGAATCAGGACCTTCGCTAACACTCGGGAAAAAAGGCGCAAGAGACAAATCCTGACAGTAAAGTTCAAGGAGGACCGATTTCCGAATTCAAAGAAACTCTTGAATAATTTGAAGAATCTGATCAGTAGATGACCATCTTGATTTTCACAGACAGAAAGCACTCTCTGAGCCAGTAAAAAAACACCTGAATAACAAATGGCTTGCCTATAGTCCATGCAACCTTCCATGTATCACGAAAACCAAGTTTTTCTAAACTGTGAGGCGTATAGGGTGTGACTTCTGTCAGGCTTTCGTCAAGCGTGCCCATATCCTTGAGCAAGAAGCTCTAAGGTTCAATTCAGATGGTTATGTCAAGCTCCTGAAGATTGTGGTCAAAGCCTCGCTGTAGACTGTGGCTGCGGTTAGTCCATACTATAATTTGATATACGAGTACTTAGTAGTACATATTTCTTATATATACACTAACGAGCAAAATAAGATAAATTTGCAAAGAACTGAAAGGCATGCATTTAATATATTTGGGGGGAAATTTAAACGATATAATTGTTTATTCAAGAAAATATATTATTCACTTGTGCAAAATACGAGAAAGAACATTCACAGAATTTCTTAGCACAATAATACAGTTAAAGCGAAGCAATTATTGGAAACGATGAATGAGAACAATAAATTAGATTACATATATTCGATTTCTTATTATATATTTTGTGAAGCTTTAGTTCTTAAAATTGGCCAACCTTTCTATTTTAATAACAGGGGATCCTGGTTTCGGCGGAGGCCTTAATTAAACATTTTGAGTTCGATATCGCACCTTGCATTCCAACAGCTACAAATTAAGTCACGTTTTTTGTTAGATTCTAAAATAAAATTTTTGGAAAGATCTTTTGAATCTTCCATAGAAAAATCTTGTTCCTGATCGTATCTTTAAACCACTTTTCCTTTCAAGTCTCTTGATGTGGATCCTCCCAATTCGAGGGTGTTTTGGCCTAACGAGTTCGTATTTGGGAGTAAATTACGACCTAAGCTTCATTGCTCTCAAGGTCAAGGGAGAAAGCCCCTTACAGTGATGTGAACATTGTCCTACTACTGTAAGTAAGTCAGTTATTTAACATTCGAGTCTTCACCTCTACGGTTAACCCAAAACTAAATATAAAAACAGGTAATGCACATATTTTGTTGGCGTGTTGTAGACAATTTTTGTCTCGAGAACTAAAAAACAAGGTCGAGAGACAGGTCGAGTGCTCTATATTTTTTCAATAATTTTGAAATAAAAGATTTAATTAACAAACGTATCATCATTTCACAAACATATCCTCTGACTTTCAAGACTTTCGAATACTCATTGAAAAGTAAAATGTTTACCAACCGACCGACGACCGACGAAGGTAACTTATAGAGTTATAATATCTTAAAGTTATTTGCTCTTGACAGCAAATAAGGAACCAAATAAAGTGATCTTGATCTAGAGGATGTATATAAGTGTGAAGAGAAATTGCTGAGAATGGCGAAATGACTATGACTTTAGGGCTAGTCCCCTAGAGAGGTGAGATGGAATGATCGAATGGGTTTCTTTTTGCCTTCTTTGTTTTCACCCTCAATGAATCGCCTCCATGATTTGCAATTACCATTATCAACTATTTTAGTCTCAATTACAATTCAATTTCGTTTGCCAAATCTTCTTTGGGCCCTTAGTGGAGGTTTCCATTTCCTGCGGTTTTAATCTTATTCCGAGAGGCCATAGTAAGGTATAAGGTTAGTTGAGGGACCGAAAAGACATATTATAAATGCTTAATCAAAAAGGGTTTTAAAAGATATAAATTAACTTAAAATTGAAGATTAGGATACCTGAGGATGCACTTGCTGTTTCTCTTCATCCCAGTCAAGTCAATAGCGCAGAAGTAGCAGTCATTGGTATGGTTTGTCAGCTCCTTCCACACCGTGGGAATTCTAACCTTAAGACATCTCTTCTTTCCGTGTCCAACGACGCAGATAATTAGTCAATGTTTTGCATACACTGTGTGGCGCCCAAGTTTTATCCTGGTCATCAAGTTCCATAACAAAATAAGCAAAGTAAGCAAGCTTTATGGAACTTGTGACTTTATTCCTGTTAGGAAGAAGAGTATATTCGCTACAGATGTCGCAGAATTTATCTGGCTTATTTTTTCAAAATCTTCTGGCCGAATCCACTTCGTTTATCTGCAAAAGAAAAATGCCAGTTAGTCAAAAGGTGCCACCTGTAAACTATAGAAAAATCTTTTATTTAAAGAAATAAGAAAGTTTTGATTCATAGAAATAGAAAATATCCGTACATAAAAAAAACAAAAATTTCAAGCGATAAATCAAAAAAGTTGAACGATTGAGCAAATGCAATGTAATACCTGGATTCAGCACATCAACATTGTCGTAACTCAATAAAACCTTAGACAACACCATAATTTAATGACCTACATAACTGTTATTTTCTTTTATTCGTTGCGTTACAAAAATATAAGCGTTGTATATTATTTTACCTTTTGTACTCTTTCACAGCGCTCATGCGAGTCTTTTACCTTAGGTTTTTTCCCTCCCTAAAAAGACGTATCATAAAGATTTTAGACTCGGATAGCCTCTCATTATGTGGGGGGATTTCTCTTACAAAATTGCTTTATTTTTATTTTTTATTATCTCGACCGAACGCAGCTTTAATGAATTACCTATGAGGTTAAATCCATTGTACTTTGGCGCAGAAAGTCCGAGAACCAACCACACTTACAGCTCTGTCTTCTTTTCCATCTCCTTTGAAACTTTTTATTAATTTCCACATTACCGACCAAGATTAAAAAAGTACGAAGAGAAACAATCCTGTTAGAAATTCATTCTGCGTAGACAATTTGCAGCTCTGCAAAGTTATCAAATCCATTAACGTAGCAGTTTTGAAACCAAAGTTTCTTCAAAGAAAAATATTGTCCTATTACGCAAATGCAGGCAACAGAGCACCGATTTATAGCTTTCTGGATATTACGTTCGCATTCAACATACTCAGTAGTATTTATTTTCCTATTCCAATAGAAGTTGTGTAGGAAAACATGATCTTGACCACAAAATTAATTTTTATGAGTCTAAATATTTCCTTTGCCAAACCTGACATCAATATGTAGTACTTATGTAGAATACAACTGAGATTTTTAAAATTATTTCTTTTCTTATCAGTATATGGATATAATTTAAATCCCCCATCAATGATGCTATGCTAACGATATAAAAACCTGAAAATTATGATTAATATCTCAAAAATTTCGAATACAGATTCTACCTATCACCACTTTCTTAGTTTAAAAGAAGAGGAAGCAGACGAAAAATTAGTATATTCTATATAGTATTTAAGAAAACATTGCGCAGTACGGCTGTAGGTTATCCAAGATAGTTTACACTTTGGAGAAAAGTGCTAACCCTGTTAAACTTGCTATGTTTTGATAGATAGCCATTTAGAAACTATTAAATTCTGTACCTTCACAATAAATAGATTCTTCGTCTCGCTCAAGTTCATCTCTTAGCCCGTTGATAAACTTCCTTTTTTTCGTGAGTTATTTTACTTTAAGCGCTCTGTGGATGTAAATGGGATTCGCTGCAGGCCTTGAGACGTTTATAAATGGTTTTGTTGCACTTTTTTTTACACAATGTCCATCAATCCAGTAAAACTAAATGGTAGAGACTTTATAAAAGTTTCGCACCACCTAGAAGCATTTATTAGGTTGTTTACCGTTCTTTATATTCCTAAATTGAACGAAGCTTATCGCTGTTTATAGAAATAGAAAACGATTCAGGACCTCGAATTAGGCAATAAAAGCTTTAGAATCTTCAGTTTGAAGAGCAAGAAGAAACTGTTGTTGAATTTTTAAATGACGAAACTAATTAAATTAAAATATTTCATAAGATCAATCAGAAAATGATTTTCATCCTAGAATGTTTGTTTATCTATACACACAATGCTTGTCTGGTACTCTTTGACCAGGAATTACTTAATCAATGAAGCCTGGTATAGAAACGATAACCATTTGGCACAGGTGAGATGTTGTTAGGACAGGAAGCTTTAATAGTGGCTCTAAGTTCGGCAGTACTTTGGTCTCGGTTGTTTTACACCTATCTCTGGAGAATATGCCATAGATGCTTTATGAAGTTCAAATTCATATTGGAAAACAAAATTGGAATTTTTAAAAAAAATACACTTTGAAAAAATCCTGCAAGTACCTTAACTACCAAGATATTTTGATTACCTTTCTATCTGATACTGAAAATATCTATATTGCTTACGATTAGGGCAAGTTTAAAGTTTTCCTACACCATTGATAGAGGGCAAGACAGGTCTCCCGAGATGTGAGCTGAGGATACGGCAATGGCTTAAGCGACTAATGTAGAGTAAAAGGTTAGAGGAAAGATGGCGTCGTTTAATCGCGGGTCAAAATCTAGTGTGTATTTCAAAGGATGAGTAAAACATATATAATAACAAACATAAAATGCAATGAAATATATGAAAGCCCTAGCAAACAACATTTACTTAAAGTTAACACGAGAGTTGAGGTCCACAAGCGTTAGAATAGACCCTTCCCCACATTGGCAGATATTACCCGGCAAAGATACACATAATTTGATAAAGAAGTAATGTTTGCGAGATGCTCTCCTATGCTTTTGTGAGCTAAAAATTATGGAAAAATGATTTAAGTTAAAGATATAAAAATGCATATTAGTCACCTTTTTCTTGAAGTGGAACGATAAAGCCCTAGGTATGTTGATATATGTAAGAATGAACAAATAATGGTCCGCTAGATATAAATGAGGTCTCATGCTGTGGATAAGGCGAAAAACTGTTTCATACTGTTAGTAAAAAGAGGTTAATAAGCCGATATGGAAAATTTATAGTTGAAACTGTTTTAATGTAACTTGTCTCTTTTTTTTAAGTTTATTTGAAATCTTATGAATTTTATTTATAATTGAAGTCACTTAACATTTCATTTATTCTTCTCTTTTCTTCACAATCCTACTTAATCATTGGCTTTCTCCTCTTCGTCTTTGTATCTCTTTCCTTTTCCCTTAACATGAAATATGGAGGAAGTCTATCGATGGTAGGCTATTCATATGAGCCCCCTTTGCCCTGACAACTGTTTCTGTTTCACGTCACCTCCTTACTTCTTTGTCTATATTAGTTTACATTTCAACAGTGTCTAATTCTTGGGTATAATCTTTACTATCGAAGCGTCTTAGAAACAATCAAAAGTAGGACAGAAATAAAAATTTGCATTGAAATTGGATCCACATAAGAAATATCCTGTGTCTTACAATCTGCCAGGCACAGATAGAGATCCAAGTCCCGGAAAGATATGAAGTATTGCTGCCAGATTTGGATCCAAGTCTTTAAGCGATATGAAAGATTAGACCTAGATTTGTCCATTCACATTCATATTCAAGATCCGACCAAATACGTCGATGGGGAAGCAATTCATTTTTATTGACTCGTAGGCATTTTAATAGCCTTATTATTATTACTTGGTTATGCACAAACATAGGGCATTTTTATATGTTGGGAAATCAAGGCCCCTATGTCAAATATTTGGTATTTACCGGTATATGTATCAGTCAAAAAAAAATCAATGGTAAAACCGTGGCAAATAAAACAGGGAGTGTTAAATTTATTCATCATTCGACTCTGAGCTCAGATTTGTAATAAGAATAATTAAATAATAGTTTATAATTAGGCATTTTATTACTTACTAATAACTGAATATACGATGAAAGAAATCTGAATATGTATGGATTTAAAGCCAATTCCTATGTTATGTGAATACCCAAATAATTTATAAGTGTTAGTCGAATGGATTTCTGATGACGAGGCAGGGGTTAATTCCCAGCAAGCGCACGCACAAAACTTTCAGCGGCGTCACGAGCTCGACGCCCAATGGGCAGATACGATGATACTTACCCCTGTAGGGATAAGTAGCTCAACAGGCATCAATAGGCTCATGCTCAATGTCGTAGAATTCCTCATAGTCTGGTCCAATAATTATTCTAGTCCTTGATCTGGACACACCGATTTTGTTTAAGTCGATGGTATTAAGACCCTATGACTCAATAGACGATCATTATATATAAGGTAAGCCATGGGCTTGATCATAGAATTGTTCCGCTATTCGCCTCATTGTTTCTCCATGCAATCCAGGTGAGATAGAGAAATAATAAAGAACGATTTCAACGTAGTAATTATATTTATTAATTTTACATATGAATAAAAAGGAACTCTAAATAGCGTAACCTTTCTAGAATTACGAACATTGTTTGTGCTAGGAAAACTTAATTTCGCATCGCACATTCATCTGAAACTAAACACACGGATTAATTAAATCAGGATCCAGGGGGCATTTATTTGACATACCAGTGGTGTGATTTTTTTATCATGCTAGAAAACCATCTGAGATGATTTTTCCAATTATTTTATTTCCGTAAGATCGAAAAGAGAGGGCAGCAGCTTACCTCAGAGTTGACGCAAAAACTGAGATAAAATCGGACGCTGCACTTGAAAACTTGCCGTAGGAAACAAGCAAAAATCTTTCTGGTCGGCTGTCAAAAAACTGAAAGTGCGAACAAAAGAGGAGACCTAAAATGCTATTCTCTACAATAGCTGGACTGAAAACCCCACTGGAAATAAAGAAAGGCTCCTTTGAGAGGTCTAGAGATAAGTTTTCTGGATCTCCAAAGATAAGGCAGAAAACACATAGGCTTGAGCAAAGGAAGGACAGGTTTTCTCAAATTCGAAACACTTATTTCGCTTGATGAAGTAGTACCAGAGAAATAACTTCCTCACTCGTTGAGAATATAAAATACTGGTAGAATATAAATATAAAACCCTGGTCACACTCAAACCACGGCCAGAGACAAAAAACAAGCGCCAGAGGTATTTATAACTAGGTTGTCAAACACTTTAAACTTGTGTCTAGGAATGAGATAGCCCTTTTATGGCTCGAAAACTTTTAAAATTTGCCTCATTTTAAATCCTAGGAAGCAATTAAATCAGGATTTGAGCTACATACGCATCTCCTTGCTAGAAACTGCAGGAAAGATTCGTGAAAATTCCTTGAACAATACAGTAGAATCACTTCTCATAGCCCATATTGAGCTGAACTAAGACCAACATGGAGTTCGCACCACAATAAGGACGGAGATGGCCATTGCCCTAATTCACTAACGTACTGCAACTGGGCACTCAATGTAAAATGTCATTTGATAAACTCACTTTCGATGTCATAAAATACAAACTCTCGAGAGACATTTAGGGCTCTGATTTGGAAAAAAGCCAAGCAAAGTTCCACAAGGAAGATACCCATAAACCTTTGATTACAAACATACAGTACAAAGAGGATGTCGTTCATATTATCGTGACTCGATTGAAAGATTCAGAGATAATTATGTTCGGGGCCACGGTTGGCGAAGTGGAAATGGTTTCTAGGTACGAATAAGTATAGAAGAACCAAACTAAAGTTGCAAAATTCAGCGCAGCTCTGATTGAGCGATATCGCACTACTACTCTCAAATATCTATTTTTTTTTATTTCAGTCTTGCCAAATTTGGCATTCTGGGACAAAAACTTCAAGAGTTGAATTATTCAAAATCCTAAGTGGAGAAACAACACATTTTTCGTAACTTAAATGCCAAAGACGAACGAAATATATATCTAGCACTTGTCAGAAAAAAGTACTCTTCTCACTAGTTCATTTCAATGCAACTTTACAATAGAATTATTCTAGTTACCCCTACTCACTAGTTCCTTTCAATGCAACTTTACAATAGAATATGTCTAGGTTAAAAAGGTGCAGAAGCGAAGCATTTGATTCACCACCAAAGAGAAATAGTTTCATATACAGAACTCGAAGATTTTACACACATAGACTCTGGGAGGTAATGAATATAAAAGGCGGCTGCAGCACAAGAGCTCCCTCTTATCTACCCCCCAAAAGCAGATAATGAACCTATGTAAGCCTAAACATGGCAGATATTTAGAAACTTGGAAATTTACAGTTACGTATATAATGACCTGGACCACGAAATATATGAGGAGAAAAAGAACATAGAGTAAAACAAGAAATTATACCTCAAATGAGTCAATTACCAGATGAAAAAATAAAAAAGAAAAGACAGAAAAATGATTAAAAATAAGATCATTTTTTTTCTCTTTCATCAAATATAAACTACTCAACAAGAGCTGGCCTGCAATCTGGTTACAGTTTAATTATTTTTTATACCATCCCCTTGCCTGAATTTTTTTATCCCTGTACTTAGCTACAGCCCATTCACTCTCTCTCACCTGTCAGAGGTAGAAGAAAATTCCTCATTGGATGAAAAAGGTTAATCACCGAGGCATCGGAATAAAGTTTCTTCTCAATAGCATTCATCTATCTTCATCACTTACATAATTAGGGATTAAAATGTAGGCGAATTTTTTTTTCACTAAACCTATAAAGGATTTAATGCTTCAAACATTCTTTTAATTAATGCATATTTTCTATCGAACTTCCATGATTTGTTATTCAACATTTAGATTTTAAATAGCAAATTAACTGATGTATTTAATTTCATACATTGTCTTTAATTTAGGCTTCGTTCATGCACTTTTGAGATCCTCAGGGAATTTCATTGATAGCCAATCACTTGCTAATATGAATACCTAAATAATGGTTAGAGACTTGGTCTTTGGTAAGTGTTCACATTGAACTTTGAGATTTATGATCGTCTAAGATCTGTTAATTAACTAATATATGTATGATGAATCAGTTTGTGATTCTTCCTCTTATATAAATGTTGTTATTTTACATTCTTTTTTGCGAAGGAATTTTTTTTTAAATCCATGACTAATTTAATTATTTTTTTATTTAATTGTTTCAGCTAATATTTCCTTCGTCTGGACTCAATGATGGAACAAAAATTAAGATCGAAATGACAATTAGTGGCAAACATAAGACTATGAGTGAATACTACTTGCTGTGAATGGGTATGGGTTAGGAAGGAGGCATTATTGTGCTTGCCACGAAATTTCCTGTCTAAAAGGGTAGTTATTAGTCAAATGGTACGGAGTTTAGCTTGAAAGCCGTTGAGCACGGTTCCATCGAAGTCAGAGTAACGCGTTGTGTTTTGGATAAAAATGAGTGAAAAGAGAGCTTAGGTGATTGGTATGATGACGCATATGATTGAAACTGCATGCGTGTTTGCGCTAAACGACGTGACTCCGTTATAGGCGTGTGTTTGCAAGTCAGCTACTTTGCTATTTCCACTCTCCATAGAAAACGTATCCGAGTACCCAGTCCACGATATTGAGAGCCATATCCACTCGGCCACGTAACCTCCATTAAACAAATGTGTAATAAAGGAAGCCTTTCCTCTCACTCCCTAAAATCTACGTGTCTGTAGTGAGTCTCTCTCTCTTCCTTTACTTAGATCCATGTTAAAGGGAAAGTTAATATTATGAGTCTAATACTATTATGCACCAATAAGGAAGAAGAGTGAAAATTATTATAAAATTCTGTCGTTAAACATGACTCAAACAGTACTTTAATTTGTGGCTCTTAACAAAGCACCAAAGCGAAGCTCAAAAGATTTCCAAAACTAATATTAGAAACTAGTATTTATCTCGATAAATATTTATCCTTTATTCTTTTCAGGAATTCTGTATTAATAAAAGCTTTTGAAGTCGCCTCTCCCTCTTTAATTACGGTGCATATCCGATTCTTCTCTTTAATGACCGCTTATATTCGGTCATCAAAGGGTCTTTAATTCGAATGACCGTTCGAGGAGGTATCACGTTTTATCAAGAGGATTAAGACCGGATATTTCTCTATTAGAGTCGATGCAACATCAATTAATAAAAAAGAAGACGTTTTATTGTAAAACCTAAAACCCCCTAAAAAATATTCAATTTGATTTAATTAGTTTTTAATTATCTGCCAATGATGCCAATTCTTAATCCTTTAAAATGAGAGGAAAGATTATTTCTTGGGATAATGTAACCATTTTTCTTTCTCTTATACATCAGTTATATTTATTTCTTTGTTTAGTTTTAAAGTTTATTTAAACTTCTTTTTGGAGTTTATTTTGGATGAGTTGGAGTTAGAAGTATTTTTAATTATTCTCTATTGAAAAATTCTCTTTAAATGATTACTTATCATATTTGGTGAAACAAAAGCCCTACTAGTATTATATGTTTTGCCTATTTCCGTCTAAAGAAGGAAAGGCCTTTACTAGATTGAATTAGTAGTAGCTAAATTTCAACTCTTTCCAAAACTGTTAAAAAACAAAGCAATTTAACAATTTAAACAAAGAGGATTTGTCATTACAAATATTTCTGCCTTGCTCCTTTTATGGACCATTTCTTCTTAAATGCAATACCACCATTATTAAATAGAGTTTTTTTTCTATCTCATATTTATTCTTTTATAATGTAATTGAATAAAATTTATGAGGTTCTGCCCTAAAAGTGAGGTTTCAATTTACGGGGAAAACATTTCGTTGTAAAATTAGAAATTTTAAAAAAATTAATCTTTTGGATCGTGTGAGCGATGGTCCTAATTTAATTTGATATGTGTCTTGCTGGCATCTGACTAATTTCTACAAGAAATAAGGTCTTCTGAGCTTACGACATTCAAAACTTTAAAAAATTCCAGGACTAACCTTAGGAGCACCTTATCTCTTCTATCATTTTAAAGAGAATGTAAAACAACCTAAAGATTTTAAAATTCGTTACCATTGGCCCAATAGTTATGATGCTATTGCCAAAACAAAATAATTCTAGTGATAACTCTTAGGAGGGGGAGACTAGAGCAATTATATCATTTGGAAGAGAATGTAAAATTATATGTGTTTCATTTCTGTTAGAATCGGCCGAATAGGTATTATGTTATAACCACAACAAAATAATTACGAGGCTAACCTCGGAAGGACTTTGGCAATTATATTATTCAAAAGAGAATCTAAAACAACATAAGGGTTTCAAATTCCGTTAGAATTGGCCAAATAGTTATGATGTTATTGCCCCAAAACTAATCCGGGGACTAACCTTGCAAAGAATTTGGAAATTATATATTTAGTAAGAGAAAATCAAACAACATAAGGGTTACATATTTCGTTAGAATTCGCCCAATGGCTACAATGTTTTTAAAAAAAACAACAAAAAGCAAAACGAGGACCGACTGACTTATCGACCGACCGAGAGACATCGTGAGATGTAGACACACCCTCGACTGTACTCGCACGCGCCTAAAAAACTCATTTTTGCTGTTAGCTGCTCTCTCGAGAAGAGTAACCATTTTTATATAGCCGAGTGAAGGACTTGATTGGAACCAATACCATCCAATCTTTAGTTGTAGGGCGAGGGAACAAATAAGCAATAATAACTACTAATGGAAAGATAGGAAAAGAAAACTGATATTATTTGCATAGTCGTTCCTTCTTGCGATTACACTTTGGATGTGATTTTCGATCTAATGACATGGATGAATCTGGAATTATGTTTAAGAGATTTAAAGTTTAAGATAAATTAGAATGCTCACCTCAACTAATTTACCGTTGAGCCAGTGGTTAAGGAAGAAATAATTGATTCCATAGGTAACTTTTTTTTCAAAAAGGAAACCTCTGGTCCAACTAGGTAATTTGATCTTCAATAAATTTATGAAAGTCAACACATGACAATTACACTTTGTAAATATTCACTTAGAGAGTTGTTTGTATTTATCTCTTTCTCTTGATATTTCTTACTCGTAGTTTCTCTCATTACGTATAAGCAACTTCTTTCAAATTTTTGACAGTCGTTTTACAGATTATTGTTTAGACTGATTGTTCTTTTAGTTGTTCTGTAGGTGATCAATAAAAAAGTTGTTCTCTTGCATAGAACATTTACTTGTATTAAAATATTCAAGACATTGCAGTGATTGCACCATCTTAAAGAGGTTGAGTGCTCCATCTTGCGAAAAGATTTAGCTTTTATTTTAAACCAGCATGGTGCAATTGTGCATACTCCTTCATGATTAACAAGACAATGGATTTCAATCTGTCAGAAGAATCTGGGATCTAAACATATAATTGAAGTATCCGATTTGAGGTTGTAGGCCATCGTGCATGCGACATTTTACCAGGACACTTAAGAGTTATTTCAGCAGAACATTTACCTTGTGAGATAGAAAGAAGGATATCAAACAGCTACTTTTGATCGGTGTTCACTTCCTTTATCAGTAGTGGGTAAGTTAGACGGAATTGGGTTGAATTCAACAACACTTAGAGTCTCACATTTATCCCGTTGTTTCCTTAGAGGTGTGACAAATCCACAAGACCCCATTGTTTTCCCATCCAAATTGTTTTTGAGATGGCGCACTGGGAGCTCATTTGCATAGAGCTGGCAAAAACGAATGCAGTGGTCTTTTAAGGTTTTCTTCTAACATACTGTTTCTATATTCACTACCGTTCCATCGCATCCCACAGCAACAGGTTCATCAAATGCGATTTTATTTGGTTCTCGATACCAGAATATTGCAACGTATATAGATTTTGCAAAACCTGTCTTCATTGCTAGGTGCTCAAGGTTTTCTGAACCAGGTTCTTCTATCATAAAGATGTGCTCTTCCATTATCTTCTTCTTGTGATGAGTTTCCCCCATCGTCTCAACAAAAAATGTGCTATCGTTTCTACCATCAAAATAAATCGAATATAATGGCTTATCCGATCTAATTACTTGCTGTAGTGTAGAACGTTCTTTGACACCCTCTCTGCTAACTTTAGACCTGTCAACTATTAGAGATGTCGTTT
The DNA here is from genome assembly GCA_963969495.1 of Ceratothoa steindachneri. NCBI lineage: Eukaryota > Metazoa > Arthropoda > Malacostraca > Isopoda > Cymothoidae > Ceratothoa > Ceratothoa steindachneri. Next base: position 11,274,358 of record OZ018337.1, on the reverse strand, counting down.
GCCTTCAATTGACAATAAGTCCTTGAGGATTGAACTTGTTATTAAAGCTGCAGCTCGACCAGACACCCCAGTGCGGTCACATGCCAATGCATATTCTGAAACTAGATGCAAATATTTTGTTTCACGGATGAAGGAAGCTCATATTTTCTAGCTTCCTCAGCAGATTCTGTTCATGTGCTCGATGAAGGAAGAATCACTTTGATATTATCTGTCGAATTAAATCGTTGATTTACGAGATAATACTCAAGATTATTTCTAACTGCACTCTGAATATTTTTTTGGGATTAAATTTGATCGATATTATCTATTGCTACTTTCCTAGTTGTTCAGTGTTCTTCAATAAACGTTTGCTCTATTTGCGGCACCTTCTTTTTCTTGCTACAAGAACGGTTTTCAAAGCTATCGCATTTAAAACACAAAATATCAAAAAAAAATTCGGCATTCTTTGTAAAATCGTCACATTTCTGTGTGAATGATGTCACATTTTACCTGCTAATATTTTCATTAACCCTGATTTTTGAAGAATAATTTAAAATTCTTTTTTTAACTGTTTTTATTGACACACAGGGGATTGATGCCGTTTTCCAAATAGAAATTAACTTCTCCACTACTTATATAATAATTTGTTTAATTGGCGGGTCTTTTCTATTTCGGTTCTTTCCTGTTCTCACTTAAACAAAAGATATTTTATCACATCTTTATAAGTTGACAACACTCGTTTACTAAGGGTGAAGGGTGTGCAAACACAGGGCTTTCAATTTCATAAAGTGTTCAAGGTTTAAATGTAATAATTAAATATTGTTTTAATTTTACCTTACATATTATTTAGCTCTGAAATATAATAAAACGTGTATAAATATTTATTGTACACTAAACAACTATTATTAAGTACAAATAGAAGAACGTGATCAAAACAATAGATACTAGACCGAGTCACACACACACACACACACATCCACACTAAACAAAATACTCTGCGTTACTGAAACATAATTGTCACCTACTCCGCTAAAATATTTCATTGAGGAAGCTCTAAATATGGATCTAATCCTTTCAAATTTCGTTTGCTTGTTCTTTAAAATACAATAATTATTTGTTTGTAGGTATTAATTTAAAATTCGAATTTAATTTTAAGATATGATATTTTAGCTATTAACTGCAGATAGGAGGCGATATAACTAAAAAAGCAAGAGATCTAAAGTTTAAGGTTCCTATTTTGGGGGTTCACTAGAAATGGCTAACTAAACCTTGATCTCTCCTTGCGGCAACTAGGGCGTTCCCCAGGGGGCTTTTAGAAGCGAGCGGTATGATATGGTGCTATATACTTACTGCCATATATATTTAAATAAAAATTAATAAAACTAAACAAACTTTGCATTTTGTTTTATCATAATTTGAAGGTAAAATAGACACAAAATCTAGAGCCCATAACCATTATATTAATAAATAGAATCAATTGGCATGGTGATGATATCTTCACTGATATTTCTCCATTTTTCTTCAAGAAGCACTTGCAAATGTTCACAATTGGAGGGCTTTTAATAATAAACCGAATTTTCCGTCTATCGTTCCAAAGGTTCGATGTTTTATCATCAAGAACTTTGTTATTAATTTTGATTTGTGGCACGATGCAGCATCATGCTGAAAAATCGAGTTATCATCATAAAATTGGTGCTGAACTGTCAGGGGTTCATGGCAGTGTTCTTGGGCAAAATGTTTAGTACTCCATTTTCCTAAAATGAGAAGCAGCCCTGGACTTGCACACCTTCCGGATACTTCACGTGGGCACGATACAGGACTAGCAAAAGCGCTGCCTTTTTTTTGACTAACGAGGAGTGTTCCAGAAGCCATTCTAAAAAAATTCTAATTTTTGTTATATTTTAATGGTTTTGTCGTCCTTAGCTCACCAATAAATTTTGCAATTTTGTCTCGCCTCTTTTCATAATTGTGGTCATTTGGTCACTTCAAATCAATCTCGGACGAGGTTGTGTGGACATATTTGTGATTTGGCTAAATTGATGAGTTCTGTTGTGCCCATTGCTATCGCTGCATTGGCAGAAAATCTGTGTCTTTTTTTCAGAAATGTTGCTGGGCATTGTGGGGACAACCTTTCGATTAATTCAAAGGTTCTTCCGATTGAGCAAAACAAATGTGACCTTTTTGATTCAGCATAGAAAGATTGTACTAAACCAGTTAAAAAATGAAGGGGAGTTGAAATTTATTCGGAAAAAACGATACTTTGATTGATTTGCGATAAAACAAGTCCGAAAGAGAAGGATTGTGAGAACCTAAAAATTATACTAAAGATTATTTTGGTTTTAAACAGTACATTTCCTTTTTTTCCCTTCCTCTGCCCTTATCTTTATTTTCTGAATTACATAGTTATAACTTTTTATTGTATGGGAGAGAGAGAACAAGAAAAATCCGGTTATTTTAAAGGAAAAAGTAACATAGCCCACTACTTCGAACTTCCACCGGGACGCTCCTTATCTACTCCATAAACAACTAGTCTCCAGACGGTTGTTTCTACACAACCCAAATGTGGATCGTCGCTGCTGCCACAGAAAACGGAAACATCTTCAATTACGCGAAGGTGTCTCTGATGTTGCACTTCGAGAGAAGGAAGAAATCAATTAAGTAACAGTTTTATGACTAACGCTTCAATTACTATTTCACAAACTATCTCTCTCAGTACATATAAGCAATTTAATAGTATAAGCTTACACACAACCCATACCTTAAGATTCTCGATCATATCAGACCCAATTCCTTCTCTCCCATTCATCCTTTCCTTAACATCCTTGCTTTAAATCAAAACTTATAAATTCTTAGAACCTGATATAAGACCTCCCTAATTAAAAATTGAAATAAATCTATTGCATATAACTTGCCATTTTTGCAGCAATTTAACAGACTTTATTTACTTCAATGGCAAACAATTTTATGAAGGTTAAATTTCAGCCAAAGATTTAAACTATAATATTTATGCATTTTTACTCTATTTTGAAAGCGAAAATTGCACACTCTCGCAAATCCAAGGAACGTTTCTCTTTGAAGTCAAAGTAATTTCTTGATTCCATTTCACTCCATCCGCTACCATTCTACCGCCCTATTTTTCCTTTCTTTGAACCTTTGATTAAATATATTTTATTACTTGATGTCGTGAAGAAAGTTAAGGAGGCGTAAAATCTCAAAATGTTGTTTTTATGTATTTTATTTTAAAAATTTATTTTTAGCTTTTCGTATAATTCAAATTAATTATTGCGTACAATTTTCCAAGCCCATTTGATATTAATTAGCAGAAGTTTAATAGGAACGTTGCTCTTGACGTAAGAAGCCACAATCGAATTCAGAACAGGAGAAGCGAAAAGACTCAGGAATACAAAATTCCACCGATGATGGAAAAGGAAACGAAAATTTCAACTCATTAATATTAAGATTCAAACGATTATTCTCAACTTTTCTAAACTAGTGTAACCAGGGGGTAATTAATATATTAAAATAGAGAACATCCGACTTTCCCAAAACAAGTTTTTATCCTTTGTGCCTCATCTTTCAGGGTTTCAGCCGCCTACAGCTTCATAATAGTGACCTCACTTACAATTCCTACGAAATATAATACGGTTGTGTCCTTCTCGCATTTTCTGTTAAGTAATTGCTTACAAGGAGGTTTTAACTTGAAATGGAAACACAAGCCATCGGTGACTCTCTTGCGAGAAAATAAACTGGTAAAGTAATGCAGAAAATAAATATGGTACGAAACAGGTAACAACAATAATTGCGCGGAAATTGTTTAAAGTTTATAAATTCTAAATTAATAAATTTAAAAACCCCAAATTAATTTCCCAAGAACAAGGTTGGAAAAATAAGCAAAACTCCACATTTGCTTTGAGGCCAACTTGCCACACATCCGCAATTAAAATTAACAATATGTATTAACAAAAATCAAAATGAGGCCCTAATGATTAATAATGCTTAACATTTAGGGTAAATTTATACAACACTTATTCCTAGCTCGAAAGATGTTTTTTATTTCAAAGTCATTAAATATCGTGACAACTTTGAATACTCGTATGTCCCCTACAATTTATTTTGATTGGGTGTTTTAAATAAATATAAAAGGAAAACAGCAAAAAATATTTCGGAAATTCTGTACATTTTAAAAATGTTCTTAAATTCTTTCCAGGGCGAAATAAGCCAACGAGGTGAGTTTTCTGGTTAATTCCCTTCATGGAGATATACTTTTGAAATCAAATTATAACCGTTGCAAATTTTGGAGTTCGAACATGTGCTATCAAGCGCTGCATGTTCTTCCAACCAATAGAACAACCAGTCGAGTAAAGAAGGTTAAACAATCGAACAGTATAAGAATAAGTCTAATTGGCAAATAATTTTAACAAGTTTAAATAAAATCACACCCGTTGAAAATGATTAGATTCAAAGCTTTACCCTCAACTCGTCCTGTTTCTTCTAGCCTCCAACTGGGCTAGCATCTAACTCACACAAAAGAATATTTTCACCGAAAGCCATTCAATATACGTATTTCCTTGACCATTTCCGCTTATATATGCATATAATTAATAATACTTAGAGTATAAAATAGCTCACACAGATGATGATTATCTGACAAGAGTTGCTTCGAAATTTCTAACATGGCGTCTTTAGTGGAGGGGTTTAGATCTGCTTCCTATCAAGGCCAATTAACGAAAGAGAATTCTATCTATTCTGAAATCTAAAATTGAATAACCAGTTTCGTGTGAAGAAAGACTAATGCTATCAATTACTCTGACATTCTATGGTTGAAGGGAGTATGTTTATTTGAGAAAACTGAAAGAGTTGGAAGTAAAATTGTGAAAACTCAAGGGGGGGAGGGTATTTATCTAAAGTCCTAAGGCTAGTTTAGAATAGGATGTTTATTTGCGGCCGACATCTTGTTCATTACTTTTTGATTTTATTAAAAATAAAAATATTATTAATAATTGATTTTTTAAATTTTTATGTACTATTTATTTGGGTATCTTTCTTTAGAAGATGAGTTAAAATCGGCAAGTGATCTCGTTAGTCAGAGACGAGATTTAAATTACCCATACTTTATTTCTTCTAGATATATTTGACCATTTTGCCCCCATTTTCCGCAGAAGCCGCGATAAACGGCGAATTAATTTGTGAATCTTCGCTGACGAGATTTCGTCCCTTCATCCCTGGTCGGGAACGAGAGGGGAGGCGGTTACCGCCTCCCTCCCTCCTCCCTACTCCGGTCCTGGATCTTAGTTTGAGTTACGGCTCCATTTTCCTACCCCTTTACCTTTCAACACCACCCATCAAACCCTTTTCCTTTCTATTACTATGGTCGTGGCTGTAGAAGGAGGTTAGGGAAGGCGTGGGCCAGCCTGCTGCCGGTATTTACAGGTCTAACTTTAAAAAGTTCATTATAGGTCTCTCCTTAAAAAATTCGCTGGAAACCCTTTCGTCTTTCATGCAACTTCACTCTGTGTTCTACAAGTAATCTCGAAGTGTTCTACAAGTCCTCTACACTTGTTCTACTAGTCTTTTATCGGTCTTCCCAGAAGTGTTTTACAAGTATTATACATGTGTTGTTTAAGTGGTCTATAAGTGTTCTACACGGGTAGAATAGTCACGTTTAAATCTACGTGTATGTGTACAGACACAGGCACTTACGTGGATACATACGTAGAAAGAAAATAAACAAACTCAGATGGGAATAGAAGGTGTTTACTTTATAGTTCTGGCAAAGATTGATTATGTGATAGACATATGTGGATTGATTTTGCGATAGATACATGTAGATTGATTAAGCGATAGATAAATATGGATTCAGGATGCAATATACACATGTGTATTGTAGCGATGACCTTAGAGAGAAATAAAACCACATTATTTATGTAGCTTGAAATAACTCTTCCATCTTTATAACAATATTAACTCGTAACTATTTTTAGCCGGAAGCTTACATGGATTAGGGATAAGGATTAACGTGGCTCAATTACCATCTTTCAACTATCTTTAATAAGATGAATCTATTTAAAATAAATGATCCCTTTAAATTTCAATGCCTTCCATTTCGGTATTCTAAATTTAACTCAAAGCTTGGCATTAATCCTATTATAGATTCTGTTCAAATTTAATGTGTTCAAGATAAGCTCTGTCGTGATTGCTCTATCTATGGCAAGCACAAAAGGAATGTCATAAAGTGTTATATCATCCAGGTATGAACACCTTACGATTATAACTACAGAGCCATATTAAAAATAAGCAAAGAAAAATTAGTTATCAACTTCATGAAAATAACCCGGATCTTTTCTCTTATTATAAAGGAAATTCTTCTCCTAAGCCAGATGGCTGAACGCCCGATGGAGGAGGCTGAACTGCCTTTCTCATGCGCGGAAATCGAGGAATGGGGTCATTCCTATGTTAGAAATAATTTGTAGCTTGGAAGACGAATGAGAGGAAACAAAAAAATAAAAGCTAAGGAAAGTAAAACAAAGTAAAAGCTAAACATTATTTAATAGATAAAACTTTAGAATGTATTTGTAAATTTGAGCAACTAATTCTTTTACTTTATTTCGTTGCCTCCATAATAACTCGCAAGTGTTAAAGGAGTCAATCAGAGAACGAGCAGTTCCACATTCTTTTTTATTCCCCATTTTTGACTTGGCCCAAAGCGACTCTATTTGGTTTGTTTGGGCACCTGTGTCTATATGCACACACGTAGATTTAAACGTAACTATTCTACCAAACCTTATTTTGAATTGATAATAATAAGCAATTTAATCAATAATGTATTCACCGTTGTTATTTACGACTTCGTCCCAACGTTCAACTAGGTTTTCGATGCCTCTGCAATAAAATCTCTGGATTTTGACTAGAAGAATTCATCTAAACAGGTTCGTAATTCCACATGGGTATTTAACGAAACGCCGCGCAAATTGATGAAGAGCTATCGAAACAGATGGAAATCCGATGGAGCCAAGTCTGGCGAATATTGAGGATGCGGCAGGATTTGTCAATTTAGCGTTTGGACGGCGATTTTTGTCATATAGGCAATGTGAAGATGAGCTTTATCGTGTTGTAGAAGGACTCCATAATGTCGATGAGGTCTTTTTTCACGAATAGCTTCGGCAAGTCGAAACATTTGTTGAACGTAGAGTACTGCATTGACAATCTTGTTGTTCACAAGGAGCTCATAAAGAATGATGCGATCACAATCCTACCACACACACAGCATCGTCTTTCGTGGATCAAGTCCTTGCTTTAATCGTGGAAGTGGTTTTTTATTGTGGCTAAGCCATTGTTTTCGATGGTTCATGTTTACATAAACACACCACTTTTCGTGGCCAGTTATGATGTGGTGATGAAAAATGTCTTTATATCCACGAGTAGCCTTGTGACAAGCAAGCAAACTTGCGGCAATCGTGGAGCGTTAATGTTTTTTGCTTTCGCTCAAAGCGTGCGGAACCCATGCACCGAGTTTTTGAGCTTTTCCAATCGAATGAAGCTGATTTACTACAGATTTCTGATCACACACCAATTGTACAGCCAATTCTCTATTCGATTGACGAGGATTTTCATTAAGAAAGTCGTTCAATCGATCTTCATCCAACTTAATGGGGAGACCAGAACGTTCTTCTTCATTAAGATTGAAATGACCGTTTTTGAAACGAGAAACCCACCATTGAACTGTCCTTTCTAATAAAGCATTTTTATCCGTACATAGGACAAGTATCGCGACGAGTTTAGTGGCGTTTGCATTGTTCCCGTCTCGATTGAAAATGAATAACAACAAGTGTCGAAAATGCGCAGATGATATAGTTATCCTTGCTGTGATTTTATCAGTGGCAATTTCCAAGGTGGCAGTTCTCCAGGAGGAAGTTGTCAAGTGGTAAATCTCCCAAGACCACATTTCCTAGAAACAATGATTGACATTACTTTGGTTAATAAATGTATATTTTTTATATTAGAAACTCTATTACTTTCATTTAAAAAAAGACATTAATTTTTTGACAAATTAATAGAGGTTTAATTTGAGTATTGCCCTTATACGATGAAAGTATTTTAATTAAATATTTCAGGAGAGTTTTAGAGACTGTAGGATTTCGAAAAAAATTAAAAATTATAGGTTTAATAAACAAAGTTTGCAAAATAGGATTTTTAAGAGATTGAGCCTAGAAATTAAACTAGTGTAGCAAACGGTGTCATTTCACTAATAAGACTAGAATTAATAGGAATCCAGAAAGGAAGTAAAACCATATAAAATAAAATGATTTTGAATAAAATATGTATTAATGAATAAAACTGTGGTAACAATTTTAACGTTTGTAATGTAAGAAAGATACGAAGTGGGTATTTTTTTATAGACATGGAGATGGTAAGGGATTATAGCTACCCAAAATTAAGTACAATTGTGTGATTTAAAACTCTATAATCTTTGTATGCTTACATACAGACTTTAAATATATTTAATATAATAGTAAAAAAATAGCTCCAAATATAAATTAACTTCTTTTGATGGTTACTATTTAAATATAATTTCATTCGTGAAAATTCAACTTTAACTTGTCTCTCTCAAAATCCGTTTTCTATAACTTCTCATTTTGGTTAAAATGTGTACAACGAAATTGTTCAAAGCCTAAACCCCAAGAATGAAATAAACCAAGAATGAATTAACTCAAGAATGAAATAGCCTATTATCGAAAAGCAATCAGCGACATCTGCTGATTCCTTGATGGCTTTTCTCACTCGTCAAACTTTGTCTTTCGATATTTAATTAATTCCATGTTTTTCAGATGGAATTGTGAAATTTCAACTTCCCAACTCAGAGGAAGCAGGTGGAATCGATTGTAGACGTGTTCTATGAGATAATGCGTGAATCAAAGTAATTGCTTAGGTGTCCGGAATTCTTCTATTCATTTCCACAAATTCATCTCAACTTAAATGGTCTTAAAGAATCGATTTCCATTCATTTTGTCCAATATTTCATGATATAAATTTATATAGCCTGTTTCTTCTCTCAAAGTATCCGCCGTAATAATAACGAAGCAGAAGAAAAGCAAACGTAATTAAATGCTTAATCTTATAAAAAATGATTCTCCATCTGACGATGAAGAAAAGCTGTGGTTAAAAACTTTTGTGAATTCAAGGGTCCGAAACAACCACAACAGCGCTCCCATTATCGTCCATCTTTTAAAGTATTATTTTTTACGACGCTTTAGACTGATAATGCTCGGATAATTTTTAAAAGTAAAGGTCATTAAGATCAGCTGATTGTAGTTAAATATGTTTACTTCAGCCCATATTTGAAGTTAATAATTAAAAAATTGGCCACGGTCACTGGTCTTAAGAGTCAGGAGAAGAAAATAATTACATAACCCTCTGTAAATTCATAACCCTAGATAAAACCTATAGTGATTTTGCAGTTCGCTATTAATATGAGTTAAAAACTCCTAAAAAGAATGAGTTGGTATTTCAATTATATTTCGTCAACAGAAGGAGCTAGGTAATGATGCAAGTAAATTGAAGAAATGGCAAATAAATTTCAAAAATAAAAGAGTAGGAATTGAAATGAATAGTTTCATTCCTCGTAGTCAGCTTTGGTCAATTAATCTGGGCAACTAAATTTATTGTTGTTTTTCTGTTCCTCACACAAAGAAATTTCTATTTTCTACTATATTACCAATGCAAATTTCAAATTTGCGATCTAAACCTTTCTATCATAACCAGATTCTATTTAATCAAAGCTCCCAAACCTTCAAAATACATATATTTAGTAAAAAGATTTTATTTAAAAGATTTTATTTAATTGAAATATAGATAAATTACATTTTCAATGTGAATTACACTATTTATGATGTAAAGTCCAATGCGTTCTGCGAGAGTCACCCGATGAACCCGATCCATTCATTCACTGCCAATTTGCAGCAATTTGACACATTCATTTATGATGCGTTCGCTTAGGTACCTCGTAACTTTAATTTTAGAAGAGCAAAGAAAAGTATTTATCAAACTATTTACATTGAGTTAATAAATATAACCTATCTCTAAGATGACCCTGGAAAAAAGTATGAGATGAAAGAGCAAAGTTTTATGTGTGAATTAGGAAAGATTTTAAGAAAAGTACTTTTAAAATAGGATTTGGTTACGCTTTCTTCTTTCATAACTTTCACGTAAATCTTTAAACGGTCAGTTTATAGATGGCTTTGTTTTGCATTATCATCTTAAACATGGTTTTTATCTTTACCAACCTATCCAGACATAATTTTCTAAGGTATCTCTATTTGTATCTGAAGTTTTGAAGGACATTACGGAAAATAAACCAGTCGACACTCGCCTAAGGAGAAAAATAAGGTCCTCCCCCAAAGTTTGGTCTTTCATTTCTTCACTTTAATTCATAAACCGCTCTGCTACGGGTCTATTTATACTCGTCCATAGTATTCTCTTATCCTAATTATCAACAAATGGCATCCGGCTGCTAAATAACAAGTTTGAGCATCTTCTTCAAGTTTCCATCTATCACCATGACTCGAAAATAGAAGACGCACGCTTTAATGCCACTCTTAAACTTAAGCACTTTTCCCCATACCTCCGGCCAAATTAGAAGAAGGACAAAAATATATCTTCTTTGTAATTTCCCCATGAGGAAACTTGATGCCATTATCCTACCATCATCTTTACATTTAAAAAATTCCCGTTTTGCTTTTTTGATTTCTCGGAATCAAATTTTACTATAATCTCGTTGAATAGATTATCATTCAACTTTGAACATTAATCCTGAAAGATTTCGAAAGCTAATCTTCAAAAATAATATATACGAAAATATTTTGGGGGATTTGCTGCATTTAGTCTTCAAATTCTGGGATTTTTTTAAGGGATAGTCAGTAATTAGTGATAGTCCAAACCATGTAGCAGAGATATTGAATGAACATTTTGTAAATCATTTTACCTTGGGACCAAGTATCAATTTCTTCTATGTACAATACAAGACGTAATAGATTTTAACGAAGAATCCATTTTTTCAAATTTCTCCAATAACTGAAGATGAAATTAGTTTTCATATTTAAAAAAATGAAAAATTATAAAGCGCCGTTTTCCGATATAATATACACAATCCCGCTTAAAGTGTTTCAAAAGCATTCACAACCATTTATCATAATCTTCAAAAGTCTATTAGTGAGGGAATAATTCATGAAGAGTACAAAGAATCAAATTTAACACCAAATATCATAAAAGTAACCTTCAAGAAATTAACCTTATTTATGTCTTGTGTAAACTCATTGAGTCTTATGTTAGATTATAATCGTAAATAAATTAGAGTTTAATAAATTGATGAATTACACAAGGCACCGTTTTCGTCGCGGATTCACTTTTACGAAATGATGACGATGTTTGACAAAGGTGCAAAGGTGAAGCTGTAGATTTATTCTATCTTGTCTTTACAAATGTTTATGACACAATTTCATATTAAAGATTTTTGACTACGCAAAAAATTACACGGGATCAGTAAAATAAACTATAACTCAATATTGTAATAGATAACCGATTGCCGACTACAAATAACGGTTAGAAGCGGGTTAACAAGTGTTGTTAAATTAATTTTCCTTTTGCTATTTTCTATCCATTTTAACTTTCCTATCTTCTGACTTCCATCCTTTATCCTTTACCCCTTTCACTTGAGCCAGCGTCAGCTGGATCTTGGGGTCTTTGTTGCCTCGTAACTCTCTAATTCACTGGCATAATATTTATTCTCTCCATCTCTCCAGATAGAAATTATTTTTATACTATTCATTTTTATTATCTCCATATCACTTTTACGTTTCCCTTTCTTCATTAATTTTCAATTTTATGATATATTATTATTATTTTTACGATGAGCAAAACTCCTGCCATTGCCTCACCTGATTGACGTTTTGAAAGACTAATAATATAAGGCTCACGCCATGCTCTCAGCGACCTTTCTAGAGAGACGACTCGACTAGAATTTGTCTACAACAATTTGTGTTAATCACAATCCGTCTACTACAATTAACCAGCAGTTATTTATTCAAAGCAATTTGTCCAACGGAGTGATACATTTACTGCAATTTGTATAAATTAAATTTAATCTAAGATTTGAAATTAAAACATTTTAAGCAAAAGGAAATGTATTTTAATTAAAATCATACAGCGCTGAAATCATACAAAAGCTATTTATTAATAGAAATGTTAAAAAAAGAAAGCTTATGGGCTTGTTAAAGTTTTTAACAAGTCATTCAATACGTCGTTCATCCCCACGGTATCGTTTCTTTTGATATAAAATGAGCCGAAACTTTCGTTCATTTAGCATGTCCCTGTATTTTTCCCATGTTTTTTGTAGCTCCACATTCTGCCACATAATTCCATTAATGAAAGTTAATAGACGAACAAGGCATTTTGTTTTATGGTACTAATTGAACCTACAATACGTTATTTCAACATTCCAGGCATTATATTAAACATTTGACCATTGTTAACAAAAGTTTAAGGCCAATATTAATTAAATACATTTAAGCGGAAGAGCGAGCTATACAGTTTCTAAGTTGCCAAATGAATGAGTCATTCTTTAAGCGATAACACAGGAAATGGATCAGCGCATTGGGTTTCTTTCTTTAGCAAGAAAGCAAACTAATATTTGCTCCTGTAATTTCCTTCTTAGGGTTTGCTTGGTTTATTTTCTTCTGCTGAATGTACTTTTTCTGCTATTTGTCTTTTTGGTTGATTGTGTCTGTTTTTCTTAGTGTTAAATGGATTTAAATTTAATATAGCATCTTAGAAATAATAAAATTAATTGTATTTTTGTACAATTTTTTGTAAGTAAATATTTAAAGTGAATTTTAAATAAATCCTTGTAGACAAATTCCCTAGATCACAAGAAAGACAACAACACATCCGAGAAAAAGGGCTTCAAAATTAGAGAAAATTCTTGGCCATAATTTCCTCGGTAAATACTTGCTATTTATGTTCTAAACCTGAATCCAAACTATTTCTTAAGAAAAGATTTATGCCAAGCCTTCTTGGACATAAAAGAATGGCTAGTACCTCATAACCTATATTAAACCCAATATTCCACTTTTAAATCATTAGTGTCTTCGCCAGTAAATATTATGTTAGTTGTGACAAATAGTTTATCTTTTTAATATTTGATATTAAATGACAAATGTGAAAGGCTTTTACTAATTACTTAATTTCAATGTATATATCATGGCATTTATCATGAGCTGACCTTCAACAAGCTGAGAATGTCTTAGATATACATACGTCTTCATGGCAAATTCTCGCAGGTAATTAATTATAAGTTCGCACACAATACAGGCTGAACCTCTGATGTGATAGATCGTTTAAGATGTGCATGAACTTGGGAATTTGTATTTTTCAAATAAGCCTCCTTACAGTTATGGAAGTTGTAAAATTTGTTTTTATCAGCAACAATATCAGATATTATGTTTTTTATAGACTTTGTGTGCAAAATGTTACATAGTAGTAACGATTATAAAGAGGAGATATTTGAGTATCTTATGTCAATGGAATTGATTCCACCAAAAAATCTGATAAACAGTCATGACCAAAATATTTTAGACTACTATATTTTTTCCTATATAAAGTTAAAAGGACAAATCAAACAATGCATTTTCTTTTAGTATGATTGTATTAGAATTTAAAAGTGAAATCTACAAACCCATTTTATTAATAAATACACTCAAGTGATCTGCTTAGTCAATATCTAAATAAAAGTCACTTGTTTTTTAGTATTGCTTTGATTCGGTTTTGCACCGTGCAGACCAAATTTGTCAACATATCTTGATTGATAATTCGCCTGTTTTAATAAGCCCACGCAAATGTTAACATTTGAGAAGCTTATGTTATTATCCCCAAATTGGTCATTTACTGTGTGGGAAAAGTCCTGAGAAAGAAGGTTTTGGAACTATTTTAAGTTCATGGCAGTGTTCTCCGGTAAAATATTCATTATTCCAGGTCCATGGATGAGAAGACTTTGCAAATGCTTAACTTTAGGGACGACACAGGACTCGTATGACCGCTTCCTTTTTCTCATCCTAACGAGAAATCTTTTAGAAGCTTTGAACAAGCAGAAGCGAACTTCATCACAGAATATCACCTTACTCCAGTCTTCAATAGTCTATCCTTTATAATTAATACAAAGTTCGTGCCTATTCGTAGGTTTCTATTGGTGATTTAAGGCTTATTCGTAGTTCTTCTCGACTTGAGACCTTTCTGCAAAAGTCTCCTCCTCAAAAGTAGAAAATTAGAAACGAGAAACATTTATTATTTTACCACTATTTCATCTTATTACAACATAATTTCCTGAAACTCGATTTTTCTTAACTCTCTTTTGCCTAAACTAAATTTTATTACTTCGTAAATATTATATCGAAAATTTATATGTCCGTTCCAGTGTTTTTTCAAGTTCAACTAAAAATGTTTATTCTACGTCAAATGACGATCTAAAATTTGTTTTAAGGACGTAAAAACAGGAAAGGGACAAAGTATATAACTAACAACATGCAAGATCCACTCACTCCTAATATAAATCCTTTATCTCCTTCTAAAATATGGAACAAGGGCAAATTGTGTGAATGAAGATTCAGTAGGTTGGTGAGCAGTCAGACAATTGCAACGACTAAATATCAAACATGAAAATGTGAAGGTACTGACTTACTATCACAATAGTTGTGATTTGTTTTAAGAAAAAAATAATTTAGAGTAAATTTCTTCACCTTTCATCTTAAATCAAAAAAACCTTATTTATTCAACGACGATACAGACGGAGTGGAAAACTCTGGTAGAGTTTCAAGAGTGTTTTATTAAAAGAGGCAATGAACAGAGGCGGAAATAGGTAGAGATAAATAATTACCCATTAAACGAGGATTATAAGTACTGTATAGTAAATATATTTCAATAAGAGAAAAAATTAGGTTCAGCAAGATTATATGTAGGGAAATCGACAACCCACCCTCACAAGTGAGCCACTGGTCTTTGACCACAACGTCCTGGCCTTGGTGGCGGCGTAACCTGACCACTTAACCTCCTCTTCTCTCTCTCTCCTTAGCCTCGAGAAGAACCAGAAAGGCAGACCAAGACCACAGAATGCTCTAATCATCACATGTCGGACCCCAGTGAGCCTAACAAGAGTTAAAACAGCAAGATTTCCCCTAAGAGTTGATATTCAATTTTACCGCATATGCGAAATTAGAGGAGCGGTGACCTAAAGAGAGACGGTTTCCTTTAGGGCTAGCTGAAAGACGCTCTAAAAAAAACCGTTAAAGAAGGAGACGTAATGCAGCCAGTCCATGTATCCTCCCTCCTTTCCCTACGGCCAGTTGGGTGGCGAAGTATAAAAATCAAATAACTTTGGAAAAACGGGGTAGATTACATTAGTCATCGAGATAACTAACTCCGGCGAGAGGCCCGGCTACTAATAAAAGGGACTGAAAAATCGCATCCTGAGCCAGTTCCTGGTTGTTACACCGAATTTAAAAGCCTGTCAAAGGGAGATGGTGTTTGTCTTCGAGACAACTAAGTCCGGCTTAAGGCTCGGCTACCAACGAAAAGGGACACAAAAGACGCTCATCTGTAGCAATTTTCTGGTGGTTAAACCGAATATAGCATTCTGTAAAAGGTAAATCGAGAGAGTCCTCGAGACAGTGAAGTCCGGCGAGTGCCCGGTAACCCTACGAAAGGAACTTAGAAGGAGCTCGAGCAGATTCCTAGTGATCACACCGAACTTTATTTAACTTGTATTGAGAAGCAAGTTCAACTAACTCTCGTCTGAGAATCCCCCTATCCTGGTTTATCCCCAAACCCAGAGATAGACCTCGCTCTTGAAGAATAACCCAAAGTGAACTCCCTCAAGCACTCCCCTTCGTCAAAGGATTTACGCTTTGGCTCATCGCTCTCCATTGCGAATTATTCTCAGAGTAACCCAAAGATTTGAAGAAATGTACTTTCCCTGTGCCGTAGTGAAATCATTTCATCGAAAATACGTGCTTAACTCCACCAGCCACGCGCTCCAAATTCCTAGGCGGCTTTAAAGCATTGGCCCCTTTAATCCACATCTGGACGGCCTGGCCACGCGCCAGTTAGGAAACAATATTCTTGAGGCGACATAAAAATTGATGCCAAGGTCAGGCTCAAACTCGATTCTCGTAGGAATCTTGAAAGGTATTTAAACCCGATTATCTGTTTCGAGGAGGTCAATTTGCATTCAATTTTAAAGTGCGCTTTCTGTTAACCATTACGGAATATTCAATTGTGTAATTTAGTAAGCCTCACTTTTATTTGTTTAATTCATTCCTCTGTAGTTTGTTTGTTAAATTTCAATTTTGGTCCATGTTTTTAATTAAAGGTCTAGTTTTCTAAGAAACATTTTTTATTGAATCCTCGAAACGCTGAGCATGGCACTAGAAACCCTAAAAGATAAAGAATAACGTAATAATGATAATCCTATTCAAAATATAGCACTCTTAGAGAGAAAACTTAATTACGGAATTTTGAAGTACGTAGCCAACCTATACGTACGAACACCGTCACTCGGTCCTTCCTATAACACGACATTATATAATTATTGTTCTTTTGAGAGGAAGTACATCCAAATCCAATAATTAAGATAAAGGATGTTGGGACTCGTGACACTTCTCTAAGTGAGGTCAAATGAGTTTAAAAGGAATTTAATTTAAAGGAATTTAAGCACAATGTTTTTTTTCTTTCATCTGTTTAATGAACCAAACCTAAAAAGAAGGTAGTTTAAATTAATCCAAAGAACTTGTTACAGAATGATCTTTGCTCTGCTGAGAGAGACAGAAAAAATAAGAAGTGAGATGCTTATATAAGTAACGATATCATCATGTAATATCATCTCATAAGGAAGAATAATACATAAATACAATTATATTATCAATTTAAATCTATTAAATGTTATAGTATTTAGGTATATACAAATTTGTGACAGATTTGTTGCCGGATATGTCTATAATGATTCTCACTTTGGTGTTTAATTGTTTAAAAACTCTATATTTCAGCAGAATTATAAGAAGCAACTATGTATATTCTTCCTATACACACGATTTATGTTAGGAATATTTTAAGGTGTTACCATTGTAGCGCCTGTCATAGAGGTAAATGTTTTGCAGATGTCTAACAAATATTCTCCTTTCTTTAGACACTCACGCTAGATTCTTCACTCCAATTCTTGTTTGCATCTTAAGAATACAGTGAATGTTTTATATTCTTCCAAACAGATAATTTCTTTAAAATAAGTATTACTAAATAAAAAGGCAGATTTGAAGAAATTTGCGCGCTGTGTACAAAGGACTCAAATGGGGCCTCGAATATTTATCAATAACTACCAAACAAATACTCTCTAAATTATTTAAGTTCTCTTAATTAATAAAGGTTTCTTATCAGATTCTGATGGGGCCAGTTGCTGGATACTGAACAGTAGGGTCTAGAAGAGCTAAAGGGTTGTGCGCACTTACACACTCCTGATAGGGCAACTAAACAAGTTTGTGAGATGTTCATAAATCCATAGAAGGAGGCAAAACGAGCGACCATAAAGGGTAGAAATCAGGATATGAAACGATTGGTAAGAAGATTATAGGAAAATGTTAGAGAACAGGAACTTATTTTGCTAGGAGGTAAAAAGGCGATAGACCAATTGAATAATAACTATGATAAATGTAAGAGAGTGAGGGTGGATGGGTAACTTTTGAATAATTGGTAGTCGAAACGTAGCCGGTGGGGGTATGTAAGAGGAAGCACATTTAAATGCAAGTATTTTCTTATTTTCAAACTGGGTGTTGTTTCACAATATGAAATTCTCAAGTTATCCAATTGGTAACTAAATTTGAAAAAAGTTTAAAATATTGGTAGGCAGTACGAGTGGATTGACGGAATAAATGAATCAGGATTGGTTTGGGTGCAATATAAGGTCCTGACGTGCGCACTAGGGTTAGGACAATATACAAATTAATATTACTGTACTTTACTCCTATACTCTTTAGCCTAAACAGGAAGAAAGGAACTTTCATTTCAATACCTCTTTAGGATAGGTCAGCTCTAAATAAAAAATTGATTTTTGCATCTGTAACTTTATTGTATATTTCTGATAATAAAATAAATGAAAACAGTCACAGTAAGATTCATTTAATACTTATACATATATTACAAATTATTGCTTAGAACAAACCGAAGTAACAGTTTGTTTTATGATTGCAGCTTGTGCAAACTGATTACTTCTTTGGAGCTTGAATCTGAGAGGCAAATGATTCAATTGATTTCAATTCGTTTTTTGTAAGATTTCATTAATACTGATAAGTTCTTTAAGTCATTTTCATTGCACTATTGAACTAGTACAAAAAGCAACACATTTTCCTAAATTAATTAGTGCATCGTATTCATTCTAGTTTTAAATTCTCTGACTACCATTAGTAAACTATTTCTTCTTGCTATATTTAATTTTTGTCATCGTATTAAAGATAAAATGTCTGTTTTATGACTTCGTTTACCAAAATTTGGAATCTGAAATTCTCCCATTTCCTTACATTTGAGTTAGCAAATAAGTCTTTCTACAGTTTCACATCTAATCTTTGTCTTGATAATAAGAATACTTCCGTACTTACTTTCAATCCAGCTTTACCTACTCTCCTTTATATTTGAAAAAAATTAAGCCTTTCTATTTTATTTATTTTTGTAAATACTAGATATTTATAAAGTTTAGTTAGTAAAGAATGCTCCTACGACTATTCGCAATGTATATTGCGTAAAATATATAAATTCCTCTTAATATTTCCTTGGGCAATCAGGTAAATGTTGGTCACAACGTCTATCTGAAAGTAAAATGTGAAGTGATTAGTACTTTTTATATGCAAATGTCTTAACTTTACCAAACATCTATTGAAACTCAGCTAAAATTATCTGTCATGCCAGAGTTAATATTGTGTGTAATATTATCGAATCCTCATTGATTATTAAATTTTCATTTTAAGTAATGGCTTGTATAAAGTGAATGTGATTACTTTAAATTGCATTCAGACAATGTCCAAACAGTAATCGAGAAATTAATTATATATTTCTTAATCTTCTATATTTTCTTCCCTCTCTTTATATATATATATATATATACATATATATATATATATATATATATATATATATATATATATATATATATATATATATATTTTTATATATATATATGGAGTATCCGTGTGTATTTGTAAGTACATGTCTTTTTCTCCTGATATCGAATGATAATCTGTCTTTTCTGTCTTATCTTATAACTTAATTGTTTTTATGTCTTTTTCAATATTTTGGGACTCTTTAGATCTTTGGCCTTACCTGATTTTAATGCCTCTATTTTGTATTTACCTCTACATAATATGTATTATTGTTTCTTCCGCTCCTTCTATTTTTAATCCATGATATTCGCCTGCTAATTCATTTAATGATATGTTCAATTTCTTGTTTTGTGCGTTCTATCTCCTCATTCTCTTGCATAATTATTTCAGTATTCTGTTGTTTTGCGTCATTTTTTCATAACCATCTTGGAACAAAGTTCGAAATTACCCTGAATCTTTGTTTTATCTTCCCTGTGTGATTTGTTGCATCCACTGTTTACTCATGTGATACTTTGTGATTTTTTAAACAAGCACACACACACACCCATATATATATACATATATATATATATATATATATATATATATATATATATATATATATATATATATATATATATATATGTATATATATATAAATATATATGAAATGAATAACTTTCAACTTAGCATGTGAGGTTCGCACTAAATAAAAAGTGCCGCAGGAGAAATGAAAAGGTGCTTCCGAGTACTTTCAACTTTATACAGTTTATTCTCGTGCGCTCTATGAAGTCCTCCAACCTTGAAGAGCGCATTATAAGATATTTTTTATTATTATTATTATTAAGTGAAAATAATTAAATAATGGTTTATATACGACAGTAAAAAAGTAAAGGTCCACATCTAACACAAGAAATTACCAATGAGGAGGTATGGGAGGGAAGTGTAAATTCACATTAAGCAAGATCAAACCAAGATCCAAAAGGGGTCATGAACAGAGCCAAAGGGGTTAAAACAATTAACGAGAATAGAGGGGATAAATGAGAAAAGGAGAGAGGGAGAGAAAAAAAATAATATTAGTACAAAACAAATGAACTTATTTAATTGACACTTCATATACCTATAACCATGAATATTGGAAACTAACTAAGAACCTAAATCAAAACTAATTCCCCTAAAAATGTTAAGAGTCAAAAGGGGCTAAAATGTGGTGGATTTTAATTTTATAGAAGTTCCAAAGTAAATTTTGTACCTTCGCGGCTCCGACAACTACGTGGCCGATAACCTCAGCCGCAACCCCTCAGCAGATAATGCCACCTAAACCCGCTGCTCTAGAGTAGAATGTTTATTGTAATTTTAAATAGTTTGTATTCATTTAGTCAAAAAATAAGAAGACGAACAAGGAGGGTTCACTGATCAAGGGCTCTACATCTTTTTTTTTTGCTGTCTTTTTTTTAATTATACTGTGTGTATATAGTCCTTTTTTCTTTTTTTCTTTGCTTATGTGTTGATTCCTTTGTTCCACTGATTCTACAATTCATTTTATTTCTCCATTTGTATGTGCAATTTTTTTTTTCTGATGGTCAATTGCGATTCGGAAACGAACAATTAAATTATTACTTTATATATATATATATATATATATATATATACGTACGCCTAGCTCAGATCGGTGGCTTAGATGTGTACACCTGTCTTTACAGCTCAGGTTTCCCGTCGACCCTTTTATAATCCCCGTCAACCTTTTGATTTCCCTTTTCTTTCTCTTCGCTCGGAAACGTGCCATTTTTTGGAAGAGAGATGTGTAGAAGGATACCCCTTTTTTTCCTTGTTTCGCAACGCTTATCACGTTGCAGGAAGCCAACTAGGTAGACAGAGCACACGTGTTCGAAAATCACATAAGGAAGCAAGTTCAATGCGCCCCTTCCTTCCACAGACACATCATACCATCCAAGCAAGTGAAGAGAATATCTCCTACGGTGTCGGAACCGCCACTAGTTTCCCACGCGGAGATAGAGGGCGGGGGTAAAAGAACTGTTTGTCACGACAGTGGGCCCCTCGAGCTGCCTCATGAGAACTACCCAAAGTGGAGCTCATTCCCCAATCTCCCGCTTGAGGAGACTGCATATTTTAGCCTTTTCCCCGCTTAGAAAGAGCAGTAGTAAACAATGCTCGCTTGCAGTAGACATCACTAGTCAATTCAGTGTATACCCAGTAGAAGTAAGGACACTCTCTTCCTGGTAAGGCATCCACGGTCAAACAGAAGCATCTGCTCCCGCCGTCTTCTGAAGCCGCTGCGCCGGATTACTCCTTCGAATCTTCTACGCACCCATCCTGGTCGAAGTCACTCTGAGGTAGCCATACATCTCCTCAGAATCACCAATGAAGCCAGCTTCACAAATCGATCATCAGCTAAGGTTATAACTTACACCTTCATAGCCCTGGAATTAAGGTAGCGACCATACCCTTTCTTCAAACTCTTCTCCTGACGAGGATCCCTCCTTTGAAGACGTCGACAAGATCGTCTCGGCAAGCCCCTACTTTTCCTTCGATTCTCCTCTGAAGTCGCCTTTGCGACTTCAGAGGAGATAAATGATAAATAATTAACCAATCATTAATTCTCCTTTATATTATTTTGATCAATTTTAATTTGTAAATAAAATTTATATTTTCTTATGTTTATCATCAATTAACATGAACATCACTCTCGACTTCGTTATTCAAATCTCGCCAACCTCGAACTCGACCTGATTAGTTAAGTGAATTGAACCCACGTCTCAACCAGACCTTTATAATCTGCGCATCAACGTAGCGTTCAGTCTTTGGATGGCTCGCTTTAATAGCCTGAGTTTTGCCCATTAATACAAATATTAGATATTGTATTAGATAGTCAGCTATACCACGACAATTTCATTCGTATATAAGAAAATACTATAATTTATAAATACTTATTCTAATTACCGTTATCTATGACCTCACTTTTGCTCGCGGAAGTTAAATAACGTTGATTGTGGTTAGTACTTGGATATGAGAAAGCTGGCACCTGATGGAGAATTATAAGTCGTGTTTCGAATTCCACGTTAAACTGTAGGCTCCACTCTGATAAGGTCTGGAAACAGTATAAAGGGGGGGTGAACTATGCAATAAAATTACCCCTAGTTATTAATGGGTATTTATATCTAGCGCTATGTTGTATATGCAAAAAAACTGCATGAAGGTAATTGCAATTAACTTATGAGTATTCAAAATTTGCATCGAATTGTTTAAAAGTGCAGCACAGCAAAGCTTTACATAAGCTTCCTTTGGCCCAAAAAACTTTACATAAGCTTTAATGCGTCCCGCGAAGTTTTACATAAGCTTCAATGTGCCCCGAAAAGCTCTACATAAGCTTCAATGTGGCCCATAAAACTTTACCTAAGCTTTAATTTGGCCCGCATGGCTTTACATAAGCTTCAATTTGGCCCGCATAGCTTTAAATAAGCTTTAATATGGCCTGCGGCTTCAAATTATGGCTCCTTTCTGATTTACGCTGTTCTCACTCGTGTTTTGATTCTTCTTCCATACTGCAATCTCACTCCCATGCTATGACCTACAGGTAAACCTCTGTCTTTTAAACTGTAGCCACCCTGAAAAGGAAGAGAAGAAGATTCTTAGAGTGGTGAAGTCATCTTCAAGGGGATATGACACCAACCCCTCACCTGGAGGCACTCCAGAATGACGTTCAGCTGCAATTGAACTCCCACTTTCTAACTGTTGCATGCACCATCTAGCACAGAGAGTTGGTATCAAATTCCCGTAACACCTCTGTCACTTAACTTGGTCTTCAGAATAGTCTCACAGAAGGAGTGGCACTACTGTATTCTGAGAAGGGTGACGGGGCCTACAGTGGAGACTGTAGGTTCGAAGCTTCCTCCCTTAGGTTCCTAAGCGATAGGAGGAAACAGAGATGTCATCTGCTCCCGGTCAGAGTTAAATGACAAAAAACAACAACAATTACTTCCATGCTTGAAAGTTGCTCTCAAAATAACTAAATTAATTAATCCCTTATCTCCCAGCCTAATGGACTTATTTTTGAAAAGTATTTAAATACATTTATTTTTGGCTTAGATATTGCGGGTTTATTTTCATTTAAACAAACGTCAAATTTAGACTGAACACCCTGAATATATATATATATATATATATATATATGTGTGTCTTTGAGCCAATTCATGATTGGCATTTTTTTCTTTGATGAATCTTCTGCCAATCTCAATACCAAATTGGCACAATTGCAAGGCCTAGCATCATTTGAACCTTTAACGAAAAGTTCACTTCTTTATTTTAACGCGAAGTTCGACCCAAAACGACCAGGGGCATTTGCATAATCTGACCCACGTGAAAGAAGCGCCCTTTGAATTCTACGTTTGAAAGGAGCTCTTTGAAGGCAGTCAAAGCTTAGAGTTCAAAATCACAGACTCTCGATTAAATCATCCTCAATTTCTTTGAACTTTTCAAATAGCATTGCACATCATGCCTTCTATTTGTTAGGTAATAGGGCATATAGTATCGCCATCACCCCCATCTGGTGTACTTGCAAATATAACTTTGGAGTTGTTTTAAATATTCCACCTCCTCACCAAACTTGTGATGGAACCAAATGTTGAAGCCAACTTTTCCTTCCAAACAGCGAAATTTTCTCTTCTCCGAAGCAGCCATCTTTTAAAAAGAAATCTCCCCGTGGGTTTGGGTCTGTTGCGTTAGTTGTAAATTCATCAGAGATTGATGGTTAAAGAAGGTTAATTGGACTGGCAGGGGGGCGCTAATTGCATCTAGTTTTCGTCAAATAGTTGTTTTTTTGAGGAAGAACTTGGTAGCGAATCTTGTACCGGTTGGAAAAGGGTCGCTAAACTTAGTTTTTAACCACAATTGTGTTTTCCATTGCCTTACGTTTTAACGCCTTCTTTCACCCTTCAATAAGGCTAGGCAGGCATGGAAAATATAGTGGGAGATTTAAAAGCCGAGCAAAAGACGACCCGAGACAGAGCACCAGTTTCTGATCGGGCACTAGGGTAGGGAGGGTGCACTGTTAATCTGAGTCTATGTTTTAGCAGGGGTATTGCCCATCCTACACCCGGCATCCCTTGATTTACATCAACCAAGTCTTTCACAGCACCAAAGTATAAAGTCATTGTCTCTAAGAAGAGCTGTGAGAGGAAGTGAACCCGCCAGCATGAAGGGTTAGAAAGAACTGAAGTTGCCAGGTTGATGTTGGGGTTTGGTTGCTTCGTAATTTTGTAACTCTGTTAGTTGATTATAATTATTTTGTTATTTTGCATTAGGCTTCGGTTAAATCCCATTTATTTTCTTTTTTTCTGAAATTAATTGTGGTAACGAATTGGGTAAAATTTGTTGTCACAATTCGAAAGTAAGGCTTGGAGGTCGCTTTTCTGGTGTATGCGAGGAGAATAGATCCTGAAAATGGGACGCAACTGAGGGAAAGAATAGAGTGATAAAAAGGGGACGCACTGAAGGGGAGAATAGAGTGATAAAAAGGGAACTCAACTGAAGGGGCGAATAGATCTAGAAAGAGGGTACTCAACTGAAGAGGCAAATAGAGCCCAGTAGTGGGGACTCAACAAGGACGGAGTCTTGGGTAATGAGAGAGAATATTTGAATCGAGGAGAAGCATCATTTTCGCTAAGCAGTTACATTCATAACAGTATCATCCCCGCTTATCTTCAAGTGTCGTCATTATTACACCAGCTACAGTGCCGTCCATAACTAGAGAACAAAATATTAAAATCTATATTTTCTTTAACCCTTATCCATATGCGTGCAACATTTTGTTACATCTTGGTTATAATGGCGCACAATGTCTTTATTCATGCATAAATTTACAGAACATTTTAAAATGGTAATTATGAAGTGGCAACCAACATTTCATGAGATTTGGAAACTACGTATATTTTTAAAGTTAGTACTGACCCAACCATGTCGATTGGAGCACCTCTAAAGACAAGGAACGATCATAATAATTTATCTCAGCCTAATGCTGAAGGAAAGAGTTTTAATCACGGTGAACCAGATAGCGAATACGATTCATCTGAAGATAGCATGAGTGAAGAAAATACAAATTATCACCCAGATGTTGAGGAGGGTAATATTCCGTTCTTCAATCAAGTGGGCCTAACGGCCAGCGATAACCCAAGTTCAAGCGACGATGAAAAAAACAATTCACCTCAAGCATCTGAAGAGGCTTCCAATGACGCCTTTGTAAGTACCCTTTTCACCACAAAACGACGAGAAGAATATTATCCCACATAATATGCTTCTGACCATACAAAGATATACTAATAGGAAGGTCAGTGATGTAAGGTGTGAAATTTATAAAGATGTAATAAAAATATAGCATTACATGATTTCTTTTACAGTGGATAAAGTAAAAGCATGTCTAGGCCTTATCTTGTGAGCAGGAGCCGATTATCATAAATTTACGGCTCTTGATGGCCTATGGAATCCGATTGATGGTAAACTGAAATATCGTGTTGTTATGTCTCAGATTCTGTTAAAATTTTTCTTCGTACTATCATATTTGATAACTACCGAGATCGACAAATTAGATTACCTAACGATCGACTTGCTGCAATCAGCTAAGTATTGTATGAATGGAATGATATCCTCTTAAAATTTTACATACCGGGCCAGATATTTACTGAAGATGAGCAACTTATTGGTTACCAAGGATGCATTCCAGGCCGCACTTATATACCAACAAAACTAAGAAAGTATAGTCTGAAAATATTTTTGTTATGTGAAGCTGACACTGAATATGCTCTAAATTCTATGATCTACACAGGTTAACAAGGAAATTTAGTCCAACGGGAAGTTGGAAAAATTATTGTTTTACAATTATGCAAGCCTTATGATAATTCGGAACGTGAAGTAGTTACAGAAAATTATTTTACATCACAAAGACTAGCTGTTTCACTGTTTAAGAAAAGACTCACCTTACTTGGGACTATCATAATACATAGGAAAGAAATTCTTTCCACTCTCAGAAATCAAAGCAGGGCAGTGCATTCAACCTTATTTGCTCATGACCATCATAATAAAATAATGTTGTCATCTTCCTCAGTTCTTCTCATGCTGGGAATGTGTGTATTTCTGAGCATACCAATAAGCCAGCACTGAGTTCGGACTAAAACTTTGGCAAAACAGGAGTAAATCAGGTTGATGATTACATAGAAGCGTTCACTTGCAGGAGGAAAACCGTTCGTTGGCCGCTTTTTGTTTTCTACAATACGATGGATGTTGCTGCACTGAACGCTTTTCTACTCATGAAAAAGAGACGATGAACAATTGAGTCAAATATGATATGAAGAGAGAAACGAAGACAGCAACCAGACATTTTTTAAATTCAGAGTAGCCAACGGCGACAAATTAGCCATCGTACCCTGTAAAATAGTCCTTTTCTAAAGGTAATACGGAGGCTTTAGTTAAACGATGAAGAAATGTTGGATATTTGGAGGAACAATAAATAAAATCAATGCATCAATCAGGATCCGAAGGGGAAGATTTAAAACTTGACCCTTTAACTATTTGACTTCCTATTTGATTGATATATGAGCATAGGAGGAGGAATTTCATCGCAGGCTATCAATATAATGGTCTGGGAAGAAATGATTTCATACTCCCCCGCTGAAATAAGAAAATTAGGAAGGATGCCAGGGACTGAGAGTGCCGGAAGGTTTAGTACCATAGTTTTCCACCCGTACGATGGATAAAGGTATCTCCACAGATACCCGGTCCCCTAATTAGGGGAAGTAGTGCGTGAGAATAGTTGAAGATTTTTAAAACAATATCATCAATTAATATCTAAAATAAGATTGTCGATTATATTTCTTATAACCTAAATTCAGATATTGCCTAATTGAGAAGGAAAATATATTACTTCACAATGGTGGTAGGCTGATATCTTATTAAAGAAAAATGATCGAGCCATCAATTACGTAAAAAATAACACGTAAATTCTTGGCATATGATACATTCGATTGCATGAAACAAATATTAACCAACCAAGCTATAGACAAAAAAATAGTTCCTATAAAAAATAATAACCAACGAATATACGAAAGGCGCTCAATAAGTATTGCAATTCGGATATAAGGAAACGAGATATGAGTAAAAGTGTTTTATTATTTTCCAATATAACTACCCTCGACTTCAATGCACTTGCGCCACTTGTCCCTGAGGCTTCGAATTCCCGACAACCAGAAATCTTCCGAGTGCTGTTCAATCTACTCCTGGACGGCGAGCTGGACATCTTCATCTTCTCCAAACCGGCGTCCACGCAGTGCAACCTTGAGCTGGCGAAATAAAAGTAGTCAATACGGTTCAGATCTGGACTGTAGGGGGAATGGTTGAGCTCCTCGAATCCGCACTCACGCAATGCAGCTTGTGCAACTCTGGCCTTGTGGACTTAAACGACGTTTAAGTCGATCATGGGGCGTGAGATTTCTAGGGACCCAACGGGCAGGAACCTTGGTCATGGCTAAATTGTCGTGGATGATGTTGATAACACTTCCATGTGATTTTCCAAGTTCTTGCTTGATTTCCTTGACCTTCACCCGTCAATTTTTGAGGATCATTCTCTCCACACGGGCCACATTGTCCTCATTGGTCACGTCTGACGAGCATCCTGGACGCGGGTCATCTTCAAGGGACTCACCTCCATTAGGAACTCCCTATTCCAGCGAGCAATGGTCGCATAGGAAGGGACGGTGTCGGTGTCGGTGTACACTGCAAACATGCGTTCATGGATCTCTTTTGCATTCTTGCCTTCCTTAGTCAAAAATTTGATCACTGCGTGGTGCTCAACCTTCTACATTGTTGAAAAATTTGTGACTTACGATCTGCGATCAGCTACTGCTTCTTAAATAGACGAGGCAGGAGCGTGCGGCTGCAGGTTCTGACTTGTCAAAACTTGTCCTAACAGCCCCACAAACAGCAAAGCCCTTTCCTCTGTTTTGCCCTACCGATTCACAAAACTTATTGACCGCCCCTCGTATATTAGGATATAATAATTATAAAATACAAAATACATAGTAATTTGATTCTTTAAATTGTGCGCAATCATCCAAACACTTTAACGTGCTTTGTCTGAGTGACAAAGTAATGGAAAATAAAAATAAAAGGGTTTATTTGAGAGCTAGAGGAATGATGATTTTGAGACCAATTTTGATGTAGATTTCAATGAGTGGTTGTTGGGGTTTATTTTTTCTTTTGCTCTCAAATTCCATCACAATGTTCCATTTAGTTGTGTATGCGGAATTTATGTTGAATTCTTTATGAGAGTTAGTTGTGTGAGAATGAGAATGTTGTTCGTTGTAAAAATCTTTAAAATGCCAATGCAAGCAAAAATATCTACAGTTTTCCTCCTTTATATTATGTAAGCATGTGCGCGCTTTTGTATGCCCTAAAATAGTCATTTGTTTGTGCAAGTAAATTCATTGCTTCATGGCGCGACTGTTTGGACCTGTGCTGTGTTGTAACGGATCGAGGTCTCTGGTAACAAATCGCAAGCTGTAATGCGTAAAAGAGTGACTTTAATGATTTTAGGGAGCAAGCCTGTTTCATGGTTGGGTGTATATTGTATGACGAGTCAGCTAGCGGTAAAATTAGATAACCATTGGGCAAACTGCCTCTTCGTTATGAAAGATGATCTGATTTGCTTGTGGTATCTATCTAGAATAGCTTTCCTAGTTGCATTAGAAGTTGTGGTGAACATGTGTTCTGTGGGGAAAACTTGTAGTAATTCCTGAAATATCTATGAATAAAATTGTAATCCATTATCAGAGATTATCTGGAGAGGAGCGCCAAAACGTGAAACATAATTGGTGATGAAGGCTTCAACCATAGAATCTGATGCTATATTCTTTAAGTGTATATTGATCTATCTAGTTAAGTAGGAGGTGGATAATAATTTGCAATAATCTTTTTTCTTTGAAAAACTACTTAAAATGGCAAAAATCATAATGTAAAACTACATCTCGAAAAGAAAATTGTGTAAGGGGTGTGTCGTAGAATGACTCCCGACGATATACCATATATCACTATTCGTTGAGGGAACTTCCTTAATTATCTCTAGAGTGCGTTTTTACTGTCTGGCGGCCGATATTATGTATCTTCAAAATGCTTAAGAAGTGGAACTGAGCTCAAGGATAATAATATTGCTATCATTAATAAAATAGAGTTTTATTAATAATAACTATCAGCAAACACAAAAACGGAAAATATTGACAAACAGAATGGAAAGGGTCGTGGAGACTCGGGCTAATCCAAGGATTTAAGGGATCAAAAAAAGGTAAAACAAATATGGAGTTAAAGAGATGGGATGGTTCGATAAACCATTTAAAGCACAGGATAGAATTGACAAATAAGGGATCAATACTCAAAAGGTGACGCTTGGCTTACGTAACTTCATTAGGGTGCAGTGGAAGGTACTTGAAGGAATATTCGGTCCGCTGGCGAGTTCCGCCTGAAGGGGGGGGGATAAAAGGATCGTGACGTGGCGTCTTGGAAAGGAGAACCGTTACTCGACGAACGGCTTGACGAACAATGGCTGTTCTAGGTTGTTCTCTTCTGAACAAAGGGGGGGGATGAGAACCGTCTCTTGTCTACGGGCTCAAGAACAATGGCTGTTCTAATGTTGTTCTCCTTTGAACAACAGGGGGGTTGAGAACCGTTTCTTGGCGAAGGGCTCAAAACGAACAATGGCTGTTCTAATGTTGTTCTCCTTGAACAACAGGGGGGGATGAGAACCGTTTCTTGGTGAAGGGCTCAAAACGAACAATGGCTGTTCTAATGCTGTTCTTCTTGAACAACAGGGGGGGGATGAGAACCGTTTCTTGGCGAAGGGCTCAAAACGAACAATGGCTGTTCTAATGTTGTTCTCCTTGAACAACATGGGGGGGATGAGAACCGTTTCTTGGCGAAGGGCTCAAAACGAACAATGGCTGTTCTAATGCTGTTCTCCTTGAACAACAGGGGGGGATGCCTTGGGGACTTGGCGTCACTAAAGGCTCGAACCTTTGGCACTCAAGGAATATTGTCCTCCTTCTGGACAAGTGATGGTGAATCTCGAGGTCGAGGTCCCTTGGCGCACAAAGGGAGAGAGGGTCGTGGTGATGTTTCGCGACGAAAATCTGGATCTCCAATCTGATCTTAGTGGTAAAGTTTCCATATAAATAGCCAGGACATCTCCTTGGCGTGGGGGAAAATGGAGTGAAAGCTTGGAGGGAACGCACAGCTAAGCCGGAGAAAAATGCCTTATCTGTTCATAAGCCTAACTCGATCTGGCGAGGTCGGCGTATGGAGGCGAACGGGGGGGACGATAACCTCCTTGTTTAAACATTGGCGTCCGGTAGCTGTTGATAAGACTCCAAGCCTCGAATCGAAGATGCACGTGGGTAGCCTCATGGTTTAAAATAAAATGTGATAGAAGTTGAAATGAATGCAGCTCTGAACTCGTTCTATCACAGGGTGGTTTGATTGTTCCGCTTTAGTTTAGATTTCTTGCAGTGTAAATAGTTTCTAACTATTTACGAACGTTTTTCCTTGTTCAATAAACCAACGTGTCTGAGATAGATTTGATGTTAGGAGTAGTCAACAACTGACCCAAATTATGGTGAAATTCAAAGACTTATTTCTAAAATCAGAGGTGAAAAGAGAGGGACAAAGACTCTAGAAAGATTACAAGCGATAGAGTGATTTGACGAAAGTAAGGACCTTGACGAGAAGTTTGGGTGAGCCTTGGTAGGAGACTCCAAACTCGCACATACTTTTTTTGTCGTTACCCAAAAGGGAACCCGCAACCCATTCTGATTACAGAGCGTAATAATATCATTTTGCAAAGAATTATTGTTTTTAAGATGACTTTAACAATAACAATTTTAACTTTAACAACTTTGATGTGATAATTCTGCGAGGAATTACGGGGTAGAGTGATGGTGAATGAAGATTATTTGGATCAAACCTCCAGGAGATTTATGGGATTTAGCGTGAGTTAATCTTAAAAGCATGACAGAGAATTAGATGACTTCAAAGATACGCGTCAATGAATTAATGAATAAATCTTAAGTATTGCTAAGTTCCTCCTTTTTTATAGTGAAACACTATGGACGAATGGACGGGGCCTATTTGCCTTAATCCTCGAGTTGACAAGTCTAGGTGGGCGGATCTTATTATTCTCAGGATCATGAGATGAAGTTCCCAAGAGCAGGAGACATTCGTGTGTGTGCTCGGATATCGTGTAGATTGATCTCCGAGCATTCCTGGACGTATTTTATCGCGAGGGATTAAAATTTTGAATCCAGGAGGGATGTGCTCAGAGTTGTCCTACAGAATAAAGAGGTACCAAAAGGATGCCCAAAGAGTGGATGTGCTGGAAGATTGAGAGTGCCATAAGTCTAACCGTCTTCAAAATCATGAGATTTCCACCCAAATGAGGAGAAGGGAATCCTTCCTGTCTCCTCTTTTGTATTTCTTCACGCATAGCTGGAGTCAATACACCGCTTGTTAAGAGCGATTATGCGTCGTCCTCTGTTCGGAGACCGGATTTTGATATTTTGCTCTCAAGGCATTAAAACCTCTGCACCTCTGGTTCGCAATATTTGAAAGCCACTTCTGCTGTGAGCCTGGATGATATAGAGATTGATTTCTACTGGTTTTCTGGACATGAGAAGCGCCAAAGTGTTTGCAACGTTTTGTACATTCCCACACTGAATGCATGGCAGGAATTAAGTCAGCGTAAGTTTTATAAGATTCAAGTAATTAGGATTTCCCGTGAAGACTTTTATTCTCAACAATGCTTTGACATATGCTGAGAGAGGAATGAACCAACTGTTGATGAACCTCCAACGTGCGATATGAAAATGAAATATGTTGCTATGCAAGAAATTCTTTTTCTTTCTAAAAGAAAACTGAGTGTTCAGACAATTATTTTTTTATTAAATAGCTTATCTGCTCATAACTTTCATTTTATTTAAAAAAATTTGCCTATCCTTTACACACACGTAGTTTATACTTGTTGGTTATTGTAAACCAAATTTTGGGGACCTTTGTGTGTTTTGTGATTCTGGAAATTATTCAGAAATGAAGGTAGCCCTAACGTGACTGACCGAGAGTTTCCAGAATTAGCCAGATAGCTGAAAACAATGGCCATTAAATAAATAAATATCGATCTTTGACAACCTCTTTTTGAATACTTTGAGGAAATTAAAAAAATGGACCAACAAAATATCTAAGCATCTATGGATAAAGCATTACAAAATAATGGCAACAAAATAGGAACATTTGATTTTGCAGATAGTAAGATTACTTAAATAAACTATAAAGATATAAATATCACCAAGTTAAGGATTAGGGTGTAGTTTCCTTTTTTTAAGCGCAGATTTGGTAGCTTAAGGTATTTTGGTGAACTTTCTCGTGATTACAAGGGAGAATTACTTGACTTATGGCGTCAATAAAATTAAATGAATGGGTCATTAAGTCTTCGGGTACCAAGAGCTCTTCTAAGTCTTTTGTCTCTTTTGTGTTATGGGGTGGAGCCTAACCTGCCACCAAACCAAGACTCTTTTCCATTTTAATAAATAAAAGAGTACTTGGCTAAATCATTTTACCTATGAATTTTTTATTAATGATAGCTATCAACTTACTTAAATAGTTATGTTCTTTCACTGTTTGCACATATGACTAATTGTTGAGAATAGGGGCTCCTTGCCACCAAGTGGCCGATCGAAACCATGAGGTCAGTCCACGTGAGCGAGGACCATGAGCCCAGTCAGAATATCGAACTGCTTTTTGCGATAAGCGAGGGATTGGAATATCAAACGCGCGCTTCTGTCGTCTCCCAAGGTGTGATCAAGAAACCCCCGCGTGAGTACTTCCCATCATGCAAGTGCCGCGTTGGTTCGTGGAGAGAATCCCACATGGCCTTCCCTTGGCGGAGGCAGTTACGGTTCCGTCTGGTCCCTATATGTTGTTGGTCCCAATCGGGCATCGACAGTATATGCCTGCCTTTTACAACGAAACACGCCAATCTCGATCGCGCTCCACTTTCTCGACGAGCCGAAGGCTAGAATTATACCGAAGGGTCTGAGCCCCAGTCGAATGGCCCATCCTTGGTTTAAGTAAATTTTTTTTGTACGAATACTCCCTCTAGTTAGTGTTACTACTAGAGGTAAAAGTCCCTCGAATGGCCATCCCATCCCATGTTTCATCTCTTAAAGCCTCAAACCCAGGCCAACCAGACACGAATGATCTGTGGCTACCCTGTCAGTCATCCCTGTGTGTATATTTACAGAGGCTCGTATCTCCTCTTGACCCTAACCCCTCGTAAAACCCGCACGGAATACCTCTGTTAAGTTCGGTTTTTGTATTCATCGAGTGTCTATTGCCATTGTTTTATTTAATCTATTTATTCTGTATCGCTGTGTAAATATTAAAGTATAATTTGTTCCTATGTTTGTATAAACCTCATAGACCGCTGCCTTCATTAGTTTAATTTCGGCCAACTGCACTCACTCTTTTGAATTTAAATCCATCTCACTCGCACCTTTCCTTCTATCCCCCATCTCTCTTGACCAGAGTTGAGTTAAGGTCACCCGTTTGAGCATGAGCGTCCACGAATATTGGGTACAAGTGACGTATATATCGGGGTCATTCTACGCAATAATATATATATATATATATATATATATATTAACTGGTTTCAGCTGTGTGGTCTTTAAAAGCTTCCTTTTAATTTCTCTCAAAGGGTTTGAGGCTAAAAGCTTGGCCATTTAGAAGGTAAGCAAGAATATACTTGCAAACTGTTTTTCCCATTTTCTGTGTGTGCCCACCTTTATACATAACATGTGTAAGTTTTCAGACTGTGCTTCTCATTTATTTACTCACCAAATTGTACCATTTCATACCAAGAAAGGCTTAGTATAGTTTTGTTCTCGGTGTTGTGATCAAAGTTAAAGGCTCTCGGCTATTTCTGAGTGCTTAGACGGAAAAATTATTCCGCCCTAGTTTCTAAATCAAGTGCACCAAATTTGTGCCTCTCCCGCGCGACCACCGTCGTAGGTTAAGCCGCCTCCCTCTCTGTCTGCTCCTCCTGCCTCTGGCGATCATTCGAAGTTCTTTTTCGAGAAAAGCTCCTCAGGAAGCTTGAAGTTTGAGACCGGAGCAGTAAACGGCTGCTGAGTCTCCATCCTTGTTCAGCATGCAGCGTGCACATGTATTATGGTGTCGGACGAGCTGTTCCCCCCGATCGTTCCAAACTATGATAAGTTTGCGGTAGTAAATGACTACCTGGGGCGTGCAATTCGATTCTCCATCGTAAAATGCTTTATTGAATGCCCATATTATATCGGTTGGGCTGAAGTAGTAGCGGCTCCAATGAAGCTCTGCGCTATTCTGGTAGGACAGTGCCACAGGTTACTTCCACCCCTGTGGTTCAACCCAACCTCCTCCGTTCCGAGACTAAAAAGGAAGCAGAGGCACCCCCTCCCCATTAATCCCCCTGCGACTCCGAGTTCAGCTGCGACCTAAGCAATAAATTCGCTAAATAACAAAAGAACTAAGATTCACTCCGCCTCCTTTGGATCAAATCTCCTAATAAAGTTCAGGAGTCCACCTGCGGTAAGAAAGTCGTTTCCTACGTCGCCAAGAATGACCTCCTGTACTGCGCCTGCCTGGAAAGCAATAGTACCGAATCCCATGCATTATGCCTACCTCGTTCGCAGTTACC
This sequence comes from Ceratothoa steindachneri, assembly GCA_963969495.1. NCBI lineage: Eukaryota > Metazoa > Arthropoda > Malacostraca > Isopoda > Cymothoidae > Ceratothoa > Ceratothoa steindachneri. The sequence continues at coordinate 11,239,441 of OZ018337.1, read as the reverse complement.
CCTCATATTAAAGACAGCCCATGATAGTCTTTTCTCTGACCAATTCAGCTATACTAAACGGCTCAGAAAATCCTTTAGTATTTTTATTAGCCCAGTGCGGCAGATGACATCTGTAATTATTGCCATTCGTGTGGTATCTGTCAAAGGACAGCCACAAAAGGAGGCGTAAGACCCACTCCGCTGCAGAAGGCCCCATCACACCTGAACCCTTCGCCTGTGTGGCAATATACCAGATTCCCCCATTCACCCACTGAGTCCGCTAAATGTAGTGCAAGTGCCTTGCATAAAACAGAACAAGGAGTACACCTTGCCTACCGTGCCCAGCGTTACCGAATACCAGTCATCTGACTTAGCCGTTAAGGCCCAGCTGCACACCGAGTCGAATAGTCAGTTGAAGCAGTTACTGAGTCACTTTTCGAGATACCCGGATATCCTGCTCAGTTCAGGCATGATATTATTTTAACCACCCTGGAGCAATTCGTTCTAAGCCGTACCTCCTGCTCATCAAGTTAAGAGAGGTTGTCAATGCAAAAGTTACTAATTTGTTAAAGGTAAAGATAATTAAGCCCCCCCAATCTAATTACTGTTCACCCGCTGTGCTGGTAAAGATGTCAGACGGGTCATATAGGCTGTGTGTCATTTTTGGAAACTAAACTAGGTGACCTTGTTCGATGCTGAGCCTATTTATTCTCTTGATCGATAAAAACCTACATCACTTTGAAGAGGCCAATTACATTACCAAATTGGACCTATGTAAGGCTTATTATCAAATTCCTCTTCAGAAAGGGGTAAAGAGATACACGGCATCCTCCACAGACAAAGGCTTATTGCAGTTCCGCCGTCTCCCGTTCGTCTTGGTGACGGCCTATAGTAATTACAATCGCACGATGCGAAGAATATTAGACGGGTTAGAAAACGTGACATTTTATTTCGGGAACATTTACCTTGCAACTCGCGAGTGGGGCAAACACGTGATCGCCCTCCAGGCCTTGCTGTGTCACCTACGCGAGCATGGACTCAACACTCGGTCCGATCAAGTGTCATTTTGCTTATAGTACGAATGATTACATTGGCTTTCACATTGGGAACAACTATTTGGCCTCCCAGGAGGACAAAATCTGCGGCATTGGGGAAATAGCCCGTTCGTCCAATAAGCAGCAGCTGAGAACATTCACGGGATCTGCTTTTTTCTACTACTGCGTCGTCACCCCATTTCGCACTTCTCTCTGCCTCTTTGTGTAACTTGCTGGAAAAGAAGTCCCGGGAACACTTTTCTGGTCCTCATTAGCTCTCTTCCACTCCAAACATGTGAATGGAAAACTATCTTCCGCCCAAATCCTCCGTCTCTCTAACCCTAAGAAGACGTTTGGTATCAGAACGGAGGCCAGCAATCAAGGGTTAGGTTGCGTTTTACTATAGGATAGTGATGATGGCGATAGTTATCTCGTCGCTTACGCTAGGCGTAAGCTTCTCCCGCGCGATAAAAATTATACCGTTATTGAAAGGGAGTCTTTGGGTATTATATGTTCCATACAAAAAGTTAGAATGTAGTTATTAGGTGTAGTTCCTTGTAGAGACGGTTCATTTGCATATTTGCGAAATGAAAAAGCAACAATGGTCGCCTTATGCGCTGGAGTTTAAAACCTCCAGGAGAATCAATTTAAAATAAATTATATAAAAACATCCGAGAATTGTGTTACGGATAGCTTGAGTAGGAACCCCTTAGAGCCTAGTCAAACTAATCTAAGATAAAATTTGCGCTCATAACTCCTATGTTTAATTATTGTTCCTCCTGTTCAAAGTGTATATATTGGGACAATAAGTCTCTCTCTCCACAATTCAAGAACGATCCGGTAAACCTTTGTATCGTTCGGATCAATTAATTCCTGTATTTTATATTTTCCTTTTGTATCGTTTGGTATTGTGATTTTATATTTTGTGTGTGTTATTTATTTTTTAATTGTTGTGTAGATCTAGGTTGTTATTGGCCTTAGGTGATCAATCCCCGTTTAAACTAATGTTAGTTCCTGTAGCACGTATAGTAATTTCAAAAATTTAAAAAATAATGTAGTTATGGAAAAGAATGAAAATGCAAAATATGACATATTTGACTTTTGAACTTGCTAACCAATGCATAATAAAGTACCATTATTCCAATTTTCTTGTATTCCACAGCAATGATTTTCTTCATTTCGATTTCGATTTCAATGGCATATCATATCCTCACCATCAGCTCTTTCCTTTAATGTAAAATATTCCTGTCAAACTTGCAGTATAGTTTTGTAAATTATTGTTCATATTCGGTAATATTGCCCATATTTTTCTTGAATACTGGAAAAGAAGTGGATTTTAACGAGTTTGGGTGCAATGAATATTTAAATAATGGATGGATTCCCATTTCGTATCTCTTTTACATTTGCTCCTAGACAATCGATTTTTTGCAACAGAAATACCTAAATATCTTTTCAAGAATGAGTAATTAGTGGATTTTCCCCAATCATTTTCTTCCCAATTGAACAAAATTAAGATGGTTTCTATTAAACTTCTTCGTATCCGCTAAGTTCACCGTAATCAATTCAACGCAGGAAAATTGACCGCCAGCATTTCACTGCATGGAAAGTTCACCTGTAGGTAAATTCACCTCATGGAAAGTTTACCACTAGGAATATGAACCTTCCTAAAGGGGGACTTTCCGTGCGAGAATTTACCTAGAAGTAAACTTTCCATGTGGTGAATTGCTGGCGGTAAATTTTCCTTACCTGTAATCCAAAATTTACACTTATGTTATGATTTTAGGGGTTTCAGAGACTATAAAAAAAATTACTTTTTATTGTTTTTATTTAATTTTTTCTGCGCTTACATTTTATGGAAGTTTTTTTTATTAAATTTCTAAGCTAGGTATCATCAAGCACCTTCCAATTAGTTGAAGATTGTTTTCTTATTTTTCCGAAGCAATTAACGAATCAGGAAGGGCGTTTGATGGAACTTAACTTTGAAATTACAATTAAAAGGCGTCCATAAATTTCAAACGCAGGGAAATTTTAAATGAAAACTATATATATTAATTTGTTTTTTATAGTCTCTGACACCCCTTAAACCAAAATATAGATGTATTTTTTTAATATGATAAGTTCTTCTGTTAGTTTGGCTAACTTCTGTTGTCTCACTCTTTATTAAGCGAACCATTAAAAAAGTTCAAGAACTACCTGGGATCATAAGGTTATGGTATTTGTTTCCGAAACTCTAGTTAGGTTATTTTGGATTAATACTGCATTGCATTGAAGGCAGCAAGTGAAGAAGCAGCTAACAATTTCTTTTAAGAGACTTTATGAAAAGTATATTATTGTTATGTGCTAAAAAACTACGAAGTGAAACCAAAATTTGGAATCTTGAGATGAAGGTTTGTGAGGGAAGAAACTTAACGATCCTTCTCAGGATGAGTGCAAGAAATGTTTTCTTTTATTTAATTTAAGGGAAAAACAAACGAAGGTAGCTCCCGCACAAAGGTGTTAAAGAGTGATCCTTAAATAAAGAAGTGAAGATAGAGGAAATTAGAATACGTAGATGATAACCATCTGATAATTCTGCAGGCAATGTGGCCTAGATGCAAGCTGGCCTCATTGCCAGATCTAGATGTAAGCTGCAGGAAATTCCCACATGCTACACCTGCTACCCTATTGCGGCAATTAAATTGCGTGGAATGTATAATGCCTTAATAGAAATAATGAACGTTTTTGATAAAATAAGGAAATGTAAGGAATCGGAAAATACCAAAGCTGGAACATCATTTTACAAGCTTGTGTTTTTTTAAGCCCTCCGCTTCCAATTCCGACAAGATTGAAGAGGAAACTACTGGGGCATTTTGGTAAGATGTTCTTTACTAGCTTATATTTGGGTTGTTTGTATTGCAAGGTGAGTTATTCGCTGTGCTTAGTTTACATGTTTTAGTGACCTTAAAAACATATTTATTGAATGTGTATGAACTAAACCATTACTTCTCAACATTTGTTTATTAGATCCATATTTTCGAATTAGGCCTCACTCAAAGTTTGAAGTGATTGTTAAATTACTGGTATCAATCATAAACAACGGTCCTGCCAAACACCATTCCTAATTAATGATCGCCAAAAAGATCATTCCTATCTACTAAGCCTTCTCAAAACTCAGTCCTAGATAATGACTCCTAACATAGACTGGGAGTTGTTGACTAGTGTTGATCCAATTATTGCCACTTGAGGATCTTCTGCCAAATCGAACTGAATAAAGTAATTCGGCAAAACATATAAAGAGTACATTCGCAGGAATTTGAGTGGAAGTTGGCAAAGAGACACTTTTAAAATGCTTTCTGCGAGACAATTGCTTTTCAATATCAATTTAACTAAATATTTTATCGTCATTTGTTTTTTAATAGTTGTATTTTTATGTCTTGTTGTTTTTTAATATTTTTTTTAATCCGATATAAATAGACATCTTGGATCTTTTCTTTTTGGTGGCAGGCAGATAATTTGTACCAAACTTTCACCACTAATGCAGATTGGAATGCTGAATACGAATATAACATTTATTTTTTGGAGAAATGAAAGGAAGTATTAAAAAAACAAAATTTAATGCGCACCAGTTTATAACATTATTCTATAAACAATTATGATTATATACTGGGAACCTGTGCCCCCCGCCAGACCCCCCCTAATTGATTGAAACTCAGGATCATCGTAGGAGGGGTCCTTCCGTAGTCCTAAACCCCCCAAGAGCAGTCCCCTTATATTTACTCCAAAAAGGTAAAAATTATTGGAATACGGACGAAATAGTTTGCGTTTAATCGTTAGCGCCTACGATCCTAATGTGATTGCGCCTTTTTGATACCATTGTGTCTGGAAACACTGTACAAGATCGATGTCAATTATAATTTGCAGTGGTTCTTTCAGATCATTTTGTGCGAAGAAGACGCAGTAAAATTCTTACAAGAATTTAACATAATTCCAAGTGTGATATTGTGTCTGAAGAAACATCAAATAAAAATCAGGAAAATAAACGATTATGTAGCCTGATATATATCGAAATATAAATGAATGTTTGAACATATAATAAAAGGATTGAACAATAATATTAGGAAATCATATGGCAGTTTAAGTGCGTTCATCTCCGTTTCTTTTTCCCCAAAGGTTTCGTACAAACCAAAATTTACCGTTTGAAATTTATTTTTTTAAGATACTTCTTTTCATTTCTCCCCAAAACAAATATTATATTCGTATTCAGCATTCAAAACTGCATCGTTGGCGAAAATTTGGTACAAAAAATCCGCCTGCCACCAAACAGAAAAGACCCGAAATCTGGCAAGGCAGTTTATCTGTACAAGTATATTTTGGGCCCTTCTCATTTTATCTGAGTTGGGTGATGCTGATCTTTATAACGTCTCAATTACTTCATGAAACTCTTTAAAATCCTTCCGAAAAAGATGCCCTGGTTGCTTCTCAGTTTATTCCTTTAGTTACTTAAAATGTAGTTTGTGGTGAATTATTTGTACTCATTTCCGTAGTTATAAATTAAGAGAATGAAAGAGAAGAGAATATTGCGCGACTTTTATGTTCATTCATTGTAGGTGAAGGTTAGTTACAAGGATATTCAAGGACGAGGTAACACTGCTTACCATCACTTTGTTGGAGCTCATCTCACTCATGAAACACTGCAGTATTATCCTGGTCCATGAGAAGCCTCCCATACATATCAATTAATGTAAATTGGAGATATCTAGGGAAGTACTTTAAAATCCAACCCATTCGTTAATCCCCTCACCAAAAGATTTCAATCAAAAGGGAATCCTGTTAGTAGAATTGGATAATGGTTGAGGTTGAAGTGGGTAAGTGTTGCGAATAACCTTCACCACTATATTTCTGAGCTATGAGAGAGCATCGGTCGCTGACGCATATATTTAGAAGATCTACGATCTAATCTCTAACAATCAACTCCTGGAGTTTACGCATGACAATAGTAAGGAAAATGGGTCGAAAGCTCCCAAGGTCAGTTTTTGTTCCTTTCTTTTTTTGAAAATTTGAGTTATATTTGCTTCTTTGAACTCTTCAGTAACTATTCCTTCACTTATGGAGTATTTGAAATTTATATGAATTGGTTTCTAAAGTTCGCCTTCTAACCTTTTCAAGGGGAATGGATATATTTTATTTGGACTCGGCGCTATCGAAATCTTTTTCTTTTAACAATATTAATTTCATTTTCGGTTATTCCAAAATAGGAAAGTAGATTTTCCTTACCCTTTCGCTCCCAAAGATTCCATATGGCATTATTAATAGTTATCTTTATAACTTTACTTATAAAGTGTCCAATAGTTTCATGTGACATCAAAATGTTTTCATGGGTTGCGAACTAGGACGATTAATATGTTTTGGTTTGTTTACTCCTCATATCCTGGTGCATCTTAAACAACAGGGTTATTCCTCGTCCTTGAGGAATTAAGAAAAGAAGAAAGAAAAGGCTCCCCCTCGAACCCGTTGCTCGGTGGCCAGAACCAACTCATAAGTAAACTTGGTTGAGGAACCAAGTTCAACTTGTTCTCGTCAGAGAAATCTTCCTCCGTTATACTTGCCCTTGAGGAAGACTGGAACTAAAAAGAAGCTCATCTTCGGGCTAGTTCCTGGTTACCAAACCGACCTTCAAATTCAACTTATTCTCGTCAGAGAAACCCCCCTCATCGATCCTCAGCCTTAAAGAAGACCCTCCCCGAGTTTAGTCCTCGCCCATGATAGATTAAGTAACGAAGGAGAAAAGCTTCTCCTCGAGCTCGTTACTCGGTGGTCACACCGCACTCCAACTTAACTTGGTTTAAGAACCAAGTTCGACTCACTCTCGCCAGAGAGAGCACGACTACCTTGGTGCCGCATAAAGCACCGTAATTGTTCTCGGACGTGAAGGACCCCCCCCCATCCCCAAATACCGTGTGAACCCTTTCAGCTGCTACCCTCGCCAAAAGGACCTCGTGATCCTTCGTGATCCTGAGGGATTTAAACTCCAGTTGAGTCCGTAAGCCTAAATCTTATATATTGCTGTGTGTAGCGAAATTAACCAATTTTAGAGGGTCAAACTAATTGAATTGATTCTTGTTTATGATAATATTCAGAGTATTGCTGTAGTTAATGTTTAAATGTTGTGTATTGAATTGTTGAAGTTAAAAATATAAGTTTATTTTAGGAATTATTGTGCGTTTCTCTATATCCTTACGTGTTTCCAACGGCTCTATTCTTTAAGATATTAGGAAATCAATATATTAGCACTCTTGGCACTCTTAGAAACAAAAAGGGGAGCATTCTACGAAAATTAGCATGAAGAAAAGGTTGATGCAATTATCTGAGTTAGGCTAGGTTAACATCGTTTATGAAGGCACAAACTTTGTTATAAGATATAAGTAAACTGCTTACAATATATATATATATATATATATATATATATATATGTCCGAAAAATATCTTATGAATGTGGTAGAAAAATCTCACTTTTCGGAAGTCATATTTCGTATCCAGGCTAACGAAAACAATATATCAAACTTCATAATGTTCTCTTTCGAATTCTTTTCATTTCATTAGTGAAGCTGAAAAATGTAATGAGTTATAAGCAATTGAAAACAGGGACAAGTTTTGTTGTAACTCTGTACAATTAATTCCTTGAGGTTATCAAAGTTTAAAAATTGATCCGATTATAGAAGTTTTTAAGCTTGCTGGAAAAAGATTTAATTTCGGATAAGTTTTTGCAAGTTGATGAAAATACTGAAAGTATTTTCTGAAACTTTCTCAACTCCTTTTTTACTTACTTTCAAAAATCATGGAGGAGAATATTAACTAGCAAACTGATCTAAAGGTAGGTAATATTAACCTACCTAAATCTTTTTCAGGACAATTTTATTTCACTAAGTCGGCATAACTTACTCTCCTTTGTCAATGCACTTAACCACCTCGTCGTTCTCCCTTGCCTTCTTCGCTACTCAGCTTATATATTTCCGAAGGTGGGATAAGGCCATGTTCTAGTCGTCTTGTGAGCGATTTTTCCGAGCGATTCATTGCATTGATCAAAATTCTTATTTTTTCCTTCAAGGCAACAATTTCTCTTGCCGTTTTTCATGCATGGTTCTTATCGAAATGCCTAACTTATGATCTCTATGTGTTATTTCTTATAGGTATCATTAGTTCTATCTTTTTATGACTGCTTCAAGGCTTGCTAATATTATTCTATTAGGCGATTATGTTTTGCATCGTATGTTAGACCAGTTAAATCATAAATTTACATAGTTTGCGTTTTATGTATTGTTAACCTATACAAAATTTTGAATGAATAACTTAATTCTCATAATTGCTTTTAGCTTAAATATTCTGATGTGCCAAAACACATGACATAGTAGTAGTACATAAAGATAATTGTTGGCAAGGCCACCGCACTATGTTGCAATTGAAATCCCTCTAACATTATCATTACTGATTTGAAATCTTGTGGGTAAGTGGCAAACCGACAAGGCTGCACAGAGAAAGGAAATGTAAAATTTCGGTATTCGAACAGGCATGATAGGATGGGATTGTTCCTTTCTAAAACCTTTTGGAGAGCGCAATGGCCGACCACGTATGGTTAAGTATTGTGACGAGCGGTCTCTAACAAATATAGTTGTCCATGGTAACAGGCAAGTACCAATGGGTTAAATCGCTTCCACATTATTGCAAGAGTTGGCGCATGCATTTCTATCCGGGTATTAAAGTGGTATTTTCCTTCCGTGGGATCGGCAAGCTGTAGATATACCAGTGTTTCCAGTTTTAATGCCAGGACATCGAAAATGTACGGCACCTGGGTTTGGTCCACTGATATTTAGACTCAGGAGGACCTGCAATATGTGGCGTGGTCCAAAATGTCTCGGTTCCAATTATTACTAACTACTTGTAAGGTTTGATCCTGGTGCAGACTCCACGCCCCCATGGATCGTAACTGTTAATAAGTCACCCTGCTGGGGTGTTGGGGTGCCAGACTGGTGTAAGGTGGGTTTACTTTGAATAGGTTGGGACAGCTAATCTTCCTAAACCAGTAAATGGCCGGTGAACGCTATGTTTTACTGCTTAATGACCATTTGAATTCGTTTATGGATGCTCTGCAACAGCATCCATGTCCTCGTGCCTAAGATACTCAGAATTGTTTCGAGGAGCATTCTGGATAGTGCAGAAGAATGGTCTAGCTACCGCTTTCACACAAGAAACGTTTAGAGCATTCACAGATTAAGTGACCGCGTCAATTCTTCTGTCAACCCAGAATCGATTCCACGTCCAGTTGTTGCAGATATTGGGACCAGATGTGGCCCAATAAAATACTAGGTATCTATATTTAACTTTTGCAATTTCATTATTCAGTATGTCCTGCTAGTCTTTCATTTTTTGCTGTCGCAATATAAATGGGAATTCTCTTTGATACTGCATCTGACACGCCTTGGGTATACTCCTCATCCACATTAAGCACCTTACTGTATCAATCACGCGTGATGGAACACTCTAGAGTATCAGTTTTTAAAAATAAAACTGAAATGTAAGTAACCTTGTGTCGTAGAATGGACTCTTGACGATATACCATATATAACTATTCGTTACGGGAACTTCTTTAATTATCTTTAGAGTGCGTTAATCTCTGGCGGCCGATATTATGTATCTTCGATATGCTTAAGAAGTGGAACTGAGCTCAAGGATAATAATATTGCTATCATTAATAAAATAGAGTTTTATTAATAATAACTATTGACAAATACAAGACAGAAAATATTGACATAAACAGAGATTGGAAAGGGTCGTGGGGGCTCGGGCTAATCCGAGGATTAAAGGATCTAAAAAGGTAAAACAAATATAGAGTTAAAGAGATAGGATAGTTCGCTAAACCATTTAGAGAACAGGATAGAATTGACAAAAGGGTTAAGTACTCAAAGGTGACGTTTGGCTTAGGTAACTTTATACTAGTGGTGCAGTGGAAGGCGACGTGAAGGAATTTTCGGTCCGCTAGCGAGGTCCAGCCGAAGGGGGGGATAAGATGATCCTGACGTGGCGTCTAGGGAATGAGAACGGTTTCTCGACGAACGGCTTGAAGAACAATGGCTGTTCTACGTTGTTCTCTTCCAAATAAACCGATTGGGGGGGGGTAGGGGTGAGAACCGTCTCTTTTCTACGGGCTCAAGAACAATGGCTGTTCTAATGTTGTTCTCCTCTGAACAACAAGACGGAAGGGTAAGAACCGTTTCTTGGCGAAGGACTCAAAAGAACAATGGATGTTCTTCGTTGTTCTCCTCTGAACAACAGGAGGGGGGGCAAGAACCGTCTCTTGTCTACGGGCTCAAGAACAATGGCTGTTCTAATGTTGTTCTCCTCTGAACAACAAGGCGGAAGGGTGAGAACCGTTTCTTGGCGAAGGACTTAAAAGAACATTGCTGTTCTACGTTGTTCTCTTCCTGAACAACGAGCCTAACTCAACGAGCCTAACTCAACGAGGGGCAAGAACTGTCTCTTGTCTATGGGCTCAAGAACAATGGCTGTTCTAATGTTGTTCTCCTCTGAACAACAAGGGGGAAGGGTGAGAACCGTTTCTTGGCGAAGGACTCAAAAGAACATTGCTGTTCTACGTTGTTCTCTTCCTGAACAACGAGGGGAAAGCCTTAAAGACTTAGCGTCACGAAAGGCTTGAACCTTTGGCACTCAAGGGATATTGTTCTGCTTCTAGACAAGTGATGGTGAATCTCGAGGTCGAGGTCCCTTGGCGCACAAGGGGAGAGAGGATCGTGGTGATGTTTCACGACGAAAATCTGGATCTCCAATCTCATCTTAGTGGTAAAGTTTCCATCTAAATAGTCAAGACACTCCCTTAGCGGGGGGGACAATGGAGTGGGAACTTCGAGGGAATGCACACCTGAGGCTGGGAACATTGCCTTATCTGCCCATAAGCCTAACTCAACCGGGGGAGGTTCGCGTATGGTGGCGAACGGGACGACGATAACCTCCTTGTTTAAACATTGACATCTGGTGGCTGTGATAAGGCGCCAAGCTTCGACGCGAAGATGCACGTAAGAGCATCGTGGTTTTAAAATAATATGTGATAAGAGTTGAAACTAACGCTGCTCAACCCGTTCTATCACACCCCTCCATTCCGGGGGAAGTTGTCACCTCGAAAAAAGAGAGAAGGGACAACGATAGAGCTCCTTTGTGGGGAACTCGTTTTCTTGTACCAACCGTACCTTCCTGCACCTAACTCGTATTACCTCAATACATATGATTATTTTGATCTTTTGATTATAAGGGAAAATAAGCTTTAATACAAACTTACTAAACCAAAAAAAAGGCATGGAACAATGAAATAATATAATTATAGTACATATTGGACAAAATAGGTTATACGTAAACTAATGGGTACAAATATATATACATACGAGAAAAAAATAGACATTGAGCGTAACAAAATTCGGACATATACATTAACTAATTATATTACAAGAGAATCTTAATTTAATTCGTACAAGACGGTATATACCTACATGGAGATACTAATTTTATGAATACAATTACTCTACGCTATTCGGTAACGCATACCTACTGAGTGCGTCAGCGACCTGGTTATCGGAACCTTTTATATAATTTATCTTAAATTGATACTCTTGCAAGAGTAAACTCCAGGGCATGATGCGGCCGTTGGAGTTTCGTACATTCCTAATATAGGCTAACGGACGGTGGTCGGTTCCTATCTGAAATTCTTTCCCTATCAAGTACATCTTGAATTTGTCTATAACCCAGATAATTGATAGAGCATCTTTTACTATAGTGGCATATCTCATTTTGCGTGGTAATAATTGACGACTAGCATATGCAACTGGATGGCTTGTGCCGTCATCCTCGTATTGAAGGAGTACACCTCCAATGCCCTCGTTGGATGTGTCTGTCTTAATCCCAAAGGATTTTTCCGGGTTGGGCAACTTTGGAATGGGGGCAGAAATGAGCTTACTCTTGAGCTGATTAAAATGGGAAATAGAGACATCATTCCAACGTAAACGATCGGGGAAATTCTTTTTTCAAGGAGCCTGAGGAGGGCCGAAATCGCAGCGAAATTCGGAACGAATCGCCGATAGTACGAAGCTGATCCTAGGAACGATCTTAAATGCTTCTTTGTAATCGGGAGAGGCATGTCGGCGATTGCCTTAATCTTATCCTCTTGGGGACCCAACTGGCTTTTTCCTAATTTGAAACCCAAATATTTGATGGTTTCGTGGGCAAAATGGCATTTGCTGGGGCCAATGGTGAGGCCATTTTCGCGCATGCGCTCGAAAAGAGCTAATAGGGTGTTTAAATGGTGACTCCATTTAATTAGTTCTTGTAGCTGACTCTTTTGATGTGGTGTCAGCTTCGCGTCTATATCCAGGTCAGAGGGTTCCAAAGACTCACCTGGTAGGGAAGGAGGAGGGTAATCAGCATCAGGTTGGATGCACACTATATGTATTACTTTAAGGGACTCCGCGGGGTAATCTTCTTCAAGCGCTGATGCTTCGTCCAGTTCTACGAAGGTATCTCCATGGGCGCGTTGGGGGTTCTTTTTTTCTTGGGGTCCACGGGCAGTCTCTGTGTCCTTGTCTTGGGCCTTATCGCCTGAGGGTGTTAGTGATTCATACTTCTTTTGTGCCGTCCTAAAGTCCTGGTTAGGGGTCTCCGAGAAATCGGACGGTATCGGGGTTCTGATGGGGACGGGCTCCTGGGCATTTTTCTTATCTCGGCCTCGAGGAAGGGCGGCCTGAGACACAGGTTCGAAACTTACTTGGGGGCTCTGTCCTATAAGCACGGAACAGAATTGTATGGGTGCTGAAATGACTTCAGCCCAGCCATCATAATATTGACACTGCAGGTAACATCTAACAACGGGGAATTGGTTCGCCCGCCCAAGTTAGTCATGTACCACCGCAAATTTTTCGTGGTTAGGTTCCACTGGGAAGGGAGGAGTTCGTCGGACACGATGAAACACGTACATCCTGTGTCCCTGACGAGAGTCGATACTCGACAGCCGTTCACGCTGCCCTCCTCCAATTTCAAAGTTCCCGATGAACTTTTATCAAAAATAAAATTTACCTGGTGGCCTGACGGAAGGGGAGAAGCTTCTGCATGGATCTGCACCACCGGGGGAGCTGGGTTTGCATTAATCTGGTGAACTTGGTGGGCTGGTCCGCTTTTAAGCCTAAATTTTTGGGGACAATTCCAGCTCATGTGGTTTTCTACACCACAAGTGAAGCATATGATTGGTCGCTTCTGGGTAGAGAGATGGAGGAGAAATCTTAACGGGAGGTTTGGAGTCCCGTTGTTGGTTTTGGCTAAAGAACTTTTGGGTTTTACGGGGCTCGGAAACTTCGACGGCTTTCCTGTGAAGGGGCGCGAATCCTTCCTTCTTTCCTTGTAGGGGGATTGGTGAGAAGTTCGATTCTCCTTTGGGTATAAATTATGGCTTGCGGCATAGACATCCGCTTCTTCGGTACATTCTTTAAAGGTCTGGCACCGACGATCCTTGACGAACGCGCGGATCTCCGTCGGAAGAGACGCCAAAAATTGATCTCGCAACACGAAGTCTGTTAAGGACTCGTAGTTCGGATCAACCTTTGAGGATTCTAACCAAAATTTGAAATTTCTCTGAAGAATGTATCCGAATTGACGGAACGTCTGTCCGGGTTTAATACGACCTCCTCGAAATTCTTGGCGTTAGAAATCGGGAGTCATATTATGAGCGGCCAATAACTCAGCTTTTAAGGTGCTGTAGTTAATTTCTACACTCAGATATTAAAAATATAAAAATGTCGCGCAATTTACAATTTAACAGGGGAAGTAATCTGGCAACACCTTCAGCCTCCAGATCCATGTTATTGATTTCGAGGATCTTTTCGAAGTGGGCTAAAAATGCTCCGAAATCCTCTCCATCCTTGAAATTGGGGAGCTTTAGTGAGAGATTGGGGGGGGGGGCTTCGGAACTGGAACTGGCGGACTGTATCTCTGCTTCAATACAAGCTAATTCAATCTGATGGTGAAGCTCAGCTTTTCTTATCCGTTCCTCTCTTTCTCTTTCTTCTCGTTGGATTTCTCTTTCTCGTTCTTCTCGTTTTTCTTTTTCTTCATGCTCTTTTCTTTGCTCCTCTTGAACGTACTCAATTAGTTCTTTTCCGGAGAGTCCCAAGAATTGTTCTTGCGCTTTAAAGATTTCGAACTGAGTCATCTTTGCACTTGGGGGCGCAATAGTCAACCAACTAAAATTCCTTGCAACAAGAATTATGCCTTCTATAGAATTAGCCTACCTAAATATGGGCACTGACTGACCGATTCGTACTTGGTTTGTCGATCTAAATAACCACTGACTAAATCACAAAAAAAAACACAACAAATTATTATCACAGTTCCTTGAGCTACTCTAGCTTCTTAAGTTTCCAAAAAAAGGGGATAGCAATCGTTAAAACAAAAGGGAACTACTATACTCTATTATTATAACGAATAACACTATGCTTTACTCGACTGAGACCAGTGTTTGCAAAGATATAGCGTTAAACCTTACACACCTGATACCAAATTTAAATAGTATATATATATATATATATATATATATATATATATATATATATATATATATATATATATATATATATGTCGTAGAATGGACTCTCGACGATATACCATATATAACTATTCGTTGAGGGAACTTCTTTAATTATCTTTAGAGTGCGTTAATGTCTGGCGGCCGATATTATGTATCTTCGATATGCTTAAGAAGTGGAACTGAGCTCGAGGATAATAATATTGCTATCATTAATAAAATAGAGTTTTATTAATAATAACTATCAAAAAACACAAGACGGAAAATATTGACATAAACATAGATTGGAAAGGGTCGTGGGGGCTCGGGCTAATCCGAGGATTAAAGGATCTAAAAAGGTAAAGCAAATATAGAGTTAAAGAGATGGGATAGTTCGCTTAACCATTTAGAGAACAGGATAGAATTGACAAAAGGGTTAAGTACTCAAAGGTGACGTTTGGCCTACGTAACTTTATACTAGTGGTGCAGTGGAAGGCGACGTGAAGGAATTTTCGGTCCACTGGCGAGTTCCAGCCGCAGGGGTGGGATAAGATGATCCTGACGTGGCGTCTAGAAAACGAGAACGGTTTCTCGACAAACTGCTTGAAGAACAATGGCTGTTCTACGTTGTTCTCTTCTGAACAAACGGGGGGGGGGTGAACCGTCTCTTGTCTACGGGCTCAAGAACAATGGCTGTTCTAATGTTTTTCTCCTATAAACAACAAGGGGGAAGGGGGAGAACCGTTGCTTGGCGAAGGGCTCAAAAGAAAAATAACTGTTTTTCGTTGTTCTCCTCTGAACAACAGGGCGGGGGCGAAAACCGTCTCTTGTCTACGGGCTCAAGAACAATGGCTGTTCTAATGTTGTTCTCCTCTGAACCACAAGGGGGAAGGGTGAGAACCGTTTCTTGGCGAAGGACTTAAAAGAACAATGGCTGTTCTAGGTTGTTCTCTTCCTGAACAACGATGGGGAAGCCTTAAGGACTTGGCGTCACGAAAGGCTCGAACCTTTGGCACTCAAGGGATATTGTCCTCCTTCTGGACAACTCATGGTGAATCTCGAGTTTGAGGTCCCTTGGCGCACAAAGGGAGAGAGGGTCGTGGTGATGTTTCGCGACGAAAATCTGGATCTCCAATCTCATCTTAGTCGTAAAGTTTTCATCTAAATAGTCGAGAAACTCCTTTGGCGGGGGGGACAATGGAGTGGGAACTTCGAGGAAATGCACAGCCGAGGCTGGGAACAATGCCTCATCTGCCCATAAGCATAACTCAATCTGGCGAGGTCGGCGTATGGGGGCGAACGGGGGGACGATAACCTCCTTTTTTAAACATTGACATCCGGTGGCTGTGATAAGGCGCCAAGCTTCGACGCGAAGATGCACGTGGGAGCATCGTGGTTTTAAAATAATATGTGATAGGAGTTGAAACTAACGCTACTCAAACCGTTCTATCACACCTTGCAAAGTTGAAATGGCCAATTAATACAGTTCCTTTTAAAGTTATTTAATTGTTCAATTTGCTACAAGGCCTAGCTTGGCGGGCATGATGAGCGTCCTCCAGGCGTAGAAAATGCAGTGCCCAAGTGGTTTACCATTGCTGTGGCTCCTTAATTCCCGATTTACCTACATTATTGTTTAACTTCTAGTTCTTTTCCCTTTTACGATGCACGCACAAGTTATCCAAGATTAATTTATTTTCCTTCTGTATTAAATTTTTGAGATGGATTTTAATTTCGCTTTGTTTCCTAAAGAAATTTCTATTATTTTCTCAGAGAATGAAAAGAACGTATCACATTTCCTTCAAGAGCAACTTCCACTTAAGCCCCAAAGAAGATTTAGTCTTAAGTGGATGGACAAATGAATTGACAAACTAATTAAGGATAATTTCAACCGTAATCTAATGATAATACGAAAAAAATAGAGCTCTTGTAAAACATAAGGATAAACGTGGATTGGAAGGAGATATTCGTTGAGTTAAAAATTCTTAAAAAAGGAGCTTTTTATCCAAAATCAGATTATTTTATTGCTCTTTCAATACAGCTAATGTGGAATTATGGATCTGAAGCGCACTTTTAGATACAAAAGAAAATTGATTTATAAAAAATAGGAAAGATTTAAAGAGGAAACCCAATTTAAGAATTTAATACCTTAATAAAATTGTTTGAATATTTGTTGGATTGGTTGTAAGAAAACAGTGGTATTAAAATTATATTTACCGCACTTAAAATAAGTAAAGCTAATAAAAGTCTTTTGGATAGGAGATGAAAAATGAAACCCGAGAAGAATTAAGAGAAAGAATCTAAAATACGTCATTCAACTATAGATATTCGATAAAATAATAATTTATTCTTGAGTACAAAAAATAATAGATAGCAATCTAGAAAAAAATGATAACGTATTATTTAAAGATCATTAGGTATATTAAAAAAACTAACAAATAAAGAAAATGAGGGCCAGATAATAGGAACACTAAGGGCAACCGAGGTATTCAACAGCAAAGCTAAAACTATTCCATGGAGAAGTTAAGAAAATTAAAGAATTTATTTCCACAAATCAAACTCTCAGGAAATCCAGAACTAAGCAACGTCGGAAAAAAGCGAAATTCTGCAAGCGTTTGTTAGCATTAATAATTATTTATCATCTAGAGCATTTAAAAGAGTTAGAAAGTCATTAACAGATGATTTTATTGTTCGTTATCTTGTAAATGCAGAAGACGATGAAGGAAATATTGACGAACCATTGGTTTTGAAATATCAAGAAGGAATAGCAAACATCAGGGGCTTCATCTAATCTTTCAATTCTACTCTTTTAAAACTGACGATTAACGTAACCAAACACTTTTATAAGAAAAATGCCACATGATTAGCCATGTTTTAAGGTAATTATGGTAGATAAGATTAATTAAAAGCTTTTCATAACGCAGCCAAATTAAGACATCAAATACATCATATTTATCAGTAGTGAGAAGAGAAAAGCTTTTTGGCTTCAGAAATGTAGAGTCTAAAGTAGGAATTATACTAATTTAAGAGTTAAGACTCCGGAGACAGGCTTTTTCCCTATTAATATATATCTATCTATATATATATATATATACTTTGATGTTTTTTCTCAATTATGTAAATGGAAACAGAACATAGCATTTTATATAGCCTTAAAGAATAGTTACAAAATGCATCTTTAAAAAATTAATTAAGAGCAAAAATAAACTCTACAGCATCTTAAGACACAAAGAAAAATCAATAAGAACTAATGGTTGCGTAAATACAAATGAGAATAAGTAAATATGTGGTCATAATAGATAACTATAGGACAATATTTGTATATTTTGGGCATAAAAAAGAGTCAAAGCTAGGACGGAAAGGTTAGAAACAGGATAGGCGAAAAGAAATAAGTAGTCAGATAATTGTTTTTCCACCCTAGCCTAAATCTAGGATAAACAAAGGAAAGCATGATTGTAGAGGAATGTCTATATTAAGCATCCCAGAGGAGGAGATGTAAAATAAAGCCCCCTCCCCCTTGTGGAGAAAGCCGGAGGAGTGAGCTCCCCCCCTTCCCATGAGGAGAAGCGTGGGAACGGTAGCCGGCGAATTACAGTAACTGCCTACCCTGTTTGATCTCCCCGAAAACTGCCCTCCAGAAGGATAGAGAGGGTGCTTGTAGAAAGCAAATACTTCACAGTACATAGTAGTAAGATAGTAATAGGTGTTATTTTGCAAAATATTGACATTATTGTTTCTTTTAACGGGTCACATGTTAGAGTGATGGCTTCCTCAAGAGGAAATTGCGTTAATGATCCAGACACCTTCTGTTACATATGTGGCAGTTACATGCTATTTTGTCAAAGGCGCAATATATCAACCTTTGTGATTCGCACTTATAAGGCATGTTTCGATGTTTCTCTTGGCGATTAAGATAAGTAGTGGGCCCCACTTGCTGTTTGTCATAGTTGTGTGAAACATCTTCGTGAGTGGACGAAAGGAAAGAGAAATAGTCTTCCTTTTGTGATCCCAATGGTGTGGCGAGAGCCTAATGATCGTGTCTCGGACTGTTATTTCTGTCTGAAGAATACTAAAGCATTGGCAATAAAAATACGCGCAAGATCGACTACCCCAATATTCACTCGGCGATCCTGACAGTACCTCATCCAGAGTCTTTCCTAGTTCCGATTTTCAGTGGATATACTTCCTCTGAGGATGAAAATAATGTACCTGATATGGACATCCACGGAATGGATTCAGAGTCTACAGATTCATCATCAGATACTAAACAGTCATTAGCTCCTCACTGTTTCAATCAATAGGATTTGAATGACTTGATACGTGATTTGGCGCTCTCCAAGAAGGCTAGAAAACTTCTAGCCTTTAAGTTGAGTGAAAAACATATGTTTGACAAGTCGGTACAGGTATCGTATTACCGAAAAAGGAGAATACATTTTTTAAGTATTTCTCTAAGGACAAACAATTTGTATACTGCCATGATGTTCCTGGTTTGTTTACCGAGTCTGGACTTGGCACCTATAGCTCTACTGATTAGAGACTGTTTTTGGATAGCTCCAAACGTAGCCTTAAGTGTGTCTTTTTGCCTAATGGCATTGACTTTGGAGCAGTTCCTCGAGGTCACTCTGTCCATCTGTGAGAAACTCACGATGATGTAAGAATGGTCATGGATTTACTTAAGTACCATTAACACAATTGGATCATATGTGTAGACCTTAAGATGGGCAACTTCCTTCTTGGCCAGCAGAAGGGATATATAAAGTATCCCTTCTATATTTGTATGGGGGACAGTCGAGCCTGTGGCAAACACTCGTGCCCACAAGATTGGCCAGTTCCGGAAACTTTTGTAGGAGGAATGCTAAACATTGTTAATGAGCCAATCGTAAGTCGAGAGAAGATCGTTTTCCCTCCACTTCATCTCAAAATGGGGTTGATGAAGCAGTATGTCAAGGCGTTGAGCACTGTCAATGATTGTTTTAGTATAAGAAATCGGCGTTTCCTGCTTTGTACTACAGAAAAATAAAAGCATGACTATTTGCTCGTCCCGAAATCCGAAGACTTCTGAGTGATTCTAGATTAATGGACACCATGAATGAAAAAAAGAAGGCAGCCTGGCTCTCATTTTCTGCCGTTGTTAGTAATTTCTTGGGAAACTAATATATTTTTAGCATATCGTGATATGGGATGCAACATGAGTGAGAAGCTGCATTTTCTAAATAGTCACCTCGATCGATTCCCAGAGAATCTAGGAGACGTAAGCGACGAACAAGGGGAAAGCTTCCATCAGGATTTGATGACGATGGAAAAGCGCTAACAAGGTTACTGTGATCGACACATGATTGCAAACTGCTGCTGGACGATTAGAAAAGATCAACCAGAGAAGAATTACAAGAGAAAGAGTTACAAACGCAACTTTTGCACGATTGGAATCAAAAAGAGGTCCTCCAGCCTGATGTACTGTCATTAATAAATTAGTATATATTTGATTACAGTATTTCTAATCCTAATGTGCTCAATTATACAGGATTAATCTAAAAGCTAGCGATGCCCTGAAGATTCTTCCATGAGGAAGAGGCGAGAGGAAAAAAGTAAAATGTTTTCTCTCTATTGGAGTTCCGCGTAAAAGAATGAGTGAATAAATGAAAAGGATAAAAGGGGAAAATTAAATTTCTTGGCTCTTTTAAATGCTAAGACTGCAAGGAAGTTTTTGAGGCTCTCAGATCTAATGGGGGAAAGGAAGCAAGTGATGATATACCGATGGGTGGATGATGAACGAAATATAAGGGCAAAAAGCACGTCCGTACCCACCAAAGTCTCAAGCCAGACAACCTAAATAGGAAAACATTCAAGGCATCTTTATATTTGTATTTCCATATTAAAACCTTGGTGCAAAATTTCTTTTGGAAACGTAAACTGCCTTTCTTTATTTAGATGGATTGTCGATTTAGACTGGGAAATTCTTGCGTTTATCAATAACCACCATATTGTAAATGAAATTTATTTTGATTTGCTGAGTTTTATAAAAGAACAATAAAAGATTTCTGTTACAAAAAGTAAATCATTAATTTCCAGCCTCACGAAACGCTATTAAGAATTCATGGTTTCTATCAATGACACTGACAGTGATATATATACGAGTATTAGAGAACTTAACGATAACGACCATAAATAACGAAAATACAACCTCAGACACAGACACCTACACACACACTCATATAAATATATATATATATATATAGAGAGAGAGAGAGAAAGAGAGATAGAGAGGAGAGAGAGAGGGGGGAAGAGGGAGGGCGAGGGAGAGGGAGAGAAAGAGAGAGAGGGAGAGGTAGAGAGAGATATTAGGGTGGTCCAAAAAACTGAAAATGATATTGCTTTCTCTGTACTGGGATAATTTTATTACACTTCACGAAAAGAAATTACCCGTTAAATTTTGGTCCCACTTCACAGTTTTACTTATAAGGTTGTTATTTGAGAGTGGCGGAATAAAAGTGGGGCGACCTCTAAGGAACATTGTAGTGTGATAAGATTCCACATACCAGGAAAGAAATGCAACACGAAAAAATACAGTGGTGTGGAGAAAGGATCAGTGCACTTTGAAATTTTACTTCCGGTTTTTGGACCACCCTAATATATATATATATATATATATATATATATATATATATATATATGGATTGGACAAAATAATTAAAACCCTTGTTAAATTCAATGAATATTTATTTAATGCGGAGTTGGTCCTATTTTTAACCTTCTGAACAGCGTCGATGCGTCCTGGAATTCATACATTCAGCTTCCTGACTTCATTGATTAGAATCCTGAGCTATTCTTTGTGCAATACCTGCTGCAGCTTTTTCAGACACGACGTTGGAGGATAACGACTCCTAACTTGTCGCTCCAGGACTCAACACAAATGTTAAATAATATTAAGATCTGGAGATTAATATTAAGTTCTTTATCTTTTGTAGCTCACCCCTATGATCTTCTGACCAATTCTCAACCGAATGAGTGCTGTGTATGGGGCATTGTCATCTTGGAAAAAACTCTCACCTTCAAGGGATAATGTCCGGACCATTATTCCGATATTCGTTGCTGTTGATCCTACCATGTGGGGCAACGCTTAGAACAAGAGTATTTTAAGATATGCTGCCCAAACCATTACTGACCCACCTCTGTGCTTCAATGTAGAAAGAAGGCAGTCAGGATTAAAAAAACAAAAACTGGCGTCGTCGGAAAATATTACATGTTTCCATGTCGACCAGCCTTTGTGATCTATACCTCAGTTCAGCCTTTTTTGAAAGGTTTGATGAGAGAGCAAAGGTTTCTTGATGGCTGTTCTTCCATGTTATCCGTTTTTTTTTAGCTTAATACGAACAGTTTTGGTCGAAACTGGGCTAGTGAGATGATAATTAGAATCTGCAGTCAGTTTAGAGGCAGTTGTCCGGAGATTTTTTATTACAATACGTTTCAACACTCGTCGCTCTCTCCTAGCGAGCTTCGAAGTAATGCTGTAAGTTTTGATCTGCTTTTTGAATTCTTTTATGTTCCTTTTTTATAGTAGCTCTCGAAAAAACAAGGAGTTTAGCTGTTTTAGTGAGGGAAACTCCTGCAAGACGAGCTCCAACATTTGCCCCTTTTTAAACTCAGCGAGGTAATGCACTTTAGCATCTATACCATGATCTGAAAAAGAAATACAAATAATTATTACAGTTGATAAATAAAACTACGTATCTACACTTAGAACTAAACACTCACAATGAAATTTGGATGGATATTCATATTATAATGGTTCATAGTGAATTAGCATGCTTTACTTTTCTTTGACAAAAAAAGGAGAAAAGACAGGTGGTTATGTGCAGATCCTTCTGAACTACCGAGAGTGATACATACTAAATTTCCAGCAACCGGGATAGGTTTAGGAGTGATAAGTAGGAAAGGTCTTGTCATGCCACCCCACTATTTTCACATGATTGTACAATTAATGCTGCTAAATACACTGAGCTGCTGGAAACTGTTATCAAGCCCTGGATAGATGAGGTATGTATGGATAGCCATAGGGGTTCTAGCAAGCCCCGCACCTCTTCGTAAGGCCCTCGTAATACAAGAATGGTTTTCAGACAAACTTTACGATCATGGAACACTGAATATGTGATCTCCAATCTTGCCAGATTTGAATCCTATAGGCTACTACGTGTAGAGTGCTATCTTGGCTAAACTCGTATTGAGCTAATATCGCGATGTTATATATTAATAATAACAGTTTTCATAAAAGCAAATAAGACTAGCATAAAAGGGTATCTTTGAAACAAGTTGTTGGATGAGTTGATTAGAAGTTATCCTTGAGTGCTCTCTCCCAGTTCGAGGGTGAAGGCTGTCACGCTGGACTTGAAGTATAGTCAGTTGTCTAGTAATGTAAACACATTAACTGTACCATATATATATATATATATATATATATATATATATATATATATATATATTTGTGTGTGTGCAAAGCTTCAATTTAATGTTCAGTAAAAGCCAATGACGGGAGGGAATTGAAAGGCATTTTGTGTTATCTATTCAGAGATGAGAAGGTGCAACGTTTCAACGTAATGTAATCTTCAATGTGCATCTGAATAAAATAAAAGAAACACGTAAATATTTAAGCTAAAATTAGACAAAAAATATTAGTTAAGGTTAAAAGAAATTTAGTCAATTGAGATTGAAGAAGTTAATATTGCTTTATCTTTAAGCCAACCTAACCTCAATTTCCAACAATTGCAACCTTTAAATAATTAATTTTTGAACGCAAAAAACCCTCTTCACTGGTCAGCTGAAATGGTGTCTCCCCTCCTTCATGACATTCCGCTCTCACGCTTAGCACGCTTGATCCTATATCAAAAATAATAAGTTCTTCCTCATTATCCTATAAGCACCAGACTTCTCCCAATCTGAGTGCAATATATTTATTATCACATCACCTAAGTGAAGAATGTAGAAAAATTACTAAGAAAAGTAATAAAGAACTTATAATATCCAAAAGCGATAATACATACATTTAGTTTTAGTGAAATTATAAAAATACAAAATTAGCAAGTAAATTCAGGACAAGACAAAGGAGTGAAACTAAACCACGTTGGTACCAATGGAGAAGATTGTACATATATCTTCGAATATCGGTTCGACCACGAACACTCACAAACCCCAATTAAATCCTCTTCGCTTTAAACATAATAGAATTTGAGCACATCTTGAAAGGATCCACAATCCGAAAACAAAATTAAGACAAAGAAAAAAGTTTTTATTGTAATTTAGAAATCTCAAAAAGAACGAAATTTGAAAATCGCAGAAGTCATTCTGATAAAACAAAAAAAAAGAATTGCATAGAAAATCGGAAGGATTTGTGCGCAACTTTTACATCACATAAATTAATAATTATGTACTTTCCTATATATTTTAGGGTTCATCCACCCATCTGTTACCTATTACTATCCATCCTTTATAAACCGAGTGGGTATCATTAAATTCCCCTGCGAATTCCCGTTAGGTCCAAAATGTTTGATGTTACTTTCAGTCAACAACTGTGTTATCGCTTTTCCGTTGGGATAAGATAAGTCATCCTTCTGAAAAATACATAATCATCCATTAATTGGTCTTGAACTATTGAGAAAAAGAGGGAATGAAGCAGGTTTTAGCGCCATTTTGATTTCATGCAGCGTTCTTGGGCAAAATCATTAGTGCTCCATTTCACTAATCTAAAAAGCAGGCCTAGACATGGAGAGTGTTGGTATGCTTCAATTAGGGAGCGACAGAGGACTCATGTTTTCTCCTCTCCCAATGAGAGATCCTCCAGAAGCTCCAGACCAGCAGAATGGAGTTTCCTCAGAGGATAATACTTTACCTCAATCTTAAACAGTCCATACTTTATATTTTATATAAAAATAGCGTATCCGTAAGGTTCTCCGTAATAAGATGAAGCTTTGCAGGCAGCCTTTATTGCCTTACGACCTATGAGGAAAACTCCCAGCCTCACTGTGCCCACTGAAAAGTTCACACCTGCTGCTATCAAATTGTGAGCCTGCTTGATACTGGTTGCAACCTGATTTTTCAGATGGAGCTTTAAGTGGTGGCTATTTTAGCCTTCGTTTGATGCTCGTAGCAGTCCAGAAAACTTCTTAGATGAGTATAACCAGCCTTTTTAAAGTCATTGATGTTCCTTGATGTATTACCATTAGCTATTATCTCCTTCCATTTCAGGTTGCTATTTTTATAATTACAAAGCTCCAGGTACTGAAACTCACCTCCTACAGGAACAAGACCAGGGGTCGATTTTTGATTTAGCCAAAAATGCACCGTTTTTCTCATTATTATTCAAATGCTGACTTTTTAATAAACCAGTAAAAATTTAAATATTTAAATAATTATTCCTATCATGTGAACATTAAAAACGAATGTTAAGAATACAAATTATATTAGTCTCTAAAACTTAGGCCATGAGAGCAAATAGACTAAGACTAATAAATTGACGGACAAGACCAACATCTTGATCAGATATCCTCAATCAGCGTTCAGTCCTACTCTGTTAACATAGTAGCTTCCTTGTTTCCATAAATTTACTGAAGATGTTTAATTCTGGAATTTCTTTGTGTTCGAATAAATGAGTTTATTTCAATAAACGACGAAAAGCATTGTGCTTTTATTTTAGAGTAGCGATTTTGATCAATTTTAGTTTTCAATTCTTATAACTTTTTAATCGATCTGTGAAAAAAAATATTAAAGAAAAGTATACTAATATCCTATTAATAGGGACAAAATATTTTGCTACAACCTCATCTAAGTTTGTAAATTTTTTTAGGAATTTTCTAATAACTTTGTGAACTCCCCGTATATTACGTCATCCGGAAAGTTGTTGCCGCTCTTATTATTTCTTTTAATAAATAAGGAAATTTAATCACTTATATAGTTACTATTTTCTTCGTTAACTTTTCGTTTATTATTAGTTATCTTAGGAAGATATCCGTTACTTTTTCAAACCTAAAAATGTTGTGGAAGTAAATTTTTACTATAAAATTGATTAAATTTACTTATTTTTATTCTAGAAAGGAGAGGAACTTTCCATATAACCTGATATAATAGATGAACGTACTCGTATGTGCAAAAATGGCCCGTGAAAGAAAGCAATGAAGTTTCCCTGAAATTGCTCCGAATTTACTTCTGTTTTGCAAAGCGAATTCGTTTCCTTCATCTTGCTAGAGCTCAGCTTCGACCTTCGAAGAACACTTAAGATCTAATTTATCTATCCTCGAGCTTTTTAGACAATTTCTTTTAAGTTCGAAAAGTACCCGAGGAAAGAAAGGCAAAATAAAGGATAGAGAGGGAATAAAGAAAACAATACTACGCTCGAAGGGAAAGGGGGATAAGAGATGAGATCCTTTGGTGATTGATGGTTGTTTCGAAATGAAATTAAACGTTCAATTTGGAAGGGTCTGTCAAAGGAATGGCTAGTAATGGCCATTTCATGCATAAGCCTGCGTCATCAATTATTTGAACGTGCGTACATAGATTTGCTGTTCACAATCAAATAAATGCCATGTGTGCGAATCTGGTCCGCAAATCCATTTAGAGAGGATGTGCTAAATTTCCTACCATTTATGCTCCATTAGAAAGAGGTATCAAAATGGAAAATAATCTAATATCATCTCGAAATATATGAATTCAACTAAAAATACCTCAATCGAACTTTTTTAGTGACTTCTGAACACTGTGTAAATCATTCATTTGTTTTTAATCACGAAATCAGCTTCGAAGATTCTCACCATTCAGTCACTTGTAGAATTACCATAAAAATCACTGGCCTTAAATCGCACAAATTATATGGCTTAAATATCCTCAACTATGCAAAAACCCGTAAAATCAAATTGTTGGACTAGTTGTGGAGGGGACACATCATTTTTGGACTTACTACTGTTCCTCAATGAAGAAAGGTTTCCTTGTCAGATAACAACGGCTTAAAACAATTTGCTCAAGACGCAGACGCAGGTAAGATAATCTGTCAACGGTGGTTATCCAATGTTATATTCCATTTAAAAAAACATTAATAAATTGTACTCTAGTTATTATCTATTCACTTAGTAACGGCTAAAAATTTCACTGTTTCATCGCCACTGTAAACCGTTAATAAGTGATTAAAAACAAAGGTTAACGATGCTTAGCTGATCAACTCAGGATAGGTCACTCTTTATGTAATAGAAAATCTGTCGCTAATTCATTTATAGAATTGAAATCAATAACTTTTTCTTATTAAAACATGGTTATATAGAAAATCGCCTCTTGAATCTTGTCACGCGCATATTATACTATTCGTTTGAATTCTACTTGCCGCTCGAGTGGATAGAGAGCTTACTCGGAGGTTCATGTGAAGGCTGGTACTTGCAGAGGGGCAATGGAGACTGTTGTAGAAAAGACAATATTCTGCCTTTCTCGTACTTGCCAGAGAAATAGGCCACGTATGGCATGAGGTTCCTAGGTATTGCCATCATAGGGTTCCCAGCGTTCGCTGTTTCCGTGATATATATTGGTCATATCCTGCAGTAGTTATCATCTATCATTGCTACACTCTTTCAAAGTTTTAAAGTTTCCAATATTTTTAAAATAAACCATACATTCATTTCAATGTTGAGACGAAGTTGAATGCCAGTCAGACCGAGGTTCATTAACTTTAATTCAACTTTGAAACCGACGAGGGCATTGACTGCTCGGAATGAATTTGGAGGACGTTGAACGTATCTCTTTACTCCGAAGGATTGGAAGTAAGATAATTGATCTTGTGTTATATGATCCAACACAGTGAATAAATTAATTAAAAGATATTAATGAAATATGCGAAAGAATACGGTAGACCTAAAAGATGGAATTATTTACTTCAAGGAAATTTGCGAATGAAAATTAATTTACTATTATTACACTAAATATATTGCTTAACTTTACTCCCTCTGAAAACAGTAATTATAGGGAAAGTAATTATGTTTATCGCCTTATTTTAAGGCAATTAATTGAGCAAAGAGGTTAGCGACTTTACCCTTGATTTTGAGAGAGAGAGAGAGAGGCTCTAAATGCAGGGGTTTGAAGGAAGTGAATTGGAGAATGGGATTGTCTCTGACTTAATTCCGATCAACTTACCAGGTGGTTATATTGATCCCAAATAGGGAAATCTGGCGTGTCTCCTGCTTGGGGTGGGGGGCTATGATTTCTCATTGAAACTCTTTTACCCGAACAAGAAGGTGAAATAAAAGGGGTATACGATGCCTCCATTTTAATAATGGTCATCGTCCTTTCCGGTTTTTATGATTTAAATAGGTGCCTTCGATTAGTGTCCAACAAATATCCCAACCTTGACTTTGACATTAAGGAGCTTCAAATAGATGTGATGTCTATAGTAAATAACATTTTCGAGGGTAGCCTAAAGGCTTCCCAAAAGAATTTGACTTTCCTGGTTGTAAATCCTGCCCAGAGGGCCATTGAAATTTTCTGCAACGGAATATGATAAACAGAGTATGTGAATTATCTGCCACCCTCAAAGTTATTTTAAAATTCCTCATCTCTTTTCTAGTAAACATTAACCGGGAAATTTAGAGATGTTCCTGACGTTGTGAGACACAATTCCGTGATCAAGGACTTAAGGACTTAACGTGCCGCATTTTGAAAAATTCTTTTAACTAATATATTCTAAAATAGGTATGGTTTTTAATTCCAGAAAATAAACTCAAACATAAAAATATGATTGAAGATATTAAACTGATTGGACTATTTACTACAATATAATTAATTCAAAATATTAATAGGGGAATAAGAGATAAAACAATAATGCTTGATAACAAAAATTGTTCTACTTTTCACACCTGGATTAGATGCGAAAATAGAGAATACGAACAATAATCATGCAAAATTTGAGAATATTTTCATTTCAAATTATTTGTTCGTAACGAAATAGCGAACAAGATTGCCAGGTTAAAAAGATGTTTGGTCATCATATTGAATCTATAAGAGAGCTAAGTAATATTAAATTACGCGATTCTTGATAAATTAGTCGCCTAATTTAATGGTAATGAATAGATTTATAGCAACTCCAGACCGGATTAACATAGACAACACTTCTGTATTTCGCAACATAAATCATGCAAAAATCAGTCATTAGGTGGATTCTTCATCACTGTCAATATTTTAGAAGGAGAAAAGGGCATAGCCCTTCCCGACCCTCTTAATTTTCGATCTAGATTAGATCGAAAATTTTCACATATTACATGAAGGACCAAGGCTTATTTTTGTCTCTAATTGTATATATATATATATATATATATATATATATATATATATATATATATATATATATATATATATATATATATATATATTATGTAGAATGTGGTAAGATTCGCAATATTGTTTTAGGTTTTGTTACAACAGTGCCTCTCACCGGTGGTACATGTACCAGCAGGAGTACATTTGACCATCTTAAGCCTACATAGAAGCCTAATTCGAAACAATAAATTATTAGTAAAACGATATTTTTACATTAAAGAGGAAAATTATGCTAGCCCTGGATTGTGATAGTCTTGTAGAAGACATCGCGAGAAAAGGTGTGATTCGTCGTTTGCGTTTTAATTATAAGCCTTTCTTTACTATAACTAAAACTGTGTTAATTTTGTAATGAATGTGTGATTCTATAATTTCTTAACGAGAAGTAAGTAGATGAAGAGTACTGAAGCACAGTTGCAACAAAATATTGTGTTTTATCTATTTCAATTTGTACCCTATATAATTCTACCCCAATTTAGAGCAATAAATATTTGCAATAATAATAAAAATTTACATATATATTTAAGATCTTATACAGTAGATAATTGAGTTTTAATTGGACCTATTTTTAAACACTCAATATGAGTGAAAATAGTAAGAAACCTAAATATGCAGACTCATACTTGTAGTTAGGCTTCAAATCCATATTAAGCAACGGTATGGTAGTTTCGGAGTGTGTTATTTGTCACAAAAGATTAAACAATGAATCTATGAAGCCAAGAACCACATAGAAATTTTAAGAGAAATCACGACTTTCATAAATAAAGTTCTTTCTTTTTTCAAGCATAAAGAAGCAGAACCTGTTACAACGACTTGATCAGAGTGGTGGCATTTATCAGCGAACTACCAGGATCGGGAAAGCATCTAAAGAAGTCTTTCTTATGATTGCCAAACAGAAAAAGGCAAATACTAGTGAAAAGAAATTGATACTTCCAGCAGCAAAGAAAAGGGTACGGTATTTTATTGGGGAAGAAGCGGGAAAAAGAAATTCGGGGATTTTATCAAATGATTCAATTAAAAGACGATTTGTAGACATTTACAAATTTCCAGGAGTGTTGTTATAATGTCTTTAAAAGTGATCACTTCTTCTTAAAATTAGTATATTTAGTTAAAATTTTTAACGCATTAATTAGGCTTAATCAAAGCATGCAAGGGCTAGATGCATCAGTATGTTTAATGGTTAAAATCAGTGTTTGGAAAAAAAATAGCATCTACTACTTTGGTTTGGTTTGAAACAATGACTGACTTTATCTAGAAAAATGAATCTGTAGAGATTCATGTTTGATCATCCTGGAGCGTTAGAAAATGAAATAAAAATCACTTTTCTTCACTTGGTGAAAAGGATCTTGCTTATCTCTGAAATCCTTTTCCATCAGTTCCCTTTGCCTTAAAGCAACCAAACACAAGCAAGCAAGAGGCTTTAATAGAACTGAAACATGATGCAATGGCTTATGACATTTATAAGGAATTAAATTTAAAATTATTCTACCTTAAGATGCAAAACTTATATCCTTTGGTTGCTGTACCTGCCATTCAAGCGCTGCTGCTTTTTCCATCAACGTGGCTATTGAATCAACCTTTTTAATACTGTCAGGAATAAAAACAAAGATAATGTTCGTTGCGCAATTACTAAATTATCACACACTATGAATAAACTAAAAAAAGAAGCAGACGCAACAATCTCATTAATTTCTAAAATGAATAAGCATCACAGTGCAGAAATATGGATACTATCTTTATTTGTAAATATTCATTTATGGTTTTTCGCTCTCCAATATTGGCTACTTAGTACTAGTTTTTGCTTCATATTATTTTTTACCATTGATAAAGAATGTTAGTATTATAGTGAACCACACTTTGCTTGTTATTACTTAAAGGGTTTTATAATATTAATTTCAATTCATTTGTTTCGTGGTAATTTTTCTAGTCAGGAACATTATAATTTCTTAGTATCCTATTATTAATTACAAGTTGTGTTCTTTATATTACTTTCTAGTCCCGGAAAATATCATTAACCACAGTTTGCTTGTTTTTTCCATTATTATTTATTTGTTTCCTATTACTACTTCAAGTCATTTGTGCGGAGAACGTTATTTGAAATACAATTAAAATTTTGTCTATTTTCATTATTTTATAATCCACGACTATTTGGGGTACACAGGAAAATCCAGATGGAGTCAAGGGGTACATGAAAACAAAATGGTTGAGAGGCCCTGTGTTACAACATAATATTCACAATGGACTGGATCTGACTGATTATTTTACATTTTGCTGTTGCCATATTTTAAGTCATTTAAGTTCAGATTTGTATAAATTAAAATGAAAGAATAAAATATGATTTTAGATATGTAAATTCCTCAAAAGCCTATTCACTAGAGTTACTACAAAAATCACCAAAGACCCAGAAGAAAGACATTTGTGATTAAGCAAATGTATATGAGAAAGAATTAAGTCAAGGAACCCAACGTGGAGCTAAGAAACCCACGTGGATACTGCACACAAGGTCAAAGGACTAGAGAAACGGCCGTAAAAACCAACAAAAAGGCTTCGGAACGCAGATAAATTTACTTATAGAGGTTTCCCCTCAAGCCTTGAGGCAATCTTGCCTTCCGCCCACCATCTGGAAGCATGCGAGAGTGAGGGAAGACATCCTTAATCACAAATTTCTGGATGTAATACCTCCGTCCTCCAGCCCTGTGTTTACTTTGCAAGAATTCCTTTGGTGGCCGGAGGTTTTACCCCAGTGTCAGCCGGTATTTAACGTCAAGGAAGTACAGGCAGGCAATTCGGCACGAGATATGTCTCTTCTCGATTTGGCTCCACTTTCGTCTCCACGAGCGCAAAAGCAAGAAGCTCTCCCGTCGAAACTCTGCCCCAGTCAATTGGCGATTTCGAAGTAACAGTCGATCTCGTTAACTAGCGCAAGTACTCCTTTTTCAACGTATTCCGCCTTTAATCTCAACCTTCTGCAATTCTCCTTCTCGAATTGCCATCCTTTCCCTTCGTCGTCTAAGCATCAACTTCTTCAAGACGTCGACGTGTGCATATCCCTTTAATCCGGTCATCCCCTAAATATTTATTTATATTTTAGCTCAGCGCAGCCTTTGAAGACTCAATCAGAGTTTGGTCATTTATCTGACATAAGCGTATTAGCTTGTCCCTTTTGCCCGACTATCCAGCCCCAAAATCCTGAATAATCCAATTTAATTTTATTTGTGTAAATATTTATTTTTTTGTTGTGTTATTAAATATTACTTTTCTACTTCTCTTTTAAGTAACCTATAACAGCATTCAGCCATAGCCTGTAATGGACTGTCAATCTGTAGTCGGTTTTTGTTATTTTCCTGCGTACTTGGAGAACAGTTTCCCACCATTTAATCCCTCTCATTATCTTACCCCATCATCTGGTAACGGAGCTGATGTCAGCGCTTGATTAAAAACAGTAATATTATCTGTAGTCACTTTAATCTTTTTCGAATTTTTAAGAAACAAGTATACCTCGACTACATTCTCTTTTCTATTATTTACTTACTTACTTCGGAATAAAAGTTTAGAACGCACTTTTTAAATTAAAGACATTGAGTTAATATTGTTCATACATACAGACTCTTATTGTGTTAATAATTTTTGATCTCTAACTTCTAGAAATACTACAAATATAGAAGGCCCTTGAAAAGAATAAAGGTAAATCACACTCAGCCAAGTTTTTGGCTAAATTTATTTCCTCTACTTAATTTTTAGCATTGAGCAATGAACATTTAAAAGAACTATGGATGTGTATGCTAATCGGACCATTGTGCAATAAAATAAAGACCATTAGGCGTCACAAATGTGCCAATTCCTCTCTCCTCAGGCCGTATTGTTAGAGCAGCTGTAACGTTCTAGTTCTAATAAGTATTTAAGGTAGGGAGGTGTTTCCTTGTGGTGCACCTGGAGCCCATACCCTTCGCTGCGGTCCATTACTGTCATAGTGACTTGTTTTTTACATCGGTCTCGTTGCAGGATATTCCACTCTGTGAACTGATACGTAATCCTTGGTTGCATCGTGTGTGGCAAAGCCATGATATCAAGTAGCAGATGATGTAAACAAGGAGTCTTTATATAATGCATGACACTCAGCAAATCGGCCGAATTTAAGAAGGTTGATGATGAGATGGATCAGCTGCTAACTTTATTTATGTTGGAGAAACTGGAACAACCCCCATACGTGGACGGAGTCAAGTTCTTAATTGTCAGGAGGAAATGCAAAGAACATAAAATGTGTGAGGTTCAGCACCCACTTTTGAAGCCAGAAACAGCATGGGCAAAACTGGTAAAGTTACGCATCCGCCAAACAATGTCCTTACTTCTGACATTTACAGTTAGGAACCATCTAATGTAACTCTAAGCAAGCTTACTATATTAACAAGTAACAGAATCATTAGCCATTCTCCAATAACACTGTGTAACAAAATTTTACCTTTGTCATGTTCTCGGGTTTAAGTGTAATTTCCCAAATCTTCCTGGCTCTATTAAATAAAAAAAATCAATCTTAATACAAAACTTTGCTTTTGTGGATAGAATATTGAATTTTTAAATTAGCCCATTAATGCTAAATAACATTATTTTAATGAAAATTGTAAAAATATCTAAAAATCTTCAAGGGTTATGTTTATTTTATTTATGGTATTAACATGATATACTGTATTTAAAAAGTTATAGAAACAATAATACAGTAGTAATAGCTATTATTTCCTTTATACTTTATTTTTGCGACCTGGACAGCAAAGGAACTTCTCTTTCATTCCACAAAGATTCAGCACTAATTTGGTGTAAAATAAACTGCATGGCTTTCGAAAACTTTCGAGAAATTTTTATGTTTGAAGAATTTCTAGAACATTCTGGAAACTTAGATGACTATATACATAAAAAAAGTCTACTGAACAGATCAGTTTAACTCTAGCTGTCAGGGCGCAGACATCGCCACTCTTCATTGAGAGAATAATTTGGCCCAAATAGCATGAAGAGGTTGAATCATCCGAAAGAAGCAGTTTGCTGTGTCTGCTGCAAATTTAATAAAACAAAATCGAAAAGGTACTCCATAGAGAGATATGCTAAAATGTGTGAGGCCTACAAGGAATACTTCGTCATGTCAGTCGGAGATCAAGACAAAGCTTGGGCACCTCATTTGACCTGCGAGTTCTAAAAAATAACTCTGGAAGGTTATATATATATATATATATATATATATATATATATATATATATATATATATATATAAATATAATGTGTTTTGGTTATTTGGAGTTTTTTAACATTTCCAATAACATTAAATGAGAAGGATTTGTATATTTGTACTTATGTTTTCATTTTATTTTTTTAAGGATGGTACAAATTCGCAAAACCATGAAATTAGAGGGACCACACTGACCACTCAAACAATTGTTTCTTCTGCATGATGAATCCTTCCAAACGTCGAGCAGACAAAAATGCACCTGTTATCATGTATCCAGGCCTTCAGTCATCTATTGCGCCAGTGCTACACAGTTCTGAGCTCCCTATACTCACTCCTCCAAAAAGAGGAGTTCAGAAGAGGATGAAGTCATTGACCCAGATTATAGAGGGGCAACTGAGGAGAGAAACCTATACTACCCCAACCAAATAGATTTCAACGACCTTCTCAGAGATCTTGGTCTCACAAAGTCCAATTCCGCGATTTTAACTTCGAGACTCATGGAGTTGGATTTATTAGTTGACAGTGTGCAAATATTAGGCCAGAGAAAGCGCACTAGTGTTATTCAAGCATTTGTATACGTAAATATGAGCTGTGCTTCTGACTCAATATGGCATGTCTGTTTGAGGCAATCGGAATCGCTGGTTACCCCAGCGAGTGGCGTATCTTTATTGACAGCTCGTTCTGCTGCCTCAAAGCAGTGCTACTCATCACGGGAACATGTATCGATTTTTTCCTTTTGTTTACTCGGTCCAGCTCAAAGAGAAAAACATCGGTGTCAAGATCTTTCTAGATGCATTGAAATATATAGAGTGCGGTTGAGAGGTTATTAGAGACTTCATATCACTGACCTTCTTGATGGGTCTCCAAGGTGGCTTTAGCTAATTTCCTGGTTATTTTTGTTTGGGGGAGAGCAGAGACACCGTGGCACACTACAATGAGTGAGATTGGCCACGACGGACCAAGCTTAGTGTGGAGAGAAACAACATAAAATGGGTGCCTTTGTTAGACCACCTAAAAGGACTGTTTCCTCCTTTGTACTTAAAATTGGGCCTTATGAAACAATTCGTCAGAGCTATAGATAAGGAGGCTGCAGCTTTCAAGAATTTCTAAGATTTCTTTTCTAAGCTATCTGCAGCAAAGGTGGAAGCCGGGGTCTTTTTTGGTCCACAAATAAAAAAGATCATGGAGTGCAGCGTAGGATAGCTTTATCGAGGTAGTTCTGGGCTTCCTAGATAATCACTAGGCCGAAAACTACGTACAGCTTGTTGAGAACTTGGTGAGAAACTAAAGCAAGATGGGCTGCAGGATGTCCCAGAAAGTCCATATTCTTGACGCTCATCTTGATAAATTTAAGGAGAAAAAAGGAGCGTACTCTGAGGAGCGTGGCGAGCGATTTCACCAAGATCTATGGGACTTTGAACGCCCCAATCAAGAAAGGTATAATGAAAATCTGATGTGTGACTATATTTGGGGGCTTATTCGTTAAATTAATTCACAATATAAGCGTTAATCACGAAAACCTACTCATTCCTAATAGTTTAACTGTCTAACTTATGTCGTTTTCTCACTTATGTCATTTTGTTTCTACTTCATGCAAATCAAAGTTCAAATTTGCCATTTCCTTGCAGAGGAAATAGGTAAATTTCATATAAATATCATCTTGGAGTAAAAAGCGATGTTTAAAAAAAATAATAGTGTTTTTTCATGTATTCTAGACACAAGCAGATAGAAAATAACAGTTTCTACTCAAAGAATAAAATCGTGTTACACAGTGTAATCTGTTAATCACCAGGCCTAATTTTCCAAGACATATAATAACTCCAGGGAAAACAGCTTTATCGAAATGGTTTTGGGCTTCCTTGGTAATCGCAAAGCCAAAAACTAAGTAGGGTTATGCAAATGCGTCATAGGCGAAAACTCGTGTAAACTTTGCAAACAACATAATAAACAAAATGATCTTTGAACAAATATTCTGTCGTCAGAATAATTCGTTTGAATTGTAAAAGACTGTCGAGGTGTACCAGTATAGAACAGCTTGGCGCTCACAGTCTTACACAAGTACGGGCAGACGGCTGGCCACGGCCGCTTGAGTTATGTCTAGGCGATAAATAAAGACAACGGCGCAGGT
Source organism: Ceratothoa steindachneri (assembly GCA_963969495.1). Classification (NCBI taxonomy): domain Eukaryota; kingdom Metazoa; phylum Arthropoda; class Malacostraca; order Isopoda; family Cymothoidae; genus Ceratothoa; species Ceratothoa steindachneri. Next base: position 11,203,166 of record OZ018337.1, on the reverse strand, counting down.
CTTCAAGAAGATACTACGGTGAGTCCTGTCTAGGAGGACTCGAAGATGGGGTTGGATTACTTCGTGATAAAAATAAGATTTTCTCTGATCCTGTGAGACGTAATCTCTACTCGAGATAATTCTGCTGATCGGCAGGGAGTCTCAGTTTCGAAAGAGACTGAGGGGGGGTGGATATATTCGGTTTTCTTATCAAGACAAACACTAAGGTTATTTTTATATAAAACCTAAAAAACTGAAAATGAAGGATCCAACTTTATTATATATATTCGTTAATTTAGACACAGCGAAAGATAAAATAACCATAAGTCCACGTCAGAAGTTTTTGAAAAGTTGATTAAGATTACAGTAAATACACTCCTTCATTTTGGCATATATATATATATATATATATATATATATATATATATATATAATATTTGGAAACAACACTTACGATATGAGCTCTATCGGTGGTGATTAATCACCAGATGAAATTTCGATTGAGGTCGATATTACCTCGGTTGCTAAGACTCATGTTTTGGTCGCCACTTAGAATTAATTATGAGGCTTCTGATAGATGCTTGATAACCCTTAGAAAATAATGCTTGTGTTAGTACACCGAGAGGTGTTTAGATAGTTGTAAAGTAATAATTGAGAGGAAAAGAACAGAAATGAGCGCAATATTCCGCCTTTGTCGAAAATGAAAGAAAATATGTTGAGGCAGCCTGAGGATTCGCTCGCTCCGTTATTTGATCCTCTTGAGAATCAAGTCAAAGGAATGCTGCTCGCGGTTCTCCTTCGCTTCCGCTACCCGTGGTGGGGCGGAGGTAAAGCTAGGGCTAAAAATGAAACCTGGAGGGTCGACAAGCCCTCCCTGACACGTTGCCCTCAGTTGCGCACCCTGCCAGCTCCACTGCCGGGATAGGTAGAGCTCGCTCTATTGATTTTCGACATGCTACGGCCTCGTTGCTCTTGCACTTTAATTGTATCAGCGCAAATCTACTTCCAACACACTCCTACTCACCACTTCTTATTTCCACACGAAAAATCTCATCTACTACTTAATTAGGTATCGTTTTTGTTATGTAGTTAATAAAATACCACAGCGGATAGATTTATCTACTCGACCGAGGCATCAATACCAGAGAGATTAGTGAGAGTAAAGAGATCTTAAACCTACAACAGCAGAACCACATCATTCCATTCACGTGCTCTTAAAATAATAGATATAAAATACCTAGGAGATACGTTTAATCTTATTGCACATTACTCCATTCTTCATCTTCACTTATATTGTCAGAGAGAGAGAGAGAGAGAGAGAGAGAGAGAGATTCGCGCCGACTAAGAAGCCTAAGGGATATCTCATGAACGAACGAATCTTTAGCCAGCATCTCTCGGTAACCACTTCGTGGCGATAACAAATCAGCGAGAGTGGGCTAAGCCTTTACTTTTCCCGTCTGGAATCGGTCTGGGACCGATTTCTGGCAGCAAACAAAATCGCTTCCAACGAAGCCTTATATATTTACCAGCGCGGAACGAGGGAAATTAATATTCAACCAGGAGGTAGGCACTGCTCAGGCGGTATCCCAGCAGTAATCACGAGGATTTTTGGAACCAGTCTAAGGACACACGCGCTCCTTCATACGCGACTTCTTGATACTCTAAGAACTCGCAGGTAAGAAATCAGTTGTTCAGAACTACGGCAGTCAAAGACGTAAGAACTCATTCTGGAATAACGCGCTTTACTCCCTGCCCTGTAAGGATACTCCCTCGAAATTCCACTCGAGGCCCTATCGCCATCTTGGAAAATCGTAAGCCTATTACATCTTTCTCTATCAAAGTAAAAGGGTAAATTTTGTGCTATTCATAGCTCGTGCCGAACCTTTTAATTGTTAATTGATTCCATTTGCTGAACTATTAGTTTTCTTATAGTCTATAAATTAGTGTTACATTCTGTTATTTGTTTGTATAATGGTAAAGATTATTTTTCTTTCTCTTGTTTAAATCCCAGGACCACATAAAAAGCCATTGCTCTATTTTCTAAGCTGGCTAACGGAATACACGCACTCGAATATCCTTCATACTTAAAAGGCACTTCCCTTTCCCTGCACCTAGGGCGGCAAGCGTAGGTTAGTGAAATCGAGCTGAAATAACATACATCCTATCACCCTTATTAGCAATTTTAAAGGTCATTCCGTTTCTGTAATCGGAAATTAAGTTTATATATAATATTTTCGTAATTACCAGATTGCTTGCCTCTTTTATTGGTCTAATTTTGCTCTATTGCAAGCTTGCCATAATATTTGAATCCTCCATTCCTTCTTCGATAAAACAGAGTTAATCATCAACACCGCGAGTGTAATTCACCTCTGCCAATTGAATCCAGATATGAATGAGGGTGAAGTTGTTCTCTGCGCATCAAGGCCTTGGATCGGGAATCGAACTGTTTTATTTAAGTCTTCCACCCAGAAGGGAAGATATCTATCTATGCTTTACCGGGAGTCACTTGATTTTTTAGCACCCAAACGGCGACCGCCGCCGAGGGCAGGAGTCGATGCAACTAATTTGTAGCCTAATACAAGGCTAGATTAAAAACACAACAAATCAATAAAAACACTACAATGAAACCCAGAACCACCTCCCCCACCTCAATAAGGAATGAAAACCATATCAAGAAGATGAAGGATGCACGCTCCGCCTTCGGAGCCTTTCCTTCGTTGGATTACTCATAGGTTTAACTCATAAATTCTTATCTATTCGCACAAAGAATCAAAGCAACTTTAGATGTGGTTAGTAATTAAATATAGATCCAATTTTCCTCGTGTAATTTTACATCTGAAGAAGTGATTTGATTGCAACTTCATTACTACAACTAACACCACTTTCTAGTACTTTAGTGCTAATCGGAGGACAAAAACAGCACTAAAAGGGGTCACTTATTTTCTTCCTAATAACAGTATCTATATTCATTGCAGAAAACTAATCTTAGAATGCGAGTTTTATCCTAAAACTATTAAAGAATATGAAATCTTAGAAAGAATTTTAGTGAGTATTTATATTTTCCTTTCATTTCCCTTGCTTTTTCTTCTTTTCCCACATCACGACTCGTTCTTGATTCATTTCTCCACTCTGGAGCATTTTTCCTCAAAGGGGTTTCGAGAGACGAAGAGGGGAAGTTGCCGATTACCTCTTCCTCTGCGTAACAAAACAAATAAACGCCAATCACTGAACTCCGCTTGATGTAATTTCCTTCCTCGAAATCTCCAAACTAGATTTGGATTCGTCTAAATTGAAACGAAACGTGACGTCACCTCGCTAGGGCTCAACCCCCATCATATCCTGACCAAAGAGAAATGGATGGCAGAAAAGCGAGGAAAGATTGATGGATATTTGAAACACGATGTTTAGTTAAAGAGGTCGAGAGTAATCATATAACGAAAAGGTGAATGATTTCCTTATTCGAAGGTGTGTGATTGAAAGACGTAACTTCAACTATGAAAGGAATATACAAATAATACAGGAAGAGGAACCCTCTCGTGCTGCCCTTTTCGTGGATCTCAAAAACTGGTGGGCCAATTTCATCGCTACTCTCAACATTATTCATCTTCTCTGCAGCAAAATTATAAAGATCTCAAGAGTTGAGACTTTTGAATATTCTGTGCCAATGGAAAATATGTTTGAATTTTGGGAGGATGGGGCGGTTTTGCTTCAAGGTACTTCGATAAAAATATCTCATCGAGTTGATACGTGATTTTTTGAGGAAAACATGCTATAACTTTTCTATTATCAATCTATAATTGTGTTCTTGAGATAAAAATTCTTTTGCTAGTATATATTTGTGCCCATATCGCCAAACCTACCCCGTATCGATGACAAATCCATAATCCTTAGACAGCGGGAAATAATTTTGACCGTCACTCTTCTTCGCTTGCTGACGGAGGATTTAAATTTGATTGACTTGGAAGGGATGGCGTTTTTGATAGCTCTTAAGAGAGAAACAAACTCCTCGTTGGTGTCCTACTTGTTGTTATCCGTTTTCACATGATCCAAATTATTTTCTTGTTTTTAATTTTCTATTTTCTGTGTGTGTTAGATGGTCATTATGTTTACTATTTGTATATTTATTTAATTCAAACTGTTAAGTTTGCTAATTTCCCTAGATTTTCCTCGCATCTTTTATCTTCTGTCTAAAGTAAAAGTTTGAGATTAACTTATTTGGACTATGGGGTGGAGGTCAAAGGAAGATTTCACCAGATATAATATAAATAACGTCTAATAGTAAGAGGCTTAAAAAATTTATGACCCCCTTTTTTTACAAGATGAGATCACCTTCATAACATGCATGTCCATTGAATTAAAATATTCGCTCTATTGTATAGATGAGAGCCTATTTAAAACCAGGGCAATATTCTACTGTCCCCAACAACAAAAATCTTATATGTAAAAAGAATTGCTTATCTCTACCATATTTCCCCTTGCTCAACAGATTAAACTCCATTATATATCTCAACTTGACCACTTTCAAATATCCCATAACTATCAAAAAATCTTTCCGTTCCACGAAGCCAGAATCGCAAAATAAGGATACAGGCATCTATTTAATCCCGCGTAAAGCCCCAAATTACCCCTCCTTCTACGTGTGAGAGAGCGAAAAGTCATTAAATAAACTAATATATGAACATAGGGGGGACATTCGTAGAGCGAGCAATGGTTCCAGTATTTTTAACCATGTATAAAGCGCCAATCATATAATAGATTTCTCTAGTGCCCAAGTAATTTACAATTGTAGCGATTATAATAAAAGAAAAATAATTGAATCCTTACTAATCAAAGAAATTCCAAATTTAGGTTGGTCAGGAGGCCAGCATAAATGTAGCCCCTATATATCAAATCTCATTCTAAAGGATATTGTTAATCACCTTAAGCTAACAACTCTAGATTAATATCAGTTTTCTGTTATTGTATATTGCGATATTTCAGTTTTCTTTGTCGATTTCTCTTAGTTGACGGCTGAAGATGATATGGTAAACTACATATCGAAACTAGTTCCTTTTTAATAATAATAATAAACTTTATTCACAAATAACTGTGGTTTATTGTATATGTATTTATATTTTCTTAATTTGTAATTAAAAAATGCGTCATATTAATAAGTGAAGCGTTAAGAGCAATGGAGAAGTTGTAAAATGAAATTTATGAATACGAACAAACTAGAGTCAATCATTGTGTGGTACCTAAATACTCGAACTTATTTGGTACATATTTATATAATTTCTATTTATATAATCACAAAGAAATAATTAATAACATTAAAGAGAAATGTGTTGAAATTTATTTCGAGCTGCTAATCAAAATGGGCTACAATGCCAAAATTAAAGCAATAAATGGTAATTTGTCACGATATATCAAAATAACTACGGAATTATAGTCGTAATCGATATCTGTTATTGACGGAGCTGGAAACCATGCTAATTCCCTTTATTTGACAGGAACTAAAAATAGATCAAAATATCACAAGGATTTTGGTGAAGCAAGAAGATAGAATGAGTGATACTTTGCTGTTGACGGAGTGACATACGAGATGAGGTGGAGAGGAATCTTCCCTCAGAGCCGAGAAGGAACGTTTATCCTTTCCTTCCTGCTATCGGAGGAATGCAGAAAGATGAGGATTAGGCGTCCACCAAAGCGACCATGTGATGAGGAGCATTTTATTAAGCGAATTTTCCCGAGTTTTCATTGATTTTATTCAAAGACAACCTCTAGTCTAACCTACGATCCGAACACAAGCTCATAACAACATTCGCCATCCGCTAAACATTCAAACAAAATTATAACGTCTTCAAACGAATAAACATACCCGATTTAGCTTAGGTTAGTTCTGATAAAAAAATTATTTTTGACTTAGTTAAACAGAAAGGAAAAAGTTCGAATAAAATATCGAGGCTTATTTAATTCTACACAGAACGAGGGTAACTAGTGACACCATAATTAAAATAGACGACGATATATGGTTGTGTTTTCCAATTTTCTGGCAGAAATGGCCGTGCAGGGTCGGGTTATAGACATATCTCGTTATCTGGTTTTAATCATCCGTGGATAACAGTGTATTTTGATGTTGTTTTAAAGTGGTAAAACAAACCCGTGGCCATCGTTGTGATATGGTCATTTTTCAGTATGGTTGTTCGAGGGTGTTAGGCCCGAGCAACATTTTTAAAAAATAGTTAATTAAGCTAAGGCAATATTGGGTGTAATTATACATGTGATTTATTATTAAATCACTCTTATACTTGCTCAGTTTAACTCTGCTTAGGGACAGGTATTATAAGATCAGCATCAATAATTATTCATTTGTACAACGAGTGTGTCTGTATGCTTCAGCATTGGCATGACACAGGAATCGTGAAAGGGATTTCCTCGTCTCAAGTAGAGAATGGCTGCTATGAATCCTCATCTCCCCAAGAAAATTCTTAGGGATAGGATCCACTTTTTTGAGAAATATTAAGAATGGACTGCAAAGGAGCGGGACAAAGTAATATCTGCTAATAAAGCTCCATTCTGCTTGTTTGGGTGTTCTGGAAGAGCCCACGTTAGGAGGACAAAAGAGGACCTACCCACGGTGTCGTATCTATGGCGAAAAATTAGGATACACTCCATTTCTGTGGCTTTTTCTCTTCTAAGGAAACTAAGGACTAACAATTTTGTCCAAAAATACTGTCATGAACTCAAAATGGCACCAAAAAATGTTTCATCAGCACACCTTTTCTAACAGTTCACGACCAATTTGGGAATGATAAGTGTATTTTTCAGCATGATTTGGCTACATTTCATAAAACCAAACCAATATCAGTTGTGTTCGGAAAATAACAACAAACGCTTTAGAACCTGGTAATGGAATTAGCCAGATTAGAACCAAAAGATAATTTTTAGCGATAATCAAACTGGCGATTGGTAAACAGAAGGCATCCTTTGTGAGCATTTGTGGTGCTCATTGATTAAAAATATGTCCTCCAGTATGCCAAAACATAGTACTCCGGAATCACAAGAAACATTATTGTAAATATCGACTGGGTGCATAAATAGGCTGTATTTATTAATGAAATGGGTTTAGACTCTAAATCTTTTGTATATTTCACTATCAAAATAAGATAAAAACCTACTAAAACAAAATTAAATATGTGATTCAATTTTTATTTTAGTATATAACAAATATAGCAGTCTCCAAACATTTGGCCATGAATGCATACATTTACACCCAAATTCACACCTTACTATTAAACAAGCACAAACAGGAGAAAAATGATAGAAATATCGAGGTAAAAATGACTAAATACAGTGATAATTTTTCAACTTGAGGTTAGACCGGTAAAAGCAAGTATCAGAGAAAATATAAAACATAAACAAGAGACATAGAATGGAAAAGTGACTAACAGCTTAAGATTCAAACCAAAAGAGATAATACAGGGAATATTTCTATTTGTTAAATGTCAATCTTTAGAAAATAGGCCTCATTTCATTCGATTCTTCCTATGTTTCCTCAGCGAGAAATGTTGCAAAGTTTAACTGATTTCTTTTGAGTTGTTCACCATTGCATTGAAACCCCACTAATCACATTGTCCGTATTTGCTTACAGGAGAATTAGAAAGAATAGGGAATCTTTCTAAAGCACAATTTACTACCAAACTCATCCCTACTTCACATTTAATTTGAAGTTTTATCATATTCGAACTATTGCTTATTTGAGAGTTGATTCTTCGTTGAGATTATTTGGTTTTATGTAACTTTTATCAAGGGAAATTCAGAAAAAAATTTATTAGGGAACTTAAACAGAAATTAGGATTTTGGTGCATTTTTTATTGGCGAATGATATCATTTCGCGACCAAATTATCATCAATTAATTCAAAATCTTTCAAACTTTAAGGGAGTTTATCAATGAAATATAAACTGCGAATTAATGATTTGCTAATTAATTGGAGGTAGATAGGAAATTCTATGAGATTTCTATATTAACTGTTAATTTAAATTTCTTTTTATGTAAAATTTACGTGATCGTACTACTCGTATATATTTTAAATACTTCAAACCATAAAATTCCTATTATTTCAATCCTAAAATTTCACTAACTCCAATTTAAACATTCTCATTAGACCATATTGTATTTTTTTAGAAAACTTCTTTTCAACTTATAATTTAAGCTATTTAATAAATACATTCTTCATTAATTGTTTCAATCATTCTCACCCGTTAATTCCAATGGACAATGTGTCTATTTTATATGTGACGCGGATTTATTATATTAAATATTTTTAAAAAAATTTCTAGTATATAGTAATTTGAAACCTAATTATATTCTTGTACATTAAATAGAATGAAAAAAACATTATATTATATTTATCATATATTTGTTTACCATTGTTTCCAATAGATGTAGTTTTATTCTTACTATTCGACTTTTCTTTCTATTTTACATTTTGCATCTCACCATTCGTACGTGTGAATTATCAATAGAAAGTTATCCTCCGTCACTCTCATTTTAATAAATTAACAGGAAAGTTATTCCGATAGATAATTTACCTTGTTTCAATAATAACCCTGTTAAAAGAGGGAAGGTCTCAGTGATGCGTTGACATTTATTGCATCAGGAACGAACCAACGGTTGACACTCTTGTGCAGTAGTTTGGCTCTCTTGATCTTGAAGAATTTCCGAGAATTCTTGAACTGTATTCCGATCCCTCGCTTTTGACTTCTATCCGAGTGGCATCTAAAGAATTTGAGTGGGATTCGGGTCCGGACTCTGTGCAGCCTAATGAGCGCGGCTTTTCCTATTTGCCCGTGGGCCTGATGGCGTGCTGCCCTTCATGGTACCAACTGTATCAGGCTACCCGAGGTAGATACCTGTATGGCGTCATTGAAGTGTACCTGGCACCATTGGTTATCCATCTATCTAACATGCTCTGCAGAGAAAATAAGAAGAGAAATATTATTTTTTATACCTAATCAATGGCTTGAGCGTGGATGTGAGATTGTGAAGTGTCTTATATATAATATTTGTTTAAACATCAATCCTGCAACCACTCCAACAATTTTCTGAAAATCTTTTATGACAAAACAAAGGTATAACTATCTGGTCGTATCCCTCGGATGTGCTTTGGTGCAAAAATATTGCTCCCATCTTAACCATGGTGCCTCCCATATTCCATCTTTTTATTGTCTCTAAGCCGGTGTTGCTAATGTCTCTAACTCCTCTTTGGTTTCTTCTTATTCTTACCCCTGCCAGCATTCACTTTGAACACACTAATTCTGAGCCAATTTCTTTCCTTCTGCCCTTGATTATATTACTTTCATTTCGATATTCATTTTGCTTGTTCTACGCCTGCAACCTCTGCTTCTTTCAAAGTGGATGTCTATCTTTTCCTCCAGGGTCCGTACTTCTCACTTGCTACCCATCCGATCCATAATCGCCTTCAAATCCCTCTGAATCCTAACTGCCTGTTCTTAGTAGTCATCTGCGTTGTATGATTTACCGGGCTTACTAGATATTCGCTCATAGAATGTTGAATCTTGTGTCTGCTGCCGTACACTCATCACTCTCGTCTAAGGGATTCAACTAGCTTGATAATCCAGTTTTTCTCTCACTTTAATTCCTTAGTTGGTAGATGGGCGAAATTTGGCCCGTGCTCCAATCTGAACCTCGACGGCGACCCGCTGACCAAGTTACTTAAAAACTCATTGGCCAGAACCAGTAACAACCAGTAGCCTTACATTTGCTTGCGAACATTGGCTATTACTGATGACGCAATATCAAAAGTGAAGGGTAATTAGTTCTTCCAGCATTGGCTTTTATGCACATGCAATTCACGCATGCAACTGAGAAGGTTGCTTACCACTCATATACAAGGTTGACATAAAGTCCATATTTCAATAAAAGGGTTTATTTATGTTTATTTTCGCAGATCTTTAAGATTAATACCAAGGAGTGTGTGAGGATATTTGTCTTGCGAATCACACGAAAGAAGTGCAGTGGAATACCAAATTTGGTTTAAAAAGTATTACACTAAAGCAGGATAAACAGGTAATTGGATAAGTAAAGTATTTAACAACATTGAATGAAGTGGTTCTTGTGCACATAATGAAACTTTCAATCATTAAATCTCTCGATTCTTTAAATTTCCCACTTTCTACAAGAAATAGTTTTCAGTTACTATGCTGTTCTTCATTTATCCTTCCTCCCAATGCTTTATAGGATGCTTTCATACTCTGTTTTATTACTTGTTTCACTTCCTTTTTGTTTGTTCTGAATTCTATCGCATCTCCCTTACATCTTCATCTGTCAATATATCATTAACAAGTTATCCCCCTGTTGCTTTCCACTAGTCATTCTACCATTCGACATTTTGCTGCCTCTTACTAGTTCTATCCCACCCGCACAATACCTATTACCACTTCCATAAATTTGTTCTGCCTTGGCTCTGTTTTCACCTTAACACATCTTCACTCTCTTCGAGTCAAACATTTGAACATATACTCCTTTTACTGTCTGATTAAATAACTTTTCACTTCTGATTCTCACTAAATTTAACTCTTCCTCACTTCTTCCCATTTAAACATTAATTAATTTAAACTTACACAGCACCATCCTATAATCAGATTCTCTAATACTCATAACTCTTAGAGCTTTTACATCAAATACATCCAACAACACATTTTTTCTCACTTGGGAGAGATCACTCATACTCTTAACAGCTCCTCCTCCCCTTTGCCCAACGCAATTTGTTTTACGCACATCCGAGTGCTCAAAGGATATAGTTAATAGACATCGGCTGCTTTCAGCACAGAACTATATCCCACTTTTTCTCTTTTCTTCCTCTCTGGATGTACCGAAACCTTCACATTATTTTATATCTATCATTTCATCGCCACTTACTCCAATCCATCCCTCCTACATCCAACAACTGATACCCACCCCCAATTTCATGCACCAGTCGTCACAATTCAATCCATCACCTCTCTTTATCAGCTTCACTTCTATCATTACAGGGCCCATACACTACAACAACGTATAATTACAACCCTGTTAATCTCAACTTCACCCACATAATTCTTGAGATCACATAGAATATCTGTTCATACCCACACTTTGCATCATCCCACTCTCTACTCAAAAGCACTGTTGCAGCCTCTTTCCTCCTACCATACAAATCACCAACTAATTCAACTAACTCTTCCTTCTCTCTTACGTCTATCTCACAAATACCCTTGGCCGAATGAATAAAGCCCTATTGAACCATTCGTAGGCTGTATCGAAGTAGTGTTGGGTTCCTTCCTACTTTGTCAGAGAGCCATATATTCAAGGACTTTAGCGCTCAAGTCTGTCACTAATACTAGGAAGGGAAACAATACCTCTGCTGGGTGAGTGAACCTTTTAATTACTGTATTATTGAGAGTGCCACAGCGTTTAATCCGTTTTAAGGAAAGAGCCATTCATCACGTAAAGGATCCGGTGAAACACACAAAATTAACCAAAAATATATCTTTTTTAATTTCACAGGTAACTCAAAATATTTACAATAACATATATAAATTTAACAAGGTTTGCCAGAATTTATTAAGGACCTATAAACCAATTGCCAGTTAGTTAATTCATAGAGATCTTTTAGTATAGCGTTTCGCCACAATTTACGTGCCTCTAATCTCAACTAGCAATATGACAGGAGTCACTAAATATTATTTCTCCTTTAGTTAGCTTGGGTACAATATTAAAAACCCTACTTAATCAAAACGAACATAAATAGTTATTCGGAATTACATGACCTTGAAAGGATCAGAGATTGGTGGATGTTGCTATATTGGACTTGTCACGCTCCTTTGAAATACAGCGGCCGACGGCAAGTTTTCAATGAGAGGGGGGGGGGGCGATGTAAAATTTTTCTTATAACTTGATCTCTGGATATAAGTTTAAACAACGAATAGAGGAGTGGTGCTCTCTGGCTCAAGGAGTACTCTTCTGGGTAGTTCTTCAAGTCTTTTAGTATCCTCGAGAGTTTTGGGATACGAGGTGATTTCGAAAGTACTTAAAAATAGAACTTGCTCGGGTATTACTTCTTCTTCTCTCCCAATTATTGAGATTGCAATTTGAGAGTAACTTAAGGGTGAACAAGTATTCTTTTCTTTTGCTCCCCCAATTCATCTTTGGCACTTGGAATGGTGATCAAGCCAGATTTCTTACTAAGCCTGTGAAGGATAACACGGTATGGCACCGATAAGAAAACGTGAGGATCTTCTAAGTTTTTAACAGAATGATTTCGGAACTATGTGAAGGACCGAACTCCTCTATCTAGTCCTTTATCGTCTTTCACAGAATAATTAAATTCTTTCCTTACGGGCTTATTTATAATCAGGCGAAAGCCCCACATTATGGGGACTATAGAGGCCGCTGAAGGGAGTGCGAGGGGTGAGGGGAGGGTGGCACCGCGGAGTCTAGGTCGGTTTCTTAATCAGAGGCACAGACGACCGTCACATTATTTTTTCTCGGCGTTTATTTTTATATCTGACACCGCTTTTGGGGGCGCTTTAACCGCTGGCGTCCGGCTCTCGTAAGTAATTGGATCTTTTGAGAGCTGCTTAATGACCTTTTGTGGTTATCTCGTCTTGCAGCTAAACTCGAGTACCAACTCGGCCGTGGATATAAAAGCAAGTAGTCTTTTTCTTGGCAGCGCGTAAGTTGATATAAGATGTTCAGGTGGACTTTCTCGAACCTTTCGGCGGCTGAAGTACAAAAATGGGATACACATATGTATCTCTTTACTAATGAATGGTGTTGATCCCAGCGACAAACGTTCTTGTTCATTCCCGGCCCAACAACTTCAATGGAACTGTCTTTTGCGGACCTTAAATCTCATCCCTGAAGGCCAGAGGAACATAAGGTCGAAGTTTCATTGTTTCAAAATGTCTTTTTCATCCGTGTGGTTTTCTTTAGCGGTTTTTCATAAAAAAGGGGGTTAATAATATTTTCTCGTTGTCCTTCTTATATTAAATAAACAATTAGTTCTAATAAATGAATGTTAAATAAATTAAAATCGTTGGAGTCACCCATGACCACATTTATGGCAACCGTTTAAGACCAAAGAGGGTATTGACCCTTTAACAAGCAATTAGACCATCAAGTGCAGTCACTGAAGCAAAAGTAGGTATTGCATCAATAGATGGCGTTACGAGAATTGAATATTTTTAATGAAATAGATTTGTGATTTTAGTCGAGCTTTAAATTGACGAAAAGTCATCAGATCTTTGGTTAGAGTCAATCAAAAACCTATGAGAATTGCGGCATTTTTCGCGAGTAAGGAGGAAATCTCACAAATCGATAAAGAAATTACTCTCCTCCCCCACTCCTAATTTTTAGCATTAAATAAAATAGCTTGAATAATATAAGGTATTTTTTAAGTATCATTTTAGCTTTTTTTAAGGAAAGGCGCCGCATTGTATTAAAGAAACTGCAGTCTCTTGCGAGTGAAGGATCGGTGTAATTAGACAAACCTCCGCCTAAACTAAAAGCTGATTACGAGACAATTTCTTGTCTCTGACTGTCTGAATTAACAACCTCCGGGTTGAGATCTGCCCTTCCGTCTTGTGTATGTTTCTTTTTTGTACGGAGATGCAAATCCTTCAGTTAGGTGTGGAAAGAAGCCTATCATCCCATGCCAAATTATGGCAGGAAACTTATCATTGTGTAAGGAAGCTTTTCATTTCTTACAGCATTATAAAAGGAAGCGTATGATTCCATACAACATTTGGAAGAAAGCCTATTATTCCAAACAACATTGTGGAAGATAGCCTATCATTCCATACAACATTGTAAAAGGAAACCTATAATTTCATACAGTATTATGGAACGAAAGGTATTATTTTATGCATCATTATGAAAGGAAGCCTCTCTGTCCATACAAGATTGTGGAAGGAATCCTTTCATTTCATGCAGCATTGTGGAAGGAAGTTAATCATTCTCTAAAACATGGAGGAAAGAAGCCTCTCATTTCATAACGCATTGTGGAAAGGAGTCTATGATTCCAAAACGGCATTGTCTAAATAGGCGTATCATCTAATTAAACATTGTAGAAGGAAGCCTATCATTCCATACTGCATTGTGGAAGGGAACTTTGCATCCAATGACGAATTGTATAAGGAAGCCTATCGTTTCATGCAACATTGTGGAAAGAATCCTATCATTGTATACATCATTGTGGAAGGAAGCCTAGCATTGTTTTCATCCTTGTGTAATAAAGCCTATTACTACATACAACATTGGGTAAAGATGCCTCTGCTTTTATACAACATTTTGGTAGGAATCCTCTCATTTCATAGAGCATTAGAGAAGGAAGCCTATTACTCCATACAGCTTTTTGCAAGAAACTCTGCCATTTCATACATCAATGGGGAAGGAAGCACTAGGCAGATCATAGCACTGGGGAGATTACTCCACATCCTATGAGTAAATGGACTTAAGGTCTTGTCAGGGGATATGTGCATAATGATGCGTTGGAGGCAGGGTAGCTTACCTCCGCGGGGGGTTGTCCTGCTTCGCCATTTTTGAATACGAACCAAAAATTTTCATTTGGATAAACTTTTAGGGAATCAAATAAGCTACAAAGATACATTAATTTTTAGGGATTTTTTTTAATATCTTTAAGATAGATTTGGCATTCGTATTGAGAGACTCCTGAAAATATAAGATATTTGGTTGGTCTCTTTATTACTAAGTAGACTTTGGTCGGTTATGGTCCTCGAATCTTCCGAAAATGGTACTCATACATTCGATTTTAGTCCTTTTCCATTTTTTTCTAGCCTCTCGCAATTTGGTATCCCCAAAACATATATAATATTCCTCCAGCTTTTTGATTTTAGCGATGGCGTCCTTTAGGGGTCCCAATCTTTCCAAGGACTGCGCCGAATATCTCATTTACAATTAAATATTAAATATTCTGACTGAAAACAAAATACTTGTCCAAAGTTCATTACGTTTTTTATGTTGTTTGCAAAGTTTAGACGAGTTTCTCCCTCTGATGCGTTTGCAATTGTTTTCCCTGAAGCTCCTGAATGTCTGGAGAATTGTTCTTAGTAATCAAAAGATTAGCAGAAAATTGCTGTGGATTCTGTGACTTGTTAATATGATAAGCTCACTTGGATCCACAGAGGGTGGTTTGTAGGTGTAAACGATGAAAGAAACGACCTTGAAAGGAATATTTAGTCCGGCATATGTGTAACTTTAGCAGTTTTGGCCATGCTGTTTCTGGCTTAACTGAAATCTTAAGTGAAACCCGTTCCAAAAACACCATTTCTCGTTTACAAACTCAGATTAGATTAGGCCTCAAAAGTGCGAGCTAAAACTTGCACTCAAGCATGTTCTCTGCCTTTTCTCTTGAAAATAAAGAACTTGACCTCTACCATGCATAGAGATTGTCCGAGGTTGCTCAACCTAACCAATGTTAGCATCTGATCCATCCAACCATTAACTTTGTTGCACTCGGCTGATTTGCTGAGTGTCTCACGTTGCATAGAGACGCCTTTGTTTACCTCATCTTCCACGTACATTGATATCACGGCCTTTGCTGCATATGAGGCAACCAAAGATTACATATCAGTTTCCAGAGTAGAATTTCCTGTTCTACCCTACACACTACTTCGAGTCACAACGTGAGAGCTGCTCCAGCACTACAGCCTGAGGAGAGAGGCGATGCAAATTTGCAACTCCTATATAGTTAAATTTTACGGCACTAGTGGCTGATTGGCTTATACATACATAGTATTTTTAATTGTTCATTGCTGCCCTTTTAGGCAAAGGAAAGAAGTGAGTCGTTATCACATTCAACATTTTTGTTAAATGTTATCTTAAGAAAATTTTAAAAAGGTTGTTAATAAGTTTAGTTCAAATGATACTTGGTAGCCATTATAAACTCATTTTCACTTTTGAGGGCAAACATTATTTGTACTATTTCTAGTAGTTGCAGATAGATATTTATCCCCAAATAAACGCCAGTAATTATGAACAATATTGAATCAATGTCTTTAAATTCAAAGGTGCCTTCTAAACTTTCATTCTGAGGTTAGTAAGCAAATAAGAGAAAAGAGAATGTAGTCGAGATATATTTGTTTCTTATGAAGTTCAAAATAAAATTAAGTAGCTACAGATATTATTTTTGCTTTTAATCAAAGCCTATCTAACTCCTAAATCATCAAGTATAAAATTCTACATTAAAACTTCGTCATCGTTCCAGGATAAACAATACAACATACCTCTACATAAATTAATAACGTTACCAAATTTTTGTGGCGGTGCAAAAGTGCAGAGAGAAAAGACGGGTAAGAATTGAAATAAGAGAATATAAAAATGAACTCTAAAAAATATATATATTTGCTTTATCCTTACTCTTTATATTCTGGTTTTGGGGTGGTTTATTTTTCCATGTACTTATCTAAAATCATATTTTTTTGTTTCAGTTTAATTTTAACAAATGTAAATCTTAAGTGTATTATAATATGGCAACTTCTAAATGTGTAAAATATTATCCAGAGAAGTATGTGAATATTATGTTGTAAACAAACGGACATTAAATGATTGTAAATGGTAGCAAATTATAGAAAATAAGCTTGCAGGACAAAAGATTAGTAACCTACGGAGAAAACACATAATTTAAGATCTAAAACGTGTAGTTACCGTAGGCAGCCGAGTGGCGTAGCGTAGTTTCCGTCGCAGCGTTAGTTAGGCTTTATTTGTGTTGCGGAAGGCGTGTAGATAGCAAATCAGCTCTACTTAAAATGGTCTGGAAGACTGACGTCATAGAATGTCAAAAAGGTGTGATTGCATTTGGGTGCGCCAACCGTCATCATTTGAAGGAGGTGGCATAATTTGGCAGTGTTTCAACGAGTATGGTCATCCGGATTTGAAAGCAATGGAATAATCCCAAAATGCGGAAAACTCTCACATGAATTTCGGACGGAAGAAGGTGTTAACAGACAGGGACCGTCGTAGAATCTCAGGCTTTTAATTGTAAATCGATTTGCTTTCAGGCAGGAATTGCTACAAGACGTCAATTCTAGTCATTCACCACCCATTTGTGATATGAGGGGACTTCTGTCACACAATGTCAAGAACATATCTTTGAATTTCCAGTTTAAAGTTTACTGGAAAAGAGATGATGTATTTTCAATTGAAGTTGATGGTGGTGGAGATCCGCTCTACTGTAAATATGTGAATGGCTTGTTTACTGCTGTTGACTGAAGCAGAATTTCGCGAATGACGATTGCTAAACATATACACTCGAATCATAAAAGTAATTTTAGACCACAATGGAAACAGGTATCAATTTCTAGCTCCTCTATTTTGTATGATTGTTAGAAGTAGTTTTGTATTTTTACCTGATATTGAGAATGGATATGAAAATAAATCTCCTCTGTTTATGGGAATCCAGGGTAAAAACGCTGAATGGCCTTCTTGCCAGTCTCTACTACCAGAAGAGTTAAATGTTGTCGAGCCGCCTTTTGAGGGACCAGAAAAGGGTTTTCATCGCATCGTTTCAAAGCTCATTAAGGTCAAAATCGAGGAAGAGATATGTGTTGGACACTCATCAAATGCAAACTAGAAATCAGAAAAACACGAAAGAAAGATGAGCAGAATCGAAAGAGAGGCATCGTGTACCTTTAACTCTACAACCCTTAAATTCCTAGGAAATATTAACCATCATAACTACAGGGAGTTAGCGGCAAGGTGTAGTGAAACTTATAAAAACATTAGTGGTGGCATGTATTTTAACATTAACTTTTTACATTACAAATCCATTTATTTTTCCTTACAAAATTGTGTAGCGTGAGAGTGGAAGAGGAAATGTTTCGCCATGACATTCCAGCAATGAAGTGATGGAACAAATGCCGCTGGGAGAGTGACAAAATGGCAGACTATAAATGACCTCTAGCTAAAAGATATAGAGGCGCTCGTGTTAGGATTAATGTAAGCAACGGATAACTTTTAATTTTTTAACATTTTCATATTTTCTAAGTCTATCTTTAGTCTATTTGTTCAATGCATCCATTTGGATAACTAAGAAAGAATTTAGTACAAAAGTTTGAAGTTGTAAACAATTTTATCACTAACTCTATAATTTAAGAAGGCGATTTTTTCGAGTACTTGAATAATAATTACATCCTAGTTTGGTTATGCCATATGTTTTTTATCAAAGTTAATAAATAAATATAAGTATAGAAATTTTGTGAATATTGTAAAAACAAAAGAATTACAAATGGTGAAGTTCAGAAAATATATTTTTATTTATCTTCTTCTTCTATAACTCTATTTTTGAGCAAGGTGATATTTTGAAAGGAAGGGAATTATTATAATTGGGCAAGTTCAGAAAATTTTAAAAATTTAACCATGGCTTCTTTTTTATAGATTTTTAATTTTAATCTTAGTAGCGTAGCGCAAGCTCCCCCCGTAGAGGGGCTATTATTCAATTCTTATTTAATCAACATAGGAAAAAATAATTGTAATTGTAACTTAGAGCTTATTTTATTTACTACTACCAGACCTGAATTTTTTTTTAATTTTTCGTCAGCCATTTATACACAACCTATACATTGAAAAGCGTAGAGTGCTCGATTGCAGAGATTCGAACGGCACCTATTATTTCACTCTCTTTTACGCTTAAAAGAAATTATATTATTTCATTTGATTTGCTATCTCTCTCTTTCTCCTTTACTATGGGTTCATAAATATATATATATTTATATATATATATATATATTAACTTTCTTATCAAGGATAACTTCAAGAAAAAATATAATATTACAGGTATATATACGAAAGAAAAGTATAAAATACCGCCTTAAAAACAAGAAATCACCAATGAGGAAGAAGGAAGGGTGAAGGTAAAGAAACACATTAAGAATTACAAGAAGCAGGTAGTAAGGTCAAACTGAAAAGACGGAAAGGCAATTATTTAGCTAAATAATTGAGCGGAAACGCGACCAGACGGTTATAATCGAGTGATTAACCGATTTAACACTGGAATAGAACAAAATTTCTTTGTTATAAAACAACAGATTTAGAATGGCTTGACAAAGAATCTCGTTGAAAGACTTTAGGGGCAAAATAGGATTGCAATATAACACTTTAACATTTAAACTTCAGAAATAAAAGATAGGAAACTAATTCTTCTTAGTCACCCTGTCCTATTTTTCCTATCAGGCACTTCTGAATTTGTTCCTTTTTCCTTTTTACGAACTAGTCTGAAATGGTCGTATGGTAGCTTGATGGGTCGAAATTCTGTAATTAGAAAAAAGTTTTTGGCGATAGTTAGGATTGGAACTCAATCCATTTCTTCCAGGGACAAGACTTCTGGCCCTTGCGCCAAGCCTCCACCGCGAGGTGTACAAGCGATCATTGATGAAAGGACATTTATAGCGCACTCTCCATAATTGATGATCGCCCTCGTTTATCCCAACACTGAAATAAATCATCTTTCTCCTAAACTCTGATTGGTGAATGAGCGTAGTTAATACAGTAGTAATATACAACCTTTCTATGATACAAATGGTTCTTGTAAAACGCGAATTGACTGGTGTTCCTTGTGGAAGATGGTTGAAAGGTTTTGAATTTTGTCATAGAAAGATGAGAAATAAGTTGGGATATTTTCCGCCTATCTTTAAAGGGTTATATATATATATATATATATATATATATATATATATATATATATATATATACATATATGAATATATATATATATATATATATTTTAGCTTTTGACGTTAACTAATTACACGCATGCAGGTTGTATTCCGTCTGATCTCTCTTTTTACCATTATTGTTGAGTCATACGTGCAAGGTATGTGACGGAAGAACTACCATTACTAAATCTCTCCTTTATGGGATTCACACTGAGAGCTCCAATGCGAAGATCTCCGAGTGCCTGGTATCAATCAGATCACGCTGCAGAGGATCAAGAGGATTTCAGATGAGTGCGGCCGTTCGGAAACACCACTTGAATTGCACTCAGAAGAAAAAGACACGAATCTATCGTGGAATCCGGCCATCTTTGATAACAATCCACCAAAGTTGAGGTCAATAACCAAAGACAAGGAAATTAATGAATGAGGAAATCCGCTAATACTCACACAACATGAGAAAGGGCTATATTCTGCCACCAAAGATAAAGGGCACGCAATCCAGGCATGTTGTGACTCTTCTTATGTTGTTTGGAGTGAACACTAGCGAATGACACGTTATACCCTGCTTTATCTTGACGAAGGCCTCTATCCATTTCCTGGATGTGTTTGTCTCGCCTGATTCATGGTGGTGGCAGTTGGAAGACCAAACGTGTAGCAGACGTAGAGGACAAATTTGGCTCTCAGACATTTTCTTTGACCACATCACTCAGAACTTCATGCTTCCCAATTACCCAGACTGCAAATCAGCTCATCTTTTCCACCCAGTCCGCATTCTGCTCCAGTAAAATACCACCACGTATACACACGGCAAACTACGACTTACTTTTAACTCTTTCATTACCCTCTTAACATTTTCCGCACCTTTTTCTTCTCTTACTACCCGATCCCAGTAGATGACCACAATCATCTGTTTGATTTTCTTTCTATTCACATTCTATCATGTTCGTGAGAAATATTCCTCACTCCAGCATTAGAGTGTCAATACACTTGAGGAAGAACTTTTGCTTGATTCTGAAAGCTTAGAAAATCCACATTTCGAGCTCGGTTTCGCCTCGATTCCACCACAAAGATGAAGAGGAAAGTCAAGACAGAACCGAAAAACCTTCGTAAAACGCATTACAGACGTTTAAGGATTATAATCAACACCCGCCATCAGAAGTAACGAAAACAATCAAAAGGTATTAAAATATACAAATACATAAATATTTTTATAATACATATAAAAAATCACGAAAAACATGTTAGCGAATTGAAATTTTAAACGCAAAACATGTTAGCGAATTGAAATTTTAAACGCATTAAATAGTATGGAAGTGTATAGAAGAAAACCAACAGATATAAAATAGGAAAAAAATAACAATTCGTTCTTTTTGAATGATTTAAAAACAAGAAATTAATAAACGTGTTAATGTGACACTATATTTAATACCACAGCTATAATTCCTTATTCATAGAAAGCAAAATTTTTCAAATGTATAGACTATAGCAGGTTAGATCTGAGAAGACACTTGCAGCATCAAGCATCTTGTAGTTCCTGTGTGCAACCTCGACTCTTTTAACTCCCTTCACCAAAAGAGCAATTTTCAACAACTTTGTGGAGCTCAATTAATTTATATCATGAAAAATGCGATGAAGATAAAAGGAATACTTTCAAATTGTTTCGTACCGATAATCATCTTTATTTAATATTTTGAGAGACTTGGATGATTTACATACCTAATGTCACTAGGTTAGAATCTAAAAAAAGATGGTCTCAAATTAAACATGAATTTGGTTGAGACAAAGGTTATAAGGCCTCTGTAAATTTCGTTATAGCTAAATAAGAAAGATGATATTGTATCCTTTAAGTCAAGAGACTAGCCCGAGGTTGTGTCGCTGCCATTAAATATCTAATGTCCGGATCAAAAGGAATATTGGTTCAGAAATTTAGTAGAGAGATTAGATTCGAATAAATAGGCAGGTGAATGAGCTAAGATGAATGGAAGTGCACTGGAGCAGAAATCTGGATATGAATGTTTCAATGAGTAAGAAATTACAGTCAGGTGTTCTTCATTAGGTAGATAGATTTGTGGCAGCAGATTCATTCTTGAGAACATTTAATTCGCCCTGAGCACCATTCGGAATGGTAGCCATACAAATGATGCCATAGAAAAAATTACTCGTTAATTCCTTTCTTCCACCTTGAATCATGGGAATTTCGTTTTACTTTCTAAGGATTTCAAGATCTGTGAAATATCCATTTTGAGTGATGAATGAAGCAAATCATCATCATTTTCGAGGAGAAAAGCTGGAAGATTCTAAATCACAGCAATATTTCAGGCAATTAATTTCTTTTGCCCACTCTAGCGTATGTTTCGGAAGCCACCTCTTCTGACTATATCAAAATATTCACATCATTTTTATTGAAACTGGGTGTCCAAGCATACATTCTCCATTGAAAGGTCCAGTGATTTAAATTCGATGCTAAACTCCTACGTATTAATATCATGTACAGTATATACAAAAAGAAATGTACACATAACTAAGTAGAGAATTTTTAATGAATTAAGTCCTGTATAAGTGCAGTTGATATGCAGTTAAATACTCATTTTACAGTAACAAGTTACTTGCTTAAATCTCTTTAAAAATACCTGAATTCCGAGAATAAAAAATGAAAGGTTTCCAAGTTAAAAAAAGGTGAAGGAGCATGAATGGTCAAGAAAGATTGAGTCAAAGGATGTTATAATTAATTAGCAAAACAGCAATGAAGTCTAATGTGACTAATTAATAAATTCCGTTTTTTTAATCACTGATCTATAGATAAGAAAACTATGCCTCCTGTGAGATTGGATGCCAGAAGAATGCAATTATCAACCTCATTTTGCCTCTAGTTACCGATGTCAGTGGGAAACCATGTTGGAATGCAAATTAATTTAGAGGAGATTAAGAAACCTATTCCAGAAAATATAACTTGTGTGTCTACCTTTGAGTCTGCCATTCAAAACGGACACAAGCCGGCGTTTTGAAATCTTAGACTTTATGTACTTCAAAGACAATGGCATATTCCACCAGAAGAATGCTTTCTATCATCGGAGCCACGTTGCGCAGAACTGATTCAAGGAGCAATGCAGATAGTTGCAATGAGAGGGAGTGTACCCGAATGCTTCAGCATGGAGAAGACACAAGACTGGTGAAATGGCTCCACTTTTCTCATTCTAACGTGGGCTCGTTCTGTAGCTCCAAACAAGCGAAATAGAGCTTTATTAGACAACATTACTTTTTCCCAGACTTCAACAGTCCATTCTTTATATTTCACACACAATTGGAGCCAATCTGTAACGGTTTTTTGTGAGATGGTGCTTCTTCGCAGCTTTTCTCTACTTGCGAAAAGGGGAGCGCTTTCCCCAGTCCTGTGTCTTCCCCAACCTGAAGCAAACCGAAACTCTCTAAGTGAAAATAAAAATTTATTGATACTACGCCAATTAGTCTTGTCTTTAAGTGGATACAAAGTAAACAAATATAAGGTTGATTTAATAATAAATATCATATCACTAACATGGCCACGGATGTATTTAACAACCTAATAACAACGGATAAAATCAACTGTTGTCCACGGATGACGAAAGCCATATACGAATACACCATTGAAACACGAACCACCTACAAGACCATTTCTGCAATAAAATCTGATAACATGACCATATATCGTCCACTATTTTGATTATGATCTCACTAGTTACCCTTTTTACGTGTAGAAATAAATAATCCTCTTTATTTCCTTAGAACCTTTTCCCTTTCAGTTTAATTGAATGGAAAATAATTTTTGATCGGAGCGAACTTAAACCAAATTGGTTCTAGTTATTTGTTTGTAGGAGTTAGGATTTTGTTTAAATTTTCAAAGAATTCCGAATATTGTAGAACCCGTAGTCGAGTCACACTTTTAGACTGCAGGTCCTTCTTCAATAAGACCAATGAAAAACCGCAGGTGATTACAATTACAACTCTTTTGGGTGGGGGCCTGGTCCTTATTTTAGTGTATTCCTCCGCGAGGAGGACGGAAATGATAAACATTCTTTCTTTCCTCTCCACAACCTCTCCTGTGCCAATCTCTCGACCACAAATCCTTGGTAGATTCTAATCTATTTTTAGTCGTTCTCGAATACAGAAGATTAACTCAGTTTCCAACCCTGTCGATAATAGGGTTTGATTGTGACTATATTTAAGTCCGTAGTTATTTTCATAGATCCTAATAAATTACCATTTAGTGCTTTAATTTTGGGCTAATTTAACCATTTTGATTAGCAGTGATGAATAATTTTCAACATATTTATCTTTAATGTTATTAATTATTTCTGCCCAGATATAATTATAGGAATATATACCAAAAAAGTTCGAGTATTGAGTTACCAAGGAAAGATAGACTGAAGGTTGTTCGTATATATAGATTTCATTTTACAAATTCTCCATTGCTCTCACACATTCATTTATTGGTCGTATCGTTGAATTTCAAAATAAGTAAATATTTACAAAATATTCTGCAATGTGATTTTTCTATATTGCTGTCCTTAAATACGAAATTAAAGAGCATTGTTTTGTTCCATTATATCAATATTTTTCTTCTTTGAGTGTCTACGATGTTATGGAGCATGCTAAAGAGCAGATTTGTTAGGTGGAACTTAAAAGAATGATCACTACCTCTTATATTTAGAATTCTCTTTAGGTTTCTTAATTCCATTAATGATTACGGAGGAACTACTCTAGATTTGAAGACAAAGGCGGGTGGACTTCTTCCTCTTCAGCTTATTTTTTGTGTCTAACTGCTACCTCTTATGACTTATGAAGAGGCAATTTTTCCTTTATCTGGGAACGAGATTTAAATAATCCATAAAACGATGCCCTTTGGTTTTTATTAAAGACAAAAACGTAATTGTTTTATCTCAACAGTTCAACAGAAAAGGTAGAATAAATTCAAAAGTTGTGAGATTGAAATGAATAAGCGAGATGTTAATTAAAACATAAAAGAACAACAGTTTTAAATAATATAATAATTGAAATTTCACGAATTTTAACTCATTTAATTCATTCAAAGAAGAGAAAATACAACATGAAGAATAACCTCCATTGAAGGAAACAAAAGACCAGGACACAAAGAGACATAAGAGTGATTGGCTTATTTCCTGGTATGAAAGAATAAAATGCTTAAGCCAAAGGTTCTTTTCAACTTTCTATGCGAGGCTTAATTGGCGGAAAAATGTCTTAATTTTTGAAAACTCTTTAAAGTAACCACGTGAAAAGTGAAAAGGTAGAATTAAAAACGTTGCAAGTATGCATCCTCTAATTTTCTGCCCAAAAATAACCTAAAAAGATTTTTCCAGATAATACCAATTTATTTTATATACCAGAGGCGATTTTTCAGTCTTTCTTTTGAAACATATTCCATTATAATTATTTTCACCTTTTATCGTGACACACGTTTTACATGAAAGTAAATGATCCCACATTGCGCTTACTTCCCCATAGGGATACCTTAGTGTTGTGGACATAAAATTCTTATTATTCTAATTAATTGCAGGCATCTGAACTATTTGTACCACCTCAAATTTTCGAGCGGAAAATATATCTGAAAAATATCTGCTGGGGATTGAGAATCAGGATTCCAAACATGTCATGTTTGATCGCATCCGAGGCTCATTCATTGATGATCTCTGGCAAAAATCAGTTGTATTTTTTACTGGCCTAAGTATAATTAATTAAAAGAGTTTTATGCAGAAAGGGGTGAATTTGGGGAGTGCTATCTCTCCTTTGGATTATCTAGGACAGGAGGTATCAGGAGTAGGAGGATTTATGCCCCATTTTGTTTATTCTTCCTCTATTTAGATAAACATCCAAGAATGATGAAAGAGTAAATGATGTGGATATAAAACAGTTAAATAAAAATGAGGAACAAACAAATGAAACATGGAAATAAATAGTAAAAGAAGAAAAATAAAAGATAAAAATGTTTGTAGTAGCGTCATCAGGGAAACTTCAGTTTCCAGTTCAAGAAAAAGGAAATAAAGAGACATTTAAAATAACACCCTTACTTATTATATCCATGTCTCCCACGCTTCTCCTTCTCTTGTTTAGCCTTGAGTTATATAAAAGGTGACTTTGAAATATTGGCTGATATCAGTTCAGTTTTGGCTCGTTTGAGAGACTCTTTTATTCGTTCGCAAATTTACTTGTTATAGATTTACGGCTCAATTCAACTATCACCTAAAAATGGTCTCTACTTCAAAACTTTCAGATTAATTTTGACTTTTCAGGTAAAACGTAACCATGTTTGAGACAGCTGCGTGCCCTCCAAATCCATATTTTTTTTCAATTATACTTGTGGCATCCATCTAATTCTGAGTGAATTCTCGAATAATGTTTTTATTGGTATCTATAATCTTTGTTTTTTTTACTTCAGTGCATTTAAATTCCATTTATATATGACGATGTTGCTTAAACGATTTTTAGAGAGGTTCGATTGTTTATGCCAAAATAAATTAAAATTTATTCAATTCTGGCCAAAGATTTAAATTCGTAAATGAATTTTTAGTTGTCGATTCATTAATCGAATGAAAACATTCTAAAGCATCGCATAGAAAAGATGCAAGTAATATCAGATTCGCAAATCGATTTCATAAATCGAGATCAAATCATCAAATGATAGTCAGACAGAACCTGGGGACGGAAGACTGAATATAAAAAAGAACCAAAAAAATGTAAAAAGTAAAGAAATGATGTAAATAGGGAATTAATTATCCTGTCAGTTTTTTCAATAATCCGTTTGCCAAATGTCACTCGGACGAGTTCCAAAACTTTAACGAAAAAAAGGCCCCCCAAAAAACAGAGTCATTAATGTCCTCCAAAATTTACTCCCTTAGTTTGCTCTCTCACATACACTTTGGCATGTGCCAACACAGAAACATACCCCTCCTTCCCTGAACTAAGTGTAGATTGTCCTTTTATAATCATATATGTATCTCTTCATTATTATTTGAATTCTTGACGTGTTTTGATAGTCCGACTTTTTCAATGTTTTAAATAGTGAAGAATCGCTCTAGATCTTCAGAACGCTTCCTAAATACTCTAAATCAAGCATGTTAATTCAACAGGCTCTATTGTTGCAGACGTTAGGCCATAGGTTAACTCTGTTGCTTCATCAGTGTTAGATCACGAACTAGATAAAAGAGTTCCGGTTGGGTGATGGGGTGTGGTTTCTTGTCAGATTCAAGATGTGCCACATATGGCGTATCTTGAGATTCTGATTCAACTGAGTTGCTCGTGTCATCGCTTGGTAGTTCAGAGGGCGGCTATGGTACAAGGATAGCACTTTAATATCAACCTGGGCGAATACGGTCACCAATGGAGGGTTTGATTAAGTAAACACGCTCACAATTCATTTTTATCAACAAAGTCTATTGTTGGAATTCCGCTTATTTACCTCAGGTCAGGGATCTTGCAGTTCGCATGGATGGAGAGCTTTCTCGGAGGTTGATGTCAAAGCTGGGGACCAACTTGGAGCGATGTTAGCAGAGAGAGAGGAAGAGAGAGAGAGTCATGTGAATGATAATAATATGCCACTCTGGAATGCCAGAATTAATAGGCTATGGAGGGTGTAACAGTACCTTGTTTCACCATTATGAGGTTGCAAGTGCTCACTGGCTGCGCCAATATCGTTTTCTCTGGCTGATTTTCCGACCTCTTTTTTCTTACCTCTTCCAGAGTAAACCTGTTGATACAGTCCTATTTGTAGCTTTTAATTCTGCGACTCTTATATGATTCTCCTTTGATTTCATCTTATTACACTATGGGAATCTATAGAAGAAAGAAGTAGAAGCATTAAAGATCGTGTTGTTAAAAAAATATCTTCTACTCCCATTTATGACTTATCACTAAATTACATGGCTGTTTTGTTAATCAAACAGTTAAACAAAAGATGTATTAAAGTTATACCCGAAAATAAATTCAGGAGACTATACTACTTAATTTTATTTTACACTATAAAATATTGCTATAAAATTAGAAGATCTAAACTACATCATTTTTACAGTATAATACCGTTGTGCTGTTTGCTTGAAATTACTGAGAAACATGTTGATTCATGGGTTGTCGGGGTGATAAGACTAGATGCTAAGAATTTGCTATGTGTATCTTTCGACTTGTAGAGAAACGAAAGTTATACAGGGTGATCCAGAATAATGGGCCCCAACATTCGATGTGATTCTTTTCTTAGTGTTTTGTCGAATTAAGAAATGAAACCTATCGAAAGTTAGGCCCGTTTTGGTGGTTTACCTTGTATTTACAGTTTAATAAAGATTCATATAAGTATAAAGAATTTATATTCTACAGAAAATTTTCTATAACCTTTTATTTAATGATTTTTAGTCTTCCGGTGTGTTAGATTTGAGGTACGCAAATCTCTCAGCTTAAATAAATAGTTGGAAACTGTCCTCTCCATTTACTCTTGAAATGCCTCGGGTTGATGATGTAATTTCAGTTGCCAATCAAAACTAACTTTCCGTTTTATGAAGATAGTTTGGTTGGACTTTGACGAGTGGAGCGTCGGAGAAAGATAACACTGCACAGCTAATTTTAGTGTCAAAAAAATAAGAGATCTCATTGTTCATTTTATTATATGGTTGAGTGTGCTGATTTCAAATTTGCTAAAAATCAATTTCCCGTCACGTAACAATTTCTTGTAAATTACGGATTTGATAATTATTCAAATTATACGGGTTTCTAAGATACCATAAATGTATTTTGCCTCCAAAGGCCATTGTAATTAATTCAGGAATATATAATAAATCAGCATATTTGTTAGCATTATTATATAATGTATTAACTTATATTTCAAAATTTTCTTCTTAGTTTGTAAGACGTCTCAGGTGTGTGACGCTTTAGGTTCCAGCAGAACTCAGCCTGCATAGCAGGGTACCATTTTCCATTATACCTGTTTTGCATTTGACGTTATATATTGATGGAACCTCTCTCCAAATTCACTACACACATCTCCTCTATTTTGAAGGAATAAGGACAAATGAAAATGAAGAAAGTGTATCTTTAGTTACATATTGCATCCGAGATCTTGGAAGCACCTGATTAAGCTATCCAATTTACGCTCTCGCTGAATGCATGCCAGGTGCTAGCTTAGTTTCATCCATTGTCGCCTCGAAGTCCTCATCAGCAATAGGTTGACCAATCTGACGGCCTACAAATATGCTTTCTTTAATCTTGCCATCTCTTATTTTAGGGAAGATTTCTTTGATGAAGGGAAATCATGTTTGTGATATGGCAGTGCTTTAGTAAATTGCTTCATCAGGTTTAGTTTTATATGCAGGAGTTTTATATTCCTCTTAAATACTGGCTCATGAATTACAATATGGCATCCAGGCGTCATAGTTTTCCGTGATTACCTTTTTGAGCGTACATAATGTTCAATCTGGTCCTACTGTCGCACCTGAAAAGGAAGCACAAAGAGACGGAGTATCCATTTTGTAGCCCATTAAGTAGTGCTACTACTTTCAAGTCCGGACAAATAAATCACTCATGCTCCTTGTAACTAATCCGGCGTTGAATCAAAGCAATGTTTTCAAATTTCTCTATTAAAATAACTGAGTGATCAACTGCAACTGAATGCATAGTGTTCAAATAAGATACAGAACCGATTTTATGCTGTGAAGGAATTTATCTATAAATACCCTCTACTCATTAGGTTCATAGTTCAGCTCAAGGACATTGAATAGGCCTCTGAGATCATTATAATAAGTCAGAATGTTTTCAAAAGTGAAGAATTGCTGTAGATCTTAAGAACGCTTCCTAAAAACTGTAATTCGGTCATGTTCATCTAATAGGTTCCATTGTTGCAGACGTGAGCCTAGGAGTTCATCATGTTGTTTCGTAAGTGGTAGATCACGAACTAGAACCTTGAGTTCTGGTTGAGTGATGAGGTGTGGTTTCTTGTAAGATTCAAGTTGTGCGACATATGGTAGTTAAGAGGGTGACTGTGGTACAGGAATAGCAATTGAATGTCGAACTGGGCGAATAGAAGAATGAAGATTTCGATACATGATATATTTCTTGCCTTTTCTGTTGCGACCTGCAGTGAAATGAAATAAAATCAGACTAACAATGGATATTACTGGCTGTGATCACTTGCAGAAAAAGTGGAAGTACAGCATATTTTGTATTTTGATATTTCTAACTGATACATCTCTTGAAAGTATACTAAAGACATGAAAATAAAACACAGTGAATACCCACCTTTAATATATTTTAAGCAGAAGTAGCATTTCGTCGAATGGTTCTTTGGATCCCACCAGACCAATGATGCACCAAACATGAGGCCATGCCCTTTGACTTTCATCCACGCAGAAAGTGAAGTGGAAAACCAGACTCAAAATATTTAATGTTTCCAGCGTTTCTCCTCGTCAGCCACCTTATACCCGAAGTACAACCCATAAAGTTTCTTTACATGTTCAATACCTATGCTGTCTCTTGTATTGTCTTAATGTTATTGATGCTTATGTAAATAAAGAACACTTTATTATGTGAACAATAACATAAATAGTAACAGCAAAAAATATTAAATAAATAAGTAAAAAGAGGAAGCATTTATTGTAAGTTACAAAATTATCAAGCGTTACGTATGAGTTACCTCGGATTTTGACCCATATAGCTAAAATATCACGAGTATATTTTTATAGATTTCAAAGGGTAGGTTGAGTAAAACCTTAGGAACACCCAATTAAAATCATATCAAAATCTGTAAATAACTTTTAGAGTGTCTAGTGTTGGCCAAACTCTGTTTGCATTCAATAACTACGGAACTATATATTACGTGAGTAAGATGATAGTTTCCGATATCCTTTGATGGTGGCAGAAAGAGATGGATGTTATATTCATGATTTACGCCCAAAATACCCCTAGAAAAGGTTATTATGATTTCCAGGTTATTTTCAGCGTTGTACAGTGTAATTAGCGATATACTGCTACAGAATATATTTTCTTTAATTCATTAGTTGGTGCATTACATGGATTTTCTTTTATTATTATTATCAACGTCAATTGAGGCGCTCGCTAGAAAGCAACAGCCAAAACTGCAGAAACTAAAAACCAATCCAACCCAACGAGTGAGGCACCATCGATAAAATTAGAAAATATAAAAATCAAGGGAGAAGAAAATAGTGACTTGCCTTTTAAATACATCCCACTTATCCAAATTAATGACATCATTAAGGCAGAGTGTTCCACAGACCGATGGCTCTGGGAAAGAAAGATCAAGATCTGCGTCGTATTTACTCAGGCGACCTAAAGCCGTGGCCATTCTGCCTTGTCGAGTAGTGTGTATAACCAACAGACTGTGAGCGAGCTGGTCTCAGACAGTGAAATGGATGATCAGGATCAGAGATAATTTTAAAGATATAAGTCAAGAATCCAACAAGTCGACAATGGTTAAGGTTCAAGTGTACATCGGGTAGCAGAAAACTGATCGGGTTGAAAGCTCTTTAAATTAGGTTCAAATTTGTCTCCGATGTAGAAAGGAAAACAGAATGACAATTTTCAAAATGAGGCAGAAGGAGGAAATTAAAACAATTCCTAACCACTCGGAGTGGAGAGTAGATCTGGCAGCACTCACACAACAAACCAACGTTTTGAGAAAGTGAAGATGCAACAGTGCACAATGGCAGCTCAAAGGTCAGCATAGGATCAAAATAACACCAAACAATTTCAGTGAAGAACAATCAGTGACCACAACGCAGTTGGCAATAATGTCTGAGTGATACGGTTGGAAGGTCCTTGGTCGACCAATATTGATTCTATACTATTTATTTGGATTAAGTTTCCTACCACAAACATGATACCAGGATAAAATTATCTTGATATACAGGGGAAGCAAATCAGCGACTCTTTGTCAGTCCAAAGGGAAAGGAATTGCAGCATACAGAGTTGTAACATCAATCCCAGAGGTATAATGTCCGAGGTATAAATAATGAAGAAAATCGGACCCAGGAAACTATCCTAGGAAACATCAGATTTAGCAAAGCTGTAAGAGCTAAAACTACCATCAACCGACATACACGGTTTTCCATTAGTCGAAAACTCGACCAGTATGCTGGGGAAATGACCACCAATACCAAGGGAACTAATTTTAAATAAAAGTGCCTTATGATTAGCATGATCAAAGGCTGAGCTAAAATCAAGAGATAAAGTGGCATTCATGGTCAGCATCAAGAGAACTTTAAGGGCCATTGGTGATACGAAGAACAGCATCACAACGACCACGAGATTTCCGAAAACTAAACTGTTTTACTGGCAGCAATTCTAAAAATGAATCATGTGTTTGACCAGCACACACTCAAATATTTTAAATAGAAACAATGTAATAAAAATGGGTATATATTCATCCGGATGAATTGATGTTAAAGAGCCTTTGAGAATCGTAGAAAGATATCGCAGATCACCAGTAATCAAAAAAAGAACTCCAAAGAATTGGTGATCTAAAAATAACAGCCAATTTTGGGGACAATGAAGGAGTAATTCCTTTATAAAAAAGGGCATAAACCCATAGGATCACATCCGCCAAATGAATCACGGTCATTGTTAATAGAAAAGAAGTTCTGATGACTTAAAAGCCATGGAGTCTAGTTTAATAGGAGGAAAGCAAAATAAGGGTAAGTCTAATACCTCACTGCTTTGCTTTTTATTAAAAATTAAGGCAAGTAGATGAGCTTTCTCCTTAGAATGATAGAGTACAGAGCCGTCAACACATGGCAACGGATGAAGACTAGAGTCAATCCCAAAGCAGAATTGTTTAAGAGCAGACCACCAAGAGTAAGGCAGAGAGGCAACAGTTAACATATCTCTGAGATT
The DNA here is from genome assembly GCA_963969495.1 of Ceratothoa steindachneri. Lineage (NCBI taxonomy): Eukaryota > Metazoa > Arthropoda > Malacostraca > Isopoda > Cymothoidae > Ceratothoa > Ceratothoa steindachneri. Next base: position 11,170,597 of record OZ018337.1, on the reverse strand, counting down.
ATCATTATAGGCTCTTTGAGCTTCACTATAAGTAAGCTGGGAGCGTGATATGAGGTGCACGTAGTAGTGCCAAGTTTCTTGAGAGCGTAAACGAGACCATTGGGAAATGCAGCCTGTTTATTCCGCAGGGCCAATCGGCAGTCGTCTTGAACAAGGCTTTGTCGGTACGACGACTTCGAATAGTTTTACATTGAATTCTTTTCTCACTTCTGGAGAGATTAATTTCATTAAGGGCAGTTACGGGACATTCGTATCTATACACATCGCCACAACAGATATTTTTAAAATCAGAATAAATGTCAAGCCAGTTTGTACGGGATCTCAAATGGACCACTCTAGTAATAAATACATCTGGTTGTAAAAATTTGGTTTTAATCTTAAAATTAAGACCAGAATGATCATTTTTACCATTGTTGATTTACGGGGAAAATACAGTAAATCACCAACGGCAGGAACATCCGTTAAAATAAAATCAAGGCAATTTGCAGGAATCTGGGTCGGATTACGAACCATCTGTTTACATTCAGCAAGATTACACAAGTGTAAGGAAGGCCGATCATGCTGGTTGCTTGTGGAAATGGAATTCACCCATTGCTTGCGAATACATTAAAATCACAAATAAAGAAAAAGAGGCCTAAAAGTCAGATTTCGTGATTCCAGCCATAGCAGTTAAAAGGCTATCAAATATATTATAATCGAGGTCAGGGTTTCTATATAAAGAAAATATATAATAAATGTTAAAATAACCATGGATTCGAATGAGGATCATCTCAAGACAGACACACTCAAATCCGGCCGTCCGTGAAGCACTAAAGGAGAAACGTATAAAGACACGCACCCCCTGAGCCCTAGGAAGAGAATTGCGTCTCAAAAGCATAGGCTTGTTAAAATTTGGAATAGGAAGCTCAGAAACATGACTAAAATCAGGAACTAAAGTCTCAAAGCAACAAACTATTTCGTTCCTGGTGGAAACCACCGAGAGCTCATGAAGATTAGATTTCAGTCCTCTAATATTAGAATAGAGCACTCTACAATGCCCATTGCGAGGGCCAGGAGTGGGGTGGATATCTCCATTGCTCAACAAAATTAAGCGAGAATTATGGTCAATAATCCGTATAAAATGCCACTATCCCCCCAAAAATAAAAAAAATAACAACAACCAAAAATGGCTAGAATTACAAGATAAAAAAATAAAACAAACATAAAATACAATAAGAACCGGGAGAAGAAAAGGTCCAACTCAACTGGGGGAGCCGCTACTCCCAGGGAAGTAAAATAATCCATATCTTAGTACTATCGCAAGCGACACTAGCTTTTTGCTAGTGATAGACCTGCCTCAAGTAATTAATATTTTTTATATTAAAGTGATTCTTATGAGAATACGAGTTCCCGGCAAGGAATTTAATCCTGATTCCAATACGCTTACAATGATCTTCTATTATGATTACTCTGAAAAACCAAGAGCATCCAAGCTAAATATTATCATATTTTCAATATGTCATCATAAGATCCGAACTATTTTATGCATAAAACACACCGAATATAAGTGTTTTACGTAAAAGAATTACTAGGATCAAGGCGGAACATTTTCGTATGTTTTGGAAATGATCGGCTTGTTCGTTAGTGGTTACAAAGTAAAGATGCAACCATGCATCATTGGTAACCATAAATACTTTCTGCTAATTTAGCACACGCACAGTTCTGGGTAACGATTGTTGGACCTATGCACTTGGCCAATCAAAAAAGCGCTTTCTTTCCTATTTCTCCGCGCAGCACACATACACACTTCTCTTTTCCAGGCAATCTTGACTATGATATCTGGACCCAAATAAGTCTTACTTGCAACAGGTACCCCGTTCTCTCGAGGCGATGAAAATCAAGAACAGTATAATAAATTAGAGCTAATTTATGGTCGTCCTGGCTTGTTTATCAGCTAGGAACTCCTCGATTTGCTTAAAAATTAAGCCACAATTTATTTGATGCATGACTCTAGAACCTTGGTCGATATTGTTGAATCCGAATCACGAAAGTTGAGAAATCTTGAATATCCAAGATGGGATCCAATATTAATAATTTTCCCTTCCTTCTGTGACTAATCAAGTTAACAATGAAAGGTACTGTATGTACGTTGATTTCAATTAGATATTTTTATTAATTGCCTAATTATACTCAGAAACAATTGCCTCAATTAATTTTTAATTTACAGCTACCTTCTTTTATTAAAGAGAAGATGGTGAGAAAGGGTTAAAGCGAGAGGACTCGTGTAATCCCATCCTTCATCAATAGTAATCTCACTCTCACATATTTTATGTCATCGTTTACGCGTCCAAAATTTTGAGTGTCGCTTTATTTTTCCTATCAATTCGACACAGTGGAATCCTTTTCTTTATCTTGTTTTAATTAATTTCTTCTTCTGTCGTATCCTTTGACATTTGGTATTTACCTGACAGACATATTTTCGAACCCTCATAATTTATTTAGGAGGAATTTTCAGTGTGAGATTAGAGAAAAAACGAACCAGCTAAGACAACAAGAGACTCCTTACTCTAGTTCAATAAAGCAGAATAAGGAGAAATATAAAGGTGAAGGACAAGTAAATGTTCTGAGGGATAAGGAAAAATAAAGTTTGTGTTCCTGTGCCAGTTTCTTGGGTGTCGTGATAAGTTGCTTCTTCGGCATAGTCGGACCGGGCTTGGGTTACCCTCACGAGTTCCCAAAATTAACGTGATAACTAAAGGAGAAGACACTTTTTCACTGCAGGGAAAGCAGCATGGGATTGGAACACTGGCAGGATCAAGCAGGGAGCGAAAAATATTTGACTGTGCGCCGGTCAAAGAACAAACTGATAGGGTTTCCAGATCACTCTGTCCTTTTATAGTCACAGTGGGGTGAGAACTTTCACTGGGCTACTCTTTTAGTTTGAAAATATAAAATAGATTTTACAAAAAACTTCATTTCCAAAGTTATATAAATTTAACTGTTTTTGAAAAAATTTGGGGGGAAAAATGACAAAACTAATTTGGACCGTGACCAGTGGTCAAAGTAGCGATTGATAGGGTTTTCCGCTCTGTCAGTCACAAAAGGACCTAAGAGGGAGTAGGCTAAATATGGTTCGGTCCGAGGACCGTCCGGGAAATCCAGTCCCTAGGAATTTTGAGACTTTAAATATAATATGAAAAATTAATGGAGGAATAGTGAAAGGTTTTAGAAAGTACAATAAGAGAAGTAGAGGATAATAACAGTAGGATCTTTTTAGGAAGATTACCTCGCCTAATATTATAAAAAATGCCTTGTTATTCGAATAAATTTGAGCCCTGGGATAAAGGATAAAGGAGACCAGGGCGGACAGATTTTCTTTCAAAAAAATATTTCAAAATGGTGGAAAGTTGGAAGCAGACTCAAAAAGGTTGGAAGGACCAAATTTTATGTCAATGCCCCTGAGGAAAGGGTTGCAAAATATTTTAAACCTTTTGGCTCGTGGAAGCTTCCAAGAGATCTTACAACTATGCATAAATGGTTTAATAAGATTACACAAAGTATTTTGAAATAAACACAACTGAATCCAAAAGAACAGATGTTTAAGGAAATTTAGAACAAAATTAGGAAGTCCAGCTATTCCGGACTAACCAATTGGAAGATTTGGAATCTGTAGCCTAGTATAGACGCATAAAGTGTACAGGAGAGCTAAATAATAACTATAAAGCATTACTCTTTGTACCATCAATGTGCTACAAATTCTCAAACGCTTCCAATATCATCGTGCAAACATGCTTAGTGTCAACGTGCCTTAATAGAAATAGAGTAATGTTTCACAGACGTTTTTATTAGAAGTATATCCGTAAACTCACGAACCTACTCTTCCTGACGTTGCCTTTTTTGCAACAAATCAGGCTATATAACATGTTATCAAAAGAGAGGATAACCATATAAAATAGGTTTATGGCTGTTCTGTGCATATATTTCAACATATATAACACTCGTAACTCAACAATGAACTTTAATTTTCTCCAGCATAAATGGGTTAAGTAATTAGGTAATAGGACATGTAATGAGTAATAAACAATTGTAAAAATTGAGAAATTCTTATAACATAACTATATATTTATTAGAAATTCATAAGAAAGGCGAGAAAATAACTGGTTCCCACACGGCTACACCACACACACATATACATACACAAAGGAGCAGATGTGGGACGGAAATCTACCGATGCTTGATAATTCAGGAAGCCAAGCAAATACAGAGTGAGGTATACTTTGGTCGGTCGAGTCTAGGGAACGGTGGCAAAGGAAAAATAAACTGTCATCTCTTGATAGGATCTGACAGCCCCGTCTAAGGAGGTGCAGAGTTACTCGAGACCTCTGAACTCCGCCCAACTGTCGGTGGAGAGGCTAACAAATGAGTTTCCTATCGTTAGTTTCGCCCCCGCGCTTTGAGAAGAGAAGAGAGGTCACGCCCCCTTAAAGAGGGGAGTTATCAATAAACGAAACATGACATTATGGGCAGTCGAGGGGAAATTAGTTAAATCATTGAACCGGTTTGACTCAAATAAATGAACTTGCCTCATCCGTTTAGTATTACTGGAATCACAGGACCGTCCTTCGCTAATAAGTCCTGTCACCTTGCTTCAGCTACCACAACATTAGTAAAACTTACATACCGCCGCACAAAACTCGGTTTATTTCACTAGGTCTAATAAGGTAGACACTCTATCAAGAATAAAAACTTATTCATCGTCACTTTCCCTTTGACTCCTTTCCTGTAACCACGAATTAACCAATGCACCATCGGAAACCCAGCTTAGAAGCAGCCTCTACGTAAACCTTAGGATTTAGAGCAACTTCGACGATGGGATCAGAATCTAGTCACACCTCACAGTAACCGAAATTCGACCAAGCCATTTAAAGGTCTTTAAATCCCATTAAGTAAACACATAAGACTACCGACGGCCCCTTTTTCCCTTTTAAAACCCCTTAACAATTAAAAATTATTAAACAAAATCCCCCCCATAGGCCTATTTAGTTCAATATAGGTAATTACAATATATAATCAAGGGAATTTGTCGAGGAATAGGCCGAGGGGTGGTTGGATTTTTCCTCGACACTTATATATATATATATATATATATATATATATATATATATATATATATATATATATATATATATATATCCTATTATTATGAATTTGGAGGGGTCGTCGTACTATTCCTTATACTTCGTTCGGCCCGTGCCCTGAATGGGTTTATTGACTCTGAGTTCTTAGAGGTTGGCTACGGATGGATTAGAATAAACTTTGCCAGCAAGCAACACAAAGGAAGTTCGATACACAACAATATGAAATTATAGTTTTAATGAAAGCTAAATAAGAAATATATATATATATATATAATTAAGGTTCTTTGAGAAATAAATTAATAAGTGTAGCTCGGATATCTCACTTAGCTTGTAAATAACTGTTCACTATGTAAGTCCCTATAAATTTTAATGTTGGTAAGCTTCGCGGTGAAGTTGGGAATGTGAAAGGGAAAGGTTACCTTGGAACCTGATGTTCAGGTGGCGCTGGTGAGTGAAGGTGGTGAGATTCGGAGTGGAGATGATGGCTTAGGTTCTCTAGGGACTGACCTGATTCCACAATTTCGTCACGATTCTGCTGGAAGAAGGGGGGGGCCGGGAGCTTCTTGTTGAAGAGGGAGGGCGAAGTAACCTATCAACGCGTACGGTCACGGAAAAAAAGGCAGGATGTAGTTTTCTTGCTTAGGAAACCAGAGTGAGGCTGTTTTTAGCTTTGGCTCTGGAAACGTGAGTACGAGCCTGGGTCCGAGCTGACTTGCAGACCATGGGGGCTAAGGAGCCTCTCTGAGTGGGAGCGATCTCCTCTCTGAAGACTTAGTGCTTCGACTATTTACCACAACACCGAAAAAGATTGCAATTCCTACACCTCCAGACGCTGTGCAAGCTCTACTACTCAGGGTTGAAAGAATTCATCTTTTATACCCGAAACTCGGAAGAGGTTCACATGGCTTCTGAAGTAGATTTGATGTCCAGCGCCCTTCTTAAGGTGAGAGCTGCTTAATTATCTCCTCCATTTCGTCATTTGTAAACTTCCGGAAACCACCGGAAGCAAAGATGGGCTCCCATCTATCGATAACCAGTAAGGGAAGGAATTCGGGCAAGTTCTTCCGGCGGGAGGCCACCAAACATCGCCCCGAAAGGGAAAGGGTTGATATCGCGGCCAGCCCAAAAGGGAGGTGGGAAAACGTGGAAGCATTAGCCTTTTCTCCTACAGAATTAATGATACGACTATATTTCATGATAACCCAAATTAGACAACTTTTAACACCTGGATCAGACGCGAAAATAGAGAATAAGAGCCAAAAATCTTGCAAAGTTTGATAAGATTTTCATTTAGAATTAATTATATGTTCGTAACGACTTAGCTGACAAGACTGCCAGATTTAATCGATGTTTAGTGAACAAAATGAGTCTTTAAGAAAGACGGGTAATATTAAATTACTGAATATTTGCTGATAAATTACTCGTCTATTTTAAGGGTTATGAATCGAGAGAGCTTCCCGCCTGAGTAATGAAGAAAACAATTCTATAATTCAGGGTAATACATTACATAAGGCATTGCATTACTTTAATCTTCTTATATTTTGCAACATTAACCCATCAAAGATGTGAGTCATTTCGGTGGTTGTTCTTCACTATCCAGAGCAAAGGGCATCTTAGTTCTTCTCGCCCCTCTTAACATTCCCTTTTGACTAGATGGACAATTTTGTCATATTACAAGAGGAGGCTTGTTATTTGTCACTAATAGTCTCAATATTTTCTATAATTTTGTAGCATTCAAAATTATTTATTCACATTTGTAGAAATTAAACTGAAAGCTAAAAATAGGTTTTTAGATATGTACAGACCTCAAAAGACTATTCACTAGAGTAACTGCAAAAAATATTGATTGTTAGTCTATTAAGATAAAAGATAAAGAAAATATATATATTTTTATAGTTCATTCAATATTCTCTTATCTCAATTCTTACCAGTCTTTCATCTCTGGATATTTGCAATACCCCAAACTTTGGTAACTCTTTTTAACTTTACTTAAGTTTTATTGTTGGATATTTTAGTTGATGATTTAGACTCAAGATAGGGTTTGATTGCAAGCATGAATAATATTTGTAGCCACTTGATTGTATTTTGAAATTTATAAGAAACCATTATAGCTCGACCTCATTCTTTTAGCTTCTATTTTCTAACCTTGCAATGAATTTTAAGCCATTGATTTAATATTTTTAAGATTTACTGATTTTGTTAAAAATATCTCTTTGTAACTTCCAGAAATACTACAAATAAAGCAAGTCTTCGAAACTCAAAATAAAGTTCCAATCGCTATCAACCAAGTTTTGGGGTGAATTTATTACCAAACCTTTTGAAATTTTCTTAAGGAAATATTTAAGAGAAAAGAGGATGCCTTGTGGATTGGCTAACCACTCACATCCTCTTTTGGCTAAAGGAGAGGGGCCAGGGGTACCCCGTTCTTCGACTAACTACTGAGTTCCTCTCTTCTGCTCAAAGGTGTAGCAATGAACCATTAAAAATCAATAGATGAATATGCCAATCATCTACCTAAAAAACAACATATAGGAATCGCGTATTTGTCAGCTCCTCTCTCACCAAGATGTATGTAATGGTGCATGGTAGTGAAGTGTTCACTCGTGGTTCATCGGGAGGAGAGGCAGTTCGCTGCGGTTCACTCTTGTCAAGGTGAAGTGGGGGTTTTTTCTCTCTTGTAATCGAGAGTTGAGGTTATTTTGGACGAAACTTTCTAAAAATTTCACTTAAGCCCGAAATACCATGTCAAAAAGTGTTAAAGTTACGCATCTTCCAAACAACTAAATATTCCTTTCACGGCCGTTAATTGCAACATTTATTGTTACAAATCTTCCTCTTTCGCTTAAATCAAGCTTAACATATTAACAAGTCACAGAATTCTCAGTCATTCTCCGTTAATTTGTTAATCACCAGGAACGTTTTTCCATGACTTTTAGGAAACGTGGCAGAGTGAGAAACTCGTCTAAACTTCACAAACAGCATAATAAACAAAATGAACTTTTGACATGAATTCTGTTGTCTGTCAGAATATTTCATTTTCCTCGCAAACGGCATTTTCGCGCAGTCATGGAAAAGATTATTGCAACATTATGCCCATAACCAATCACAACACCGCCTTCACTTCCTTTCCTTTCTTCCTAACACAAGATATACATTCTCCTTTTTTTAACTATGTCAGTGGAGTACTACTGGATCCAATCGGGGGGCGGGGGGGGCTCATATCTATATGACTAATCTGGTGCGTCTCCGCTGCTTGTGTCAAAAGGGCTACACCATCGCTGCTTGGGGTAAAAAATATACAATACACCCGAAGCCCACCGCCCCCCTCTCCTCGCAAAGAGGAACTAGCCATAGTGTCTTTGTGATCGCAAGGAATTCTCCCTCTGATCTTTATGTGCATTTCATTATCTTGTTGAGGGATCTCATCCACAATATGGGAATGAATGCCGCTACCTACCTATCTGGATCTGCACTCCCTCCACCCTCCCTTTGGTCTATGTAGGCATTTGTGTGGCTTTGAAGAGCGCCATACATAAACCATATTATCAACAGGCAATGGCTTAGCCATTCCATCCTACGGGGGGAGCTTGCGCTTCGCTAGCAAGATTAAAATTTAAAATCTACAAAAAAACAGCCATGGTTAAACCTTTATAAATTTTATGAATTTGACAATTATAATAATTTTAAAAAGAAACTCCAAACTAAATTTCCCCCCTTTCAAAATATCACGTTGCTAAAATATAGTTATAGAAGAAGATATATAAAAATAAATTTTCTCAACTTCATCATTTGTAATTCTTTTGGTTTTATAAAATTCACAAAATTAGGATACTTATATTTATTTCTGAACTTCAACATTTTTTTTTATTTCATATTATAAAAGAATTATTAGAAATAATTTTGATAAAAAAACATGAGTCATAACCAAACTAAGATGAAATTATTATTCAAATACTAAAAAAAATCCCCTTCTTAAATTTTAGACTTAGTGATGATGATGATTAGTGGCGGATTTCTGCGTTTATTTAAAAAAGAACAACGAGAACATCTCTGCCTGAATATTTGGAAAGAAGCATCCATTAGGCCTCAGCCACTTGACATTATGCTGTAGGAAATGACAGGCTTCTTTCCACAATGTTGTTTGGAATGATAGGCTTCGTTCAACTATGAGTCATGGAATTATTGGCTTCCTTCCACACCGTTGTATAGACAAATAGGTTCGTTCCGCAATGCTCGGGTGAGTGATAGGCTTCATTGTACAATGGTGTATGGAAATATAGGCTTCCTTCCACAATGATGTAACGAATCGCAGGTTTTCTTTACACTCATCGATGGAATGATTGGCTTCCTTCCACAAAGCATTATGCAATGATAGGCTATATTTTAAAGTACTGCAGAGAATGATAGGCTTCCTCCAAAATGATGTATAAAATGTTATGCTTCATTCCCAGATGCTAAATCGAGTGCAAGGCTTCTTTGTACAATGCTGTATTGAATGATTAGTATTGGAAAACAAAGCTATGTAAAACGATAGGCTTCGTTCCACAATGTTGTATAAATTGATAGGCTTCCTTTCACATTGCTCTAATGCTTCCTTCCGCACTATTGTATAGACAGATAGGCTCGTTCCCCAGTGCTCTAATGACCGATAGACTTTATTTTACTATGTTGTATGAACTGATACGCTTCCATTCACAAGGCTCTGAAGAATAGTTCGCTTCTTTCTTCACTGCTGTATGAAATGATAGGCTTCCTTCCACAGAGCTGCATGAAATGATAGGCTTCGTTCCACTTTGTGTCAAATAATATTCTTACTTCCACAAAGCCGTTTTGAATGATAGGCTTCATTTAACAATGGTGTATGGAATAAGAGGCTTCCTTCCACCCTTACTCGAGGTAACTGAAAGAGGCACATCTCCGTACACTCTCAGAGTATGAAACGCACACAAGATTGAAGGGCAGATCTGGACCCGGAGGTCGTTAATTCAGACGGACGGAGAAGAAAATGGCCTCCTAATCAATTCGTGGCCTTGGCAGAGCTTTTGTCTAATTGCACCGATCCCACACTCGCAAGAGACCACCGGCAGATCTTTGGGTTATTTTTCTTTATAAAAATTGGGCGCCTTTTCCGAAATAAAGTGGGAGTTTAAATAAAAATGGATGTTTCATAATTTGAGCAATTGCATTTAAAGCTAAAAATGGGTGGACAGGAGGAAGTAATTCCGTTCTCATTTATGTTATTTCATCGCTACTTTGGAAAAATGCCCGAATTCTGAGAGGGTGGAGGTTGGTTCTGACCCGAGGCTAGAGGATTTCTACATTTAAGCTGGACCAACAAAAAAAACACATACACGAATCTTTTTCATTTCAGAATCAATACTCATCGCCATATATCAATTTAATAGTTAATTTTATTTATTTAACATACATTTATGAGAACGAAATGATTACTTGTTCTAAGAAGAACAATTAAACAAGAATAATGCCACTCCTTTTTATTAAAACTGCCAAAGGATAGAAATTTCTTGTGTTTATAAATTTGCCGAGCCAAATCCAAGCGAAGCAGCTTCGCAGAATAGTATTATGGAGTCACAGTGGCCAGTCGACCTTTCTGGCTGGTGACGTGACCAGCCATTTTAGCTTTGAGTCCCCTAAACAAAAAGCGCCTAATTTACTCTTGGTCCGTCTTTTTGGTGATCCATCCTTATTTTCTAGGCCTAAAGGCAAGTAAAAATAGTGCAGGTATAGTAGGTAGTCTACATGCATGTTTCTGGTGTAGCTTGTGTTCTACATTAGATCACAAGGTATAGTTTTTTATCTACATTAGACCACAAGGTATAGATTGTGATGTATATTAAAAATTAATATTTACCTGACTTCCGGTTGGTTTAGTATATATAACAAAGCATCTTTTATAATTTATAGACCTTTAGTCTTGAGCCAAAAAGAACTCCATAGGAAAAATCCTAAATAGACGCACCTAATGGCGGAGCTACAGACGATAGATTAACACCACCTGAAGAGTACAATTTCTCTTTCTTTATTTGAGTAAAAAATCACAAGGTATAAATTCTTTGTGATCTGCATTGCATTTTTAAATGATATTCGCTGTATACAGATAGTTATAGTATTCATATTTATAGTATGAAATATAAAGATATTTAGTATTTTTCTTTGTATTTTCCATCATCGATGAACTTTTAAACATTTTTAATATATTTTTTTTTCTGTTTAACTCATTGCTCTAATTATAATTGCACATTTATCACAAAATATTGAATGCAGAACAGAAGCTAGTCTGGGATCGGTGGGATCGGCTCAATTAGACAAAAGCTCTGCCGAGGCCACGAGTTGATTACGAGGCCATTTTTTGTCTCTGTCCGTCTGAATTAACGACCTCCGTGTCGAGATCTGCCTAGAAGACGTGTCTGTGTTTTTTACTGTGTGAGTGTACGGAGATGCGCCTCTTTCAGTTACTTCAAGGAAGTGTGGAAGGAAGCCTATTCTTTCATTCAACATTGTAGAAGGAAGCCTATCCTTTCATTCAACATTGTAGAAGGAAGCCAATAATTGAAAATTAGGCATTGCTGAAAGAAGCCTATTATTTCCTACAGCATAAGACTAAGTGTTGAGGCCTAATGGATGCTTTTTTTAAAAATATTTCACGGAGATGTACTCGTTGTTTTTTTTAAATCAACTCAAAAATCCGAGTCTAATGATAATATGTATGGTTTATGTATGGCGTTTTTCAAAGCCACATAAATATCTACATAGAGCAAGTTTACACACTAGGAAAGGTTTGGGAAAAGAGTGGGGGACCTCCAACGTAAGGCGCTAAATGAGCTGGAAGGAGTGAATAACACAAGGCAGATCATTCCACATTCTCGGAGCAGCGATGGCGTGGCCTTTTTGACACAAGACGTGGAAGTTCTTTAGATTATAGCCACATAGATATGAGGCCCCCACCCTTCCTATAGGAGCCAGTATTACTCCACTTACAGGGCTCAAGAACAGAGAAGAGAGTGGATATCTTGTGTTATGAAGACGCGAAGGGAAATGATAACGGTGTTGTGATTAGCTATGTAAATATTCTAGTATATATATATATATATATATATATATATATATATATATATATATATATATATATATGGCCACTTTGGAGATTTCTAATGTTACTCCGGGACGCAGGACACTGCCTAAAGTCTCATCTGGCCCTCACTGTGAAAAGGTTGTCCGCCCAGGCTTTATGGAATAATGAAAGGGATCCGTTCATAACGTCAATGAAGAAAGCGAGTTTTTTCATTTTATTTTCCTCGTTCTCTATTTATGCTTGTTCTAGGTTGCAAGAGTCCCATTATTTTATTATTTTCTTAACGAACTGTTCAATCTCGTTATTTACCCTAAAGGTTAATGTCTGTTTTATAGATGAATGTTTTAGGCATATTTCAGATAGTTGATCGATAATTTATGTCTGCTCTTTCCTTTTTTCTTGTGTTCAATTTCCAGATTCTTCTCTAAAAGCATGTTTCCAGTTTTAAAAACGTCTTTTGATTAACCAAGAGACCCTCCCCCCTCTATGATTTAAAAAATCGAAAATTATTTTGGAATTTAATTCTGTATCAAGAAATGTGTCGTGTTATTGCAAGGAGCGAGGGGTGGTGTAGGTACGTATAGGTTTGTGAGGTACTTCAAAACTCCTTGATTAAGTTTGCTCTAAGAGTGCTATATTTGATTATTATTACGTTAATTTTTTATCTTTGAGTCATTTTAATGCCATGCTCAGCGTTTCGAGGATTTTTTAAATGCTTCTCTTTCTATTAGTTATAATATATTCTGCCTTGTTTTGAAGTCTTTTTTATTCAATTTCGTTAATATATGCACTGGGATTGGTGGGTATGTCAATGCCAATTCGATAAATGGTTTGTAGATTGTCTTTTTCCTTTTCTGATCGGATTCCTTTAAATGATATAGTAATCTTACCCCAATATTGGCTTTAGTTAGTCTTTCTTTTACGTGTGCATGTAGCCCTTCCCTGCCACGTGTAGGCCCAGCACTCTTCCTTCTTTGGCGTATTTATAATCTGTGCCGTTGATGTTTATCTGATCTTTCTTGAAGCGGTTTATTGGAATGATTTTGGATTTATTTGGATTGTTTTTTTATTTTTCACTTCTTTTTGAATTCGTTGATGTTTTTTATCTCTCGTTCCGTTGTCCTAGGTTTCCATCTGTAGTTTGTGGCTCTTGTGGAGATCACCTGGCTGATATCCTCCGCATATTGTATGTTCATACAACCTTGTGTTATTGGTGGTAGAAGGTACCCTGTATATATTGAGTATGGGGTGAGACCCCTGTCTGTAGTGAGAATACGGGCCCTTCGATATCTTCTATGCTGACGTAGGCCTTTCTGTAAGTTATATAATCAGCCAGGATTCTCTCTATCCGGATGCCAAGATCAAGTTGTAAGAGTTTATGTTTCGATCCTTCTACTCATACCTTGTCGAAGGCTTTCTCGAAATCACGGAGTACCAAATCCACACACCCTCTCTCAGATTTAGGCTTGCGCGATTTTCTCCGTTAATATTGCGGGCTACTGTTGAGTCTCGTTCTTTTCTGAACCCGTATTAATGTTTGTTTAGTCTTCCTGCCTCTTCTAGGTGTTCGGTCAGCCTTTTGTTTAGTATTTTTTCAAAGGTCTTTCCCAGCAAGTTTAGTAGCGATATTGGTCTGTAACTTGAAATCAGGTTCGACGGTTTTTCTGGTTTTAGCAGAAAAACATCTTCGCCACCTTGGAAATTTCAGGGGAAGCTCCTATCTTCAGATACGCATTGAAGATATCTGTGATACTTTTTCTTTTGTTTTCGGGAGCTTTTTCATAATTGCATTTTGTTAGTCCTGTCGTCCCTGTTTTTTGTGTGATAGATGTAAGAGCGATTTTTACTTCGTCCAACGTGATCGTCTTTCCTTATCCTGCTTGTTCATCTGTGCATTTGTCGACCTATTCTTATACTTTCGTTTACCGTCATTTTATTTCCACTATCGTATCATTGATTGTCCTTTTCTTCTATAGTGTATATCTTGCTCTAATGTTCTCTGAATTTTCCAAGCATCGTTTGGATCTTTGGTGTTTTTTATCTTCTTAATGAATTGATTCCATTTTTCTTCTTGTTGGTCTTTAATCAGGAAGAACATTTCTCTTTTTAATCTCGTTAGCTCTTTAAGTTCAACAGTTACTACGAAGGTTTTATTCCCTAAATTCTTGTGTTGTGGTGAATACCTCAACCAGAATGCTGAAAGTTAGTTTCCTCACACAATCAAATGTTCTTTAAATGTTGTGGATTATTTTCGTATTGATCAAGAATGGTATCACGCATTAAAGAGCATCCTAATCTTAGTTCTCATGGGGGACAACAATTCAATTTTTACATGGAAGTATTTTAGTATCCTTTCTTACCACCCTTTGAATTTAAGCTCTGCTCCTGTCGAGTTTAAATGATGCTGTTTAAAGACTTTGTTTGACTCATGTTTTTACGCATCATGAGTTGCATTCAAATTTTATTCTGTTCACGCAATTAAATTTCTCTTTGAAGTACTAAATCAGTCTCAATAAACTTTCGTAAATACCGTACTTTATTTTCTAGTATGAGCATAATGTTCATGTTTTATTTGGCTCAGGCCACTTTTTATATAAGGCTTTTAAGATTTCAATTTCGTGTGTCAAGGTGATAAAATCTGGTAGGAGGAAAAGGAATTCCAAAACCTGTGATTTAGATAAGGTTTGCCTCAGGATCGAGAAAAATCTGAAAAGAAAATGGAGACACCAAGTATTTTTATTCTTTTCCCACTGTTTTAGCCTTAACTCTTTCTTATTTTATCTATATATTCGTTTTCATTTTTATATAAATTTAATATTTTAGGAGTTAATATTACTTCAGTTATACTGGTCATAACTAAAATGATATAGTCAAGATCATATCTATTATACATGTTTTATATTGAGTTAGGAAGACATCTAAGAGCAAACGAGAATAATCATGCATGAAATAATACATAGATAAAAATCAATACAGATTATTTCGTATCTTGATTATTGTTAAGAAGAGCGAAACAAGAATTATCGTTGATACAAATCCTCTTTGATTTTACACCCTCAGGAATATGGATAAAAAAAATCGTAAGCAGAGGGTCATTTAATTGGGGTTTCATCCGATTGGCTGCCGATAACTAGTGGAGTTCCTCAAGGTTCCGTTTTAGGACACTAGTCTTTATAATTTTCGTAAGCACCATAGGTTCTGGAATGAATTGCCAAATAAATTCAATTGCAAACGATACTAAACTTGGGCAGATAATGAAGGATAAGGAAGACTCAAGCTCTCTACAAAACTGCCTGAATATGTTAACTAAATGGTGCAACGAATCTGGCGTAAAGCTTAATGCTTCCAATTATCTCCAAGACACCGAGATTATAGAAGTAAAAGAGCATGTCGATCTAGGAGTTAAAATGGATAATAAATTAAATTTCTCCAGTCAATGCGTTGCAATTAGAAATAAAGCAACAATAGTTGCATTATTTATCAGGCAATCCATCTCAATGCGTAAATCAGTTGACGATATTAAAACTCTACACGTCATTAGTCAGACCTATATTCGATTATGCTGCTCCCTTCTGGTCTCCACAATTAACTAGAGATGTAAATATAATAGAACAAGTACAGCGTCGCTATACGAAAATGAAACATCTTAAATACAATGTTAGGCTTTATAAACTCAATCTAATTTCCCACAAACATAGAAGGAAAATGGGTGAATAAATAGAAACATAAAAATTACTCAGAAAATTACAAAATTTAGTCAAGGTAAGAAACCATCTCAACCTTTATTCAATCTACCGAAACAATTAAACATGGTTTTACAGGGCAAATTAATTCACTTAAATTCCTTTGTGATTTCAATATCTTAATGTAACCTTCTTGTAAGAAGTTAAAAAATATGATAATTTACACTTATTATAATAATTATTTGAAGGAAAATAAATTAATTTTCCCCAAAATACGTCATATTTGACCCTTTTCTCGTTGGTTTAAATTTTTGTTATTTTGAACTATTTCATTTTCGGACGGAAATTTACCTGTTCAAAATTAACCGATCGGTTATTAGAAGCTCTTTATTTATTTTTTATGATTAAACGAAATTTCATTAGAATTGTAAGCATGTGAAATCATGTATTTGAAATAGTACTTTTTAACTTTAAAGAAGAGATTTCATGATTTCCAAAATGACAATCTTAACTGCAAATTTCCATTATCAGAGAACCAAAATCTTTGAAAGCTTCACTTTAATGGAAATATTGACGGAAACCAATATGTGATTATTTTGGCAGAAATAACTAAAAATTAGGTGTTTTCGATTTTGTTAATGATAAATTGCCATTTTGTTATATGAGTCAAAAATTAATTCAACACAGCTCTATTTATAGTGTTTATTCTTAGCAAGGCGAGAACTTCATTCCTTAATCCCCCTAATATTAAAGTATCCTTTTATCTAATTCCAGGATAAGTAAAGAAAATACCTTCTCTCTTTCTCCCGGCGGATGGCTGGATATAAAGACAGAACCGGTTTCCCTCGTACCTCTCTATGGGGCATTTTGCTTCCAGTCAAGAGTCTTTCATCTTCTTCATGGAAATAAATCCCGCTTTTACAGCGAATGGTTATGGGGAAGTGGTATTATGATTTGGGTATTATTAGGTCTTAATGCCCCAAAATATCTTAGATAAGACTAGCAAATTAACAGAATTGCTTAATTTGTCTCAAATGGATAATACAACAGAAATAGGATTACATCATCTGCCTATCACGACACCAAGATTTATGATTCCATAAGTTATCGATTAAATCATAAAATGAAACAAATAAGCATAAATTTTCTTTTCCAAAATATTACTCCCCCCACCCTTATTTTCCAGCACCTATGCTAAATGAACCTTTGTAAAGATCATTTCTTATCTTAAACAAATTAAACACTTGTAAATTCTGATGACGGTTATATGTAAAAAGAAACGTTTGACGCCCGCAAAAGTAACGTAAATACATCCCCTAAATATTAGCTGATCAAAATTACCTCTCCCTTTGGAAAGGCGGTCGCAATTTGCAGCCTCCTTTGAGATAAACTTTGATCTGGCGTAGGGCGATGGTGCAGTCCCTGTTTCCATCTATACCCCCGTTTTTTTCCTAGTATCCATTTATTTGTTCCTCTGTCAAGATTTATGGACCTCCTTCGGTTCGTCTTCTAAAACAGATCATCAGTCGAAATAAGCAAACACCTGTGGTAAAAGGTGAAATTTCACCACGGCTGGATTAATTTGAGGTTTGTCTTTTTCTCTAAAATGGACAACTGTTTTATTACCTGGAAAAAAGGTATATGTGAATTTCTAGGTACTTGCTTCCCCTAAGTCTTGCATTAACCCTTAATTTGTCCTTCAAGAAAATCAGAGGTTTATTCTGAATTTTTAATCGTAAGCTAACGAGGGCATCTCTACGGCAATTGTCGAAAGGGTACAAGTTGTAGAATTAGGGAAAGTGAAAATTTACTTAAGCTATATTCCTCGAGTAATCTAATAAGGAGATTGCGAGAGGCAATCGTGAAAGAGAGAACGCATAACTCCCTTCTTAATTGCCCAAATTAAGGCAAATGCAAGGTCGATCATCTAATTTCCGTGACGGAGCCAAGAGAGCGCCTTTCCTGTACTCGCTGCATCAAAACAAAGAACCGTCTACCAGGATCCATTGTTTCCAGTAGTTCTTTTGCATCCTTCCTCTCTAGTCTTCAGGACGCGCTGGCTCAAGCTATATATTGTTTGTATGATTAAACTTTAAATGATGAAACAAACTACCAAGATATAACCATATTGCAAAGGGTTTATAACGCGATTGTCTAGTGGAATAAAGTCCCATACCGTCGGCAAACCTGCAGTTTCAGATGCCTCATATTCCTCATTAATTACCCTACCAACTCGCAGGCTATGAAAGGGGGTGGCTATCAAGGTAAGATATCAAGATAAGATGATCGGGCGGGCATTAGAGCCGGGGGAGGAGGGGGGGCAGGGAATCAGAAGGCCGATTCAAACGAATCCCCTATGGTGCCACATCCAAATTGCTCTATTGATTAATATATAGAATTTCAGACCTGTCCGCGCTAATATATATGGTCAGACAACCAGATTTGTGGTCACGAGCTAAAGCGTTTTGACTGGTCAAACTGGTAGCGCATCTCCATATTTCCATGGAAACTAACGGAGCTCTTCACATAAGACGCGACTTTGAATGCGGCCAGATAAGAATGATCTTCCTCGGTGATGGGACTGATGTCTTTGCAAAATGGTGACCTCTTATTAGGGACGTCATGGGATGGACCTATAGAGGTGTCACATGAACAAAAACTGCGTTTCAGAATTTACTAGGTCTAGTTCCCCAAAATACTGGCCTAAAGTTCAGCCCATTCATTCTCTAATGTGATCTAATTTGGGGCTTTTGATCGCTTTGTTCGTTTGTCTAAACTCGCACATTCACAGCTGCCAGAGTTGTTTCGATTATACGTCCATAAATACATATGAACGTATAACCTTAAGTGCATATCAGGGTTCTCATATCCGATTAGGATGATAATTTTCTTTTAATCACTTTATTTATTAAGGAGATTAGCTTTCACAACGCCTGCCTCTCGACCTTATTAAAGCAGAAAATTAATCCCCTTTCCGAAGTCTTTCCCAAATAGGAAAAATCGCTGATCTGAAGAAGCGAAGCGCCTACGATTTAAGCTCGTCACGTCATAGCGATCAGGAAGGGGTGAATAGTTATTACAGGGGATATAATCCAAAATGGAGTAATTCTATATTATTACTATAAAGTATGGATGTTATCGTTATTAGTTATATTTTTAGTAATATTATTGTGATTGTGAGGTTGTTAGTATCCTGGTTATTAAACAAGGTCTGCTGAACAAAATGTCGTGTGCTCTCATTTATTCTGATTTAAGACTTTATGCCCGTAAAAACTTTTAATAATTTCAGGAATATCATTGGGAGGACATCGGCTATTATATCATTCAAAACGGAATGTAAAACAACATAAGGGTTTCAAATTTCATTGGAATTGGCCGAATACTTATAATGTTATTGCTAAAAAAAACAAAAAGCAAAACGTGGACTGACCGAACGGAATAATGAGATGTAGAGTCACTCGCGACCTGACTCGCACGAGACTAGAAATGATATTCAGAAAAACGGAGTACAAGAGATTTAGAGCTCTAAGATTACCGGCATGCACATTTACATAGAGATGAGACTATATACCCAAGTCTTGCGGATCGCTGCATATTAATCTAATAAAATAATAAATAAAAAAAGTGAATTCTAAGTTGTTCAACATAAATAACTTGTCTGTAATTCTGATACATCAAACGTATAAAATAATTGGACCCTGTGAAGATCCGCCACCCCAGTGTAAACATGTAAAAATTAGCTACGCCACATAGTAGCTTGTAAAGAAACGCTTCACCGTTAATGAGCTTGTTAATGAAATCTTCAAAGAGTAACGATTAACCAATCAAGAATAGTCAAGTAACAAGGAAATAGGGCATTAATTAAAAACGTTTCCAAATTGCAGAAAGCGAACATGTAACAATAAAATGCTAAACTTAATTATATTGAACAGGAATAATTCTCAAAATAGTGAAACGTATCATCAGTATATTTCGTTCTTTCCGCCTAAATTCTTGAAAATCTGAGTGGAAAAAATTCCCTTTTTTAAAGTTGCATGCTCTTGACAACTGATTTATGCCTTTCGCAATATCTTTTAATTGATTGTGTATACAAACTTGTTTGTGTGCTCAGATATTTCCAACAAAATGGCTGAATATGTGATCTTCAGGACGTAGGTCTTAGTTGAATATTTGAGTATGCTTTCCTCTGGGCACACAGAATAGCTGTTCCAGGCCTGACCCCTTTTGTCATTATTGTTAATATGGTCTCTGTACTACTAGATACTACTATCTATATATAACCTAACGAAGGCACTGCTCTTTCAACCAAAAGGACGAAACCACATGTGGGCTCTTTTGCTGCTCGTTCTATATGGCCCTGAGGATTTTTGGAAAAAACTGATTCGTCAATTTAAACATTCAGTCTTGCACCACAACTTAATTAATTCGATAATTTTCGAAGTAATTTATGCATATATGACGGAACGAAATAAAAATGTCTACTACTGTTAATCTTTAAAAGTTTAATGAATTTACAATCTGAGTAACACTTATATCTTCACACCAAGAGAATATTGCTTCCATCCAATTCTGAAGTGAAAATCTTGATCGAGAAAGAATGAATCCTTACGAATTGAAGCGGTTTGTTTGTATTTTTTATAGACTTCCTAATGAGATTTCTATATTGATCGAAATGCAATCCAGTTCATTACATTCTTACAGTTTCTTCACTTCCTTTCAATCCTAAATAATTCATGCTGCTCTATCCAGTTTATAACTGCCGCTGGATTTTGATTATATATTGGTATGACACGACTTATAATTGCAGGATGAAGTCATAACAAATCTATGTGAAGTTTCTCGTAATTTACCATCTTACTTACGTTAAATACACTGATGGTTCCGAGGTATTTTAAAGCAAAGAGGAGTGGACAAAAACTGTCAACTCTAAAAGTTACAAAACACTAAAAAAAAGAAGCCATGTTTCCAGTACCTCAAAGCGATCTTTCCTAAAATAAGTGATACCAAGATTAAAGAAGGCACATTCCTACGCCCTTAGATTCGTCAACTTATAGATGATGAGGATTTTGAAGTGGCATAAATGAAACTGAGCTAGCTGTTTGGCATGCATTGAAAGATGTATGCGAAGGACTTCTGGGAAAGCAGAAAGGGACCCAGCGAGAGCATATAGTAGAGAGCCTAATTTAGTGCCCTGCTATGCTGGCTGACTTCTGCTGGAAACTGAACTGTGACATACATGAGACGTCTTACAAACGAAGAAGTAAATACTAAAATGTAGGTTAATTCCATATATAATAGTAACAAACATGCTGATTCAGTAGATATTCATGAATTAATTACATTGGACACATTTAATCTAACTTTGGCAGCGTAATAAATATATGATATCTTACAAATCCGTATCGATTTCCTATTCATTAAATCGGTAAACTTCGACAAAATCGTACGTGATGAAAATATTTTTTAGCAAATTCAAATTAAGCAACTTCATAATAAAATCCACATGAGATCTATGTTTTTTTATGGACACTGAAATTTGTTGTACAGTGTTAGAAATTCCTAAATACAACCTGGATTAAAAAATAATGAGAAGCAATCAAATACATTTAGAGAACTGGAAGGAAAGCGTGCCTTATTTTCAGAATATTGAAGCAAACTTTCGGCAGATCTTGTGCTTTTGAACGTAGCAAATGGTTTAAAGAGAAAGACAGTTGTCTTACAAGTGTGAGCACTACCACGCTCCGACGAGTGAGAACCCCAACTCTCATAAAGAATACGATGAATAAGATCAGTTATAATCCAAATTTTGGTAGATAAATTGATTTGAAGATAAAACTGAGCCTTGTGCGGATGAAATATCTACTAAAAATGATCTTAAACTTAGTCCATTTAGATAGAAAAAGGACATCTACTTTCCCACCCTACAGACTGAAGAGAGTAGAAAAAGCAAAGCTCCTCCTCGAGAATTTTCTTGATGACTCTCATCTTCTGATTCTGTGGACGGATAATAAGTTGGTCATTTACCAGGTCACTCAAAACACACAGAATAGTCGTGTATGGGCACTAAAAAAATGAGCTTCCGTTTCAGCAGTGGATATCATTTAGGAGCCGTAGGCAACTTCATTGATGTGTTGGGTTGGCGTAATATCAACGAGCAAAAATACACCTCATATCATATTGAAAGAGGATAAAGAGAAATCTCCATGTTTCTTTGGAGATTTAGAAGGATAACCTAAATAACCCATTGGGTGGATGCCACTATGGGAAATATCGGAATAACCCTTCACAAAAGAAAGAATCCTGAAGCACATCCTTAAATGTTCTACATTTGTCATGAAAACTTTGAGCGTTTTGGCCAAAGAAAGTTGGTTACTGAGTTCGCCTTATTTGAATCCCAATGAATTTGTCGTGTGGTCGATCTTTGAAGAGAAACTAAAACCAAATTTCACCAAGTGTCAATTTGCTGATGTGAAAACCGGCAAAATACTGGCTTGAAATATCATTGAAATCCTCCTTGACACTTGCACTAAGGTCATAAAAATTCTTCTTTGAGTTGTCGACTCAAACGGATGTCACATTCAATAGTATTTAGTAAAAGAATAATTTGAACTCTATCGTTTGCCTATTACAATTAGGTATTGATTTCGGGTGTTATAGATAAGGTGTAGTAAGAAAGAAGGAATAAGCCTAAATTGTGGAAACGGGCACTGTATGGAAGTTAGCTCTTATCAAAAGATCCTCTTGTTTGCCTTTAAAAAAGGCAAAGGGAGGAAAAAGAGTAATTTTCTTCTTATGCTCTTTTCATGACCAAGAGGCTTTTCTGGAACTTCTAACTGGAGTGTTTTCTTTGCTTAATTGACTCTTGGTTCCAAGTCAGTCTTAGGGAATTATTTTTCGCTGTACAATTCGCTGTCAGGACTACAATCTTTTATTCTCCTAAAAATTGTAAGTAGAAAGTGGCCTGAAAGCAAAAGAATTCCCTAAATTTGCTTCATCATTTAAATGTTTCGATAAACCTTCACAAAATTATAGGAGAGGAATGCCCTGAAAAAATGCACCGAAGAGTCCTCATTCAACAACCACACAACTACCGCTCATTTTACTTCCTTGATAAAGTCAACTTTTCAGGAATTTGGTAAGGACTTAATCTCTATTACCACCACCCTTACTTAGATTCCTGATCTAGCCACAACCATCATTTTGGAGTTACCAAACTATAAAAAAGCAGAAGCCACTCGCTTTTCTTCAGTTGATGATGGTAAAAGAGGTATTTTAAATCGGTTTAATTTTGTAGAAATGCTTTAAATGGGTGGAATCATCTCTTGAAAAAGTATTTTAACCTTAATGTAGCTTAGGTTAGAAAAAAAATTTATACTTTTTTCTTTTAATTTAATCGCATTTTTCTACGAACCTTTTGAAGACCCCACGTATTTAAATATATAATCGAATACATGGAAGCAGGAGTTTTATTATTATATAGAATGGAAATTGCGTGATATGAAAACCTATGAAATCCTCCATATCTTTATAGAAAAGTAAAATCGGTAATTTTTTGTTAAGTGGATAATGATACTCACTCTTTCAGTAGCAGAATTATTGCGACAGTTCTCGGATATAAATCGCCATTTCTATTCCTAAAAGATGAATTATAGTTTATAACTCTATTATACTAAGGCGATTAGCAATGAAACCATAATTGCTATTGCCAAATACTTCAATCCTATTATGACATTATTATTTCGATACGAAAAGCAGATTAGGACTTGAACTTCGCCAAAGGAGTCTAGGAAATTTGTTCATAATAAAGTCGATAGAAAAAAGTCATACATTTATGCAACAAATGACCAGATTTTACTTTTGTCTCAATGCAAATTTGCGACCCACCATTTGTCATATCAATCTAAGCAAGGTTCATTTCACGGATTTGTTTTTTACAAATAATATATAATTATATGTACATCTAATCCCAGAAACTGTCCCCTAAATTAAAGAATTATATATTATTTTTTACAGAGAAAATCCTTAAACTTCGTCTATTTTCTCATTCAAAAGAACAACACTGAGTAAATAAAGATTTCTCATCAGTGATTATTCATTAAGACTGTGTCCATTTTGTTAAAAAGGACGAAAAATGATTGACTAATAAATGTATAGAGATGAAGAAGGTTTGACACAGTTCTGAGGATATTGATAGGAAAGTGAGAAAGAGTTGCTCTGAATTTCTTCTAAATCTGTGTTCCTAAATATTTTCGGAAATTATTGGCTTCCTCCTCCTTTACTTCTAAAAGAAGATGGAAACCCGCACCTTTTAAAACTAGTCTTTTAAAACTAGTTGTATTAAATATAATTTATATTGAGGTGGTAATATTAAAAAGTATGGATGAATTGAATTTCATATCTTGACTTCTCAGAATGAAAATTAGTTTTAAATGGAAGTCAATTTTGCAAGAGTTAACCAAGTAAAATTCGTCATTATTTCTTTCTCTTAGTTTAGATGAGAAATTTTAGAAATTAACTTTCCATTGGCCCACAAACGCTAAAATATTGGATGCAATTCAAAGATTTAATTCGGAAGGAATGAAGTTTCTAATTCAGCAGGAATTATGAAAAATATAGCAAACAGATGTTGGGGAAGAAACTAAAAATTATTTATATTTGTCTTTTATAAATTGAAAGGAATAATCAGAAGCTATTAATTCAAATGAACAAACCGAGTTGCAAACTTTTCTTTTTCCACAGTAATTCTTTATCTTTAAACTATAGGTGGTTTAATATAAGGAGCCCCGTACTGCGTGTATGGCCCTGAATCTAAGATTTCAGAGGTAAAAATAGATACATAAATTTACCTAGGCAGCATTTTGTGAATATATGGATTTAATTTCATTTAAATATATTAACTTTATGAAATTTTATTATTTTTATTTTGGGGGGGAAATTTTATTATTAGTTTTTTTTTAAGATCTTGATTAATAAAAAGCGAAATATTTGTTTCTTAATTAACTCTTCCGATTTGAATAAATTCTTGTACCTTTAAATTATCTAATATTTGTAGAACTGTAGTTTGTAGAAAAATCAATATCCTCCTAGCCTAATTATCCCCATTATGGGGGTAATTTAGCCTTCTGAAACTGTAAAATCACCTTGGTTTGCAACTTCTTATATATGGCTGCAATTAAGTAGAATCCCGCAAATTATGGGTTATAATTATTTTAAGATTTATATTCAGGACAGATATTTAACAGAATATGTAACTGATATAACTATATTGAGATTTGTTCTGCCTTTTTAAGAACCAAAACACAATTGCGCATATTTTAGAGAGTTTGATTTGCGATCATTGTTATGCTAAAAAGTGAAAAAGTTCTGGTTGTGTATTGGCTTTGGTCTTTTGTCGTCGGATCTTCTCCAGTGAGAGGCAGTGATGAGGTGTCGAGTCAGGGACGACAAAAAGTAAGTTTTATTTTAAATTTAATTTTATAGAACAGATTTAATATTATAAGCTGTGTTATTTCAGGCAATAATAATCATGGATATTCAAAACATAACATAAAATGTAATTATACATATATTGAGTTATTTTTGTCTCATTTTAATTAAAGTTGCCCATTATCGTAATGTTTGGTGTACTATGTTTCTTCCTGATTGTTTAGTTGAGACTTTTAATAGTATTCTTCTTTATATTAGGGTAAAAAATTTCCCCCAAAATCGGTGATGTCTTCTTGACGACAAGACTGCTAAAGGGAACGAAAGGAAGAGAATGTCACCGAGATTTAAGGCATGGTGTACCACACCCATGCAACGTTTTTAAATAAACAGTGAACAATAGTGAACCTCTTAGACAAAGGGTTTTAAAGGGTACAGCGATTGGGATGTTCCCAGGATTACAGGTATATATGGCTCCCTCAAATCAGTTAAGTCATGGAAGAAACATGAGTGATCTATGGGAGTAAGTACGAGATATAAGCCATAATGAAAATTATTTGTGAAGACTCCGCATATTAAGGGCAAATATAAATCGGGATAATCGAACTTTTAGAATGTAGTGTGTCTATTACAAGTATGTGTGATCATTATGATTGCAATGTAGCTGAAGATGTGAAAAACAAAAGTAAAATCATTTAATTTTCATAAGAAAAATGTAAACTTAAGTTTTTTTTAAATCAGTTTAGTAATTATATTACAAAAGGTAAATAATTAATATTGGCTGAGTTTTGCTCGAAACATAAATTCCTGTAAATAAGAGAGCAACAATTCTTGTCTGCATTCACTCATTTTTTTTTAGTCTTTTATCTATTGCGGTAATGTTCTACATGCGAGTTATGGGCATCTGAGTGCTGTTCCATGACAATTATTATCGACTGGTACATATTTAAAGAAGCTCAACATTGTTACCAATTATCCCTACTATTTTAATAAAGAACTTCTTTAATTATTGGAGATAAATTTAAAGCATACATTTTTAAAATGGGCCAATTATCGCACAGCACAAAATAGTCCAAATCACACAACCATTTGAAGTCACTAATATTGAAATCAAAGTGATAAGTAATTTAGACCAGATCCTATCACTAGTTTCCTCTTTTTACTAGGATTTCAATATCATGATGTTAAAATCGTTTGATGTTGATTTTAAATTATTGAGGTTCTTTAAACCTCTTCTGTGGTTAATAACTTCATAAGCTTTCAAGAATTCTTTAAACTCCGAATATGCTTGTAATTTCAAGTGGCTAATTAAGGTGAGTAAGAAAGATGACCCATTATTTTGCAAGCAAATTTTTTAAGCATTTGTATGATATCTATTGCGATATGAGGTCACGCTGCGTCTTGATGATAGAGCACTCAAATTCTATTGATTAATGCTGGCCTCTTTTTTTCAAATGATGCTTATAAAAGAGCCACTGAGCAGAATAAATGTCTTAAGATTGTCTCGTTTGTGTTATGAATTTAAAAATGGATTATTACATTCATATCCAATTATCCATAAAAGAGAATTTTCAGTGGATGAAGCATCTGTTTTGGCTGAGGTATTGGTTTTTTCGAGGACTAATTCATTATCTAGAACACATAATAATTTAGCATATAACCCAGTTTTCATTTCATTTGAAAGGGAATTTTTATCGAAAGAGTTGGAAATGAGAAGATTTCCCTACACGGGCAAAGTCAACAAAAAAATTGCTCTGGACGCGAATAATCTCTATCACACTTAAAAACAAAGGAAACTTTGGATAATAGATTTCATGTATTAAAGTTTATATATATACATTTATTTACCCCTAATTACCAAAATGTTTAGATAATAAACTCCATGAGTCCCAAAATACTCAATTTTTATATAAAGCAGTGAATAAGCAATGAATTAACAGGTGAAGAGGATTAATACACTTTTGTACTCAAAAGATAGTAAATTCCTTTAAATTGTACGCAGAACTTCTTCAAGTCAAAATAACTTTAGATTAAATTACATTGCATGGAATTCCGAAAAGCTAATGGGAGAGTGGAGAGGTTCAGTACAACTTCATCTCTCGACATGATAAATTATAAAGAATTAAGTTGCCAACCGTAAATTAAGAAGAGAGAATAGTTAAAATACAATTATGTTATGTAGTTAATAATAGAAAAATATTTGGCGCAACAAATACAAAATATGATAATTACTGCATGACTGAAGTTAAATTTTCAGACATCCTGAACAATACTACTAAAAAATGTTCGAATATTTCGTTCCATAAAATAATGATAAAAAATAAAGAAAATTCCGCGTAATTTATAGGATAATCTATTTATTATATAGTAAATCTAGTACAAGGTAAAAAAATATTTTGCAAATTAAGAACGTATAGTTAAGGCAATAAAGAACTAAACAAAACTAAATGGAATATATATATAAATGAATTATTTAATTTAATATTATTACTCGTAAGTTTAAAACAGTAGCACGCATTGGAATAAGCTAATTGAAATTTAACTAAAGTCTAAATATGACAAAGGATTAAACATAAGAGAAGAGCAGAATATGTGAATGATTCCAAAGAATTAACAAATTACATTAAATTGCGGACAAAATGACAATAATGAATATTTGAACGTAAATGATCAGGAAATTACGTTGCAAGATTGTTGGGTTATATGGCAAGTAGGGAATAGCTGTAATTAATCTCATTGAGGGATGACTTGGTTATTTATTAATATGAAGAGATTCCTGTAGTATTTTTAAAAATCTTGTTGAAGAAGCCCCAGAAAGAAGGGAAAATTGTTCGGCTGAAATATAATGACGAGTATATTAAACATAGGTGCGTATGCTGAAGAATTATCGTGAAATATTGTGAAACCCTCTGTGTTTCTAATATCTATAGACTTAAAAAAAAGAAACGTCACTATAACACAGTGCTGACTAGATGTCTGTTCTCAGCTTTAGATCTAACCAAAACTACTGACTGGAATGCTCTACTTTATCCTAAATGAAGCTAATTCTTCTTTATAACTAATTCCTTTAATAAATTTATAATTAAACCTCTAAACTATTTGCCTTGGTCAAGGAAGATTTCGCAAGCAAACCTTTAACATTTTAAAGGAATTCTTAAATCGAATGCTCAATATAACATCGATGGAGTGTTTACTAATTTCTAGCATAAAAGTGAGCTTCAGCGACGGTTAAAGTTTACGATGGTGAAACACACTGTTTTGTGTATAAAAGTCCACAATCGTAGATTATTTTATAATTGGTAAGGATAGATCGCAATTTCGTAAGGAGAAAACACAAACATTTATGAAAATTAAATTGAGAGGCATCATCGCTCCAAAATTGATCGAATATGAGACGTTCATATAAAGTCATCTCAAGCAGGTAGAAAATATCATCGTCGTTGCTATGTCTCGAATTCAAAGATGATTATAATGGTTGTGATGATTCAATGACTCTCTATGAACTCGAACCTGAGGGATAGGACCGATTATTTCTAAAATTAGTATTGGAGAAATAGGGAAGGTCATTACAGATTGAGAATTAAGTCTCCGTTTCCCCCCTGCCTTTGTGGTCGCAATTTCTTCTCTTATTAAAACTCATCCCATCTGTTTAGTTTGAAAGATATTAATTCCTTCTCCGATGAAGGATTTCCAGAGTTTTCTATCTTCACAATCTCTTTCCCAATTCTCGAATATAAGAATATATATATATATATATATATATATATATATATATATATATATATATATATATAGAGAGAGAGAGAGAGAGAGAGAGAGAGAGAGAGAGAGAAGGAGAGAGAAAGAGAGAGAGAGAGAGCGATTTAAAAGTAACTCCCTATTCTAAAATGCTTAGAATTTATTTTTGTATGTTCCTTGATCTATAGGAATTAAATCTATATTTATTTTGTTTGAATGTTGGATCAGACGACCAACAGCAAAGAGAGTCCAAAAGAATTGATCTATAGGATTTAAATCTTTATTGTTGTTTACTTTCCAGATCGATTATTTTGTTTGAATTTTGGAGAAGGTGACCAACACCAAAAAGAGTCCAAAAAAATTGATGAGCCAAGCCTCTTCCAAGAAGTCAGCTAGGCCACAAGCCTGTGAGCACGAATCCATTGCGTGTTTCAGAATTAATCAATTTGTGCACAAGGAAATTTAAGTTTCATCGAAGTTTTTAGTTTTCTCCACTAATGATTATATCATAAATACAAAATTTGATAAGTTAAAATATTTTTGATCGTAGATTGACAAAATATTTTCAAACATGTAATGTTGGGTTGGTGCATCACTGGACAGACAGGGGGTTATTGTTCGGCAAAATGGACATTATTATGGATTATTATTTGCTCTTATTTGATTTTTTCGCAAAAAATATAACTGAATGAAATATCAATAAAAAGTTTTTATTAATGGATCAAGAATAATTTGATAGTGTACTGAAACGTGAAAAAGATCACGATTGTTGCGATTGGGTTGTTTTAAACAATGGGTGCAATAGTCATTTTTTAATTTTCAAAATGAAAATAATACCCCGATTTTCTGAAACAGGATGAATTTGACAGTCCATTAATCTTGCCAAGAAAATAAAGAATTAAATAAGGGAAATAAAGGAAGGGGGTGATCAAGGGACTATCTCGCAGGATGTGGAGTAAATTCAGAAAATTTGCATTTCGTCGGCTCTTCTGGTCTTCCAAGGATTCATCTCTAAAGAAGAAAAGGTTTTTATCAAATTTTCAATAACACTTCGTTTTCTGATATTTTTGAGATGAACCTGCAATACATACAGATGCCTACAAAATTGGAAATTGTGGGGCAGATGCAAGTAAGCAATTTTGGACTATGTTTTCTAATGAAATGAAAGTTTTAATTTAGAATTCTAAAGTTTCTAAATAGAAAAATCACCTTGGCTAGTCTACGTCTGTGGAAAACCTAAAGTAACCGTTTAGAAAGAGTGAGAGAACTCTTTTCTTTATAACAAGGTCTATTAATGGCTTGCCGAATCTCAGTACTTGCAAAACACTATTGTTTTCAGAGAGATCAGATAACTCTATGCCTTCCCAAATTTGAGAAAATTTATTCCCATGGATGTCTGAGGGTGGAGGAAACAAAAGGATTAGAGTAATCATCCTTCTCATACAACACATCTAATGAAGACGTATTTCTGCCAAGATCGGGACTCCAAAAAGGAGGTCATCGATCGAAGAAATCCCTCCTTGCATATTGCAAGGTCTTCCTTCCCGGTACGTGCGCATAAGAATGTTAGTTCTATTTGGTGTTCGGGGCTGGCAACACAACTTCGGTTACAAAGCAGCTATCTAAATGGCTTAGCTTTACCTACCAGTCATGATATTTCATTTGATGTTCAGCTCAAGAGATCTGTTGAGGTATCGCAGTTGACGTCTAACCATTCCAATAGATACCATCTCCACCTACCTAGGGGTAATCTGATTACAAACACTGCAGACGACACACATCAAATACCAAGGAGTCAAGGTCTTGCCTTGGATGGCTGTAATGAAATAAAATATTCTTCGTTCAAATGATTTATTCATAGGATTAAATTTAAACTCATTTTAACTGACTGTCTGCAACAAGTTGGATCTTGCAGCTACAAGACGAGGCATGATGCCTGAAATGATCATGTGGAAATAAACTCGTTCTAAGTCAAATGCCCCTCCAAATTGTTGAGAGGGCCCGTATTCACTCTTGTTACAACTCTAACATGGATGAGCGATAGGCAGTTCCAAACCTACTGCTCCCAGTAGTGCAATAATATCTCTAATATATATATATAGGTTTTCATCTCTCCTTTACTTATTCCCTAAAACATAATGAATTCCAGGATCTAAAGTCTTATTTTTAAAATAATATTACTCGCTACCTTTGGTTAACAAATTAATCAATAATTCCCCAAACAAAATTTACTCTCTATCTTTATTTCCCTATGATGTTTCCCAAGATTAAAAAAATTTCATAGTACCTCAAATGGAAGCTTTAATAAATTATTGACTAGAAAGTGCAACAAATTATTCAAAAAATACTTTTTTATACTAAATTTAAAATCACTTTTGTCAATTCACTTTCAATAAACAATTTATTTTGCTCCAATAACAAACTTGGAGCTGATAAAAAGACAGATTTTATTCTCTCAATGAAATAAGACATCACTCAGGAAGAAAGTTGTCTAGGAAAGAGACTTCTATAATTAGAAATTACATATATTATAAAATGCAAGACAATATGTTTTATCGAGTGTCCCAAAAGCGCTGTCTGAAATTGACAAAAAGTTGGTTTAACGTGAAAGATATTGGCTAGTAAAGCATTTGACTTCTTTGCTTAATTTTCATGCATACACATACAATGAGAGGGAGAGAGAGAGCACGATATATTTCTTTGTAGTTTAATGAATAAATTGACATTCAAAACTATTTGTGTGGCATTAAAATCAAATGAGAAGCAAAGGATTCCATACCTGAGGAAAGAAAGGTACAATTATTGAAGCTGATTAGTTTCCCATTTATTTCCTTACATCTGTTTTCATGTTATTTGAACTCAGTATTTGCTTTTTCACTTTTGTTTTCTTTTCCGGAAAATTAATTCAATATAAAAAAAATTCCAGGAGATAAAACCTGGCAAAAGTGCTAATTTGAATCAGAATTAGACATGTTTAACTCAGTTTTCTAATATACATACATACGAGTATATGGGAAGGAGAATGAACATTCCGATTGTGCTTTTATATATTACCATTATTTTTTTTACCCGAACAATAACTATATTTGTTGAAATTGTTATGAACCTGTCTTTCATATCTTTGTTCATTTTGTTTATTGGAAAGCTCTTTGAAGTTAATGATAAGAGTACTCAAATTTCCAAAGGCTAAACTGCTTGTTGTGATTCACTTTCTTCACAATCTTCTGACTACATTGTTACCTGTAAAATACGCGTAGAATTTCGGTTAACTATTTTATAAGGCTTTCGTCTTGATTGAAGTGGTTACCTTATTAGTGTTTTTAAGACACTTCTTTTCTTAGGGCGAAATATTCTTCTATTCATTGAGGGTTGTTTTTCTTCGTTTGACGTCTAATCCCATTCACTTCGTGCGTTAAGAATCGGTTGACTCATTGTGAATAAGAATTCTAGAGAGGCTTTAGGCGTGAGCCTTTCGCACATTAGGACCTTTGAACTTTAGAAAGAAGATGGAGTTCAGATGTTGGGCAACGGGCAAGGAAACGCATTTTATTAAGAAAGCGAGGAATTAAGCAGCGGATAAATATCAAATGATGATGATATTAAATTGTTGAATTGTTGCTAATTGAAATGGGGAAGAGAACAAAGGCTGGTGGCGACAGCGAAGAGTACTCTTGTTTTTCATATGGTATAAAGGTGGAAAAATCTTTTATAATGAACATAAAAGATATATATATATAGGTGTATTTACTAGCTTTTTCGTCAATATTTTATAATGTAAGTTTTTTACATAAAATGTTTACTTCAATTTCCTTTTTTTTTAAGAATAATAATTTAAGTCTCCTGTGAGAACGTATCAACTCCACTGTAGAGTGTTCTACATTTCTTTCTTTTATTGGATGTTGGGTTTGAAGTAAACCTTGGACAATATATGAAATTGGCTCTGGGGATTAAATAATCAATTATTTTTAAGTTATTTCCAGTATAACGCAAAATAAACGATCAATATTATGAAATTCTATTTTAATTGATCAGGTTTTTTACCTTGGAAGGAGGAGACCAGAAGATATAAATATTAACAGCTTTTTGTAGCAGTGGTATTAATCCGCTGCACCTCTGTTTCAATCTAGATCAGGTAGAAGAGACCAGGGAATGAAAGACGACAGAAGTTGGTTGCTCGTTTAATTCAACCTAATTTTGGCTTTGCAACCAGAAATAGGTGGCGGTGGGAAAGATCTGAAGAATGGAAATGCAGTTGACTTTCAGAGGATAAGGAATTCAATAAGTAAGGCACTCAGTGGGGTTGTTCTAAGCCATTTAATAGATGAAAAATAGATGATAGTTAAATGATGCGTTGATATTAACGCTTTTTTGAAAAGATGCAGAGCTTTAATACAAGAATTACTGAGAATTAGCCTGTTGCAAGATAAGTAATTTTAATAGGCTTTATACAGTTATGTACGGAAATAGGATTGTTTCAGTTCTTTGGGCTTATGCACTTTAACATCAAATAAAGCAACTGGTCAGAAAATAGCTTCACACCCTTTGCCGCGAATTAGGCGCAAATCCAAAAAGCCGATCACAAATTGCGAAAACGGGTTCAAAATGGAAGCATAAATTTTAAGTTCAAAATTTAGGGAAAAATAAAGGGAAAAATTAACTATGAGAGAGACGAATCCCACGAATTGTCCAACCTTATGGTGTTTTGCCTAAACTTTGACCATTAATTTAGGTTATAAAAATTCCTTTAATACTTAACAACTGACCTTGGACAAAATTATTTTTACTCTTTAATTTCCTATTATTCGGGAAATTATTAAGTTATTGCCAAAACAAACATTTGGCTAACTGTTAACTTTTCTAAGTCTAAAAAATTAATATTTTTATATAATTAAATCAATTTTGATATTGATACAAATTTTGAAACCAGAAAAATTTAGTAGTCTTATTTCTTTCTCTATTACGATCTATTTTGACTCGAAATAAATCCATTGGTTGCCGGTCATTGATGCATTATTTTTTCAGTTCTAACGATGGTTGTTATGTTATTATTCTCGTAACTTTTGCATATTAACAATGTCTACTCAAGTTCTTTAATGGATTTTTATCGATTATTTAGCTCTGATGGACGAATAAATCTTACTGAGTTCACCTTCTTCGCATTAATTATTGTGACGTTTCGCCAATCAAAGGCATCTATCGTCAAGGTAAAGATTTTCTCTCATTATACTGTAGAGGATGAGGTCATAAGAGACAATCAACTTTTCAATTCTCATGGAGTCATTATCCTCATGGATATGTGGGCAGCAATCATTATAAAAATACACCAACCCTAATTGAAGGATGTCCCTCCCGAGGATTAATGAATACACGATGATCTTTGTGCATTTGTATCATACATAATCATGAATTGAGGGATGAAGGTAATTGCAATTAGATATAATCAACTAAATATCAATTAAGAGACACTTACCCTCAGGCGAGTCAATAACCCAACTAACCTCAAGACTTGGCAGGTAGCCAGGATTAACTTTCAGCATGGTTGTGAAAAGTGGTATCTGGTGTAGAATCAAGGTTCTTTACACTACTAAACTTCAATACTTCTCATTTTTATTTATTTCTGTAAATTCTACCATGCGTAGTGACCTTACAAAGCTGATAATTACAACTATTCGAGCTATATATTGGAAAGCATTGCTGCATGGAGTTTTACCATTTCTGCCTTGAAAACAGCAAAAAGCTCCAGGTTTGGGGTCCCTTGAATCATGTGCTGCACAATAACTTTTGATCTAAACAAGAGAGAGCCACAAATTAGATAGCAATTGAAAGAGCATAAAATTAACAAAGGTTAATATGTATCAATTGATAAATAATAATTAAAAGAATTAATAATAATAAATTATTAATAATAATGATCTATACTTTTAGAGAAAAACAGAAACTCCATCAGAATCTGGAAAACCATCTAAAAGTTACAAGTTTCCAATGACATTAACCAAAGAGCTTGAGAATTTATCGGTAAATGGATGGAGGGCCAAGGTTAAGGACAATGCAACTAAAACAGATGGATATATAATCACATTCTGGCAGATGGCTAGAATTAAGACAATGAAAATGTAGGACGCTATGAACCTCTTAGTTAAACTCCTTGAGAAACATCGTCTTCTGGTGAAAAGCAAAGGAAAAGCAAGTAATTCTGGATGGAAAAGTGACGCATTTGTGTTTGAATTAGATAGCTTGTTTGATATTCGAGTTCGAGATATAATCCAGGAAATACAGAACAAATCAACAGACTTTATCCAGAGAGTAAAAATAGGAGGATATCAGAATATACAAAAACAAACAACTGAGAGGAAAAGTCATATATCTGGTCATGATAATAATTCGAGTGTAGACCAGTGTAGAAAGCAGAGCGGAAAGAAAGACTGCAGCACTTTGTACTTTTTTAAATCTGCAACAGAACAAGAGGCAGTTAGGTTTTCATGTGGAGGACATTAACTCTGGTGATTCAACTAACTATAATGCTACCACCGGGGACACGAAATACCATCAGCTTCATCATGGATGTTTTAACTATCAAGACAATGACATTTATTAGAAATCTCTTTGAATCTCATGCCATCTGCAATAGAGCAGTTCGTCTTGGTTTATTAGAAAATTGAGATACTGCCATGTTTTCTGCCACCTTGAAAGCTGATGTGGGTAATTTACATAACATGGTTATCTCAGCCTCAACAACACGCCTCAATAGAATTCTGTCTTGATATAATATCAGCTAGTTAAATGTCTAAATTAGTGAAACATACCCATATACTCTTCGTTACATTGGGATGGGAAGTTGCTCAAAATTGACTTGGACTGTTAACCTCGAAGGGAATAAGCGTCTTTGGCCGTGTAGTGTCTGGTCCATCTGATACACTGAAAGAAAGATTCGGTGGGTAACTTCCTGAGACAATACTTCTAACATAATTCAGGCGGAGGCTTGAATATATTTACTGGAAAAATGTGAATTTATGGATAATGTTACTGCCATTATTTTAGACATCATATCCATAGGACTATCTAGAGATCAGCTGACAAAAAAATGGTTTTATATCTGTCCTGCCAAAATCCTATCCTGTTTTTCTTGCTGGGAGAAATTTGAAAATTTAGTGAAGGTCAAGGGAAAGATAATGGCTGGTTTAAACATCTAAACAATTTCTGAACGATCTTTTCCAAGGAATAACCGAAATATTTGATTAACAAAAATTGTCTGAAGGAACAAAAGCTTAAAACTAAAAAGAAAGACCCGGCTGTGACCATTTGGAAGTGGTGATCGAATGTTGACATCAAAGTTGCCAGAAACTTTGGTGCCAAAGTAACATGGAGTAAATGAAAAAGTAGCGAAAATTAACATAATAGTTCTCCTCCACATACAAAACAAGAAAAAATCTATAACATACTTTTAGTATTATTTGAAAATTTCTTAAAGTTTTTTATTAATTAAGTACTGAAATTATATCACTTAAGCTTCTTCTTCTTCTTCTTCTTAAACATCTTGCTCGTTTTTTTCCGTTTACTGAAAAATATCTGATTTATAATCAAGCATTTATGGCGATGCTTAAATTCTAGCAAAATTTTAATAATTATAAGAATGAAATCTAAAAGTTCATTACACATTCTATTCCTAAGTTTAGTTTTTGTCGATATCACGATTGAAAATACCCTTTTTATATTTACGTTGCTTATTGGTATACTGTATAACTTCAAAGCAAATGGTGCTAAATCTCTTAATACAGGGATTCCAATTGCATCTTTAGTGTTAAAAATGTGGCACCAAAATAATGCTCCATCCCTTGGAAGCTCCGAATCAGAGGTGAAAACATCTTTCCATTGAATGTTTAGCATCTCAAGAATATCCAATTTAGACTGGTCAGCTAGTTCTAATGGTAAATCAGAAAAAGGAAGACAAGCTGAAGTAAGACAAATGTTGGGGGAAAAGTTTTTAATCTTTTTCAAAGTTTCATAATTTGAGGAGATTCACTTCACAAGTCCTTTAGAGCAAGTCTTGAGAAGGTTCAGACACCTCTGATAGATATACTCTAAGACTTCTAATGAGATTATTT
This sequence comes from Ceratothoa steindachneri, assembly GCA_963969495.1. Lineage (NCBI taxonomy): Eukaryota > Metazoa > Arthropoda > Malacostraca > Isopoda > Cymothoidae > Ceratothoa > Ceratothoa steindachneri. The sequence goes on along the minus strand of OZ018337.1, from coordinate 11,133,441 downwards.
TACTTTTACTTGTCAGTTTCCTTAAAAAGGCATAACCAAAGTCAGCTTTTTCAATATGCAAATAAATATTTGTTGAATGTATATCAGTTTCTAGATTCGCATTTTGTGAATAAATTATTCTTTTTAGCATAATAAGGTTACAATTTCCAAGTTCTTTCAGTACTTTACCATGCTCAGCTTGTTCACTTTGAAAGAGCAAATTGATTCGTTCAAATTCTGCTAAAATTGGAATTACAAATGTGAGATACAACTCATTTACTCGATCCAATTACATTCTGTGGAGCTCTCTTGCAAGATATTTATCACAGGGTGAAGAAGCAAGCTGGAAATTAAATTTTAAAGAATCCAAAGAATTAAACATTCTCTTGACACAGTTGATTCTTGCCAGCCATTTAGTTGAAGAGAGTTGAATCCATTGTAATGGTTACTTTCCATCTATCTAAATCCCTATAAGATTTTCTTCTTAAGGCAGACCGATGAAACCATTTTTCTAATCATATAATCTAAGCTAGATGCTAGATGCTCATAAGAATGGGAAGACACTAATTGAAGGAATTGCGATGATATTTTTTTTGCATTGTTACAACGAATACACAAGCAGAGATATCTTTATCATGCAATATCTGTAGATTCATAAAGTATTAAGGAAAATGAAGATTCGTTTATTTCTGCCACCTGTTATTTGAGCAATTCAAGCGGAATCACTTTTAATTGTTAATGCTGAGCACTTAGTTTGATGCAAACTCAAAGTCTCTGAAGCTGATAAACTCATTACTGCATCACTTCAGTAAAAAGATAAATGATGAGAAAAGTCTCGTATTCAGAGCAACCAATTAATCATTCCCTAAATAATTCAAGGAAAAAGAGTGATTACAAATGGAGACTCCAATGGTCATATTTTGATGAATCTATATTCCGAATTTTTACTATGGTCCTGCTTCGCGAAACGATTCTAAACGAAAATCATATTAGTTAAAATATCAATTATGTTATCAAATAACAAAACTTTACTAAAGGCAGCCTGAAATTATGAAGCCCATCTATGCACTAATGAGAACAACGTTTTTATCTCTCTCTAAACACGATAAAATCTTTCAAATGAAGATGATGTGCTTATTTTAGACCGAACTGAGTAAATCCTTATTTACTTGAGTCTTTGATAACATTCTTAAAACAGTCAAACCTTATCCACGAACTGATAAAAAAGGTAGTCATTTCTCTTTCCATTATTTGATTCTGTCTTTCCTACTTGACAAGTTTGGCTCCCTAACTTTCTCTAAAGGAAGACTTCAAACAATAAAGCTTTCTGCTCTATACCTCCGTTATTTCTTTCGCGTAAGATGAGCATGAATTTTAAAAATGTCTTTTCTTATTTCTAATCTTTCCATGATAACATTGCACCCATTACTCTTCTTTTATATTTCCGTTATTGTTCTCAACACTTCTACTACTTCTTCCCTCTCGTCAATTGCACCATTGTCAATGTACCTGAAATTTAATTTGCCGCACTAACTCTTTGGTCATATTCTCTGCGTTTAGATTTTCTCGCAGTGACTTCTGCTATTTCCTGTTTTATCTTCTTCCAGCCACTTAGAGAGACAGAGAGAGCAATGGCATCTTTCCCTTTTGCCCTCTTCTTTTATTGTTGTCAGATACAAATCCATTCTTGCTATGCTTTGTAATATTACAAACTATCGAGGATAAAAGTAAATTGGAGTAGGAGAAAATTGGATGTATTTGGCAAGGAAATTGTCCGCTTGCGAAAACAGGGAAATGAACAAATGACACTAATCATTTTTTCACGTTTATTCGTTCTACCATCTCTATTTGATAGATATTTTCATTGTCCTCACGCCAATAGACTGGCAAAAAGGTAACTTAACGGCCGATTATAATTATACAATATTTTGCTATAAATGGATTACAATGACCGTTACAAGATTTCAAGGAGATGAGTCATACAATTTGAAATCCCATTTGGCTTTTACTGGTCTATTTAATTCCTCTTTAAGCGATCACGTTCGTTCAAACAAGATATGTATCGTAAACGTAATTTCTCCCAACTGTTTGCACACTATATGCCTTACACATACCCGTTATGTAGAGTATATAGAGCACTATCTAAAACTAGAGAAGAAAATATAAAATTTTGATTTCCTTGAAATTAATCGCGTAAATTCCGTGAAAATTGCACAAAATATGTCATGAAATTTGCCTCTTAATTTTTCATCTTTATTTCACAATTATATTCATATTGATATGCAAATAAATACCAAGACCCCGCATTTATTTTATTTCTTAAAACTTACGATGTGCCCCACAACTTTTAAGCAACTCTGATCTCGCCTTATTAGAGACTTATTAATGGTATTATTCAATATCAAGATGGTTAGACCAGTAAAGCTGGATATATCATTCTGAAAACAGATTCTTAATTAAAATATGGAAGGAATGATACCGTGTGACATTTCCAAACATTACAAGCTGTTAAAAAGTTTGATTTCCTACATAATAAAGTAAAAACGTTCCCGGAAGATACCGGGTCCTCGGATTCAACAAAGAATATGGGTTGTCGTCAAAAAACAACTCCAAGAGAAGACTGCACTTTTGTTGATGAAGGGCCATTTTGATCCACCAGCAGATATATTACGATAATATGACGAGAAAAAGAAGGAATATGCTTCGCCATACTGTCATACATCGCTTGAGACAAGTAGGATTCATAACACGCTCGCCTGTTAAGAAATCACAAATAAGCAAGAATAATAGAGCTGCTATTATATTTGTAGCTACAAAGCATTTCTTGCGGGGAGCTTAAAAATGATTAATTCTCTTTTACGTGACAATTGCAAATTTACTTTGTTCTAAAAGAATGAGAAGCTGTAAATAAGTCGTCGTACAGGTGAGAGATTGAATCTCACATGTACAAAAATCACAGTTTAATTTGCAACTAATGACGATAAGGTGTAGGAAATGTTATTCAGTATTGGAGTTTGGCTGCTAGTGCGTTTATGCGTGAGAGCAAATCCCTTGGTATATGTAGAAGAATCTAATTTAAAAAATGTGGGCCCCTCTCGTCAAATATCTGGAGTATGTGAGCCACTTTCGTCAAATATTTGTAGTATGTGAGCCTGTTTTCATGGAAGAAAATGCAATAAAATTCAACTCGTCCAATGCACCAAATTTTGGAAGTGCAGCTACCGAATATCCGCAGAATTGATTTAAAACAAGGGCCAGCATAATTCGTATTATATTTTGTTTGTTTTCTTGAGATAATTATGTTATTTTACACCTATGACTGTTTTTATAATTATCATTATTAAGGTTTGGTGCCTCTTTTCTTCAAATACACATTATTTTCATCATATATTTTAGCTACTCTTTTATTCCTCATAAACTTACACACATACAAACACACACACACTTCATGAGAGTATAGCTTAGTGAATATTTTCCCTAGTCCTGTACGGTTGTTCGTTATTTAAATGTTCAGGTGAGGTTTCTCCAAGAATCGCCAATCATCTTTAGGTTAATTATTTTTCCAACTCTGTTTCAACTTATTTATCCTTATTAAATTTTATTATTATTTTTTCATTGCTCGTTACTTATATTTTTATTATACGCATTGAATTCACTCTCTTTCATTGTTGAATTTTTAACTTCAATGACTATTTGGCATCGTTTGTATTAGGAAATTTGCATCCGAAAATCATTATTGAATTCACAACAACCACGTTTTTTTCTGGTGTACATAGGTATTGAAATAAGAGTAATATTTCATTCTAACTAGTAGAGATTTAGATAATACATTTACCAGCTATCAGGAGTGCCTGGTAGACGTTTCTCAGACACAATCTTTATATCTTCAATAAGGCGTGAGGACTTTTCGAGTTATCCTAGAAAAATAGACCGGTTAAGTAGCCAGATGAAGTCATTCTTTTTAAAAGTACTATATTATTGCGGTGGTCAGAGACACCTAATTGAATTGAGTGAAGAATTTTCTCAAGGTATGAGAGTGTGAAGATTGCTATAAAAAACTACGGTACAGCCAATTACTTGGCCATTAAATATTTTCTATGTTGACAATGGCCAATTTTTAGCTAAAACTTGAGTGACCTTGAAAACCATTTCTATCTCTCTATCTATTTATATTTAAAAATTTTTAACATTATATCTTTACCAAGCCTTCTGGGTAGAGCAATGTTCACCCATTATCTTTGAGAAGGAAGGTAATGCAACTTTTAATAATAATTCCTCTGTATTATTTCTATTTGTAAGTCTACCTCTTGTTTTTTATTTCGTTCTACAATTTCAAGTTTCAATGCATTTCTCTCTGATCCAATGTGTATTCAAATATTTATTTCAGCCTAAAGCTACCAAAAGCATACCTTTCTTTCAGATCTACGGCAATCCTACTTGAAGAATAAGGTATTTGGTATTTTTCTCTACCGTAATTATAAATAATACCCTTATATCCATATATAACTACCTAACCTGAATATAAAACGGGGGTGTTATGAATAAATTAATCTTATGCTTTTTTAAAGTGCTTAATACAAAATTGCCCAATACTCTTTTAATATTTCCTTTGAATGTGGTTTTGCTAAATGAATAACAACAAAGAGTTAAAAATAATAAGTTAATTATTAGAGAAGATTATAAAGAGGGTAGAGAAAAGCCATGATTATCATGAAGCTAACCAAAAAATTAAAATAAGTTCTCAGTTTTTTATGGAGAACTCTCTTTAATTATATGAAAGATTTTCTCCGTATTTTTCCTTTGAATAACGTTTGGAATAAAACTTTCTAAAGAACATACAACTTTACTTACTTACAACTTTTACTCATTACAAAGAGTTTAATGGGATATAGAGTTATATAAAAGAATATATAATACAGATACTCCCAAATTAATAAATTACTGGATTTTAATGTAAAAAGTAATTTGAATAGATGAAATTTAATTATAAGGTAATAAAATCGTTTGGGTGTTTTTTGAACTTACAAAAGAATAATGAAGATTGGACCAGCATTTCCCGAGATCTTTGCAGCAAAATAAAAGTTTATTCCTGCCTTGAATAAAGCTGATTAGGATTTGAAGCAAAATGATCGCTCATTGGGTGTGTCCTTATCATAAAATCTCTCAATAAGTCTCTGATTCTAGCAAGGCAAAAGGTAGTATTCTGAATGAGAAAAGTCCGAGTATGTTGGATGAGTCCTTAGCTAGAATAAATATTAATTGTATCCCGCACTACACTTTCTATGAATGGTCCGGTAATGTTTTACAAAACACGAGTCTTTTGCAGTTGGTTTCAAATTCTTTGACTCTTCGCAGTTATGCAGCGTATATCTCTACTCTATTTTACTTCAGAATAGATATTTGTTGAAAAACCTAGAGTCATATTTAAGTCGCATAGATAAACGATATTTGAGTGAATGATCTCGGAAAATGAAGAAACTATTATGTAGAGAAAATTTTATACTGTATTTTCATTCATCCAAATTTGTTTATTTTTTTATCTCCTTGCCCTTATTTCAGCCTTATTAGTATCGATTGGCTAAATTGTTTCTTCTTTTGCCATCCTAAAAGTTTGTTCTTTCCAATGACCCTTTATTTTGCCTTTAAAAACTCCTGTTTCTTGTCTCAGGTGCTCATCACGTCTTATTTCACTTTATCTTTTACTATATACGAGTATATTAGATTAATAAACAATAACTAACTTTAAGCTCAATGTAGTTAGAGCACCATCCATTTCTCTTAAGACAAAAATTTTCTAGGAGTTAGAAAACAAAGGAAGTTTTGCAGCGGATCAAGGATTTCTTACCATTAGCATTACCTAAGACCATTCACATCAATCTATATCTAAAATAAGAAAAGGCAAATAACCATTCATCTTTTAGAGAAGAGGGTTATATATACATATATATAAGTATATATATATATATATATATATATATATATATATATATATATATATATATGTATATATATATATATATATTTATATATATATATTTATATATATATATATAATATATATATATATATATATATATATATATATATATATATATATATATATATATATATATGTGAAAAACTCACAAAGCCCACAGAGAAAATTAATACGTGGATTCCAAGTACTTGGATTTTATTTCGAGTTCTTTATCAAGGAATAACAGAAGTATTGAAAATTGTAATATTTATAAGGATTATAGAGAGGAGAGGGAACGCCCACAAAAAAAGCAAATAACCAACAACATAATGAATTAATATTATATGTAAACCTTAGTAGGAGCGAAGTTAAATACAAAAAAAGAACATTAAATCAGGTAAGTTCAAAAGACTGAAGGTTAACAAGAGGATTAAAATACCGCCCAGGCAATTAAGGATGAAAAAACATCTTAACGAGAAATTAACCTCAGAGGTCAGGATCTAAACACCAAGGTAAAATAAGTACAAATGTTCTAAAGACTTGACTCAAATGGAAATAAATACAGACAAAAACATAAGTCTAGATAGATGCACACAAAATACAATTATATTGTTTGGGATTAATGTAAATATTCAGTCTCAAATGAAAAGTTTCGACAGTACATTGTGAATATAATTTAAAAAATAACCATCAAGTTTATATAAGCCAGGACTTAAAATAAATTTGGTTATTTACAAATAAAGGTTGATTCAATGATATTTCGGAAAATTGTATCGTTATGATGACAAATAATTTTAGCAGAATTCCACTCAATATTGTGATTAAGATGTGATATATGAACATTAAATGAGCTAATTTACAATTAAGTTATACGGATTCAACTGTTAAATTGTATCTCTTACGGGTGTTAGATAGAAACAACGTGTGGTCATAAATAGCGAAGAGTCTTCTAGTTTGATTTAACAACTGGGTACCTCAGGGATCCGTTACGTGCACTGTCTTATTTTTGGTTTATGTTAATAATGACTTGGATATTAGTTTAGTTAGCAAAGTTTTTAAGTTCGCTGATGACGCTAAGCTTTAAGGGCGTGCTTCCTCTGAGAAAGAGAGAACAAATTCTTTTTCCAAAGGATTTAGATATTCTAGCTACGTGTGAGCCCAAATAGCTAATAGAGTTCAAAGTGTCAGAGAAAATGGACCTTAGATTCATTTTATCAACGACTCCAAGTCAAAAAAGCAGTGATTAGCTGGTTGTCAAGTGACAAATAAAGCTTTATGTTTCATTCCGCGTAACTTAAAATAAAAATATAGATATAACTTTGGCTTTGTACATGTCACTTGTCTGTCCTCATCCTGAGTATACAATTTAGTCCTGTTCGCCTTTTCTTATGAAGGATTTAGAAAGAGTCGACAGACTTACATTATAAGGCCACTTAGATGATTCCACAACTTCGCCATAAATAATACAAGGTTAAATTAAAAGACTTATGTTTGACATTTCTTAAAACGCGTTAAATATGAGACAACTGTTTCAAAATTCTGACGTTTAAAAAGGTTTTCATAATATTACCCCTGACCACCTTTTCCTTGGAATAACGAAGTGTTACTAGAAATCATAGCTTTAGGTTGTTTCATCCTAAGGCCAATAAAATAAAAATACCATAAAATTTCTTCTCGTTTAAGATAATAACCACTTGTAATAGCTTTCCTATTTCAGTAGTATCGATACTTTCAGTATATATGTTAAATAATGGAAATGCCAATTATTTGCAAATAATAACACTTCATAAAATAAAATTTGCAGTATCTTTGGTGATCTGGATGATTGAGAGATGACAATTCAACCCTTTTCCTCATGGGCTATCCTCGTGTGGACCCGAGGGTCTTTACCAGTTCCTTGTACTTTAACACTGTAAAAACTATAAAGAATCCGTTCATAGTATTTTCTGTAACTTATCATTGAAAAACAAAGGAGGTGTAAATTGTCATGTGGAAACTGAGTTTCTTTGCTTTTGTCGAAAACATATTCTATGTAAATTGAAAGACTATATTGCTTTGGGTCATCCCACCACACTCTATTTATGTAACTAGTAGTAAACATATCCTTTAGTGACAAAGAAAGGATCACTTGGTAATTATGCCCCCATGGATTTCGAAATGGATCGATCCAGTACTTTTCGTGTGATGAGAAAAACAAAATTGAAAAACATAACCCATTTTAAGTTGACGGGGAATGGCTAGATCATCATTAATCTAAACTAAATTAATCACTGACATATTATATATCCTCTAAAAAATAACGTTGCTCCTCTCCCTAATATTTTACATCGACTTATGGAGTAATTCTCATATATAAATATATATATTTATATATATATATATATATATATATATATATATATATATATATATATACGAGGGGGAGTCAAAAAGTTCTCAGATAAATGGCATAAAATTTTTATTTGTAATAATACTGTAATCATTTTTCTACATAAGCTCCATTAACATCTATACACTTTCTTAATCTATGAATCCAACGGTAAAGACCATCTTTGTAGAATTCACGGGGTTGTCTCTGGCACCAAGTAATGACCTGCTTTTTTGCTTCATCTAATGATTGAAACCGGGTTCCTTTTAGGTGTCCCTTTAAATTTGGTTAGGTTAGGTAACCTAACCTAACCTAACCTAACCTAACCTAACCTAACCTAACCTAACCAAATTTAAAGGGACACCTAAAAGGAACCCGGTTTCAATCATTAGATGAAGCAAAAAAGCAGGTCATTACTTGGTGCCAGAGACAACCCCGTGAATTCTACAAAGATGGTCTTTACCGTTGGATTCATAGATTAAGAAAGTGTATAGATGTTAATGGAGCTTATGTAGAAAAATGATTACAGTATTATTACAAATAAAAATTTTATGCCATTTGTCTGAGAACTTTTTGACTCACCTACGTATATATATATATATATATATATATATATATATATATATAAATAAATATTTAGCGTATCAAGTTTTTATATATGAATTTTAATAAGTATTTTATCATATATTGTTCCCTTTCTTTGAAATGGTGTCCTATAGAAAAATACCTGAGCCTTACATCGTTCATATCATCTACCACTAGTTTATAGAGACTGCTTTTGAAATTCACATTCCTATTTTTTGGTTTCATCAAGCCTGTTCTATTCTTTATTTTTAACCTACCTCTCTTTCAGTTCGTTCTTTGCGATTGCTGCATACATAATTTGTATTTCCTTTCTCGATAAATAAAAAAAGTTTTCAAGTTCACAGCTACATATGTAGTTTGGCTTCACGACAATTAATTTTTCCCCCTTGAGCTCAACGGCAATGAGAATTGTGAGTTACTTGGAGAAGCGATGCTCGGTATCATGGCGTTCAAGGTTATGGAAAATTCATGGGATTCTTTTTCCGAGTCGAGAGTTTACTTACAAATTCAGGACTTTAGAATTTTTGGTCAGACTCGGCATTTTCTAAAATTCGGTACCATTTTAAATTATTTTGGGTTAACTCGAATGACATATTTATTCCTTTTTGCTTCGTTATTGGTGTTAGTGTATTCATGCTAGCTACGTTGGATTTATATTTTATGTATTATTGATCATTGTTGAACGATTTAAAATTAATTGCTCTCTCTCTCTCCCTCTCTCTCTCTCTCTCTCTCTCTCTCTCTCTCTCTCTCTCTCTCTCTCTCTCTCTCTCTCTCTCTCTCTCTCTCTCTCTCTCTCTCTCTCTCTCTCTCTCTCTCTCTAACGGTTTAAATTAGCCAAAAAGCAAACTCATACATTGACTGAAATAATTAGCACACGAGAAATGTTTCAAATGTTTTGGGTGAAAGAGTAAAATTAAATGACTCTCTGTGTTTGTTATGGTGGAGAAACCGTCCACAGAAATACTAAGAAAACAAAGATTATTTCGTCAACAATGTTCATCCTTCGCTCTACTCCGCGCTCCTGCACTCTTTATGTCGGTCTTAAGGTAAAATGGTTCTTCGAAACTTGAAATCTAATTATGAGAGTGAAAGGGTAGGTAGGTAGTTAGGTAGGTACGTACCTTCATGCCTCCCTCGCATTCTGGACGACATCACACAAACAGATAATGAAATGCACATAAAGATCAGAAAGTCACTCTTTGGTAACCCCGAAGAAACTGGGGCTGAACGCCGAAAGGGACACTAGTTCTCATTCGAGAGATTTCCAGAACAAGGAAATAGTGGGTATGTTGTGCTATGAAGATCAAAGGGGAATGATAGTGGTGTGTTGATCAGCTATGAGCCTTCAGAGCTGATTACCCGCACAGGGGTGGGTATCAGCGTATCTGATCAATTGAAGGCCAGTTCGGGCAACCGTGGAATTTTTGGTGTCTGCATCTTTTGAAATGACCCGCTACTTTGACACCAGAAATCCAACGCCCGTTCCCATAAGCCAGTGACAGCTCCGCAGAGAGGGTGTCCCTGTCCTATGGCAAGCTGGAAATTATCCAGTTTCCACATGCATCCTCTTCTAAAATTGCACGGCGATAAACTCTAAAGTTACCTTCGCAATATCAAATTGGTAGTCGATTATTGTTCTAAAATAATCGAGTTTAGGTCAGTCTTTCATTACCTTGGTATACTTCAAACAGGAATTCACTACAACTTTATACAGGGTGGGACAGAAGTCTTTAGATAGGTTGAAAACGAGAAGTATACAAAGGTTGTTAGTGTCATGAGAGTTGAGCAAAATTGGAAGGTAGCAATAGAAGAAGATCTATTGGCCCGTCTAAAACGATCGGAACGCCTGTTTTTCCATCAAATCATCTTCCATTACTTTTGCCAGAAAAATCCATGTTTTTAAAAATTGTTGTACGATAATCCCCTACTACGATTGGGTAGTAGTTACACTAATTTTGATGTATTAAACGAAAGTTATCAGCAGAATAACAATTGACTAAAACAACTGACGCCTCCAAAATGAGACGAACGGCAGCGGAAACGAAATTTCAATTGGAATATAAAGAGTAAATTACATTACGTAACAATGGTCTTTTTTATGTGCATTTTTCATGTTTTATATGTATTTTTGCCACTGAATTTGAATATTGCCTCAGTTATGGGATATCATCAGCATTTATATAGATTTTATTAGTTTTACATTTAATATTTATATAAGCAATCTTACCTTATAACAATATGTTTAGTTCAACCTATTCCGATTTTGCAAGTATATTGAGACAATACCATGTCTATTTTACATATTGAAACGTATTTTAGAATTGTAAAGAAAATAAGAAAACATAATTAAAATAATTTACATCAAAACTGCTGTCACCATCGTGTTTTCTAGTTTTAACGCTTTTCTTTTCTAAGAAGAGACTATAAATAGTCTCTCATCATGGCAGTATCACATCTTCATTTTTATCTTTGTATTAATGATGATCATCAGCTCTGTTATGCCACAAAGCAAAAGAGGAACGAATGTTTTGTTAATCAAACTTGCTAACGAGGAAAGAAGGCAAGCATCTTAGAGTCTCCATGAGCATCTCAATTATTTTGTCACGAAACTCTAACATTAGCGTAGTTATCTTTCCTCTGTAAGGAGTTAATGAGAGGCAGAGATGGATTTTGGTTTCCATTGTGTTTAACACTACTTTGAGACTTTGCGTTAAGCTGTCTATGGACAATTGCCATTCCTCAAGATCATTCGCCTATCCAACAGCAGTATTGCTCTTGGGCTGGTGGCACCCCTGGTTCTGCCCAGGACGCCAACCTGGAGGGTACCACCTTCGACCATTTGTCGCCACGCCTCTGATGCCAAAGCTTCTACAACGACCGGAGTATTGCATTCAGCCTTTTTGGAGCATACCTCGTCTCACGCTGGAACCGTGCTAGTGTATACGGATGGGCTTAAGTTCCAAGAAGGGGTCGGTTTCCATGCTGCATCGCCTCTGTTTAAAGTCAGTGGGGCTCTGCCAGGCGCTGCGTCTGTCTCAAGGCCGGGTTAGTCGCAATACACCGCTAGATACGGGAGATAAAGCGACGTGACGGGTTGGGAGACTGGATTGTGATTTTTAGCGAAAAAACAAAACACCTTGAGTTCTCTCGGTAGATTGGAATCTCCGCATCCCCTGGTTCGTGATATCAATGACGCAACAGTTTTTGCGAGCCGAGCGGATGCCGAGATTATCTTATGCTGGGTTCCTGGATATGTAGGAATTTCGGTGAATGAGCGAGCCGATCAAGGGGCCAAAGAGTCTGCGAGGACTTTACAACCAGACCACCGATTCGCTCTTCGTCACACCGATTACATGGCTCTCCGGGCTGCTTGGCAAAGAAGATGGAAGAGGGTCGAGGGAAATCTAAAGTTGTGTGCTACTGCGCCGCGACGCGACTGTTCCCATGACTTACCCCCCAATGCCTCGTTGGCTTCAGCTTTATTTTTATTCTCTACGAATTGGCACACTGACGAGACGCACCGCCATTTGATGAAGCGCTAGGCTGCGCCTTATCGTGATGACTGCGTTGTCCCCTAGACTGTTGGGCACATTCTTGTTGAATGTCCCAATCTGGGTGATATTTGCGCAAGCTACCTGTCCTAGTACCAGGATGAGCGGGGTCGCTAATGCTTTCCCTTGTACTCGGGACGGCTTCGTGCAAACTGACTTTATGAATTTTTGGAAAAGGCTGGCCTCCTCCACTTTATTTAACTGTTTTTTTTTGTTTATTTTTGTTGTTGTTGTCGTTATGGTTTCTTTGTAAGTTGCACGTTCGTGCGCCTGGATGTAGCTGGCCTCCCGTCGACGCCGGAGTGTACTTGCTGCTTGATGCCCTTTTGCTTTTTATTTTTATTATTATTATTAGTGTTGTGTGTTTTGATTTAAATATTGTTATTTTAATGTATCCTACTACTAGGATGTCGTAAGTACGACGACTTATGCCCTTGTAGGCATTCACCATACGGGCTCCTAAAATAAAAAAGCACTCCCGATTTCTCCTCCTAATGGGGGATTTTAAGGCAGCTGCAAACAAGCGAAAAGGACCTACATCAGAGATCACTTTGCTCCCCTCTGTGAGAGTCTATTCTATATATTTCCTACCCAAGTGGAGCCTAAAGCTAAGTTTATTTCGGTGAGATAAGGATTCATTAGAGCCCTTCTTGGCCTTCTCGACTTTGTCGAAAATTGTTTATTACACATTTGACTTTGAAGCCTTCAAATCGGCTTCTTTCCTATCGTGACTAAGCTGAACACTGAAGGCAATCTGATCCTTTAGCGTGAAGCCTTTTTGAATTCAATCTTGTCCGTCATTTGAAGCTATTTGGTGTTCAGGAGACTTCTTTACAGGAGTGTACCTAGTCTTTGAAATTCATTACTAAGCTTAAGAACTGTGCTGCTTAATGCAATACCCTAAGAAACTATCTACTTAGAGTTCAGCACAATTTCTTTTGTGCAGAATGACAATGATTTTACACTATTCTTTGAAAAGAACCAAATCTGGAATAGAAGAAGATTGAAACATTAATTGGATTAATCTCAACAGCCATTAAAGTGTCCTTTTAGCCTACTTGTTCACTAATCATTTCAAATTCCGTAAAAGAGTTGTCATTATTCTTTTGATTTATTTAGTACTTATGTTATGTCTTTCTTATCATTTATTTGTTTATGTCTTTTTGTGTATCTTTTAATCGATTACGTTGTACAGTATACTCTTAATATTTTTTATAGGAAAAATAGCACAACTTTCTTATTCCATTTGAACCTTTAGTTCAATTCTTTTCTTCTTCATAACTTTAAAAACATTAAAATAATTTTTTTTTACAATTTTAATCTAAGAACCTGAAGATGGGCATTTTGCCTGAAACGTTGTTTCCAAAAAAGCAATATTTATATGTACTTGAGCATCTTCTGCGCCCTTGCCTTCGCTGTGAAATTTTATATATATATATATATATATATATATATATATATATATATATATATATATATATATATATATATATATATATATATATATATATATATATATATATATATATATATATATATATATATATATATATATATATATATATATATATATATATTTATATATATATATATATATATATATATATATATATATATATATATATATATATATATATATATATATATATATATATGTACACATATATGGTAAAATAAGCACAACAAAGCTCATTTCAAATCGTTCAAACGCTAAGCCTCTTCTTCAATGGGAATGTAACGCTTAATCGGAACATTCTCTAACAAACATTGCTGTAAGTTTTAACTATTTTACAGATCATAGGAATTTGTTTTTGTTTATGTCCGCCCACGAATTTTCTAATAATTCATATATATATATATATATATATATATATATGTGTGTGTGTGTGTGTGTTTAAAATAATTGTCTTTTAATGTAGACAAAGTGTTTTTATTATGCATGTTAAAAAAAGGGCTTTTTTTCGGAGGGGATTTTAGGCTGTCGCAAATCGCATCATATATTATTATATATATTTTTTTACTTAATTTAGAAATAGGAGGCTTCGTCCTCCATAGCCCCCACTCATCCTGCAAATAAATAAAACTCGTAAATATTCCTCATTCGAAAAAGCCTATCCTTGGTTTCAAACTCATCGGCGCAATTGTTAAAATTCGTTAGGCCTCTTTTGTTTATAGCGGTTACGTAACTTGTCGCATCTATATATTCACAATTATAACATCTTAATTAAAAAAGAAATATTTAGAGTGTCTTCAAAAATAAAAAATAAACCTTTGCGTATCCGAACCTTTTGAGGCGAATTCTTTACCAAAATTAAACTAATAAACTAACTAGATTCCTTCAATTCGAAGATGGCGGCCAATCATTTTTTCGTCATTATACTCCTATGATAATTAAGGAATTATTTGTCCACATTCAGTACTGAATCTTCAATTTATCCTAGAAATAGACGCATTTGTTTATTTTAAAAAAAAATAGAAATATTTATAACAAATCGCACACGAAACTCGATTGCGGGCATAAACTGATTTTTTTTTTTTTTTTAAATATGCGAATAAAAAGATGAACGAATTTGTTACAATATCGCCATGTTTGCTAGGCATTCCACACTGAAATCATTAGATTCATAGAACTATCTATTTTATTACCAGTCATATATATTGTTCTTAATTTCCGAAATAGCTAAACCAACACCCCCCCGTTGTTTCTTTAATTTAGGACAACAGAACAGAAAGCATTCTTTTTAACATGGCCACTGCTTAGCAAGCTCTGTAGCGCAGCCAAATTCCTAATTTAATCCCATCTTCGTTTCAACCGAGAAATATATTCTCTTTTCTCCACTACACATCAAACATTTACCAATGTAGACTTTTCTCGAGGAAATCCAAAAGAAATCCAGCTTTACATTTTGCTGAGACAGATTCCTGCGTCTCATAAATGCGACAGTCAAAGATGGTATTTTTGATGCTCCTTAAATAAAAAAAAATCCCAATTCGACAAATCCAAGGGTGAGAATGAGAGTTACGACTGAATTTCACCCGAGTCTATCGTCGCAAACTTTCCAGGAAATCAACCAACTCCTGGGTATGAACGTATTGGGTAGGAATTTGTGCCAAAAGTACACTCTTTGGTACACATATGTCTGGCAAGCAAACTTTTCTCATGTAGACCTTTTTCCAGACAACTGCGACGATTATAGTGAAGATCAAGGCCTTTGCATCAACATGTCCGATCTATGAAGGCAAATACAAGAGTAGGTGGGATAAAACATGCCTTCATACTACTGGTTCTGAAGATGTCCCAGATGTGAAACCCAAACGAAAACCTTAGAAAAGTCATTTTCTACTCAATGGTGTAATTCTGCAGCAGTTCACATTTTTAAAATTTGTAAATAGGTAACTATCCTTTGATCAAATAAATATGCTTATTTCACATTATATTCATATTCGTTTTATTTTAATAATATATATATATATATAAAATAAATATAGACGTGATTGAAGAAAACTAGTAATATTTTTAATTCAACTTGTCAAATTGCAAATAAACAATGAAAAACCTCTGTAATCAACTAGGTCAAGATGAGGCCATTTTCCTGGTTGCAGTTTTATTAGAATTCAGAAATGAATTCCGCATAATTTAAACAACATTATATCCCCCCCAATATTACTGAATTTCAGTTAAGTTAAGTTAATTAATTATAGATTTCATCCGTTAATTTTAAACTAGGTAAAAGGACTTCAGAGTAGAACATGTTTCAAATCAATAATGCATTTAAATAAATAAATAGAAAAGTAAAATATACTCGACCATTGTTAACTTACACTTTTTACTCCTTTCTATTATAGTGTCCCTAAATTCTGAGCATAGGCAAAATGCATATTTTATTTCATTGAAGTATTAATAAATAGCATCATCAATGTTATTTCAACCATTTGTGAAGCAAAGATATATTTGCTTTGCGAGATTCACCCGATGAACTCGAGGCTAAATCTCCGCATTTGCGTCAACTTGAGCACATTCCTTTATGGTGCGCTCTTCCCTCGGGTGTCTTTAATATTAATTGAATACACCTTCTCTTTTAACAGACCCCAGAAAAAGAAGTCAAAGGGGGTAAAGTCTGTTAAACGAGGATACCATTGTGATATTTCAGGTCTCCAGACTTTAGGGACACCCTGTATAACGTCAGCTCATTTAATTTCTGTCTGAAATTATCTTTACTTAGGAACGGAAATTCAACTACAACTCTTGGATTGCACCAATCACACGATATAGAAAAGAAGTTACAAATATTAGCGAAATAAATCTACAAATAAAGGTGAATCCAGTCTTATTCCTCGCCCAATTTTACGATTGAAAATAATTGGAATTTGAAATATCCTCCAACGTATTAAACGCAAGAAGCAAAATTCCACCTGAAGTTAAAATGAGTTCAAAATCTCCAAATTTGTACGAGAATGAATATTCTAAGCATCGGTTAATTCGAATGATTCAAAATAAAAGGACAGGTTTTGCCTCCATTGATTATATTCATCTCTTTTACAAAGTTCTTTACTCCGATTATCTCCATTTTTCAAAGGGAGATCAACTTGCCCCTTTCTTAAAGGGGGATTTTTCTCACAACGGAAAGAAAGGCGAAATCGTATCGGTAAAGTCGATCACACATCTTCGCCTCTGTATCGCCCAGTGATAAGAATCAACTTTCGCGCCAAGGAAAACGTGTCACTTCCGCACACCATTTCCATAAAGCAAATCCACGTACATGTGTGTGGCCATTCCTTTAAGCCTTGAGTATAGAAACTTACACCACCGAGCACCGTCCCCATTCTAGCAAATAATAAAAAACATCAGATGAAATTATTGTCTAAAGTATTTTTTATAGGATATTCACTGATATTCTCTTAACTACGCTTCACAGAAGGACATTCTAAGTTGAAATGAGTTTTTTAGTAAAATAGTTATCGGTAAAGACTTTAAAACGTTCCAATATTATTTTGAGGCCATCCGATTGCAAGTTGTTTTTTTGTTGTGTTCAAACCTTGAATGGAAAATTAATCTGAAACATTTAAAATTTGATATAATATTATGAAATGGCTTCGATGCCACTTAGCTTAAACAGAAAACCTAGAGCCTCTCTTTCGAAGGAGAAAGGATCATTTATGTCGAGGTTTTACCGCCGATATTCACTCAGGAGGCCTTTTATTTCTCAGTGGAGCCTACTGATTAACGTGGATGCAGAACCAAGGGTGCCTCCAGCGTATGGCAGCCGTTAAGATTTTGATCCGAATCGTGGCCACATTCAAAGACTAACCAAACCTGAAAAAAACCTACACTTCGTTATTCAAAAGGCTTCTTGCATCAAACCTTTTGCGGGTTAAAGATGGTAGCTCTGGAGAGGAGTTAAAGGTAATTTTAGCAAAGAGCGCTCAATGACACAGGTCCGAATACAATAACCATTATTCATTTTTTTATAACGGTTAAAATAGTTTGGCCCTATTTTTATGTTACTATATCTCACATTTTCTTTCTTTAGTTTTAATGGCAACTTAATAATAATTTCCTTAGCATTTTACCGGGTTATGTTACCAGTTTTCATTTCTTTGGGCTTTTAAAATAGGTACATCTATTATATATCACGTGTCATATGATTCTTAATTATTATATATATATATATATATATATATATATATATATATATATATATACAGTGTGGTGAAATAAGTATTCGAACATCTTAAAAATTCAATTATAATACAATAATACTCTATCGAACTTCATGAAATTTCCCCAATTGATGTATAATAATGTATAAAGTTAAAATTTATGTGCACAAAATGCCATCAAACAGAATTGATATTCAGTAAAATTAAAATTCATGAAATCAGGGGGGAAAAAAATATTTGTACAGAAACATAAACCTAACTAAATTCCTTTTTAAGAGTACATGAAAGACATACTATTAGTTGTGATGATGCAAAGAAGCTTCTAGAGGGCTCTAATAATATGTGCCTGTAGTCAACAAGAGCTCAGAAAATATTGGAATGCCATTCAGCAGGCAACATTCACGCAGTAAAGACGTTATCATGGTGAATTAAAAGAACTCTCCAATGGCCAAAACAAGTCGATCCTGAATCTCTTACAGATTAGCTGAGCTACCGGAATATATCCGAACAGCTAAAAATACTTATCAGCAACATTGGCTCTGTCATTTTTAAGTGGAAAAAGGTGGGATCCATCGACAACCTTCAACTTTGCAGGGCTCCTCGGAAGATTTTCCACAAAGATTCTCGAGTAATACTCAAGAAGGTTAGAGCTCCGATTACCCGTATGAAGCTTCACTATCGCCTATTTCTGGTCATTGGAGAGTTGTTTATTATTCAGCATCATGACGTCTTTACTGCGAGAACGTTGACTACTGAATGGCATCACATGATTTTAAGCCTCACAGGCTACGGAAAACAATTTTTAACTTCGCACGTGAACATTTGGAGAAATCAGCTGAGTTCTTGGAAAATTTCCTGTGTTCAGAAAAAAAATAAAATAGAATAGTTTGGCCGTAATGAGGGCCGTCATGTCTGAAGGAAAGGTGGCAGTGCCAACGACCTTAAGAACACCATCCCTACCGTGAAGTTTGGGGGAGGTAGCATCATGGGGTGGGGGTGTTTCTCCTCTTAGGGTACTGGCAATCTCCACCTCTTAGATTGGACCATGACTTCGGCATTCTACAATCACATTCTAGAACATCTGTTCGTTTCTGTAGAAAGCTTTGATTTGGAGAGTGATGGACCTTTAAACAAGATACTACCCTAAAGCATTCCGCGAAAACTAATCGGGAAGGATTCCGTAAAGACAATGTAAATATTTTTGAGTGACCTTGTCAGTCACCAAATTTGAACCCAATATGTAGAGAACTTGTGGCGCACATTGAAGAGAAAGTTTCACTTGAGGGCTCCCAAGAACTTTAAAGAATTGAAGGTTACTTTCAGTTAAGAATGGGCCGAGATACCCAAAGGAATGTTGCAGGGCACTAGTGAAGAAAACCAGGAAACGATTGATGGCGATGAAAACCAAAAAGGATAAGCAACTAAGTATTAATAGCGATATATCTATTTGTATAAATACTTTAACACCCCTATTTTCATTAATTTGAATTTTACTGAATAGTAATTCTGTTTCCTGCCTTTTTGTGCACAGAACTTTACCTTACATTAATATACATTTATTGTTTAAAATTCACGAAGTTTGATGGGTTGCAAGTATATTAAAATTGAATTTTAAAAATGTACGAATATTTATTTCACACCACTGTATATATTGCGAGGGGTATTTGAGTTCATTTCGTTTTTAGTTAATTACACCTCAAACTAATTAAATGATTATATAATCACTTTTAAGATTACATGATAAACTCAAGGAATGAAAATCCATGCAGAGAATAGTTATTTAACATATTTGGTTTTTCCCTGATGAAAAAAGGTCTAACAGAAGAAATGAGAGGTGGTTTTGTGCAGATCCTTATGAAGTACGCAGAGTGATGCACACCAAATTTCCATTGACTGTGATGGTTTTAGAAGTGGCGAGTAGATAAGGTCATGTCATACCACTCCACTTTTTCCACAGGGTCGTAGGAATTAATGACGCTGGACACATTTAGGTTCTGGAAACTGTTATTAAGCCCTGAAAAGATGAAGTACGCATTGGAAGGCAAGACATAATTCAGCATCTCTCAGCACAATTCCACAAGCCCCTAGTAACCAAATAATGGATGTCAGACAATCTTTACGATCATGGAAGACCCAATATCGGGCCTCCAACTCACCACATTTTAATCTTATGGACTCCCATCTGGGAAGCGCCCATGAAAGGCAGACTACTCCACATCCTCATAGCTTCACTGAAGGGCGCCATTGTCCAGATAATGTCCTAAGTTAATAAGTATCATATAGTGCCAGCATATCAGCGGTTTCGGCCTCGCATTGAAACATTCAATACGGGAATAATTTGATTAAAAATAATGATTGAGACTAATTTCACAAAGTTCATTCAATTATATTTATTTTTTTGCTGAAATTTATAGTTTTTTATTAACATACCTATAACCTGCACAAATACCCTTTGCACCATATATATATATATATATATATATATATATATATATATATATATATATATATCCATTATTTAAAATTCAAATGGAAGATCCAAACGAGAAGAAAATGAATAAATTAAATCATAAAAGCAAAGATGGAACAAATTATGACTCAAATGTGAACTTGTCCTCTTGCTCGGAGAGGCAGTCTCATTGGGAGTGAGTTCCTCTTAATCCTCATCTGACTCGGGTATTGCGATGCTCTAATTTCTAGTCTCAGGTTTTGGCATTAAATTAATGCTTGGAATTTCTTTAAACAATTTTGTCTAAAACATGAAAGAAACGTACCTTGTGCTTGAATATTAACGGGAAAATAAATAAATACCAATTCCTCTTCCACATATAGTGACTTAGCTACACTAGTCTACTTATAAGCTAAATTGCATCACCCACATTTGGTGAGGTTGAGTTAGAGGTTACTGGTAGCCTATTGGTTAGCGTGGTGGTTAAAACCGCTATGAACGCATAGGTCCGAACCACCACTTCTAAGTTTATTCTCTATAATGGATAAAGGTTATATTCCTTTATTCCGCTTGGCTACACTAGTCTAGAAGAAATTAGGTAGTGTATGATCCTTTCAAAATTCCTATGGGTTATATATTTGGGTGGAAAGATTTTCCACTTTTTCGAATCTCTTTGATGGGTCGGACGGAAAAGGTGCCAATTGGTGAGAGAACTTTGTGTTAAGAACGTTTTGCTGTACGACCTAACTCTTTGCCTGCGCATTGAGCTTGAAAATAGAAAACTTGGATTCAAAATGGCCAAAATATAAGTCACACCCCAAATATTTCTATGCGAGAAAATTACTTGCGGTTAGTACTGATAATAATGATTTATGTTTGTATTTTATGAACGCAAAAGCTTTGAATTGAATAATTATATCTTCACCTGGCGTAAGAAGGAGCAAATAAAATAAAAATATGCCCAATTTTGAAATGAAAGTGCAAAAATTGCCAAAAATTGGATTTTATTTGAGAAATTAGCGAGTAGTTTACGAGCAATAGTCTTAATGTTAAGAACATATGGTGCAAATTTCGTTGTAATAAGAGAATTTATTCAGCTTTCGCAACCGCCTTATATTTCTCAGAATATATGCCAGTTTACAATATTAAAGCAATCACTGATAGGCGAATGATTAAAAAAATATAGTGTCCGTTTATAAAAGTGTTGTTAAGCTTAATGTTAATGATTTACAAAATGACAGATAAATCTGTTGAAAATTCAATTTTCTGGACTCCTGATAAACTTAACGGAATAAATTTCCCACATTTACAAATGTTTAAAAAAGTATGTCATTGGTAAACAAGGTCTGCTGACCAAAATGTCGCTTGCCCTCACTTATTCTGATTTATCTTTTTAAGACTTTGAAAACTTTGTATAATTCTCGGAGTAATTTTGGGAGGATCTTGGCAATTATATCATTCGAAAGAGAATATAAACAACTTAAGGGTTTCAAATTTCGTTACACTCAGCCGAATAGTTATGATGTTATTTCAAAAAGAAATTCTCTGGCTAACCTTGGCAGAACTTTGGCACTTATATTATTTGAAAAGGAATGTAAAACAATATAAGGTTTTAAGATTTCGTTAGAATCAGCCAAATAGGTGTTGCTTAAAATATTATCCTGGCGAACCTTAGGAGGACATTAGCAATTATATCAGAGAGAATGTAAAAGAACATAATTGGATCAAATTTCGTTACGATAGTCAGAATAGTTATGATGTTATTGCCAAAAGAAAATAATTCCCTGGCTAAACTTGGGAGGACTTTAGCAATATATAATATTTTAATTAAAATGGCGGGTCTTAACTTTTGTCACACCTCATTCATGGAATTGAAAAGGCGGAAAAATGGTCACAGCCTAATTGCATAGTCTATAAAATTATAGCATAGCAAATTATCGCATAGTATAACATATACTATTATTGCATAGTGACGCTTATCATATTATAGCATAGTATAGCATGGCAGAGTATATTATATCATAACAGATTATAGTATAGCATAACATAGCAAAACAGAGTATAATATAGTATAGTATATCTAGTATAGTATATCTTGTATAGTATATCTAGTATAGCATCTCCTATCTTAGTATAGCCTAGCAAAACATATCTTATTTTAGCCTAGTATTGTCTAAATGAGTATAACATTATATAGCATAGACTAGTATAGTCGCGAATAGTAGCCTGGCAAAACCTCGCTTACCGTAGGATAGCCTACCATAATATTACCTCACTAGTCTAGATTCCCTAACATAGTAAATCCTGCCTAGCCTAGCATTGGATATCATAGCATAGTATAGTATAGCATAAAATACCAGAGTAGATTATGTCATAGCATAGCCTAGGCTAACCTAGCTTAGCTTAGTATAAGCAATTCTTGACTATGATTCCCTATACTAGTAGAAATTAACATAACATACTCTAGCGTAGCTAGCATAGTATATCCTAGCCTTACATAGTATAGCTTAGCCTTGCATAGTATAACTTAACCTAGACTAATCTAGCTTAGCATAGCAGAGAATGTATAGTATGGGGACGGGAGCTTTCTCAGAGGATATCACTTTGCCCAGTCTTTATCCGCCCATTCTTTATATTTCCTATAAAAGTAGAGCGTTTCCGTAAGGTTCTTTTCGATGACACTAGGCTTGTCGTAGAATTCACCCCCTTTTTGTTCTATTCTAAGAGTGCTAAGAGTGTCTAATATATATTTGATATCTGAATATCTTAACGAACAGAGCCGTTCCGAAACACGTAAGGATATAAAAGAAACAACACTAATTCGTAAAATAAACTTATATTTAACTTTAACCATTGAATACACAACATCTAAACTTTACTACAGTAATAATATTATCATAAACCAGAATTAATTAAATTAGTTTGACCCTCAAAAATTGGTTAATTTCTCTACACACAACAATAATATAAGATTTACGCTTACAAACTTATGTGGAGTTTAAAAGGACTCAGGAATGTTATTGACTCACGACGCGTGCCGCCTGAACAGATGTAGATGGGCAGGAGCTCAAGGTCGTTTTGGCGAGGGTAGCAGCTGGGGGGTCCACAAGGTGTTCCGGGGGGGGAGTTTCTTCAGATATGAGAACAATTACGGTGCTTTATGCAACACCAAGGTAGTCGTGGTCTCTCTGGTGAGAGGGAGTCGAACTTGGTTCTTAAATCAAGTTAACTTGGAGTGCGGTGTAACCACCGAGTAACGAGCTCGAGGAGGAGCTTTTCTCCTTCGTTACTTATTTCCTCATGGACGAGGACTGAACTAGCGAGGATAACGGAGGGGGGTTTCTCTGGAGAGAATAAGTTACTTAAAGTTCGGTGTGGCCACCGAGTTTCAGGCTTGAGGGGGAGCCTTTCCCTTCTTCTTTTCTTAATTCCGCAAGGACGAGGAATACCCCTGGTGTTTAAGGTGCACCAGAATTTGAGGAGTTTTTCTGGCGAGAGTAAGTTGAACTTAACAAAGTTAACTTATCGTTTGGTTTGATAACCCGGGACTAGCTCGAGGATGAAATTCTTCTTAGCCCCTTTAAGGTAGGTAGCCCTGCCTCTCTTGCAGGGTACTTCTTGGTCTGGCGACCCAAGTAAACTACCTCTCCAGTCTCGGTAGTTCGGTTTGATCCGAAGACTTCGTCACCTATAGACTGACGTATAATACTTCGATTTTCTTCCGAGTTCCTCATTTATACCTCGTCACCTCACTGGGGGAGTGGTTAGGGGGGGAGGGGCTTAGGACAGCCTTAGGAGAGTTCTTTTTCGAAACGGTTTTTCCCACGAAGTCTGACATCGGCTCCTCGTTAGTCATCGAGATTGCGAGAAACACGTCTCTAATTTCTTATTTGACGTGAAACTGGATCTCACTCTCCTGGGGGAGATCTTACATTTTGACCTTTAGGTTCTTTCATGGCACCGAGTTGTGCCACGCTGCGGTTACGCTTTTGACTCGCCGATGCCTGGGCCGGATGTCTTTGCGGTAACCGCCTTGAGACTCCTCCAAGGTTGAACGGGGGGGGGAATTGACGATTCCCCTACAAGGCTTATTGGCAGCACTTTACAACTTAAGACATATTCGAAAATCCCCCAACTCACTGTGCGCATGGCAGCTTTCCAATTGTGAACAAGTTTGGCACTGGAGGCAACCCCAATATTGAGCTGCGGCTTAGGTGATCTCGGCGTTGATTTGAAGCTCTTGGCCCTCCAGTAGACTTCTTAAAGGAGGGTAACCAGTCTTTTTAAAGTCATTAATTACCTCCATGCATTTTAAGCCACTTAGGTGCAGAGCAACAATGGTTGCAATGCTTTTGATTGGAAAGAAACATTTCTAAAATAAAAAAAACGATTGTTTTACAAAAGAATATCACGAAATAGATTTTGATTTTACAACATCATTAATTTACCGATATTTGTCATCATTGTACACTTTTGAATCGAATAGCTAAGCTGTAAGGACTGAAACTCCTTTACTACAGGAACAGGACCAGACCGGGATTTCTTAATCAGCGAAGGAATGCACTGTTTTTCTTATTATTTTTGAACTGCTGACTTTTTAATAAAGCTGCAATAATTTAAATAATTCAATAATTAATATTATCACTAGAATATTAAAAACGAATGAAAAAAATAAAACATAAATCAGTCTCAAATCTTCTGGCCATGACTATAGATGGACTAAGAAGAAATAACTGACGGAGACGCTCAATGTTCTTGGCCATTCAGTCCTCCTCTGTTTATGTGGCACCGTTCCTGTTTTCATAAATTGTTGATGCCAGTTCTGAGTCGTCTGAGGTCTTAGACGATCTTTTCCATATTTAGTTCCGTAATTTCTTTGTGTTTGAATAATTTCTTTACCTTTACAGGAGCCATTTTGATAAATTTCACTTCTTAGTTCTTGTATTCTTTAAATTGATCAGTAAACAACAAACATCGGAAAGATTCCTTTCACTTCGAATAGTTAAAAAAAAATATATATATCAATTATAAAATTTCCTTTGTCTAAAATGTTTTCCCATTTTATTTGTTAAAAAACAAAAGAAATACTTTGAAACAAATAAAGATTGCTATGCGAAAGAATTGATCTAACAAGGCACCTTTCCAGAATGAGGAGCAAATGAAGAGATGATAGCCTAGTAAAGCAACTAATTAGGACTTGACTAACTTTTACAGAAAAAAAGATGATTTTTTACCGTATCGAACATGTTTGAACTAGTTGAACAGAGTTATGATTATCTAACTAGTTTACATTCATCCCTTAATAGGAAAAAGTTGTTATTTTTTTAAACCGCACCAAATGGATAAAGGTTGTTTAACAAAATAGTAACCATATAATCGTTTCAATTTAATCAGTTTTTCTAATTTTCTCAGAAAGTGGCATATGAATGTGCGTAATTGCCTTTGATATTCGCCAGCGAACAAATGCGTGCGATTGCGAATCTGATCCGCAATTCAAGTCATAGAACTTGTTCGCAATTTTCTACCAATTCTTTTCCGTTAGAAAGATGGAAGCAAAATGGAAATAATTTAAAACGATAAAGAAATAAATCGAATCAATGAAAAGATAGATGGCAGCTCCAGAGCTGATTAACAAAGACAATAATTCTATAATTATGGTGACGCTTTACATAATACATTGCATTAATGTAATCTTTATCATCATCATTACTAACTCTATAATTTAAGAACGGGTTTTTTTTGGACTATTTGAATAATAATTTCATCTTAATTTGGTTATGACTTTAGTATATTTTAAATTTTTATCAAAGTAATTTCTAAGAATTTCTTTACAGTTTGAAAAAACAAATAGTTTACATCAGAAATATAAATATGATTATCCAATGCTTTCTAATCTTTTAAAAGAAAATGAATTACAATGGTGAAGTTCAGAAAATTTATAAAAATTTAACCATGACTGCTTTTTTTTAGATTCTAATCTTACTAGCGAAGCGGAAGCTCCTGCCGTAGGGAGGAGGGCGAATAGAAAGTTGATAAAAATCAACAATTCTGTAGTTCTAATGGCAAACCACTCGATGAAAAGGTATGATGGAGTGGCCATCGCGTTCAGAGAAGGAATTAGATTCAAGGAAATACGAACCTAGATAAATCTTACTTAGCTATCAAGATTAGCATGACATACGATGACATTGTGGTGGCAGTTGGATACAAGCCACCAAGGTGCCCATACTTACCAATTGCCAACTTTATACGGCATCAACCATATTAATAGGCGATTTAAACGCCCGTTGCACAGAAGCTGGATATACCACAGCAGTAAGAACATTGTATAAAGAGATGGCATCTATTTTACCACCTATCACGAAAAGGTCTTCAACTATATCTGACATTTTACTGAAGAATCACAACTTGTCCCTTAATCAGGTGAAGATTCCAGGCCTATATATCTCATCTGATCACATAAGCAAGATAAGGACCATTTCAACGTCTTCAATCCCAGTAAAAATTCCCAGACGTAGATGCTTAGCCGAAGCAAACTGGGCAGCATATAAGAAATATCTTCAGAACACATAGGTAGGCGAGATGGAAGGTGCTACCCTTGAGAACATCGATGAAAAGCTTAATCAACAAAGATCCTGTAAGCCGACCGCATAACTGTTCCCTAGACAGAATACGAAGTACTCCCAGTTCCAAGTTGGGACAATAATTTCCTTGACGAAATGCATCAACTGGAGGCTCTCATCAACTAAATAAATAGCTACAGAAACACAGCACATAGCTACAGGGAATTAAGAGAAATAAGAAACGAAATTAAGCAACTTATTGGAGAGAAACTAGGCGTAAATGGGACAATATTACAGCTGAAGTCGATACAGAAATAGATCCCAATAAATTTTGGAGCCAATTAAAAAGGTTGAAATGCACTCTACCTAAGAATAAAATCACCATCAAAGTTAACGGCTTCGAAATTACAGAGGTTCGTGAAATTGACCGTAACTTCAGGGAGTATTGGTGTAGTCGATTTCAAATAAACGAGGAGTAAAATAAGAACTTTGATGAGATATACGAGGAGGATGTACTCGCAAGAATTATGGTGCTAGATGATGAGCTCATGTCGCACCATTATATAGATGGAACACGTGTCAAACAAGAGAAAGGGAGGCCCTTCACCTATGAGGAGTATGAGGCCGCCCTCAAGAAATATGATCAAAAAGCCCTAGGAATTACGGGCATTATGAAAATGCCCCTAATGAACGCTCTCCTGAATATTCACGAATCCCTACTGGAGCTGCATACTGGTTATTTCCACATCCAGTTCAAACGGGCCAAAATAATTAGGACATAAGCAGTTATAGGCCTATTTCACTCTTGGATTTCATCGGCAAACTTTTTAAACTCCTAAACCACAGACTAAGAAATTACTTAAATTCCAAAGAGTTGTATAATATTCAACAACATGAGTTTAGGAGAAAGCTTGGCACCGAAACGGCACTAGCACTGGTAACTGAAAGAATTGCTATCGCAAAGGCAAAAGACTTTAATGTAGATCTGATATTTTGCGATGTGTCCTCACTCTTTCATAAGAGCAAGGCTACTGGCACATAAAATGAAAATCAGAGATCTCGGGATGGATCAGAATATAGTGCGTATACGCTGCGAATACTTAGAATACCGTCAGGAAATCTTAAAAATAAAGAATATTGAAGGGGAGCCCTTCGATCTGGAGACAAATTGTTACCAGTAACAATCGCAATCCTAGATATGTGGCCAACAAAATGAGAGGAAAAAATTAAATTTCACCAGATACGATAAATAAAACAAGATCAAAACAAATATCAGCAAATTTAAAATGAATCCAATGGGACGACGAAAAAGAGCAAAAGTTCTAGTGCAAGACAAAGACTATGCATACTCCAGAGATGGCCGAGTACTTGGTCTTAAACTGACATCAAACGGATATGCTGTGCACTACAGAGAAAAATTAGTGCGGCCAAGAGGGGGTTAGGGCCGCTGTTCCGTTTCAGGCTGCTTTAACCACAGAATAAAAAGAAACCATATATGCTTCTGGTGAGACCACTATTGCTATACCAAACTATTCCACTGCGTGTTTCAATGAAGACACTGATGTGCAAAGCTCAATCGGCCCAAAATAAAGCAACAAGACATATAAATAATGTTACCCTTCAGGATTCCATCGATACTACTACATGAAATTACCGATAGTGAACCAATAAATATTACCCTGCACCAACGCGCAAAAGATATATGGCAAAAGATAGACCATACAAAATAAATAAGTACGAATGAGTTCATGTTACTTTGAAGAAAGAAATCCTGAACAGGGGCTATCTATTCGACGGAGCAACTGTTGATCTTAGGGTGTTCAGCTCATCCTTGAGCAAGCAACCGAAAGAGAGCTCAAGACAGATGTTCCAAGCAATCAATTCAGGGAGGTTCAATTGGACCTTTGTGGGTTTATACTCCCCAAAAGAAATCAATGCTCTGGTTTTGAAGGGCGCATTACACATCCCTGCATCTTGCGTCCAAACGGTCAACATGTATCAGACCTTCAAACAAATAAGAACTGGACAAAAAACATCGGAAATCAAATAGAAATGAAATACTTAAAACATTATAAAGTGCAAAATAAAAAATTACGAAGTGCTAAAATCAAAACGGTTTCAGATAATAAAAATGAATATTATAAAATGAAGAAATTAGAACGATATAAAGTGTTAAAATAATAATGTGATTAATATTAAGTTTAACATAAAATGTATAAAACTAGAAAAAGTGACGAAGTCCTCAAAAGTTCATTAATATCAAACGTCTAAATATACAAAGGATTAAAGTTAAAACTAATTAGCGCAAAATGATCAAGTTGCGTAAAATTTAAATCTCAATAATAATATATGTAATAATAATTATGTATTTGTAATTAATTACGTAGAATATAGTCTTTGTATTTTTATTACCTAATAAATCTTACCTTAAATCTTATCTTGAATTACTAATATCAAACATTGAAAATGATACAGGGGTGTATCGAAACGCATCAGAGCAATAAATAAATATTTTATTTTGCTAAATCAACTAATTTCCTTACCATCGTTCGTTAATACTATTCTAAGCAATTTTGAGCGAACTAATAAATGGACCAAAGTCTAAATATAAGAGATAAATCGAAAGACTCGAAAGAAAATAATTAACACTAAAGTCCAGGTGGGATGTGAAGGCCGTGCGCATGTTGCAGACGAATTCTTTCTCATGTTTGCCCACTCGTAGTTGACGGTAGGAATTGACCTAATCGAGGTTGCCGTGGCGGAGTTTGAACTTTTTGCTCTCGATATG
This sequence comes from Ceratothoa steindachneri, assembly GCA_963969495.1. Lineage (NCBI taxonomy): Eukaryota > Metazoa > Arthropoda > Malacostraca > Isopoda > Cymothoidae > Ceratothoa > Ceratothoa steindachneri. The sequence continues at coordinate 11,103,538 of OZ018337.1, read as the reverse complement.
TGCTCACAGGCTGTAGTGGAGGGGATTAAGGTCGGGTGACTGCAGCGGCTAAAATGAATTAAACCAGAGGTTCATGTTCGACCCCAACCACTCTTGCACAGTTTTGTTTTGTCACTGTATATCAGGAAACCGTCATGCAGGAAGTAGAAGTCTGCCTTCTTCATGATCTTTCTTAGCCACGGCCGGACTTTCGTGGCCAAAATCTCCAAGTAACCGATCGCAGCGAGCTTGTAACTTGCCAAGAACCAGAGCAACGGTATCTTCTCCCTATTCGAAGGCACGCCGGTAAGCATCATCATAGCGGTCGGGGGCACGTAGCGAAACTCGCAAACCTACGGGCAAAAAATTCATGGGTGGTTTTTCTGCTTTTTGATGACTACATCGAGTGTGAAGGTTTTTTCTTTCATCCGAAAATAATGAGAATTTGATTGCTATGAATCTACACGTCATTGAGAAGGAGACGACAGTGCTCCCGACGTTGGTCTCACATACGCCTGGTGAACAAACGCATTTCCTCGCACCTCAAGATCTTCTCGCCCTACTCCTAATCAGCCCTGGACACTTTGGCCAACGAAATAACCTTCTTATTCGCGAGCACCGTCGTTTGGAGCTTCGGAGAACATTTGAATGCCTTTCTAACAGACAAACGGTTGATAACTTGAGGTCTGCCTGGAAAAGGTTGATTTTGAATTCTTCACCGTTATTGATCTTCAACGCAACTCTCTGAACGACCATCCGGAAGACGTTGAGAAGCTTGGCCATGTCGTACTTAGTTTGGCCCGCGCGCAGCAGAGAAGAATTTTTATTCTTTTCACTTACATTTCGACACACCAGCCCACAATGGAAAATATATTTTAATGAAACGTCGTTTAACGTTAAAAATACCGAGTGCAACAGAACTTTGGAAAATTCCAGTATATATATATATATTATATATATATATATATATATATATATATATATATATATATATATATATATATATATATATATATATATATAACGTCCTATGAGACCATGTTGTATGCATGATTTGTTAAAGTTGACAGCGATGTTTGCTTGGTTCTTCAAAGACTTTCTTTTCTGAAATTGAGGGAATTGAGGAACAATGCTGCTAAGAGCCATTTCTTATTAGCCAAGATATCTTTAAACCTTTCAAGGATCATCTTCTTGCAAACTGTGTAAAGATACGAAACATGGGTATATTTATGCATTTTTATCTTAAAATAAGAGCCTAGGAATGCATGGATGGCCATGACAAAGTGGGGTGGAGCGTGGTCATGTATGAAAACTAGAGTCCGTAGAAGTGACAATTGTATATCATCTACCCATGGATTCACCTTCTCCTTCAAAAGATTGCAGTTGACGGCTGCTGTCAATTTAACCCCATGAGGACCCCTTACTGGGCCCAAAGTCGGTGCCCAATTCTGACGTGGCTAAACTTGGTACCGCTCATCTCAGAAATAGATTCAACTATTTGCCCAACCGTCATATCAGGCCCGTCCAAGTCAACCCTGGTATCCTTAGTGAAAAAACGCAACTTATATCCAACGTCATCTACTTCTGGGATCATTACAACATGCCTCTAAATTTCCTTTTCCTTTCTTAGATATTTCCAAACCAATTGCTCGTCAAGATTTTCTACAACGACTTTTGCATTTTCATAATAACGTACAAGAAAATAATTTCCGTAAATCTGAGAAAGCAATATGAAGATAGGATATGGATGATAAATTAAATCCACAGTTCTGTTTTAAGAAAACTTCCGGCTGGTCGAGACTTACTTAAACTGACACGCACGAAAAGAGCAGATAATTGTCATTCACACGAATCTCATCACTCATCGATAAGGTTCAGCCTTCACATCAAGCCTCTTTGACTTGGGGAAACAAAGAATATATCTAACTTGAACGTATTAATAATAATAATAGTTTAATTAACCAACCGCTCCTGAGCGCTCGTATTACCCATTCCATTTTGATTGTAACTTATGAGAATAAAGCATCGATCAGTAATCGAGAAGCAATAACAAACATTGATTGTTAGAGATCACAGGGAGTGAGAGAGAGGGGAAGATTCGCGGAGCCTCGCCCTTCTATAGAGAGAGAGAGACAACAGATACCTGGGCGACCTTTTTCGTCTGCACTAACGGAGGTGCGAAATTATGAGACGCCATGAGACGCCGCTATGACAGAAACCAGCGACAAGGGTGTGAGCCAGGAAGGTCCCATCTGATCTCATACGAAGTTCGCCTCACCGGCTTAAGAACCTTCTCGCCCTCAAGCTAAAAGGCCGAGTCTATTCTCTTCTGCCGTTTTGTCTGAACCTAGCACTTTCCACCTTCGGACGGAAGGGGGGAAACCCCATTCGATCGCAATAGATCCTCTGGTGCCAGAGATGGAAGGCAGTATCCACCGAGGATCCACGGTCCTCCCTGGCAGGTCAGTATCATCTGTCTTCTACCATCAGTACCTGGTAATCGCGTCCCGTTAGACTCTGCACAATTCTTGCAGAATTCCTCAAGCTCCCGTTATTCCCATTAATTCACGTGAGTATACCTCTACCCGCTTTCCGCGCTCCTCGAACGCAACGCACTTAATCTTGATTCGTGTTACTAGAGAGCAAGATTTAAGTTCATCCTCGTAATAGCCATTATCAAGAGATAATTGTTTGAAATTTACGCCAAGGCAAGGATTACTCCCGCGGGTGAAAGCATCGAGGTAACACCGACGCGCAACTCTCCTATGCAAGTCCTCTCCTTTCTACCTCCCCCCACTGTTAGCCTCATCATCGGCTTAGTTTAAGCGCAAGGTTGTTTGAGCGTCCCTTGGTCAATATTGCCCGTTTGTTTGAACAGTGACCGTCCTCACCACGTCCCGCCTTTACCACTTAGCTGCTCTTGCCCTTTGTATGTGTATAACTTATTCTAAGACTCCTTTCAAAATAATATTAATTTGCATATTAGTAAACTAATTTTTGTACTTGTTTTCCTGTTATCCCGGTACTCCAAGAAAGTCGACAATTGGCTAACCTACTCTCAGTTAATTTGCACTCTACGATATCTATATTATTCTAGCGTAAGGTGTGCGGGATTAACCTACGATAGTGATCTACTCAAAGATAAGTAAATTGGTAAATGTTTATGAAATCAGACTTATGAAATGAATATTTGATTATGGACATAAATAAGAGTAAAGCATATGTACAAGTAAGGAAATAATTGTTATTTATTTTATGTAAATTAATTTAAAAACAAAATTCAAACAGGGCCTTTCTTGCAGATAGTTTGTAAATAGAGATGAGTAAAGGAAGTGGTGAAAATAGAATAACTGGAAATGCGCCGAAGACATATGACTCCAGACCTTTCGACGCTAAACTGGCACCCAATTGTAGGCTCGGTCATTGGGAAGGAGGAAACATGTCCCCCAATGATACGCAAAAATGCCCTAATTAATCTCTGACCTTACATTTTTGTATATAAATGTGCTCAGGAGACCAGATTACTGGTTTTAATAAATTTTATTCGTATGACACTCTGTTCAGGTTCGAACCTATCACATTAATCCACCAGGTCCTCTTGAGCTACCTCACTACACTGAAAATGATCCCCTATAGTCTCCCCACAGTTTTGAGATAACACTTAACCCTTTCGTCAGGATGAGAGGAAAAATACCTCTTTTAAGCCAGTAAAGATGAGATTTAACTGAGCTGTTAAACAAGACTCATTCGTTTAAAAAATATCACAAACTTGGAATAATTGGCTATGAATGTCGTTGAAGGCATTGTGGGAAATATGTTTAAGAATAAAATAGACAAATATTCATTAAACTTAATGGTAATTTGGGTGAGCTTGGACGTATCTTGGCGCATTTAGATATAGTTTTAAGGCTTGGATTCATAAAGAGAGGAAAAAAACCGTTGAGTTGGATTGAGATTCAGGATTCGTCAATAAACGTGTCGCTGATCAAATAAACATGACGTGCAGAGAGTTCAAAGATTTTCTCAGAAGCTTGATCTGTGAGAAGAATAGATTCATTACATACCTTTCATTTACTATATGAATAGTTGTGTGCAATTGTCATAAATCCTATGTACACTATATTTAGATAATTGTAAACAAATAGCTTTGCAGAAAGGTTTGAATATATAATAAATAAATAAAAATTGATAAAAACTATGTTGGTGGACAGGAATATTTTATTTAAATTCATAAAAAAGAATGCACTGCTACATCCTCATCCAAAATGATGTGCATCTATGTAAACGCATAAGAATCTTTCTTTATTTTATATATTTGTTTCTGTCTTCTCCATGGCTAGCATTAGTGGTTGACTCTTGACATATTGATATTTTGTACTTCTATTTGTTCCTCTTCCTCTGAATAGTCATAATATCATTATACTGCAATTTTTCCTTCTGTATTAGGGAACACCGTTAATATATGAAAAAGTTCCATCTCAATTATTAATAAACTTGAGCAACTTTAGCGACCTTGCGGCAAATACGTCTGATTTATGAAAAAAGTGAGTGAATAGCCAAGATGATTTATTCTCCCTGACATTTGATCTTTCCGTCAGGGATAGAAATACTTTATATAGTCAAAATTATCGCCGTCTGTGGAAGAGGTTATTGAGAGATGATAAGATATAACACCACATTCACACCTTCATGTCTCTAAAATTACATCGTTAAGATCGGGTTGGTGCCATTATTTATATCTTAACCATAATAATATGGTCGTTTATTCAATAAAGATGGCGTAGTTTGGGGATCAATATGAGAATTTATTGTTGTCTCATCGAGATAACAACCATACCGTGGCATTTAATTAAATATTAATTCAATTTCGTTGCATAAAATACATTTACATTTGATATTTTTACTATTTGAATGACATCCATTACAGGTTCTCTTTCTTAAAGGTTTAAGTAACCTCAAGTTCTCGAAACAGTACATTGAGGCGAAGAAAAAGGCCCAAAGGATGCTAGGCTATATTAAGCTCCAGTTTGGTTATCGGAACCAGGAGATTGTACTGTGCCTGTAAAACTCACTTGTCCGACCGTACCTGGAGTATGCCGTACAATTTTGGAGTCCTTCATTGCGAAAGGACATCGCGAGATTGGAACGCGTACAAGCCAGGGCAACCAAGCTGATTCCCTCTATTTAACATAAAAGTTATGAGGATAGACTAAGGGAATTAAATCTGTTCTCGCTGGAAACCCGTAGACTGCGTGGTCAGCTCATCGAAGTTTTCAAAATACTTCGAAGGTTCGACAATGTTGACTACCGGGATATTTTCACACTGAGTGAGAACAGAACGCGCAATCACGGCTTCAAACTTGAACTGAAGCGTTACAACCGCAATATGTGTGGAAATTCTTTCACCTACAGTATCTGCGGTAAGTGGAACGCACTTCCAGTGGAAGTTGTCAAAAGTAAATCTTTTGACCAGTTTACGTCAAGACTGGACAATGTCTTGAAAAGTGGCCGTTTAGGGACGCAAAACAATTGAGCAGTCATGTGCCTGCTTGATTGATAGTCTGAAGGTACCCTCTTTGAATGGACCGTAAGTCTCCTAGGGTACTTACTTTCCTTGTTACTCCTTGTTACTCTTTGTTTGTCGTAATTTTCAGGTTCTCTTAATATTAACTTTCGGAGATCTAAGCATTTCCAGCAGTGTCATTTTTTCCACATCACTGTCCAACCTGGCACGAGTGCCCACCACTATATTGCAAGTTATAATTTGTCCGTATAGTAGTGTATACAGGCATAACTAACTCCTTCACTCATTTTCTCCCTCTCCCCTCCACTAACATGAATTATCTGAATGTGGGATGAAGGGTACAGTCCAATATTCGCATGGTCATCTTGGAGCATTTTGTAAGCTGTTGTGCTTTGGCAAGTTTTGTGTTCTTGTACTGTAAAGTAAGTTTGGTAATTCGATTTATTTTTCGTTTAAGATTCGTTTAAAGAGTTTTATTTGCTTATTGGGTTCCTAATATCAGATTCATAATAATAATTTAATTATTTTAGATCTTCCAGGTCTATTTACTGTGAAATTATGCCTCATTTCCAAGTTTTATTTAATCTAAGTTTTCTATCCAAACACAACTCTACCCATTAAAGTTTGAGTTGTACTCTTAGCGTTGTGATCTGCGAAAATTAACTAATATTTTTTCGTTTAACTTGCATCATCATAGTCTTAAGAAGGTGACTGTATTGTGATCGAAACGTCGTTGGTAAATAGAAGAGAAGGGTTTAGCCTAAGTTGAATATTAGGGGCTCAGTGTAGAGGGAGGGGGCAAATCATACCCGTCTCTACGGTTTTTTACAATAAAGACATCCTCTTACAGAATCCAAGCATTCGAATTTTAATGTGGTTTGGTCTGGCTGGTTTTCCTATCTTAAAAGATGTTGTCTTTGATGTTCTCTCCCTCTGTACATTTTCGCTCATATGTCCCCTTTTACACATAATTCTTCTTCAATATTAAAATAACCTTCAATTCTTGACCAAGCTTACCAGGTTTATGAAAATTAACTTATTATTGCTTCCTTATTTTTATATTTATTTTATTTTCTTGTCTGGAAAATGCTGTATGCGACGAGTTTCCACTCAGAACGCACTTCTCCACAGTGATTTTTGATCTAAAAATGATCTATGATACCGTTTGGCGATTTAGCATATTAGAGATCGTTACCACTATGGAGGGAAGGGGACGCCTCTTAATTTTAAGATTTGTGTTTCTGCAAGGTTGCTGATACCCGTACGGGTATGGGGGTGGAGCTCTCTCGGGTCCAATAGGACATTAGTAGTACGTCCTGCATGGTATTGTCCTATGTCACTCTAATTGGTTTAAGCATCGAAGGCATTACACGGTGCTGATGGAAAATGTTCTCGCTTGGTTCTACCAAGAAAACCTGTCGGTCTCCTTTGGTACGATCCAGATACCAATCTAAAGCGGCTTACCACGTCTGACTATTTGTCGCCCGATCTATGCCTTGAAAGCTTCTACAGTGACGGGAATATTGTGTTCAAAACTTTTGGAGCACACTTTAAGTGCACAGGAGCCGTGTCAAAGTACAAGGATGGCTAGGAATCTAAATAGGGGATCAGTTTTACTGAGGTATCTCATGTGTGTGGAGTAAGTCGAGGTCTATCCGGCGCCGTGTCTATCCTTCAAGGTAGAGCTAGTTGTATTTCATCGAGCGGTACAGGAGAATACGCGTCGTGCCCGGTTTGAAGAAGAAATTGTTATTTATAACGAATCACAGGGCGCCCAAAATTTTTCGGGGACTTTACGTCTATCCGCGCCTCCTTCACCCTGATTCAATGAATCTCTGACGCCACGAAATCCACAAACGGGTAGGTGTTGAGATTGGGTTCTGCTCGGTTTGTGGACATGTAGAGAATGCGAGGATTGAGCGGACCGATGAGGGCAGCAAAGAGCCTGTGACCACTTGGCGACCCCACCAGCGTTTCGATCTTCCCTACACAAAGTAAAAAGCAGAAATAAGGACAGCCCTTAGGGATATCTGCGAAAGTTGATGAAAGACGTCCGACGTAAACTTAAAGGTGCACACTATCGAGCCGCGAATGTACCTGGAGGTTTACTCCCTCTATTGTGACATATCTCGACTGCTACAGAGTCTATTCTATTGTCCCTGAATCGGGCATACTCAAGGGAGGTAGCGCCATTTGATGTAGTACTCCCCTGCACTTTACTGAGACGTCTGTGTGGTCCCTCATACTGCCCGTCACATTCTTGCTGAAACTCGAAATCTGGGGGATCTTCGTGCAAGTTATCTGTCTCTGGACAGGTGTTCTAATTAGCTGAAAAGTCTTTTTTTATGGTCTAGAGCCAGAGTAAGGAAAAAGTTTGGCTTTTGATATTTTATATTCCACTTGTTTTTTATTAAAAGAAACTATTTATAGTATGATTTTCAAGTACGGCCATAATGCCATTGATGGCATATCATTCAAAATTCACAGCAATTGTATACAACATAAAAATTGTGGAACAAAGGAAGAATCCTCAAGGCTGTATTTAAGTCACCAAGAGAAGGAGAGAAGCTCAATGCGGAAGCCAGTTTCATTCCGCGTCGAAGGAGCTCGGAATTGGAAGGACCCGTTACCCATCCGCCACAGAGGATTCTGAAAGGCTTGAATTTAAAGAGGCATACCATGAATCTCCTTGTGGATTGGGGTAGGCTTAATGAATACATGCTAAAGGGTAAGCGTTTTTTGAGATCCTATACTGAGGTGGGAGCACATCAGCACTTGAAAAATGTGGGGTGAGAGTGGTTTATCAGGTGTGCAGGTTGAAGTACTTTCAATAAAGAAATCTTGTTTCCGTCCGATTGGCTTTGGTCTCTGATACTCTCCTAAAAGAGGTCTAATGGTCTCATTGGTTCCAGGTTGCATATCTTATATAATCATGGGAGGGGAATTGATTGGGCAAAAAGATAAATTTAAAACACATAAATGTCTGTACTCTCGTAGACACCTGCTTCTATCTGCTTTCTTTTCCTCTTTATCTCTCTTCTTCTCTTATTTTGCCTTTCCTCAGTCACTCTTTTACTCAACTTATTTTTATCTTCTGAGTTAAAATACCCTCATAGGAAGTTATCTCGTTCCCTCCTGACTTATCATTTTACTCTAGTCGAAGTGATTAAATTAATTGAGAATAAAATCAAATAAAAGTAGCTAAGTAAAGAAAAATTGGAGAAAAAGAATAAGGCGAAGACACTCATTGAGCTGAAAGGCTCTGATTGCGTTTTTCAAATCTCAGGAAAAAAAGAGGAAAAAAATCCAAAGAAATTGAACCTCCCTCGCCCAGGGAAGACGAAAGAAAGAGACAGAAATAGACGCTTAATGACATCAAAGAGAATTTCTCAACAACTTTAAGAGTTTTACGAGGATTTTAAATCTCTCTAATTTCCTTAATACATTGAACGCATTCCGCTACAATAAATGGAGTTGTCCGGGACTGAAGGAGCTGAATATGATACCATCTCCCTTGCGTTATATAATGAATTTAGTGCTGGTAGAAACTCTACAAGCCACTTTCATCTGTCCCATGTGTGAGGGACAGCAAAACTGATGGTGTTTGAAAATAAGTAGGATATAAAATAAATTGTTTATAGGTAGAAATGAGTGATTTTGATGGTATTTATGAGGGAAATGGATGATTATGATAAGGACCTGGATGAGAAGGATAGTGAATTTAGGCGAAGTTGCCTATCCAATAAAATAAAAACAGTTTTCTTTTTGTTTTTATTTTACTTTTGGGGATTTTATAATTTCATTTATCAGCATACAAGTCTTTGTTCCTTTTGTTTCAATGTACTACATTCATACCTTATGAAATTTTCCTCCATTTCAGCAATTAGGAACGAATTATTGATAATCCTTTACTGAATTAATGGTGAGTAATGCTATATCAGTGCTAGAACGTGATAAGGCCATAAAGGGCCATTTGTTAGAAGGCAAATGAGGTTATAGTTGGAGCGAGCTGAGACGTCTGCACTTTTAACATCTCAAGTCTCCTTCCCATTAACACTCGTCTCAAATATCAAATAAATTGGGTGGAAATTAAATATATTCGCCAAATAGGAAGAGAATTGAGTTTAAATGCACAGGACTATCCTTCCTCGTCGATAGCTTGATGTTCTTTTCGAAACAAAGCAGGGTAGTGTTTCCTGATCACCATACAGTGTAGTATTTTTCTAGATCTAGATATTTTGATATCACTTCCTATGTGTTAGGATGTGTTTTTCAATTTCACTAGCCTTCTTTTTTTGCTCTTCATTGTAATGAACATGAAACATCTAAGAACTTCATTGTCTGTGTCTCGGTTTCTAATACTAACTCTTCTAATTATTTTTCACCTTCCTCTAATAAAAGTAATAAGCTCATTGAGTACTCTTTTATATATGTAGACTTTGTAATATATTTATATTTTTTTAAATATAATCTCGAAATAATTTTTTATGTTGCTTATTGAATCTCATACACTTCTTACACGAATAAGAAGAGAAATGTTTGGAAAGGGAGAAACTCTAAAATTGGAGAGAGAGTTGGACCAATTATCCGTAGGAAGGCCTTACATTTCCCAGCATGTAAAAATATACAGGCCTTGATGTTCAACAACGTCCCGCACCAATGGTCTCCAGACTTGTGCTGGGCGGTGTTGAGAATGATGTTAACAATGCTGTTCATAACATATGGGGGGGGGAGTGTATATCCATCTTATCCTCAATGATTTATTTATCAATTTTATTCTTGCTTACACTTGGTTTCCTAGATGCAGGTTGTCTTCCTTGAATCCATTTTCTAGTTCTTTATTGAAATTCCTTTATCATTAAGTTGCCCCTTCAAACATTTTTGTGTTCTATTTATCTTAACTTTAATATTCTTGTTGGCTGGGTTAGTTCTTAATCTTCGTTTTTCTTTCTCGCTGTATCTTCATTTTTCTTCCAATTATCTGGAGTTGTTGATTCCTTCGTGCTTCTTGATGAGTTGGTCCTTCGAGCATTTTCCTTGATTTACGTTTTCTTCTTGATGTTTAAGTTTCGAACGTGGTACCGGTAGATCTAAACGCCAACATTCTAGCCATTACGTCACGGCTTAGTTTTTTTTACTTGGTAATTTTGTCGTCTATTTATATTATCGAGTTAGAATGAATTCTTTCTCTGATACATTTTACCACGCCTACAAACACTCTAAAATCTTTGAAACCCGCGATTGTGTAAGTATGTCATAAATTGACAAAGTGTCAATAACCAGGGCATGCAACCAGTTATGACAACGCCTTGAGAAGGGGGTCAAGGCAAATATTAACCGTGTCAAATGATTTCGCCTCTATATATTTATCGTTTTATTTGCGTTTAAATTCTGATGAGAATATTTTGCTTCGTTAGGTACACATTTGCTTTCTTTCCCCTGGACAATTTGCATCGATTTACCTCAAACCTCACATGTATACCATATATTATATCACAACTTAACAGTGAAGACTGTATACTGTGCACAGAGTATATGTTACGAATTAAAATTTTACATAAACCTAAACTTCATCATGTTTAGGTCTATTAAATTATCGATGTTTAGACAGCTTCCTCCTGAATATGATGCTTAAGGGACATTTTATAACTAAATATATTTAAATTTACCTTATGGCAATTAAAGTCACTGTCTGACTTACATTTTGGGTCAACTTTGTCATTCTCAACTATGTTCAGAGTTGCTGACTAGTTGTGAAGATTAACAAAATCATTTAGTAGAAATCAATCAACCATTAACCGTATTTCAGATATTCACTGGTATCTCCGGATCGTTATCTTGGGACTCTTCTTGACAGTCACGCTTTTCATACAGCACTCACCTTTTGCTCCACTTTTACAAAGTAGAACATCATTTTAAAGATCTTGCAAACATCTTTCAGATATTAAGGGGGAAAAAGAGTTATCTGGTAAATACCAGGTTTGTTGAGGTTCACAGAAAATAGAGAAGATGAACATGTTGATCGTTCTGAGTATTTATGTAGGTATGCTTGTTTGAACTGACTCAATCAACTGATTTTATTTTAATGTACTGAATTTTAATGTTAATATTATCCTCTCAATTATAATGGTGAGAGTAATTTTAAAGTTAGTTTTAATTTATGATGTAGTCATACTTAAGGCTGAAATCGACTATCAAACCTGTCGAGAGGACGAGATTTGAGTCTAGTACTTTCAGGTTATTTCTCATCTTTAAACAAAGCATCTAAGTAGCTAAATATGCAAATAAAACACCTTGAATTATTAATAGATCATTGAAATAGGACAGTAGAAAAATAGTAGTTACAACGATCAGATCAATTGTGGATCCTCAGTTGTGATATCTCGGTGATTTATGGTCTTATTCTGTGCAAAAGGATATCAAAATAATCGAGAGTGTAGCAAGGACAGGCAAAGCTCATTCCTGAGCTGCGGAAATAACGTAAGAGGACAAATATTTATAATGAAATTTCTCAAGTTAGAAGATGGACGTCATTGCGGCCAATCGATAGAAGTGTTCAAAACATTACATTAATATAAATTTTGATCACGTTTTTGAGTGCGCTAAACAAATCACGAGAATAAATGGTCCTAATTTGAAATTAAAGCTTTATACGAAGAATAACTTTACGGCTTTTCCCTTATAAAATCTTTAAAAGTTTGAAGTTCATCACAGTTGATGTAATTCCAAGAAAATCAATCAACATAATGAAATTGTAAAATCACCTATTTCATTTATAAAACCCCCTTATTAAAGCTCACGTAATAAAAACCGTATTAACGAGCTAATTACTTTTACTCTCGAAGTTCTCCAAATACCTAGTTAGCTTACCATTTCCCATTTTTTCTTCGACTATGCAGAGATCAGATCTAAGAGTATTTGTTAATCTTGATTTTATAAATTTATCACTCAAAACCTAACTTCCTTAGAAATTTCATCAACAACACGCAAATAAATCATCGTTGGCAGTTTTCACAACGAACTTTTTATATAAGATTATTTATATTAGGATTCGATAAAAAAAAATGAATTCACTCACAGCCAACATCAGTTTTATTTATTTTAACTTCGTAAAACAGTCCCGCAAACTTTAAAAATATCAGAGTAATTGCTACCACCTGAATTGGAAGACAAGTCCAGGCGGTTAATACTCTCTAAACAAAGGGTTTCTTCTCGATCTCAGTCCCGAATTTGGATTTGGGCAGTTGGAGACCATTTTCTTAGGTTTTTAATTTGTTTGGGAAGCTTGAACTTTTTTACTAGCACAAACAGACGTGATTTAAACTGTTATAAGTCTGATTTGCATCTCGTTCAGTCATCTAGTTTCTAGTGATTGAAAATATAATAGCATAAGTCTTAATAGTAGTTTTGTTAGAAAGCAACTGGGTGTTATATTGTTAGTATAAAAATGCAGACTTGTAAAATAACGAGCCCATATTCGTTCCATACAAATACTTAGAATCATTCACTGGTTTGGAGATTTGTATATAAATATATATCTTTATTCTATATATCTTCTATTTAATCGGTAAATCTTCTTTGCATGCATCCTATCTATTTCGCTTATGTATTAGCTTCTATATACTACTATTTAATTAATATGGACAAATTCCTAATTATACATGATAATAGAATGAATTACCATCATATTCTTCTATGTGTCAAAGTTTATTTGAGTATTTTTTGTTCAATTAGTTACTCTTCTTTTGGACTTGCCTTGTTAGCCCTTTGGAAATATGCCTTAGTATTTTACAAAAAGTTATAATTAAGTCCCGCAAAACTATTGGGGGATTTTATTCATCGACCACATAAGGAGCGGAAAACTTTTATTAAAAAAAAAAATTGTAGACTTGTTTACCTGGATTTCTCACCTACATATGTGGGAAAGTTTTAAAATTTTTCGTTCTTTCTTCTTCCCTAAATCTTAAAATTATTTAAAACTGATATTGGCTTATTTGAGGTTGGTCACAAATAGAATAAAAAGCTCACAACCTAATACGTTAGGAGAATTACAGCCCCTCCTTGACATACTTAACCGTCATGAGGTCGGTTGACAGAAGTAGTGGTTCTTTCTCTTGTCTGCGAATGGCACAACCATCTCCGAAACTAGTAGCTATTTCTCACGTAAACTCAAAAATCCTGAGCATGTTAAAAAATGTAACAATCTTAAAATCACAGATTAGAATAGGTGTTCTTTTGGCTTAAAAAGAAATAAAGCAGGGTAGGGATATAACAGCTTGCTTTGTGTTCTCCAATACTTGGTTCTAGAAACGGGAAAAAGGCTTAGATCATGAATAGCTCTCTTTATTGGTTTTCTCAAATACTTGGCCCTCTGTATACTTTGCACTTTCTAAAGTTCGGACTTTTATAGACTATAAAGTTGATTCTTATCTGCTTAACATCTTTTTCATAATCAATTCTTGACAATAGAAAACTACCCAGACGTATCCCGTGCCTCAGTTAATCACTTAAAGGGCTCCATTCAATAAAGTTCCCGGCCGCTGCCATAAGCGGTCGCGACCATGTTTCAAAGCCCACGTTAAAATGTCGGGCTCAAATGTGCAATAACTGGGTGCAAACAAGCGCATTTCTTTTGTAAAAACCCAGCCACATTAATAATTTATTCTTGGCAGTTTTATTTTATCAAATAAATTATTAAGACGCATGTGTATCTGTGAGGAAATCAATATCGCTAGGACAAACAGACGCTTGTTTGGTTACACAGTGTCAACAGCTACGTGGCATATGGGCGGATACTTTAACTCACATGCCATCCGCCTTTGCACTGCTGGCACAACAATCCTCGATATCGCTCGTAAGGAAAGATTATAATCAGCAGATTTCGTAGCCCGTTAGTATAAACAAAGAAGAGGGGGAGAGCCTTTATAATAAAAATCTATGAACAGGCTCCCTGTCCCCTCCTAAGGCTTAGGTCTATTTCTCGGCAAATAGAAGCAAATTTCAGTTTTTCCAACGTAAACCAGAATAGACGAGAAGAGCTAAGGGTAACAACATTAGAAAGTGATGCCCTAGGCGAGAGGCTTAAAGATGGGCCCTCAACTACCCTCCTCTCCCCTCCCAGGAGATGATTGAGGTATATATCTTTCGATCTGGAGAAAAGAGGGGAGAATCAATTTAACGATCGAGAGAAGACGAGTAACGGAGTCAATCCGTGAATTAAGAAGGGAAAGTGGAACCAAGCGGGATTTTTCTTCCAAAGGCTGTTTCTTTTAGCCACATCTGAGAGTAAACCATCGGTATAGAGAATCACTCTCAAACCAATCTCGTCAGAGAAACTCTCTATCTCAGTTTTCGAATACAACCAGAAAAGACCAAAATACCAAAGTAAAGTTCCACACAGGAAAGGATTCACCTCTTGGTCAAGTCTCATCATCGAGAAGCCCCTCAAGTGTAACTCAAAGAGTGGAATAACTATACATCCCCTGTTTCATCGCTTATATCGCCAAGTCAAGAAGCATCGCCACACGCGCCTCACTTACCTTGAGGTCAGCGGTTATTATCCTTCGCTCAGCGAGACGAACATCTGTGCGTCCGATTCAGCCTCACGGCCACGACAAATCAAGCCATCGATTCATCACATCAACGAGGTTCTCTTACAAGGTCCTTCCCACGCCGGACTCCCACTTAGTTTAACTGTAAATGGATTCCAACTTATTTAATGTTCTTTAGTTAACATTCCGTACTAAAGTCAATTTTTATGTCAACATCGCATAGTACTCATTAGTAGTAGTAGTTTTTATTTAGATCCTCTTATTATAGCCTTATTATATTTAAAGTTTTATTATTTCATTTCTTTATGTAATTAAAAGTATATTTTTCCCTAGTTGATAAATTAAATTCTCGAAACGCTGCATATGGCAATAGATTTATAATATTACGAATCCTTACTGGTTAAAGAATCAAATAAAAAGATAAATAAAAAAGATAGTACTCTTAGAGAAAAAAAGAACGGAGTTATTCATATACGGAACAAACGTACATACATACTCGGCCTTATACGACGATAGTATCTCTTGACCCTAGAGAGACAGACCTTATCACGAGTCGGTTATTCTTTTTATGGTCTTAGCCAAATATTTATTTTAGTGCAATAAATATATCTTCAATCGAGGTCACCGAGAAGTCTTTCATATGCACGGTCAAGGACTCTATGACTCTCTACCACAACTACACCTCTCTAACCGAAGTTTGTTTACAAAGAGATCACTTGCTTTCGGTAAATATCTGGTTTTTCTCTTTATCTCTCTCTTTCCTTTACTGATTCCACAATGCCGTTTCTCTCGAAGGGTTTGTGACAATAAAGTATTCACTCTTCTTTATATCCACTCCCTATATATATCTTGTTGCTTCCCTGTCAGTCTCTTCGCATATCCTTTTCTAGCTTTCACCATACCTCACAATCAATGCATAAGGTTTAATAATGAGAAATTTCTTTGCTTCTAGATAAGCATATGTTACAAGTGCTTCTATAAATAACACCCGATAGGAACTGTTTATTTCTTACTTGAAATTTGTGTTTATTTTTTTATTATTATATAATTCGAAAAAAACAACACATTTAGGAGATGAGAAGAGAGAGATGGAAGCTTTATGTAGCGAGAAATTGAGTGGAGCCTGAAATACTTGCTGTGGTTGGAGATCATGATGGATTTGTTTGTGTATATCTTTCATGCCACTAGAAAATGTATGGTTCCTTTGTAGGTAGGTACATTCGAAAGAGGTGTGAAGAAGGGTAGCGAAGAATTATTAGGCATTTGATATCATTTAAGAGGTTTATCAGTCTTTTTCATTACAAAGATGATACGGTTTTCAAATGTGTATTTTTCCAAAGCGAAGACAAAATCTACCATAATATATATATATATATATATATATATATATATATATATATATATATATATATATATATATATATATATATATATATATATATATATATATATATATATATATATATACGAGTTGCGGTCTATAATTTTTGCAATTCGGATATAAGGAAGCGAGATATGAGGAAAAGTGTTTTATTATTTTTCAATATAACTACCCTCGACTTCAATGAACTTGCGCCACTTGTCCCTGAGGCTTCGAATTTGCGATAACCAGATATTTCCCGACTGCTGTTCAATCCACTCCTGGACGGCGAGCTGGACATCTTCATCGTCCCTTAAACCGGCGTCCACGCAGTGCAGACTTGAGCTGGCCGAATAAAAAGTAGTCGCTAGGGGCCAGATCTGGACTGTAGAGCGGATGGTTGAGCTCCTCGAATCCGCACTCACGCATGGCAGCTTGTGCAACTCTGGCCATGTGGAATTTGACGACGTTAAAGTCGATCATGGGGCTTGACGTTTCTACGGACCCAACGGGCAGAGACCTTGTCCATGGTTAAATTGTCGTTGATGATGTTGATAACATTTCCATGTGATATTCCAAGTTATCGCTCGATTTCTTCGACTTTCCCCAGTCGATTTTAGAGGATCATCCTCTACACACGGGCCACATTGTCCTCGTTGGTCACATCTGACAGGCCTCCTGGACGGGGGTCATCTTCAAGGGACTCACGACCATGGTGAGACTCCCTATTCGAGCGAGCAATGGTTGCATAGAAAGGAGTGTTGTTGGTGTGCACTGCATTCTTGCCTTCCTTGATAAAAAATTTGATCACTGGGCGGTGCTCAACATTCTCCATTTTTTAAAATTTGGGACTGACGATCTGCGACAGCTACTGCTTCTTAAATAGACGAGGCAGGAACGTGTGGCTGCAGGTCCTGGCTTGTCATAACCTGTCCTAACACCTCCACAAACAGCCAACCCCATTCTTCTGTTTCACCCTACTGATATGCAAAACTTATTGACTGACCCTCGTATATAATTCCTATGACAGTAATTCATATTGTTATGGCACAGGGTGTTGTCATTGATGACGATTTTTTCTTTTTCCTTGACTTTTAGAGACTCCCATTATTTTTTTACGAGGAGTAATCACAACATTCATAGAATATCGAATAAAATTAATGCAAATAAAGTATAAACTTTGTTTTTCAATTTAAGCTCCATTGAGGTAAAAAACTTTTTAATGCGATGATACCATCCATTCGAACCATTTCTATAAATATGAGGACTCTTAGAATTGAGCCAATTTATAATAGCTTTTCTAACCACATCAGCAGAATGCCTCGAAAAGTCGTAAAGGAGGAGCTCATTGACCTTTTTTTTTTAAAACCTTAATAAAAGCAAATAGGTCTCTAGATGCTTATTCCCTTTTTAATGCCCTATATGAATCAATTACATAAGGAATTGGAGACTACCTTCAAATCGGACGTATCGTATTAAACAAATTTTAAACGATTGTTTTTATTTACGATCAGAAAATAGAGTTTATTTCTTGGAATACTTCTTTTAATGGTGGTTCTTTGTTTGCTTTCCTCATAATTTATCTTTAACTATTGACTATGGTTACATTATCTTTCCATAAGGCTCCTTATTTCTATTTTAATTTATATTTTTAATCAAATGGCGTGCAAAGAATTTTGTCTCATTCCCACGGATTGGATCTTTCAGTTTCACTTTATGGTAAACAGTTTTAGGCTAATTAGAAGAAGGATTAACCTAATCCTCAAAAGAGCCATTGCAGAGGTCAAATATGTATCCTTTCTTATTTTGAATACATGAGTGAATAGATGTCACACAGTTTCTCCTTGTCCCTGTGTACAAATTGAACAAAAAAGTTAATCAAATTTCTATCTCATTCTATATGGATGAAGTAAAAGGACTCCTTGCTAGAAGAGGAATTATCTTCTCAAATTGACTTCGAGTTTGAATTCACAATGGAAAACAACTTTATAAACTCTACCAATTCCATCAGCACATTAAAAAAAAACCTCAAATCACTATTGAGCAACCTGAGTCGGAATTCACCTTACAAATCTCCTAATATGCAATGTCCAAACATTTCTTCTTTCAGACCAGTTTCAAAGCCCCCCGTTTAAGGTAGAACTTTTGAAAGTTCCAATTTAAAAATCCGGGCAGGTGGGGCTAATGCTAAATTTTTCAATGTAAATAGACCCTGAAACAAGAATTTCTAAGCCCCTGCCTTTTAAAATGCAAATGTCCGGAAGAAATAAGAAGCAAGTGGTGTATTTAAGTTTGGTGGCTGAATCTTTTCAATGTTTTAAAACCACCATCGATGTAAAGTTGATAAAGAGTTTCTGCTTTCTACCCTGATTGATATCCTGGAATTGAGGGTAGGTGCCGATCTGTAGGGGTACCTATCGAATTATCCTCACAAATATTTTGCATATAGTAACCAGTGCATTCTTCAGTGGGGCAAACTTAAGAAAGCTACCATTACACATTTGAACAAGAAATCTTTCATTGGCACTAAAAACAGGCGCACAGTGGAAATGGAGGCTATTTTCTTGTCTAGGTTTATCAAAATATCAGCAAAATGTTTGGTGGATTAACCGCTGTGCAATTTATCCTATACTTGCTGTTTTCATCCCTCTCACCGATTAAATTTAAAAGATTAAATTGGACGAATTAACCTTTTTGCTAAGATTCATTTCTATTCAGCTCTTGAAACTAAACATTGCGCCGTGTTAGGCATAGTCCTTTCTAGCTAGCGAGTTAGGTTTGATTTTACACGGAACAATAGCTAATTTAGTGCTACCACGAAAAAAGTAATCTAGGTGACTTTTGCCCCTCGTTGGTCACTTGCCTTTACGGATCAGCTATTCTACCACAGTCGAGAAACAGTAGCTGGCCTTCTTTGGAATTTTAAGGGGTACTCAAAGCTGGTGTGCGCCAAGACTCTAGGCTTCATTTGGGAGCAGTAAATTTCCTTACGAAAAGAAGAGAGAGGAGCATCGGGGGGTAAATATTCATTTAAATCTTCCCGTCACTCCTCAATGACAGCAAACTCTTCACTGAATTTGTACAGAAGCTTCATCTCTAATCCAATAGTGGCAAACCAAAACTTTCCTAAGTTTGAAATGAAAAACGAAGCGGAGAGTAAAGGTAAATTGGCTTAGAGGAATATAAAAGTGTTACTTAAATTAGACGAAGAACTCAAATTTAGCGACTGATCTCCCCTAAATTTTCTTAACTTATGCATTCTGTCCTGTTCAATTTTAAAAGATTCGTTTTAAACTTGAATTGGGATCTTAAATATGCTTTCCGGTTAGAATTATTGGCTATCATGGATAAGGTAAGAGGATGCTTCCGATATTTGCAAGTCAAATTTTAAACGAAGGGAATCGCTTGATTCCAAAGGAAAAAGTTAGGCAAGTGAGATTTCTTGGTTACACTCTGGAAGATCGTGTTTAATTGAATCCAATAGCATTTTTACTAGGGTTTTATAGGTTATTCTTTATGAGGAAATAATTTTAATTAAATTTTTCGGCCATTTACCACTTTTATCCTTTGCCCGACTCATTCTCGGGCTCGTGCTAATTGTCAGAAAGAAGAGGAGATATCCATAATCAAACTTCTCCTCCTAGATTGAATCAGACTTCAAGTCAAAATGTAAAAATAAAACCTATAAAAATAATAAATGCGTAGATTTAAGTTCCTCTAAGCTTCATTTTTTCATACATTAAAGTTTTTAGGAAAGGATATGTTGTTAAAATTAATCCTATTTTCAAATGATGGATTTTTCTCCGTTGTTTTCATCGTTCTAATCTACTTGTGTCCATTCACCTTTTATCGCCTTCATGAAAACCTAAGGTGTAGGAAGAAACTGCGGTCCCGAAAAGAGGGATCAGATAAACTTCTTAATTTCAAGTTTCTTTCGAGCAGACACCCTTTTTGAGAGTCCCCAAATTTCCTCTACAATTGAAACATCGTCGTGAAGTTTGTCTTCTCTGCCTATTCTTACTGTCTTATCTTTGAGTGTGTGTTTACACTATGTCAAAATAAACACTCACTAAACGCCAAGTTAAGCGTTTACTTATTTAATTAGCCCCAAACATCTCTTTCGTAGTTCAAATAAAATCTTCTAACTCTTCTCTGGATGCAATCGTACAGAATCTATTCAAACTCTATTTAAACCTTTTACTGAATTCATATTTTGACTTCCATTATTTCCACTAACGATGGAATCCACAAGCTGAATCCGTTTCACTTAGCTCCTTAAACCCCTCTTATAATCGAAGCTATGGCTATAACATATTAACCTTATTAAAGTATCAAACAATTAAATCTTCCTGTAATGGATATCTGTTTCACTTTTTTATCTTTTTATCTACAGGGCGGCAACACAAAGTGTGGACTGTTCTTTACAAATCATTTTGAATATGTTTATAAACCACTCATTAATTAATTTTTTCAGGTTCTCTCATCATTTATTGAATTTTAAATTTATCAAAAACAAAACGCGATAACAAATATGAATGGAAAATGTGAAGCACTTGTATATCCTCATCGAAGCGGGAAGACATGGGGAAAGATTTTCAAAAGGTTGGATCCCGCTCTGAAGAGATTTGGATGGTATAAAGCTACTAAACGACTTAAAGTTGGATATTTGTCTTAAAGGAAGGAGGACAAACCTACCTGTTCAGTAAGAACCCGAACCCACATCAAGAATAAAATGAAAAAGATAATGGGATATCCATGTGTTCAGTGGAAAAGATTTGTGCAATGTATAAGCAATTAGGATTAAGAGTGGAGGCCTTTATTCTCGATAATACTTTGACATCTCCTGCCACAGGAATGAACCAACAGTAGGCTTGCTCGATTCCTAGTGAAAGAATTTTCCAGAGTCATTTAATTGTTTTCGGATTCCTCGCTTTACACCTTCTGTATCTTCAAGTGTCCTCAAAATGTTTTAAATTGGAATCATGTCCTGACTTTGTGCATGCTCGTTCATAACGACCATGGCATCCTTGAAAGAGAAAAATAAAAACGAAATATATGCCCAAATATTTAAAATTTAAATGAAAGTTTATTCTGTAATACTTTGATCATTTTAATTAATGAAATACTTTTAATGAAAAATAAAATTTGAGTTCTCCTCAAAATGTCTGTTAGTGAGATCCTTGTGCGTCTTGCCTTCTATAGAGAGATTTTATATCAGGCACCGATTTAGTCAGCTTGAGTCTCAAGTCTCCTCGTTTAGTGATATCCAGTCGATTTATTATCTTCAATAACAAATCATTAAGAGCACTAAAGGCACATTAACCTAAATATGAAGATGGGAAGGGTAACAGCAATTTTCTTGCAAAGTTGGCTGAATGTGCTTATTTAGTTTCTGTCTAATCACATGCATGATATAACTTTTTTTATATTGAATATAGTTTTAACTGCTTCATCATTTTGAAATTCCTAGAGTTCTTCTTTTTACTAAATCGAAACTTCAGATATATCCACTAGCATTGGCTGCATTACAATGTTGGAAAATCAATTTGTTTTAAATCAGAAAATCTTTCCTTCAAATCAGAGGACAACATTTCCAGGTGCTCCACAATGCCAAGTACAGCAGCATCAGTCACCACAAATTTTTTTAGCCAATCAAACTGGTCCAAGATTTTGTAAGAAATATTTTTTTGAAATACCTCAATAAATGTAACGAATCTAACATATTCAGTTTTAAAAAAATATATACTCGTATGTTAAAAAACTCACAAATGGTTTAATATCAACGGTTAGCAGGTAGGTGCTTCATTTCAGGCTTGTCACTTCAAAAGTCACTAAGAACATCAAATAGTTCCATGAATCATTTCGAGCAATTCACCTTTGAGAGCTACTTTACCCCAGTGTGAAGTATAACTCTCAAATAGTCAGGATTTTCATTTTCGCAAAATTGCTTAAAGAGACGCTCACATTTTGCCTTAGCTTTGATAGAATTGATACATTTTATAACTGAGTTTAGAACCGCATTAAGAACCGGAGTATTAGTTTTAGACTCTAGGTACTCTCTATGAATAAGACAGTGGACAAAAAGAATTTCTGGATTCTCATCTTTCGGCAATTTTAAGCAGCCCATTTTGAGGCCCTTATAACATGATCACCATCTGCAGCAGAAGATTTTTATGTTTTCTATTCGTATATTATTGATATGTAAGTAAATTTTTAGCTTACCATAGATATCAGTGGTGGTTGTGGTGGTAGTAGTGGTTTCTAATGTTTTGCACAATACCATTTATTTAGCAAATTCACCTTTATCAATATCTCTTGCATATGCTAGCAATAAGACCTCACTGTCTCTCAGAGTTGATGCATCCATTTGTAGTCAGAACTTTCTTGATTTCAGCTTTTCAACAAGTTGTGTTTCAATATCTTCATTCATTTTGTCTATTCTTCTACTAACTGTATTGTTATTGAGTGGCATGGCATTAACAGCGTTGTAATCCTTTTCCACATTTAGCAACGAGTAAATAAAGTTCAAAACGAGCCTCAACATAGTACTGACGCTAAGAGTTTATGTAGGCCACAAAGACTTTGTTGTGGATCTTTTTGCAAACTTTTAATTATTTTAGAGACTAAGAAGGCTTAACGTTTTTTGAATTGACTCATTTATAATAAGGGAACATAGATTTGAAGTGTTAATTCACAATATTTTCATTCTTAAATTTAAAAGAGGAATAATTTACAGAGAAAAGATGATGCGAAAAATCTTAAACATTATAGACATTTGCGAGAGTATCGAAGATGTGATAAACCCACAAGTTATGACTCTGTTTAACACGTTTTCGTAAATACTTTATAATGTAAATTCACTCCATAAAATCTTTACTTCTATTTTCTTTTATCCAGCGAACAATAATCAACGTTCCCTGTGAAAAGGTAAATTTCATTTATTGATGCGTGGTAAGTTTCAAAAAGCTAAAATTAATCAGTTATTTGAAGTAAGCCTTGGAGAATATATGAAATCTGCCCTAGGGATTTAATCAGCAATTATTTTTTTAGTGTTTTCCAGTACAAAGCAAAAAATCGCTCAATATCCTAAAAATTCTACTTTAAATTGAATCTTTTTTATCTGGGCTTGTCAAGAACATTAAATACGAATCCTATCAACCTTAAGATCTTTTCCAGTAAATAACAGCTGTTTGTAGCAGTGGTGTCAATTTGATGCACCTCTGCCCTAAGCCAGATCAGATAGAAAGCTTCAAGAAATGAAAAACGACTGAAGTCGGTTACTCGTTTAATTTAATATAATTTTGTTTTTGAAGATGCAAACTGTGCAGGGGGAGTTTATAAGTGTTTGTAATTAATGAATTTACGAGGAAGGTTTAGACAAAATGGAACTTCTTAACTAGGTTTGCCCTCAGGAATGTAAATATTTACTAGAGGTACTAACAGTACAAAGCGTACAGATGTTAGTACAGACAAACAACCGGTACCATGCATTTACAAACGTGTAAATAATTTGCGAAAGGTTTTAAATTTAATTAAATATGTAACTAATGACGCAGCGCTAGCAGAAAAATCTTTTACCAAATTTAATTTGTGATGGTGTATAAACCCCAAAAAGCAGGCACCAAAAAATAATTATGTACCATTGATCCTTTGAAAAACGAGGACATAAGATTAATAATCAAATATACACCTAAACTTAGATAAAGAAGCCATACTTTCTACAGTCTATATAAAATATGTCCCCTCACGCACCCAAACCTTGGAGTTTACAATTGTCGTTGACCAGGAAAAGAAAACAACAAAACCAATGCATGAAATGAAAGGCGTTAGGTGGGTATGAGCAAATTTAGGATCCCTTCTTCGCAAAATCAATTTACGTGTCCTTTTGCCGGAAATTCGGACTGGTTTACTATACCTCTCTTAGTTAAATTGGTAGCTACTTGTAAAAACAAAGTAATGTATCTTTAGGAAATCTTATAAGAGAGAGATCATCATCATAAAGAGGATGAAGAATTTAAACAACCATTTCATAGTAAAAGGTTAAATATTTAAGAAATAGCGTTTCTTACTCGCTGTGGCTCCAACTATTGCAAATATAGCAAATATAATATAAGATTTATTATTCTTGTAAATGCTTACGGTAATTTACAAGCAAATCAATTTTCATTTAATATGTGTAAGATATACAAATACTGCGACGAGTCAGAGATAAATCTTTGGGCATAAAACCACGTCGGAATTGAACATGCCCGATGTTTGATGTATTTCTTGCAGACTTTGAGAACGTAACAAATTGACCATTTGTCTATTTTCCTTAAAAACGTAAAAAAGGATTATTGCAAAAAGAAACTGGATAAGAACAGCCATCGCACGAAGGACATGTGGTAAGGCAACCAGCAAAAAGTCGAAGAATCCAGCAAAGAGAAAACATCTGAACATATTGTGTTGGAAAGGGTTGCTGTTAGAATGTCAGATTCAACTTTTACAATCCAATATTTTCTTTAAATAGTAAAGTTGTAGAAAGTCCAGTATGAAAATTTGCAATTTATATGTAGTGATATAAAGAAAAATCAAATTTTCCTATTTGGAATTCACTTTTTGAGTCCGAAGATCTCGGCATGGTGCTGATATAGGAAATTGGTGGAAAGAGGACGCAAATCAGTTTGAGAATCACAATTTTAGGTTCGAAGGATCAAAATGAGGTTGACAACCGCTTCTGGAAAAGTGTTTAATAG
Organism: Ceratothoa steindachneri; assembly: GCA_963969495.1. Classification (NCBI taxonomy): domain Eukaryota; kingdom Metazoa; phylum Arthropoda; class Malacostraca; order Isopoda; family Cymothoidae; genus Ceratothoa; species Ceratothoa steindachneri. The sequence continues at coordinate 11,078,389 of OZ018337.1, read as the reverse complement.
GGTCACTTAGAAGCCTTTCATTTAATTGTGGTAAATTTTCATGTGCTAAAAGAGAGAGAAAAAAGAACTAATAGAAAGGTTAAAATTTCCATACAAATATTACTAAACCAAGCGGTCCTAATTGCTTTCTGGCTAGGCCCACAAATTTTAAAACTGCAGGGATTTGGCCCAAACCTTCCACAGTCATTTGTATAATAAAAAACGATACTTTAATATGGAATAAAATACCTTGGAAAAATTATTCTCTTCTCCTTAGCTTCGTATTATTGAGGAAATTATTCAAATTACTGCCAAAACTGACACCTAGCTAATTATTAAAATCTCTAAGTGTAAATAATTATTCTTTTTACATAATTAAATAAATTTTAATATTCATACAAATTTTGAAACCAGACCAATTCAGGGTGTTTTATTTTCCCCTCTTTTACGTTAATTTTATCGCAATAAAATCGTCGTTTACGATCATTAATGCATTATTTATCTTTAGTTCAACGATGGGTGTTATGTTATTATTCTCGTAACTTTCTCTTTTTAACAATTAGTAAAGTTCTTGAATGGATTTTGTGGATTATTTAGCTTTGGTGGACGAGCGATTATTCCCATGTTTGCCTTTTTAGCTCTAATTATTGTGACGTTTCGCTTTCTTCGCTTTATTGTGACGTTTTGTTTTCTTCGCTCTAATAATTGTGACGTTTCGCCAATCAAAGGCATCTATTGTCAAATTTGAGGTTTTCCGGTTTTTTACTGTAGAATTTGCAGTCTTAAGAGACAGTCAATGTTCGATTGTCAATGAGTCATTATCCTCATGCATATGAGAGCAGCGGTCAGAGACCATTATTTAATGATTACCGAAATACGCAAACCCCAATTGAAGAGTCTTTTCCTGAGGATTAATGATAAAACGACGATATTTGTACATATATTCCATACATATAATCAGTGAATTAAGAGACGCCTGCCCTCAGGTAGGTAGCAGGTAACCAGGATTAACCTTCGACCTAAATGGCAAAAGATGGTCAGGTGTAGCATCTGTACTATCACTATTCAAATCTCAATTTTTCTTTTTTCATAACCTTCTGTACATTTACCTATGCTTATTGAGCTTCCGAAGCTGGTAATCCCGATTATTTTAACTTATGATTTCTGGATCATTACCAGATGGCGCTTTACCATTTCTGCCTCGAAGACAGGTAAAAGCATCAGTTCCGGGGGAGATAAATTATGTTTTGATCTAAACAAGATAGAGCAACAAATTAGGTATTAAATGAGAAAGCATAAAATTAACAATGAATAAAAATATATATTAATAAATAATAATATAGAATTAATAATATTAATAATAATTATCTATCATTTTTCCGGAAAAGACAAAATCAAAATCTAGAAAACCATCTACAAGTTACAACTTCACAAACGCATTAAGCAACGATCTAGAGGAGCTTGATGGGCGCAGAGTTGTTATCTCAGAACATCCACTTACTTTCCATAGGCAGTTGTCAACTGTATCATCTACCAGCTCTTTCACTGAAATTTTCCAGGATGGAAACCCCTCATTAGTGGTACCTAGCTTCCCACTAACAGATAAACGCTCCAACATTTCCTTAATCTGCAGGATTTATCTGGAATTACATAAGGACCAACTTTCAAGACATTGTACATTAAACAGATGGATATATTATCACACTCTCGCAGATGGCTAGAGTTAAGACATCCACCACAAACAACGCAATAAAACGCTTGATAAAACTTTATGAGAAACATCGTGCAATGGTAAAAGGAAAAGGAAGAGAAAGTAACCCTGGTTGGAAAAGAGAAGCGAACTGTATCCATGCAACTTGTCAGGTCACTATAGGGAGACACTCTTGACGTTTGCACCTCGGCGCTTCAGCCATTGATCAGGCACAAAACAGGATTTGTCCTCTTGATTTCAACGCAATGAATGTTAGATCACTGGATGTTTAATGGGTGCAAATTCCACATCCACGGCTTCATGCCGGTGGGACCACGTGTAACCTATTACAGTTGGTGGCAAGAAGAGCAGCATGCGCTCTTGGTTCAAGGGCAAATTGTGAACATTCCGCTCAGAGTCCAGGCCTGAATCCCACTAAAAATGTTTAGATTCCACTCGGATACATGTCTAAATCGTAGAATCGGAATAGAGATCAATGAAGCAAAATTACTCAACAAAATAATCAACAGTTGATTCGTTCCTGATGCAATAAATATCAATGCATCACTGAGGCCTTAACTCTTTTAACAAGAGCGTTATTGGAACAAGGTAAATTATCTATCACAATAACTTTGCTCTTGATTTAATAAAATGTACAATGGTTAGTTAAAAAATGTGAAGTAGAAATGAAAAGTCAAATGGTAAGAATAAAAATCGATTTATTATAAACAATTGTAAACAAATATATGAAGAATGTAATCACATGATTTTTATTTAATGCCCGAGCATATAAATAGGTTTGGAAATACTATTCATTAGAAAATGGTAAAAAGAATATTTACTTTAATATATGCGTAGAGACGAATATATCCATGCGAAGATGATGGAAACACTTAATTCAGAATGTAATTATTAAATAGCTAAAATGATAAGTTAAAAATAAGTTTGGAAATATAAGAAATTATGGTATAATCTGAATTTTGAAATTGGAGTTAGTGTGATTGTAACATGTGAAATAATAGGATTTGTGGCATTTAAAATAGTAGGATCTGTAGTATTTAAAATAGTATATTGTAGGATCACGTCAATGGAAACTGTAATTAGAAAAAAAATTAAATTAACAGTTCTATTTTGGGAAACAGGTATACAGTTTATACAAATTCACCAGTAGTGATTTTAGACAGACCTGCTCGAGCGACGCCCTAAAATACAAGACCTTGGGTGAGGGAAATGAGTTTGGAATTAGGAGCGTGTGAATGTTGCGCTCTGATTGGTTGCTGCAATGACGTGATGTAACGGCATAATTGGCGTTTGATTTCGTACAAGAAACAATTATATATTTTGAGAGATTATAAATTATACGTTGACTATATATAATGTAATTGCTATAAATATATATATATATATATATATATATATATATATATATATATATATATATATATATATATATATATATACAAAATTCTTACATAAAGGAATTAATGGGAACGAAATTAATCCATCTCTGTGAGGTAAATATGAATATTATAATATCCTAGATTTGAGCAAATGAACAAAGTGTCTCTATGCGTGTTCAGTTGTCTCCACACTTAATACTAATTACTTGTCACTTGTACAAATGTTTTCAACTACTAAATTAATAGTTAAAGTCCAATAGAAATTTGTTTCCGCTGTCATCCGGATTATTTGGGACACTTCAAGTTTTCTAATAAATTGCTTGAACCTTTGTTATATTCATCCAAATTTTCCTCACATTTACCATACGTAGTTCATTTCATTAAATTATGGTACACGAATAATGGATCCCCGGAATTTTTTCGGGCAAATGTTATGGAGAATGTTGTGAAAGGAATAGAGCCGTTTTGATCCCCTTAGACAGTGGTGAACAATATTTATTACCTCCATTCTTACCCTTATCTCTCAACTACACAGCTCTGTTTTAGTTAATCGAACTTTTCAACACAAATTATATTGAGGTTAAAACACGCAAATTGCTTTACGAGAAGACACTACAAAATTTTCTTCTACATAATCTAATATTGCTGTAAAATTTAAAGGTCTAGGTACATTTTTTTACAGTATAAAACCCTTGTTCTGTTTATTACAGGTTACAGAGAAATGTTATTTCTCCATGGTTCTTTTTGGCGAGAAGACTAGATCTTATATATTAGCCTACATTGTCTTAATCTGGTAGTGACGCAAAATTTGTATATTTAAAGTTTAACAAGGTTTTATATTAGTTTTTACAGACTATTTACTATCGATATCAACTTTTTTTATAACCATTACTTTTATGGTCATTGGTCTCACGGTGAGTTAGGTGTGAGGTACGCTCAATCTCCGATCATATATAAATACTTTAATGTTTACTCATATAATGAATTAATAAATTGGTACAAGTACATAATTACCTCACTACCTGAATCTACAAACTCATAAAATAGCTAAAATGTTTTCTCTCCATAAACAAATTAAATGTATAAGGGTTGATGGCGTATTTTTTTGTGAGTCAATCAAAACTAACTTTCCGTCTTTTTTAAGATGGTGGCCTTTTCAAATGAATTGGAATCTTTATATATCCTTCTATTCAGGTGTATATTCTAATGAGACTATAATCTTCGTTTCGTATACAACCTGTTTTCATTTCCCATGTGTAATTTGTATCAATGTACCTGTTTTTTTTCGAAACTAGTTCATTATACTCATGTCTTTAAGAATTTTTGTGTGATTCTCCTTTGATTAACGGCTCCTATTCTATAGCAGAATGTTTTCTTTTTTCACATGACTTAAGGATCACGAAAAGAATGTAAGATGACGTTTAGATTAGAGTGGTTGAGTGTAGAGGAAAATCAGATGTTGAGACATCCGTTTCGACCACAAAATGAACAGACCCGTCACTTGATTGCATGGGATATGGACGTTTATTTCTTTTAATAAAGTTATAAAATGCATTTTCTCTCTCTCCAAAAACTGTAGACACGTGACTCTCTAAGTCTGAAATGTAACTGTGGGCGAAATTCGTAGAAGAGCTAAATTTTCCGGGTCCTTTTGAACTATGTCTGATAGGATATTGCTATAGGCCTCCTACAAGCACTAACAAGTTGCTGTTGGAGTCGTCGTCGAATGGTCCAAATTGTTGGGGGGTAAAGGAAATGTAAAAATGTATATATTGAAATATCATGAAAACAGTTACTGCTTCATAATTGTAACCAATATCAATGAATAATTTTATAAATTTCTTTCTTTAAATTTGATTAACAATGAATGAATATTTAGTGCTATAAGTGGTAAGGTTGTGTTTGGTTATGGGTAAGTCATTCTGCCCCATACTCATTCACCTTTTTCTCACACCGAGAACTCATATTTCAAACTTTACTTGGTCATAATTACAAGAAGAACTCTGCCGTTGGGAGAAAATTACATACCTGATTCTTTTTCGAAAGAGAATTTTGGCTGCTTGACAAAGTCTTCGACAAAAGTTTATTGCAAGGATATATTTATAAGTTAAGAGCTGTGGTAGACCAGAACGTGAGTCATATTGAATCTTTCATTTAAAACTGAACTTTATTCTAATGTTTGTTCTCATTTCATGGCAGAAATAGTTAAGGAAATTTAAAAGGTTAAAGTTTAAACCGCTCTGTCGATGACGCCTTTATTTGGTTTACATTCGCCCCGTAGAACGCTTTCAGACGTCTGCAAATAAGGCAAATACACAACCCTCAATATAAAAAGATGCAATAATATTCAATGTAATAATACCAATAACTATACACCATAATACAGGGTTAAACAAATCGACAGAGGTTTTATGAAAATAAAACCATCGATCGCCGAGTTCAAAGTTTGGTAGAACGGAGTTCAAACTTACAATCTTAGAAATAGTTTGACAGTGTAAGCTATAGCATTTATCTAGATGCCTCTTATCTCAATGGAGAAGGATCTAGATTTCACTGACAGCGTACCCGTGTTTGATTCCAAGGAAAAAAGGGGACACAAACAAATCGGTTACTGGCGGAATCTCGAGTCACTCATGCCGGGGCCGCCCTGACTTGTATATATATGCGTGTGGGTAGTTTCCGTCTCATACATAATCATCACCCTCATAGCCAATTGGAACACGGCCCATTTTCATTCATTTCCTTCGCGCATACAACACATGACTCTTCCGTCTACCAAAGGTGGCAAAAAGGGATTCGGTCCACACTCCCCATAAGTTTGAACGGAGGTGTTCCAATCATTCTCTGGCTTGTGGCCATTACTTGCTGCCACCGTTATTTCTGCTCTATCCTTTCCTACCGAGGAGCGGAAGAGGTATCCTCCGATCTGACGGTTCATTGACACTCTGCTTTTTATGTTACTTTGATTATTGGGTTAGAGGAGATTTGGTATTAGGGATTAAATATTCTCACTCACGAACGAGAGACTCGATACATTTTAATTAATTATTATCGGATAAAAACCGCTTAAAAACACCCGAAATTCAAATGATCGTGTCGCCTTTAACATAAAATTTAGATAATTTAGTAATTAATTAATTAATTAGAAAATAATTCCAATATTTGAGACCAAAATTTGAGTCTCGATTAATTCAATGCTGGTCTTTCTGCCTCGGCCAAATCCCTCCTATGCCATTTTATGGCTCTTTTTGGAGGCCCAGGTTTTCATGTTTCTTTCCTTTATAAACCAATTAATTATAGATATTTCTCTTCCTTTTACCCTCAATTATATAGAAAAGTACATAAAGCCCCCCACCCCATCAGGCAAGGCTGTAGGGCTGTAGCCAGCCTGTAGGTCAAGAGAAAAGGAGTTGTTGAGCGGTGCCTCATTTCCAAGTGGGTATGACACGAATCCCTCTCCACATGTGTAATGCGACAAGCCATTTATATGTATCTCGTGTGATGTTAAGTTGCAATTGAACTTCCACGTCTAAATATTCTTTGGACTGCTGATATATTACAGCATGAAAAATTGGAAGTAGAAATTGGAAATAATATATATATATATATATATATATATATATATATATATATATATATATATATATATATAAGATATAGTAATTTCATTGAATAACAATTTTTAAAATTATCTATTTTTGTGTGAGACCTCCATTTTTTTTTCAAAATGAAAATGTTAAGAATAATGTGTGATTTGTCAAATTCTCCACAAGAGAATTCGATAAATTAGAGAAGAAATTTCTCAACTCAAAATTTGAGGTAGATGAGAAGAAAGAAAAAGAAGAAAAATTAATACTAAAAAAAACAAATGACGGATGCCTACAAAACAGACGAAAAAAAACTAGAAAACATCCTAAAAAGTAAAACTATCCAAGAAAAAGACAATAATTTATCTCCAAGGATATATTATAAACACAAAAAAGTCAGCAACAAACTAATAAAAAACAACCTCCGTGAAAAGGAATCCATCCTAAAGGATACTAATATGGTATACAAATTTGAATGCCCCCATGAGCACTGCAAGACTCATCCAAACAACCAATATATAGGTAGCACCACCACCACCCTCAGCCAAACACCTAACACTGCAATTGCAAGAACGAGGAATCAAAGCACATTACAATAAATAACACAATTTAAAATTCACAAGAAAGTTTGAGTTAATTAATTATACATAAAGTAAGATCTATTAATGAAATAAGGCATAATGACCCACTAACCCCGCCAACTATTAATTTAGAAACAAGAAATTACTTCGGAGAGTGTAAAGACGAATTTTAAATTAGGCCACCAACGAAGAGTTTGCTTGTCTCTCATAAGAGCCATTAAAAAAGCCATCACCTTCAAAGGCAATCGAATTTAAATTTTTAAACAACGGGAAACCGTGACGCTTTCATTTAATTCTCGATGTCTGAGAAAGATGGCTTTGTCATCGATTCGGGATAAGTTCGGCGATACGGCACTTATACCTCCCAAAGTTTTACTTCAAGTTTGGGATTATATATCAGTTTCGAGGGCAAACTTTATTTGTAATATTTCTGGAAGTTGCAGATAAATATTTTTCCCAAAATTAAAGCAAGTAATTATGAACAATTTAAAAAAAAACGTCTTTAAATTCAAAAGTGCCTTCTAAACTTTCATTCAGAGGTTATTAAGCAAATAAGAGAAAAGAGAATGTAGTCCAGTTATATTTGTTTCTTATAAGTTTCAAATTAAAAGCAAGTGGCTACAGATATTATTTCTACTTTTAATCAAAGCCTATCTACATCCTAAACCTCAACTATAAAATCCAAGATTAAAACTTTATCAGCGTTCCAGGATAAATACGAGTAATACAACATAACCCAACATAAATTAATAGAGTTACCATATTTTTGTTGCGGGGCAAAAGTGCAGAGGGAAAAGACGAGTAAGAATTAAGATAAAAGAATATTAACATGAACGCTAAAAATATATATATATATATATATTTGATTTATCATTACTCTTTATATTCTGTGTTATAGGGGGTTACTTTTGCAGTTAGTATAGTGAATATTCTTTTCAAGTATGTTCTTAATTAAAATCCTATTTTTAGTTTCAGTTTAATTTCTACAAATATGAATCTTATTTGTATTATAATATAGCAACTTCTTAATGTTTAAAATATTATCCAGAGAAGTATGTGAATATTATGTTGTCCCAAACAGAAATTAAAAGCTTGTGAGTGGTACCAAATTATAGAAAATATATAGACTACTCGATCTAATCTAGAGGGCTGTTTAAGAGGTGCGATAAGCAAAATGATGCCCTTTGCTCCTCTTAGAATAAGGAGTGTGATGTAAAATGACTGCTATGACTCACAATTTTGCGTGAGTAATGTTGCAAAATATATGAAGATTGAAGCAATGCAATGCATTACCCTGAAATATAGAATTGTTGTCCTTGTTAATCAGAACTTAAGCTGCCATATATTTATTACCATTAAAATAGACGAGTAATTTATGAGGAAATATTAAGTAATTTAATATTATATGGCTTTCTTAAAGACTCATTATGGTAACCAAACATCAATTGACTCTGTTAGTTTTGGCTGCTAAATCGTTACGAACAGATAATTTTGAATGAAAATATTCTCAAATTTTGGCAGGATTATTGTCCGTAGTCTCTATTTTCACATCTGATCCGAGTCTAAAAGGTAGTGTAGTTTTGTTTATTATGAAATATAGGGGTATCTTGCAGGCTGTACTACCAGAGAAGTGAAATGGTATCTAGCAGCCTTTTGAAGGACCCGAAAAGGGTTTTTACCGCATCGTTTCAAAGCTCACTAATGTCAAAATCAAGGAGGGGATACGAGTTGGACATTCATCAAAGGCAAACCTGAAATCAAAATTGAAAGGGAGGCATCGTGTAGCTTTATCTCTACAACCCTTGGATGCCTAGAGAATATTAACCATCACAACTACAGGAAGTTAGTGGCAAACTGTAGTGAAACTTAAAACCCATGGTTGGTTGCATGTATTTTAAAATTAACTTTTTACATTCCAAATCGATTCATTTTTCCTTCAAAAATTGGGTAGCGTGAGAGTGGAAGAGGATGAAATTTTTCGCCATGACATTCCAGCAATGGAGAGATTGACAAAGTGCCGCGGCGAGAGTGACAAAAGGGCAGACTATAAAAGACCTCTGGCTAAAAGAGATAAAGGCGCTCGTGTTGGGATTAATTTAAGCAACGGATAACCTTTAATTTCTTAACAGTTTCATATTTTCTAAGTCTATCTTTAGTTTATTTGTTCAATGCATCTATTTGGATAACTCTGAGATTTTGTACAAAAGTTTGAAGTTGTAAAAAATTTTATTCGTTAAATATATTTGAGAAAAACTTTGAGCAAATCTTATAAATAAGAGTGGAAGGCTGTTTGTTTGTCTGTTTTGGAGGGAAACCAACCGGTTGAACTCATAAAAGTTAAAATAATTTCATAATAATGTTTTAACAAATAACATGATTTGATATTATTTAATTTCTCTTTAATGATCATAAGAAAAAAACACAGCATATTTCCTACTACCAGACCAGAAAAAAGTTTTAACTTTGTCATCAGCCATTTATACACAACCTATAAACTAAAAAGAGAAGAGTGCTCGATGGCAGAGATTGAAACGGCACCTATTATTTCACTCTCTTTTACGGGTAAAAGAGTGTCGTAGAATGACTCCCGACGATACCATATATTACACTATTCGTTGAGGGAACTTCCTTAATTATCTTTAGAGTGCGTTTACTGTCTGGCGGCCGATATTATGTATCTTCGATATGCTTAAGAAGTGGAAGTGAGCTCAAGGATAATAATATTGCTATCATTAATAAAATAGAGTTTTATTAATAATAACTATAAACAATACACAAAAACGGAAAATATTGACATAAACAGAATGGAAAGGGTCGTGGAGACTCGGGATAATCCAAGGATTTAAGGGATTAAAAAAGGTAAAACAAATATAAAGTTAAAGAGATGGGATGGTTCGATAAACAATTTAAAGCACAGGATAGAATTGACAAAAGGGATCAATACTCAAAGGTGAAGTTTGGCTTACTTAACTTTGGCACTAGTGGTGCAGTGGAAGGTGGCGCAAAGGAGTTTCGGTCCGCTGGCGAGTTCCAGCCGAAGGGGGGGGGATAAAAGGATCCTGACGAGGCGTCTTGGGAAGGAGAACCGTTTCTCGACGAACGGCTTGAAGAACAATGGCTGTTCTAGGTTGTTCTCTTCTGAACAAAGGGGGGGATGAGAACCGTCTCTTGTCTACCGGCTCAAGAACAATGGTTGTTCTAATTTGTTCTCCTTTGAACAACAGGGGGGGTGAGAACCGTTTCTTGGCGAAGGGCTCAAAACGAACAAAGGCTGTTCTAATGCTGTTCTCCTTGAACAACAGGGGGGGATGAGAACCGTTTCTTGGCGAAGGGCTCAAAACGAACAATGGCTGTTCTAATGCTGTTCTCCTTGAACAACAGGGGGGGGATGAGAACCGTTTCTTGGCGAAGGGCTCAAAACGAACAATGGCTGTTCTAGGTTGTTCTCTTCTGAACAAAGGGGGGGGATGAGAACCGTCTCTTGTCTACGGGCTCAAGAACAATGGCTGTTCTAATGTTGTTCTCCTTTGAACAACAGGGGGGGTGAGAACCGTTTCTCAGCGAAGGGCTCAAAACGAACAATGGCTGTTCTAATGCTGTTCTCCTTGAACAACAGGGGGGGGGGGCCTTGGGGACTTGGCGTCGGAAAGGCTCGAACCTTTGGCACTCAAGGAATATTGTCCTCCTTCTGGACAAGTGATGGTGAATCTCGAGGTCGAGGTCCCTTGGCGCACAAAGGGAGAGAGGGTCGTGGTGATGTTTCGCGACGAAAATCTGGATCTCCAATCTGATCTTAGTGGTAAAGTTTCCATATAAATAGCCAGGACATCTCCTTGGCGTGGGGGAAAATGGAGTGGAAGCTTGGAGGGAACGCACAGCCGGGCCGGGGAACAATGCCTTATCTGTTCATAAGCCTAACTCGATCTAGCGAGGTCGGCGTATGGGGGCGAACGGGGAGACGATAACCTCCTTGTTTAAACATTGGCATCCGGTAGCTGAGATAAGACTCCAAGCCTCGAATCGAAGATGCACGTGGGCAGCATCGTGGGTTTAAATAATACGGGATAGGAGTTGAAATTAAACGCAGCTTCAACACGTTCTATCACACCCCTCCATTCCAGGGAAAGTTTTCACTTCGAAAAAAAAGAGAGAAGGGACAACGATAGAGCTCCGTTGTGGGGAACTCGTTTTCTTGTACCAACCGTACCTTCCTGCACCTAACTAGTATTACCTCAATACATATGATCATTTTGATCTTTAGATTACAGGGGAAAATAACCTTTAATACAACTTAATTAGAGAAAAAAAAAGGGCATGGAACAATGAAATGATATAAACTTAGTACATACGGGACAAAATAATTTATACGAAAATTAATAAGAACAAATATATAGACATACAAAAAATTAGACATTGAGCGTTACAAAATTCAGACATATACATTAATTAATTATATTACAAAAGAATCTTAAATTAAGTCGTACAAGACGGTATATACCTACATGGAGATACTAATCCTATGAATACAATTATTTTACGCTATTCGGTAACGCATTCCTACTGAGTGCGTCAGCGACCTGGTTATCGATACCTTTGATATAATTTATTTTAAATTGATACTCTTGCAAGAGTAAACTCCAGCGCATGATGCGGCCGTTTGAGTGTCTCAAATTCCTATTATAGGCTAACGGACGGTGGTCGGTTCCTATTTGAAATTCTTTACATATCAAGTACAGCTTGAATTTGTCTATGACCCAGATAATTGATAGAGCTATCTTTTCTCTAGTGGCATATCTCTTTCCGCGTGGTAATAATTGACGACTAGCATATGCAACTGGATGACTCGTTCTGTCATCCACGTATTGAAGGAGTACACCTCCAATGCCCTCGTTGATCACGTCGGTCTTAACCCCAAAGGATTTTTCCGGGTTGGGCAACTTAAAAATGGGGGCAGAAATGAACTTACTTTTGAGCTGATTAAAATGGGAAACAGCGACATCATTCGAACGTAAACGATCGGAGAAATTCTTTTCCTGAAGGGGGCATAGGGGGGCCGAAATTGCAGCGAAATTCGGAACAAATCGCTGATAGGGAGAAGCTGATCCTAGGATCGATCTTAATGGCTTCTTTGTAATCGGGAGCAGCATGTCGGCGATTGCCTTAATCTTGTTCTCGTGGGGACCTAACTTGTTTTGCCCTATTTTGAAACCCAAATATTTGATGGTTTCGTGGGCAAACTGGCATTTGCTGGGGCCAATGGTGAGGCCATTTTCACGCAGTTGCTCGAAAAGAGCTAATAGGGTGGGTAAATGGTGATTCCATTTAATTAGTTCTTGTAGCTGACTCTTCTGACGAGGTGTCAGCTGCGCGTCACTATCCAGGTCAGAGGGTTCCAAAGACTCGCCTGGTAGGGAAGGAGGAGGATAATCGGCATCAGGTTGGATGCACACTGTCTGGATTACATTAAGGGACTCCGCGGGGCAATCCTCTTCAAGCGCCGATGCTTCGTCCAGTTCTACGTAGGTATCTTCATGGGCGCGTTGGGGGTTCTTTTTTTCTTGGGGTCCAGGGACAGTCTCCGTGTCCTTGTCTGGGGCCTTATCACCTAAGGGAGTTAGTGATTCACACTCCTCATTTTCCTTCCTAAAGTCCTGGTTAGGGGTCTCCAAGAAATCGGACGGTATCGGGGTTCTGATGGGGACGGGCTCCTGGGCTTCTTTCTTATCTCGGCCTTGAGGAAGGGCGGCCTGAAACACAGGGTCGAAACTTACTTGGGGGCTCTGTCCTATAAGTACGGAACAGAATTTTATGGGTGCTACAATGACTTCAGCCCAGCCATTATAATATTGACACTGCAGGTAACATCTAGCGACGGGGAATCGGTTCGCCCGCCCAAGGTGGTCATGTACCACCGCAAATTTTTCGTGGTTAGAGGCCACTGGGAGGAGTTCGTCGGACACGATGAAGCACGTACATCCTGTGTCCCTGACGAGAGTCAATACTCGGCAGCTGTCCACGCTGCCCTCCTCATATTTCAAAGTTCCCGATGAACTTTTACCAAAAACAAAATTTACCTGGTGGCCTGACGGAGAAGGAGAAGTTTCTGCTTGGGTCTTCACCACAGGGGGAGCCGGGGTTGCATTAATCTGGTGAACTTGGTGGGCTGGTCCGCTTTTAAGCCTAGAATTTTGGGGGCAATTCCAGCTCATGTGGATTTCTACACCACAGGTGAAGCATATGGTTGGTCGCTTCGGGAAGAGAGATGGAAGAGAAGTCTTAACGGGAGGTTTGGAGTCCCGTTGTTGGTTTTGGGGAAAGAAGTTTTGGGGTTTTACGGGGCTCGGAAACTTTGTCAGCTTTCCTGGGAAGGAGCGCGAAGCCTTCCTTCTTTCTTCTTGTTGTATTTCTCTTTCTCGTTCCTCTCGTTGTTTTTCTCTTTCTCGTTCTTCTCGTTGTATTTTTCTTTCTCGTTCCTCTCATTGTATTTCTCTTTCTCGTTCCTCTTGTCGGATTACTCTTTCCCTTTCACTTTCTACCTTTTTTCTTTGATATATTTCTTCGATCCGAGCTAGTTTACTATGATGGTGAAGGTACACTTGTCTTATCCATTCCTCTCTTATGTACTTAATTAGTTCTTTTCCGGAAAGTCCCAAGGATTCTCCTTGCGCTTTAAAGATTTCAAACTAAGTCATCTTTGCACTTGGGGCGCACTAGTCAACCAACTAAAATTCCTCGCAACAAGAATTATGCCTCTATAGAATTAGCCTACCTAAATATGGGCACTGACCTATTCGTACTTGGTTTCTCAATCTAAATAACCACTGACTAAAATCACAAAAAAAACACAAACAAATTATTATAACCGTTCCTTGAGCTACTCCAGCTTCTTAAGTTTAAAAAAAAGGGGGATAGCAATCGTTAAAACAAAAGGGAACTACTATATTCTATTATTATAACGAATAACACTATGCTTTACTCGACTGAGAACAGTGTTTGCAAAGATATAGCGTTAAACCTTACACACCTGATACCAAATTTAAATAGTATATATATATATGTCGTAGAATGACTCCCGACGATACCATATATTACACTATTCGTTGAGGGAACTTCCTTAATTATCTTTAGAGTGCGTTTACTGTCTGGCTGCCGATATTATGTATCTTCGATATGCTTAAGAAGTGGAACTGAGCTCAAGGATAATACTATTGCTATCATTAATAAAATAGAGTTTTATTAATAATAACTATAAACAATACACAAAAACGGAAAATATTGACATAAACAGAATGGAAAGGGTCGTGGAGACTCGGGCTAATCCAAGGATTTAAGGGATTAAAAAAGGTAAAACAAATATAGAGTTAAAGAGATGGGATGGTTCGATAAACAATTTAAAACACAGGATAGAATTGACAAAAGGGATCAATACTCAAAGGTGAAGTTTGGCTTACGTAACTTTGGCACTAGTGGTGCAGTGGAAGGTGGCGCAAAGGAGTTTCGGTCCGCTGGCGAGTTCCAGCCAAAGGGGGGGAGGATAAAAGGATCCTGACGAGGCGTCTTGGGAAGGAGAACCGTTTCTCGATGAACGGCTTGAACAACAATGGCTGTTCTAGGTTGTTCTCTTCTGAACAAAGGGGGGGATGAGAACCGTCTCTTGTCTACGGGCTCAAGAACAATGGCTGTTCTAATGTTGTTCTCCTTTGAACAACAGGGGGGGTGAGAACCGTTTCTTGGCGAAGGGCTCAAAACGAACAATGGCTGTTCTAATGCTGTTCTCCTTGAACAACAGGGGGGGATGAGAACCGTTTCTTGGCGAAGGGCTCAAAACGAACAATGGCTGTTCTAATGCTGTTCTCCTTGAACAACAGGGGGGGGGGGATGAGAACCGTTTCTTGGCGAAGGGCTCAAAACGAAAATGGCTGTTCTAGGTTGTTCTCTTCTGAACAAAGGGGGGGATGAGAACCGTCTCTTGTCTACGGGCTCAAGAACAATGGCTGTTCTAATGTTGTTCTCCTTTGAACAACAGGGGGGGTGAGAACCGTTTCTTGGCGAAGGGCTCAAAACGAACAATGGCTGTTCTAATGCTGTTCTCCTTGAACAACAGGGGGGGGGGCCTTGGGGACTTGGCGTCGGAAAGGCTCGAACCTTTGGCACTCAAGGAATATTGTCCTCCTTCTGGACAAGTGATGGTGAATCTCGAGGTCGAGGTCCCTTGGCGCACAAAGGGAGAGAGGGTCGTGGTGATGTTTTGCGACGAAAATCTGGATCTCCAATCTGATCTTAGGGGTAAAGTTTCCATATAAATAGCCAGGACATCTCCTTGGCGTGGGGGAAAATGGAGTGGAAGCTTGGAGGGAACGCACAGCCGGGCCGGGGAACAATGCCTTATCTGTTCATAAGCCTAACTCGATCTAGCGAGGTCGGCGTATGGGGGCGAACGGGGGGACGATAACCTCCTTGTTTAAACATTGGCATCCGGTAGCTGAGATAAGACTCCAAGCCTCGAATCGAAGATGCACATGGGCAGCATCGTGGGTTTAAATAATACGGGATAGGAGTTGAAATTAAACGCAGCTTCAACACGTTCTATCACAAAGAGATTATTCATGAAATGGCCTGAAGTCGCCAATTACTTGACAGACCCTTACAAAATAAATGTATAATTACATTTCGAAGCAACTATCAATCACCAACTGACCTCATCTCTAACTTCCTTCCTCCCCTTCTCTTATCCCTGTTTCTTTATTCTCCACTTTTGCTTCGTTCTACAATTTTTTAATGACCTGCGACTGCAGTTTTATTTTTTGCTCTCTTTCTTTCCTTTATTTGGCCTCTCTTTCCTCGGCTACTTCCAGAAATTGACAGAAATTCTCTAAAAATCCCGATGATAAATAAAATGGATCTTAAAGTCCTTGAAAAGTCGAAGCTGAGAACCAAGAAGACGAAAGAAACGAGTTCGCTTCCCCAAAGCGAAATGAATTGGGAGCAACTTCAGGGAAGCCTCGTTCCTCTCTTTCTTTGGTTACTTTTACACACAATCACAAGTATTATATTGCATCATCTGCAAAATTTCCTCCCTTTGTAAAAAGATTAAAAAATAGGTCAATTTTATTCCGTAACCTTTTTCATTTCATTGCTTTGAAAATATTACTGACCTTCTTCTTAATGAGGGACAAATATGGACTAAGTAGGCATAAGTAAGTTTTCATTACTCAGTTTAGCAAGTTCTAATCTGTTCATTACGGTTAAAAATCATTATTTCTGGTAATAATTTAGTAAAATCCTAGTTAATAGCTTGAATAAGCTACCCAACTCTTCAAGTGAGTTGTTAGGACATTTATTTGGCATAGCAATTTGTATTTTTGTAATGAATTTAGTTTTATTATTTTACCAATAAGATGGGAAAAGTTGTGAAAACCAAATGGCAACTTTAGAATCGATCAAATTTATTTCATTTTGTAATAAAGGATCGTTGAAGAATAACGGTGCCATGTGAGCCAGGGACCCCTATTCTAGAAAAAAATAAAAGTGGGACCACTTTGTTAAAACGGTAGTTAATACAGTGCTACTAATAGCTTGCGGTCTACCTTGTAATTTAAACTTTCGCGTGCGGTCTCTTGGCTTTTTTACCCTTCAGTGATATACACAATTTAAAACTTAATTGTTTAACTAATGCTACACACTTTGTGGGAATGCCACAGACAAATGTGCTGCTTTTTTTTTCACTACTTTCCAGCAAAAATTATTAAGGTGTGACTTGTAAATATTACTACTAAAGCCTCTTAATTTCTTTAAAACCTTTGTTTTGGCATCCAACCTTCATCATTAAAGTGTCTAAGTATGTACGTCTGTCACTGGATCCACGTAAGCTTCTTTATGATTCACTGTTAGAAAGATAGACTTTTCCTTTAGATTCACTGTTGAACTCATGGGCATTTGTATTATGAAAAATAACATAAGCATAGTCTACTTTGACTTTACTCTTTATTATAAGGTATTCATTAGTGAGCAGACCTTAAGTAAACATGGTTCGGAGCCTATTTGAAAATTAAATCAGGCCGTTACTAATCGAAGATACTTTCAGTGATTACATGAATGAATAATAAATAACTTAGTAGGCATGATATTAAATGTTCAGTTCGTAATATTGTGATAAACTAGATGAAATATTCTTCAAATTTGTGTAAATATATTTAAAGTGTCAAAATAATGTCTGTGAACATTCCAATCATAAAGTTTCAGTTTCCAAAACAATAATTCATTTTTATTTCTAAAATCACATTTCAGAAGATGTGTGATGAAATTAGTGAAACAAGTGCATCTAAGTGATCAAATATTTCACTACATACTATGGACAATTTATACATTCTTCTTTGTTGAGTTATATAGCATGCATTTTGAAAATAACCTAGTTAAACTAGGTGGGTCTGGTTTTACGGTACAGCTAGTCGAATCATGTTTTTCGCATCAGAGAGAAAGATCTAAACATTCCCAAATTTAGTTTATTTTGGAATTGTAAATACATTGACGAGACCAGCCATAAGCTACAAGGAAATAGTTCAAGAACGCGATGATGGTCCTCCTTCACTAATAATTTTAAAAGTATGTGCACTCAGACGAATTGAACGCCTAGAAAAAATCAGTAACCTCTGATACCTACATAAAACTGAAAATAACTCGTTAGATTTTGTTGATAATAGAAACAGGTGTTCACAATCGGCATGAAGAATCATATTGAAACAAACATAAAGTTAAAAGAAAAACGATGTATGGATACAAAAAAGAATTCTTACATTCGTATTTAGAAGAATTTATGTATCGTGAACGACACCAAGAAAATTCATTTGATTATTTTTGTGATGAGATTTTGAAACAGTATTTGTGTAATTTTTAAGTTCATTTATGTAATAACGTATTACTAGAGTGTTTTATGTAATTTTAATATGATTTAATTAATAAAGTATGAAAAAGAGTACTATTCCTTGTTAATTATTTTACCTTTATATCTTATTATGTTCATTGGCGCCAAACTGGTGCCCCTATTTTTTAAAAGGCAGAAACTGAGATCCCTATTGTTCAAAAATGTCATTTAGAATCGTTGTTTTCAAAGATCTAAAAAAAATATTGAAAGCGGCAGGGATTTTTCAGATCATTGAAAGGGTGTTGAAAAGGTTTTAAGACAATTCCCCAAATTATTACAAACTTAAATGACTTGGTAACAAAGTAATTCTTCTTGCATATAAATAGGATATTTTGACCTTTTTTATTAATGTCTTTTTTTTTACAGATCAATTAAAAAGTTGCCAGAATTGAAAACTAAAATTTATCTAAATGGCTACCATAAATGTAAAAGCACAATGTGTTTTTTGGATTATTGACACAAAATAAGTTATTCAAACACAAAGAAATAAAGGACTAAATGTGGAAAAGATTCGTCAGCACCTCACTCGACTTACACCAGGCATTAACAATTTATGGAAACATGAACGGTGCTACATAAACAGATAGGAAATGATGGGTAAGAACATATGATGAATATATTGAACGGTGCTACATAAACTGATAAGAAATGATGACCAAGAACCTCTGATGAACACATTGAACGGTGCTACATAAAAGGATAGGAAATGATGGCCAAGAAAATGTGATGAACAACTTGAGCGTATCCGTCAGTTATTTATTCTTAATCCATAAACAGTAATAGGCAAATGTTTTGAGACTAATATATATTTTTATTTCTTTCACCCATTTTTAATTTTCACGTGATAGAAATAATTATTGTAATATTTAAATTATTGCAGGTTTATTAAAAATAAGCACTTCAAAAATAACAAAGAAAAACAGCGCATTTAAAAAAAAGAAGAAAAAATCGTGCTCTGGTCCTGTTTCTGTTGGGGAGAGTTTAAGACCCTGAAACTCTGCTATTTCATCAAAAGTGTACAATGATGACAAATATAGTGTAAATGAATGATGATATCTAATAATAATCTAATTCTTAATATTTTTTGATAAAAAATGCTTGAATCTTTTCCAATCCTTTTTATGGTTCTTTCCAATGTAAAGCCTTTAACCATTCTTTTTCTGCACCAAAGTGGCTTGAAATGCACGTAAGTAGTAGCTGATGGTATTGCATCGAGGATTACCGTCTTTAGAATAATTAATGACTTGAAAAAGACTC
This sequence comes from Ceratothoa steindachneri, assembly GCA_963969495.1. Lineage (NCBI taxonomy): Eukaryota > Metazoa > Arthropoda > Malacostraca > Isopoda > Cymothoidae > Ceratothoa > Ceratothoa steindachneri. The sequence goes on along the minus strand of OZ018337.1, from coordinate 11,058,974 downwards.
CTGTAAGAAGTCTTATGAAAAGCTAAGAGCTTTAAATCAACGCAAAGGTCGCCTCCAGGTAAGGTTCTGACTCAAGAATTGGGTTGCGTCCAGTGCCAATGTGAAGGCTTCAAAGCGCACAGAGAAGCGAGAACTTTTCGAATATGTCTCAAGTCGATAAAGACTACGAAAAAAACCCATCTAATCCAAAAATGTTACCGATATGCTCCACCTTTAGGGAAAATATAAAGAATTGCCTGTTGAAGACTGCTTCTAGAAGATCCCTCACTAGGAGCACTTTAAGAGCCTGTGTTGTGCCCACAGAGACGCATTCAAACACTCCCCTTGTTTGGCGCTGCTTCTTATCTAAGGGAAATCAAGCACAAACAATTTTGCCTAAGAACAACACTGCTCTGAATTCAAAATGGTACTAAAAACGTGCTTCATGAGCCATTTTTATCAATAGTTTAAGACAAATTTGTGGATAATTAGTGAATAATATATATATATATATATATATATATATATATATATATATATATATATATAAATATATGTATTGCTCTACTCAGGCGCTACTCTGTGAGTTGCTCATATATATATATATATATATATATATATATATATATATATATATATATATATATATATATATATATATATATATTATGAATATTAACCCACAGGAAAATGAAAAGATGAATCCAAGCTTTTTCGACTATATTTGAAGTTCATTTTCAAGGAATAGCATGAAAATAGAGAACACAATGGAAAATGGAAAAAACACAAAAACAAGACAAAAAATACTAAGAAAAAGAACAATAGGCAACTAATAACAAACATATGCGTCCCTAAACGATATACACACAACAACGCCATGTATATGAATGGAATATAGTGGGTAAAAAAAATCCTTTTAATGGATTAACATTAGAGCGAAAACATTTAGGGCTAAGTGTTAATCCACAGGGACACGCGGTGGGGGAGGCAATGCGAATGATATTACACTAATAAAGAGTGACAACAAGCTGCATTATGAAGTTATTTCATAACGTGTAATATCATTTGTATTGCATCCCCTACCACGTGTCTCTGTTGTGACTGTAAATTAACTCTCAGTTTGCTGAAAAGGACATCTATGGTCAATAACAAAAAACATCTTTTGATGTAGCTGCTGAGTTTTGAGCAAAAACATACAAAGAGATATTAGACGCACAGTGAAAAGAAGGTTATTAGAAACTTGGCTATAAGGAAGAAAGGCTAGAAAGAAACCGTGGCTGTCTCAGGTGAACAAGAAGAAGCAATTATCTTGGGCAAAAGAGCATGAAGATTGGACTGATGATGATGGGCAAAAGCTGTGTGGTCTGATGAAATCAACCTTGAGGTAGCTTCTCAACATTACTTTCCAACAATTTATTACTCCTGTAGCAATTTTTAGTGGATAAAAAATTTTTCATTCAATACCAAAATGATCAGTAAAAATTTCTATTTCTCCTCAGAACTTTGCAATCCCTGGAGCTGTTTATTTTCGTCGAAGAGTTTGGGAAGATTATGATCTGAGAAGTGTTGTCGCCTCAGTGAATTTGGAGGTAGCAGTGTAATGGAATGGGGCTACAGGTCGTCTTCAGGTTCATGATTATTGTTCACTTGTGTGGAGAGAATGAATTCCAACAGTTACACGAGCATGTTATACCGGGATTATCACATTTCCTTAGGTAAAAGTTTCAATGATGAAACACAAAATGGTATCATCTTCTACCAAGACAATGCTCCATGCCACACATCTAGAGCCTCAAATGGTTGTTTGGAAAAGAAAAGGGTGACCTTGATTTAATGGCTCACTTAATCTCCAGACCTCAACCCCATTGAACATTTGAGGTCGCACTTGGGCACAAGAATGAGGGTGCACAAATGTTCCTAAAAAAGTGAATTAACAGCCCAAATTCATGAAGAATGGCAGAATATTAAGCCAACTACCTGTGCTAACTTAATCTCATGTATGCAAAAGAGCATAAAAGCGGTTATAAAAGCGAAAAGGGGTGTAAGGATAACCTATTAGCTTGACTAATAGATTCAGTGCCCTAAGAGAGGAAGTAACTGGAAGTGATATGACTGATGGGGGTGGGGGTGGAGTTCGAGTGACTGGTAGTTTGAATGAGAATAGGAGTGGGGATGGAGTTAGGTCTGTGGGGGTTAGGAATAGGAGTCTGACTGAAGTGCTTGTGATGGGTGATTCGCGAGTTAGATATTTAGATAGGAAGTTGAATGCAAGTAGATTGAATGGTTTGAGGGTGTGTTTGCCGGGTGCTGGAGTGAGAGATCTGTCTGATAGGTATGAGGAACTGGTGTCTGGCTGTGCAAGGGATGCGGTTGTGATTACACATGTAGGAGTGAATGATGTGAAGAAAGTGGGTGCATGTGAGTTACGTGAGAGGTACAAGAGGTTGATTGAAAAGGTGAAAGAAAGTAGAATTAAAGGTGTTGTGACAGGTGTGCTTCCAAGAATGGATGTTGGGGTAGAATGGATGTCTCGTGCAATTGGGCTGAATGATTATGTGAGGAGGATGTGTGAGATGGAAGGTGTCATGTTTGTGGATGTGTGGGATAGGTTTGTTGGAATGAAAGAAATGTATGCGATGGATGGACTGCATTTGAGTAGGAGGGGAGTAGATGTGTTGTGGGAGGAGTATGATCGTGTTATTAGGTCTTTGCGGGCGGGAAACTAGATACTAATAGTGGTCAGGGAATTATGAGAGGACATTATAGTACTGAAAGTAGAATGGACTTGGCAGATAACAGAAATAGGTTCCAAGGCGATAGAGGTGAGGTCATTCAAGTTTCAAGAGGTGCTTCAGGGATAGGGGGGTTAAATTGTTTCTATACAAATGCTCGTAGTCTTAGAAACAAGAAGGATGAGCTATTTAGTTATATTAGCAATGAGAATATAGATATATTATGCATTACTGAATCATGGGTTAATGAAATAGAATTTAGTGACACTATAAGTGAATTTGATTTTCAGGGCTATAATATGTACATTAGTCAAAGGACAGGTAGGATTGGTGGAGGAATAATTATCTATATAAAAAACAACATTGTTTCAAGTTTAAATACTTCAATAAAGCAGGATGGAGTTGAGTCACTTTGGATAGATATTAGGTTCAGTAAAAATAGAATGGTGCATTTGGGAGCTTTTTACAGGCCACCTGGGCAGACTGATGATATAGATGAACTAATGATAAGGGAAATCGGTAAGGGATGTGAAACAGATGCAGTTATTATTGGGGACTTCAACTTAAACTCTGTGGACTGGGAAAATATGATAGCTAGGGATAGAACAAGTGGCAGGTTCATAGAATGCTTTGAGGATAATTTTTTGAATCAATTTGTTAACGATTCAACGAGGGGGGACAATATATTAGATTTAGTACTTTCTAACAGTGATCATTTAGTTCAAGAATTGACTGTTGGGGAAGCATTGGGAAATAGTGACCATCAGATAGTTCGTTTTAACTTGGGAATTGAGAAGGGTAAAATAACTGAGAATGCTGAAAAAGTTCCAAATTTTCATAAGGGAGATTATGTAAAACTTCGAAGCTTGCTAAATTTGGTAGACTGGGATATAGAATTCAGAGGTAAAAATGCTTATGGGATGTGGGATACTTTCAAGCATATAATAAATGTAGTCCAAGAACAATGTATCCCAATGAAGGCCATTAGGAACAAAAGTAGGAAACCATTATGGTGGAATCAGGAGATAGCTAGAAAAATTTCAGAGAAGAAAAGGGCATATAAAAAATTACAGGTAGAAAATAATATTCAAAATTTAAGTGATTATAGAATGGCTAGGAATGAGTTAAATAAGATTATAAAGAAGAACAAAAGGGTGTCAGAAATTAAATTAGCTCAGGATAGCAACAAAGATCCTAGAAAGTTCTTTAGTTACTATAAAATTAATAACAAGTGTGGCAGAGTTAAAATAGGACCTATCAAATATGAAGGGTTTGTGAGAGAAACTGATGAGGAAATAGTTGAGGTACTAAATGGTCATTTTGCATCAGTATTTACAAAAGAGAAACTAAATAGTCCTATGTATAGTACTCATAGGTCAGGAAAAGAGGTGTTTACTAACATTTGTGTGGATCGGAGGATGATAAAAGGACTAATAGGTGATTTAGATACTACCAAGGCCTCCGGCCCTGATAATATTCATTCTAGGATACTTAAAGAAGGGGTAGAAAGTATCTCAATAGCTCTGGACAAGTTATATACTAGGTCATTGGAATATGGAGAAATACCCGATGATTGGAAGAGAGCGAATGTAGTCCCCATTTTCAAGAAGGGTAGTAAAGAGGATCCAAATAACTTTAGACCGGTTAGCCTAACTCCTGTAGTCTGTAAAATTCTTGAGAAAATAGTTAAAAAAGGGATTTGCCAACATCTAGAGAGGGAGGGGTTAATCAGCGATGCTCAGCATGGGTTTAGATCAGGTAGATCATGTTTGACTAACTTACTAGACTTTCTGGAGTTTGTAACAGATCAAGTAGATAAGGGAGAGAATGTAGATATAATTTACTTAGATTTTAGTAAAGCATTTGATAAGGTACCACACAGGAGACTAGTTCATAAATTAAAAATGATTGGGATATGTGGGGGTGTTTCAAATTGGATAGCTGAGTGGCTGAAAGACAGGAAGCAAAGGGTAGTGCTAAATGGTGTAAAGTCAGAGTGGAGGGATGTTATCAGTGGGGTTCCTCAGGGATCAGTTCTCGGTCCATTATTATTTGTCATCTATATAAACGATCTTGGGGAGGCAGTTAATAATAAAGTGTCAATTTTTGCGGATGATACCAAATTAGCAGCTGTAGTTAAAGATATTGATGATAATTTTAAAGTGCAGGGGGACTTAAATAAATTGTTATCCTGGGCACATAAGTGGCAAATGACTTTCAACCTTGATAAGTGCAAAGTTATTAACATGGGAAAAGATAATAGAGAATTTAACTATGAAATGGATGGGCATTGGCTGAGCTCAGTAGAGGATGAGAAAGATCTAGGAGTAGTAATAGATAAGTCATTAAGGTTTTCTAAGCAGTGTATTGAAGCAAGAAATAGGGCAAATAGAGTGCTGGGTTTTATTAAGAGAAATGTCAGTTACAAAAGTAAGGAGGTTATTCTTAAACTCTATAACTCTTATGTTAGGCCACATCTAGAGTACTGTATACAGGCATGGTCCCCACATTTTAGACACGATATTAACCTTCTTGAGTCAGTGCAACGGAGGGCAACAAAGATTATTCCTTCCCTGAGGCACCTTGAATATGAAGATAGACTGAGGGTATTAAATATGTTCTCGTTCGAAAGGAGGTGTGTGAGAGGGGATATGATTGAGCTCTTTAAAATTTTTTCCGGGATAGATAAATTGGATGTTAGCAAGTTTTTTGAGTTAGATGATGGAAATCGGACTAGAGGTCACCACTTGAAAATTAAAAAGCAAGGGTGTAGGTTGGATTTAAGAAAATATTTTTTCACCAATAGAGTGGTAGACTTCTGGAACAAATTGCCGCAGAGGGTAGTAGGTAGTCCAAATCTAAATGTATTTAAGAGTAGGTTGGATGAGTTTATGGGAAGGGAAGGTTGTGATGGTTCCTAAGTTTTGTATATATTAATATTGTTTGTATATATCTATAGCTGCATGATTTAGTTCTTGACAAGCCTTGATTGGTGATACCCTTGTTTCTGGATGCAATCCTCTGGATGTAGTTTTCCTGGGAGTTTGGGTGCCTTGAAAAAGAGGCCGCTTGACTCGGATGACCTATGATGAGCCCTTGTGGCTTTTGTCATCCGTTATATTATATTGTGGGGGACTTTGATTTTGTCTTCCCCTGGTGATGGTGCTTTTTGTGGGCGGGTTTTGACGGAGGCGGATGACCTTTGATAGGCCCTTGTGGCTTTTGTCATCCGTGTAATTATGTTATGTTATGTTATGTTATGCTCTACGACCCATTTGTAACTCCTGGGAAGCGCGGTACGAGAACTCACTACCTAGTTTACCCTATAGCGACCGGACCGCGGGTCGAGGAACTGAAAGCCGGTTGAGTTTCTTCACGTAGGTGCTGTTGGTGACGGGTATAAATAGGGACCCCTTGACTCTATTTGGAATATTTCCATTTATCTTACGCGCCATTCTTAGGTTCTCGTTATCGAGAACTACACCTATTTATAAAGAACGTAAGGCGGACTGGGGGTATAGTCCATTCCTGTACCGATTGTCCGGAGTAGCAAGTGCTTATTTTGTTACGACGTATTGTCATTAGTGGTTTAATCCTGTGACATATTTAATACACCTGTTTGTGCACTGTAGAAAATTGATACGCTTACATTGTATTTAATATGAGCCTTTTGTGCACTGTATTTATTTTATACTCGTACATTTGAATCCTTCATTGTATTATTACACCCTCGCAGATATCTAATCACCTTACCTGTGGACTTATTTATTTCTCATTTCTTGTTTTGGGGCGGAGAGAACTTCGTTCCTCGTTTTTTTCTTTACGGGAGGATACATCAAATATTTATTATTGATAGAATATAAGTAAATATTTTTATATGTATTATGTCGAGTATGACATAAATGAGTTTCATTCATATTTATCACATTTTCATATCTGCCCGATACTTTGGGCCAAGGATGGAAAGATGCCCGTGAGGTGCAAGGTGATGCATTTGCGTGCCTTTGTGACTTTCTGTACCAGCTCACCTTATCTCCCTTTGCCTAGGCTAAAAGACCCCATCAGCTACCTGAGCCGTGTCAGAAGTGATCCTTGGAACCTTTATAAACCAAGCCCTTTAATGTTTACGGGCACAAGAGACCACGAATTAATGGGAAGATCGATTTTGCCTCAAAGAACCTTTCCCTGGGTCTATTGAGTAGGTTGACCATCTCTCTGCCGCCGTTCTCGAGTGCATATATGTGTACTGCTTTTGGCCGGCAGCATGACCGGCAGGAGGCAATGGTGAGCCTTTAAATTTAAACTCTCTCCACCCTGTAGGGAATTGATAGCGAGTTGTAGAGTAGGGAGCTATTTCTGCGTGGTGTCTTACTGCAATCCAGTTTTAAGTTCCAAACTGTAGTATGGATTATTGCAAGTGGGGGGGCAGGATAAAAACTTCCAAAGCATGCAACAGCCTCTTTCCACCTTAACCTGGCCCCTCAGGACAGTCTCACCGAAGGCGCGGCCCAACTTAATTGTGGTATCGTGGGACTCTCCTCTTATTTTCTCTTCATTGAGTCCATTGAATCCACCAATTAATTATGTCACATCCCTGTCATATCTTATACTAGGCTTTTTCTATTTTATTCTTCTCTTATTTACGATTTAGTGGTTATGGCTCTGGTAAATCGAGCGTCCACAAGGTCATTTGAATTGGCTGTTATTCATAATAGTTGGGCACCGTCCCGTGCCCTAGTGTGTCAATTTGTCTAGTTGGGGTAGGACTTTACACTGATATTCACATAACCACACTGCACCATTTCTTACGATCATTTTGTTAAATCCCTTATCGGAAAATGTTTGCTATTGTTTTACATCAATTGCACGATTTTAAGCAAGTGTCCCTCCCCCTCCCCTCTGATGTGGGCCTTGTTACCCCCAGGAGTAAAACGATATACATCTCCCCAACCTTATTTCAGAGCCTCGCTACTCTTTGTTAGAAATAGGATTAGCTGAGTGGGAGCAACACTTCTAGTTTAGTCGAAGTTAAGCCGCATCGGTTGTGGTTATTCGTAGGACAGGAGACCCCATACGAATCGTTTTCCCGGGGGCTACCACACTCTGGACATACCCATAGTTCAGGATCCACGTTAATCATTAGGCCCTACTGAGAAAATGAAAGGCTTCCTGTGTGAGGATGGGTGGCAAAACTACGACAAAATTATTGCTTCTCCTTTGAAAGAGACTCGAGGATTTTGTTGAAGCCAAGTGGCGTCGAGGCTATTTTATAATATTATATTAAATTTTAAATGTTTCAGAGTAATTTTGCATTCGTTGTTTGAATACAACAAAAAAAATTTGCAAACGAATGGCCCCAAACTAATATTAGAACTTTTCTGTCTTTTAAGGATTACTTTTTCACATCAAAGATTGCTTTCCATTTGGAATGTCTTCCTGGCAAGGGGAGTCAAGAGAATATCAGTGTAAATCTTATAATAAAGTGCCCTAAACGAACATTTTCTTTTGATGTTCTTTATTGTTATTTACTGGAATGAACGGTGTCATACATGTACGTTTCTTTAATCAAGGCTTAACGGAAAAAGCACATATGTACGTGTATTTGCTTAATGGAAATGGGCTGTGGAAGTTCACGGCTTTTCTTGGCCCGAAAGTTCATTCTTATCACTGCTGATAGAGATGCGAAGATGTTTGATTGACATTGGTGAAGCGATTTCGCCTTCCTTTCCTTTGTGAGAAAGATTCCTCATTAATAAAGGTGCAAGTTTTTCTCCCTTTGAAAAAATGGAGAAAATAAGAGAACTTTGTAAAAGAGATGATTGTAGTCAATGGAGGCCCAACCTGTCCCTATATTTTGATTCATATGAATTAACTGATGCTTAGAATATTCATTCTCGTACAAATTGGGAGATTTGTACTCATTATAACTTCAGCTGGAATTTTCCTTCTTGTGTTTAATACGTTGGAGAATATTTCAATTTCCAATTATTTTCCATCGTAAAATTGGGCGAGAAATAAAACTGGATTCAATTTTATTTGTAGATTTATTTCGCTAATATTTGTAACTTCTCTTCTATATCGTGTGATTGGTGCTATCCAAGGGTTGTATTTGAATTTCCGTTCCTGAGTAAAGATAATTTCAGACATCAATTAAATGAATTGACTTTATACAAGGTGTCCCAAAAGGAAGGAGACAGGAAATATTACAATGGTCTCTTCGTTTTACAGACTTTACCCCCCGTAAGGGGCGCGGCGATTTGCCATCCTGGCCGCCGTGCTGACGGGACTAGGCACCCCGTCCGGCCTCAGCTTAGCCTCTCTTCCTTCCTTCAAAACACTTGTTTCCTCTATTTTCATACAACCTCTCCCACAACTTTCTCTGGTGAGCCTCTAATTTCGCAGGGTAGATGCTGACCTTCTTCTCGGCCAACCGTCCTGGATCGGGGCTGAGGGGGGAGGGGACAATGTTCCCTAACCCCTGAGCTCCGGTCTGGGGTGGTTGGTTTTTAACAACCTGCTTCATCTCCACCTATACCTTCCTCACATCCCTTTTCCTCTCGTCTTCAAAATCTATCTTTTTTACGCCGTGTCTAAGGGGGAGCCGCCATGCCGATGGACTGCCAGGCCACAAGGCGGGAGGGGTGGTCCCAAATCGCGGCACCTGGCTCTGCCGGGCCTGCAAGCCCCTCTTGCAGTGCGGGCAACTGTGAGATGTGGTGAGCTGTTGCGTCCCGTGTAAATAAGAGGGTCACCATGCCCAATGATGAGTATAAAAAAAAACCCAAACCCCAACTTCCCCAAGAACATCAAAGGAGCCACCCTCGGGCAGCTCCACCAAAAAAATGGAGGTATCCCCCCCTTGTGCTTGCGCAGGGGACCCTCCATACTTCTTTAACCGGAGAGGAGGCTTACTCCTCTCCTACGCCTAGGGGACTCCCCCTCACTCCCTTCTCTGGAGGTGCTTTCGGGCACCTCCCTATTTCCAGCGGCAGTCCTTCCTTTTCTTTCTAAGGGGACTGCCAAGAAAGCCAGCAGGCAGCCCATTGCCGACCGACCCTCGTGTAAGCGGCTTGGTAGGGCAAACCCCCTTAGTGGGGAAAGGGAAGCCAGGCCCCTTCGGTCGCTTCCCTCAAAAGACCTGCTGGCAAGGATATTAAACCTTGCCGGGGTTAAGTCTTGTGCCTCCCCACAAATGAATCTTGACGCTGCCAAGGGGACCTGCGATGTCCTGGGAGGAGATGGCCGACTGGAGGCCCCTCCTGTGATAGACATGGTCCTTGAGGAGACCCAGCCTCAGAGGGTAGGGCCTTCCATGGGGAAGAATCCGGGCTCGGCGCCAAGCACCAAACCCGAGTCCGCCCCTATGCAAGGTCCCCCTCAAACGGCTGAGGGCTCAAGGCAATACAAGGAGGGGAGGGATCTCCTCCGACAGGTGCCCCCACGACTACCAGGAACTTCTCCATTTCGGAGAGGGACCTGGCTGAGGCCGGCCCATCTGGCATGGGGGCTTCTGCCGGCGGAGGTGAAAAGCGGGTTCATTCCCCGCCCTCCTCTCCAAAAAAGAAAAGGACGAAAAAGACCAAAAAGACGAAGAAGACTTGGGGCTCCTCTCCATCCGCGGGGGCTACGGGGACGGATGGGTCTGCTGCCCCTTTGGCAAGCGACTAAGCCAAGATCGGCACATCCGGCTCCTCTGTCTCCCCGGGTACGGAACTCCTGACGATGACAAAGACCAAAAGTGCACAGGGCGGAGCCTCGATGACATCAAGGCCCCTGATTCAGAGGTTACCTGGCGTTTTCGAGCCCGCTGGCTTCAAACGCTTTCTCGTTATTCGCTCCACTGATGGCAGCATGTTGTCCAAGGGCAACATGATCCATCAGAGGAGAGGATTAGCTAGTGCAATTGGTAGAGAGCCGAAGGTAACCCGTTTCTCGGACGGGAGCCTTCTGGCGAATGCGGCGAATCCCGCCGAGGCGGCCAAGATAAGTGCTCTTCGGACACTTCATGGCACCCCGGTGAGTGTGACGCCGCACTCTACCATGAACTTTGTGAAAGGAGTAGTTTATGTTAGGCAACTCGTTGACTACTCCATTGAGGACATCACCCTAGTGCTTGCCGACCATGGGGCGGTCAAGGTCGAACGTGTGATGAGAAAACAGGGAGGGTCCTCGAGACCTACCCCTACACTCTTCGTCACGTTCGACTGTGACAAGCTCCCTGAGTCGGTGCGTGCCGGTTGGTACCGCTACCGCGTGAAGGCATTCGTGCCACTGCCACGGCGGTGCTATTACTGTCACCGCTTCGGCCATACGAATCGCTCCTGTAGACGTGCAAAGTCGGGGTCACCTGAAGTATGTGTAAATTGCTCCAAGGTCGCACACGATAAGTCCAAATCGTGTGTGGCCAAGTGTGTCAATTGCGGATAGCCGCACCCTGCTTCTTCGAAGAAATGTGGTGCATATCTCCTTGAGAAAGAAATCCTGGCCGTTTAGGCCCAGGATCGACTCTCAGTCTGCGAGGCAAACGACTTGGTCCTGGCGCGCCCGGCTCTGCCTGGGACGTCATATGCCTCAATAGTTAGAAAGGCACCCTCTGCTCCTGGCCCATCCAGGCCAACGAGAACGGTTGTTTTCGTGCCCATTCGGAGCCCTTCTGCGGGCTCTACCCATCCTGGGCGCTCCGCTGGTAAAGCTGGCGGCAAAAAAGGGTTCATACCCTGCCCCGGCTAAAACCAGGGCTCCCCCCTCTTCCCCCAGCTTGACCGTTTCCCGTGAGGCGAAACGGCCACGCGCCTCCACCAAGTCGCTAGACTCACAGGAGGTGACACCCCTGAAGATGGTCGCTAGGCCATATTCCGGGGTTCCTAAAGCTGTTCCCCGAAAGGAGGACAGCAACAAAGGAGCTTCGGCCCCTTCGCCCACGCATAGTGGTGGAGCAAGTGGCTCGGAGACGGTGGTTCCTCGAAAAGAGGGCCCCCCGCCTCCTAAGCCGCAACGCCCGCCTAAGGTTTCGAGGCGGATGGAGGAAAATACTCGCATGGCGAGCCCAACCACCCCCAATAAGTCCTCGAAGGCGACAGCGCCTTCAGCGCTTTGTCCGGCCAACAGCGCCCGGGGTTTGGCCCCCGGGAAGCGTACGGCCATTCCCGTGAGGGTCTTCAATTCGAGGAGGGCCCCCACGTCTCCTCCGAGCTAGGCCTGGAGGGCATATTCCTTCAATGGAATTGCCGTGGACTCCGGGCCAACTGGGAGGAGCTGCGGAGGCTCGTCTCGTCCCGTTCCCCGTTAGCTATTTTTTTGCAGGAGACCATGCTAGGCGCATGCACGCTGCCTGCCCTCCCGGGGTTTAAGGGTCTTGCGACTTCACCACCGCGGGATGGCCGGGCTGGGGGATGCGCGGTTTACACCCGGCATGATGTCTACGTTATTCCTTTCTCTTTAGATACCTCCTTTCAGGCAGTGGCTGTGCAGCTGCACCTGGATAGGAGGTATAATATCATTTCTGCGTACATTCCACCGTCAGCTGACTTCAACGCGGGTGACTTCCGCCGCGTCGTAGCACGGTTGCCGAGGCCCTATCTCTTGCTTGGAGATCTGAACGGCAGGCATCCTCTCTGGGGAGATTACTCCATAAATCCCAAGGGACAAGTCCTTGCCGATCTGATCGAAGAGCTTGAGATGGGTGTCTTAAACGTGGATGAGTTTACGCATCACTGTCCGCGAACCGCTTCATTTTCTTGCCTTGACCTATCTTTGTGCTTTTCAGATGCACAGCCTGATTTTGATTGGGGGGTGGTCGATGACCTCCATGGTAGTGATCACTTTCCCATTCAAATATCATTTCCAGGGCAACTGGCGCCTGAGAGACCACCTCTGTAGTGCTTGGTGCGGGCGCGGTGGCCTGCATTTCAGGAAATGACTGAATTCTCTATCTCAGTTGAGGAGTTTAGGTCGGTAGATGAGGCCGTTGAGTTCTTCTCCAGCAACCTCATCACCGTGGGCCTGACTACTATTCCTCGGACGTCTGGCTTTTTTGCACGCCGACCACTCCAAAGGTGGTCGGCCGAGTGTAAGACGGCCCTCAAACAGAAGCGTTATGCCTACATGCGATATAAGCGCCGCCCGAACGATTTCACTGTCGCAGTATTTCGTCGGGCTAGGGCTAGGTTCCGGTATATTTCGAAGAACGCCCGCCGCTCTTCTTGGCGGGCATACGTGTCTTCACTTTACGGGAAGACTCCTTTAGCTGAGGTGTTGAAGCGAGTCAAAAGGATTCGGGGCAAGTTCTCGCAGGACCCCCCTCCCATTCTCCAGGAGAATGGGACCGCAATCTCGTACCCCGCGTCCGTGGCGGAATCCTTAGCGACCACTTTTTCTGCATTCTCTAGCCGTGATGCTGCTCCGCCAGCATTCAATGCACGTCGTGATGTCGCGGAAGGCCGCCGGCTGGACTTTACCTCCAGAGGTGGAGAACCCTTCAACGACAAGTTTACTGTGAGTGAGTTGCCTTCCGCTCTCGCTTTGTGCGCGGACACCGCCCATGGTCCGGACGATGTCCCCTACGCCATGCTTCGACACCTGGGTGAGCGAGGCATCGCCTTTCTGTTAGATTTGTTCAACAGGATCTGGGTGGAAGGTCTTCTCCCAGACTCCTGGCGAATCGCTACTGTGCTCGCCTTTGGCAAGCCGGGAAGAGATCACTCTACTCCGACCGGTTTCCGCCCAATCTCTCTAACCTCTTGCGTGTGCAAGTTGATGGAAAAATTAGTAAATGTTAGATTAGCCTTTTTCCTGGACAGCGGAGGCCATCTGTCTTTTGTACAGTGCGGCTTCCGTAAGTTCCACTCCACGTCGGATGCTCTGCTGCTACTGGAAATGCCGTCTGCGAGGCTTTCCTTCGTAGACAGCACTACGCCACGGTGTTTTTTGATCTGGAAAAGGCCTATGATACCGCATGGCGATACGGTATCATGGAGACTCTTAAAACGATGGGGGCGAGGGGACGCCTCCCAATGTTTATATCTGAATTTTTGCGAGATCGTCGATTCCACATACGGGTGGGGGGAGCCCTCTCTGGCCCAAAGGAGCAGGAAGAGGGTGTCCCGCAGGGAAGTGTCCTCAGTGTCACACTCTTTGCCCTGAGCATCAACGGCATCACCTCGGTGCTGCCGGAAGATGTTCTCGCTACGCTCTACGTGGACGACCTTTAGATCTCTTTTGGTGCGGCCCAGATGCCAACTCTGGAGAGTCGACTCCAACAGGCATTGAACCGCGTCTCTCGCTATGCCGAAGCCCACAGGTTTCGGTTTTCTTTGGCCAAGACCAAGGTGGTGCACTTCTGCTGCCATCCACGGCTTCACCCCGACCCAGATTTGTTTCTTAATGGGGTGCGCCTGGATGTGGTTGAGTCGCACCGTTTCCTTGGTCTTGTATTCGACCGACGCCTCACCTGGGAGGCTCATATTCGCAGCCTTAGGGTCTCTTGTACCCACGCCATGGACATTCTCCGTTCCGTGACGTTCAGCGCTTGGGGCGCTGATAGGGCTACTGCCTTACTTTTTTATCGATCATTTGTTCGCTCAAAGCTCGACTACGGATGCGAGTTTTATGCATCCGCAGCCGAGCGTTTATTGCGGAAGGTGGATTCGATCCACCACACCGGCCTTCGCCTTGCGACCGGTGCCTTCCGCACTTCCCCCATTGAGAGCCTGTTGGTCGATGCTGGGGAGATGCCACTCGCTCTGCGCAGCGTGCAGTGCAACACTCGCCTGTACGCGTGAGCCCGGCACATCCCTCAGTCGCCAACAGCTCTCACTGCATCCGCAGCTGATCTCGATGGTGCCTATGCCGCCGAGAGACGCCAGTTATACCCTAAGCCCTTTGGGTTTAGGGCCTGGAAACTCCTTCGAGAGGTAAATATAGCTCTCGGGCCGGTGGCGCCCCTGGTTCTGCCCAGGACGCCACCCTGGAGGGTACCACATTTGGCTATTTGTCGCCACGCCTCTGCTCCCAAAGCTTGTACTGCGCCGGGAGTATTGCGTTCGACCTTTTTGGAGCACACATCGTGTCACGCTGGTACCGTGCCAGTGTATACGGATGGCTCCTAGTCCCAAAAGGGGGTCAGCTTCCACGCCGTATTTCCTCTGTTTGAAGTCAGCGGGGCTCTACCAGGCGCTGCGTCTGTCTTCACGGCCAAGCTGGTGGCAATACACCACTCGGTCCGGGAGATTACGTGACGTGCCCTGTTCAGAGATCGGATTGTGATCTATAGCCACTCACAAAGCGCCCTGAGTGCTCTCGGGGCATTGGAATCTCCGCATCCCCTGGTTCGCGAAATCCGTGACGCCACGGTTTTGGCGAGCCGGGCGGATGTCGAGATTATCTTCTGCTGGGTTCCTGAACATGTAGGAATTGCGGGGAATGAGCGCGCCGATGAGGGCGCCAAAGAGTCCGCGAAGACTCTGCGACCGGACCAGCGTTTTGCTCTTCCTCACACTGACTACATGGCAGGAATACGGGCAGCTCTTCGGACTGCTTGACAAAGAAGATGGGAGATGGTCGAAGGGAACTTAAAGTTGCGTGCCATTGCCCTGCGACTGTTCCCATGGACCTATCCCCCAATGCCCCGGCGGCTTCAGGTTGCTTTCTGTCGTCTCCGAATCGTCCACACTCGTGTGACGCATCGCTATTTGATGGAGCGCTCGCCTGCGCCCTATTGCAACGACTGCGTCGTCCCCCAGACTTTTCGGCACATTCTTGTCGAATGTCCCAGTCTGGGTGATCTTCGCGCACGACACCTGTCTCGGTACCGGGAGGGGCGGGGTCGCTACCGCCTGTCCCTTGTACTCGGGACGAGTGCGTGTACTTTGACTGGTGGACTTATTGAGTTTTTGGGGAGGCCGGCCTTCTCCCTTTCATTTAACCCGTTTAATTGTTGTTGTTTTTGTTATTGTTTTTGTTATTGCTTTGTTATTGTTATTTCTTTTTATTGTTTCCTGTTCAATTTTTTAAAAAGGCCTAGAACTAGGCTGTTTGTTTACGGCAACTTATGCCTTAGTCGGCAGTCGCCAGATATCCCCTTAATTAAAAAAATAAAATACAGACTTTACCCCCTTTGACCCCTTTTTCTGGGCTATGCTATATGAAAAGGTGTAATCAATGGTTTCTTCTTTTGGCCAGAACTAAACCCTTTTTAATGACAGATTTCGTTGGAGAGGACTTATGAGGGGCCGCAATTTGTCCCCCAATAGGGCGCTAACAAGGCTATGTTGTTCGTAACAAGTATAAAAGGGAAGCGTCTGGTAAGGATGGATCCTCATTCGGCGCTGCTCCATTACGTAGTCGACCGCACTTCACCGGGAGAAATTTAGGAGCTCAATAATAGGGCCCTTAATTTTGAATGATAGGGGGTTAATTAAAGAGTGGTTGGGGTTTAAATGAGCATAACTTAGCGTAATACAAAATTGCAGTAGGAAATATTTAAATAAAATATATCAAAACTAACCACCTTTTAATTAACCCAATAGCCTTCTAAACTACGCCAAACATACACTCTTTTTTTTAAACCATTAACATTATATCGGTAAAATGGTGTTTAGAACGATGAGACTTAAGTAGACTGTGTAATAGAACTAAAAAATACCGGTAGATCCCATCGATATGTCGGTAGAACTCAAATTAATACAGCACCTTTTGCTAGACAGAAAATAGCTAAAATCACATTGTTAATGTTCAATAAATTTGTTCTTCACTTTTACAATTTTTCTTCATGACGTTAAAATTTCATTGAGGTGAAGAATTTAGTGATGTTGATGGAGTACATGAAAATGCTTTCGGTGAGGCCATAGAAAAAAGAAAGGCTTTCACTAAATGGAGGTTAATTGCTAACAAAGTGGCGCTTTACATTTTCGAAAGGGCGCTAATAACACTGGTCTGTAAAGTTTGTGGTGTTTAGGAAATAGACATTATTCTTAAGCAAAATCGGTCTCCTGTATCTAAAAAAAACATCTTGATCTGACGGGTCTATTTCTCAATGTATTGAAACATACTTCTTTAATATATTAGGTTTGAGTCAATGTCCATATGTTTATAAGTATAAGTGGGAGTTAATATCCATATGAATATGTTGTAAATTACTCACTATGTATGTGTGTACGTCCACTTCGCTTGGTTCCTATCTTTATCGTAATTTCTTTTCCTTTTTTCCGATTTTCAGATTTGGTGAACTAAGCAATAGAAAATGAGCGAGATGTCCTCTACAAGAGGTAGTTGCATTAATTCTCCAAAATGTATTTTGTTATGTTTGTGGAGTATAAACATTACTTGAAAATCTTAAAAAAGAGCGTATGTCATATTTTGGGGTCAATCTCAGAGAGCAAGATAAATATTGAACACCGAATAGTGTCTGCAAGCAAAGTACCGAACATTTGCAAACAGTGGACTAAAAGGACAAGGAAAGGTATGAGGTTCACTATACCAATGGTAGGGCAGGAGCCCCAAATCACGTACACGACTGATATTTTTGTGCCCTAAATATAAAAGGTATTAATCCGAAAAAAATGTCGAACACTTCTCTATTCTAACCTTGCCTGTGCTATCCGACCGGTTACACACGGTAAATAGCTTCCCATTCTATATTCCCTGTCTTGACTCGGATAACTTTGACTCAACCAAATAAGATTCATCGCCTGAAGATGACACTAGAGATCAGGACTTTTCAGTTGAGGCTTTACCTCAGATATTTTCCCAGGAAGAGCTGACTGATCTACTGCGCGACCTTAACCTCCCAAATCATTCTCAAAACTGTTGACTTCCCCAATGAAAGAGAAGGATCTTCTATAGAATGATGGTGTCCATATAATCTTTTATCAGAGTCGGCATGAAGAGTTAATTTCTTTCTTTACACAAAAGGAAGCGCTGGTTTATTGCAGAGATGTCATTGTTCTTCCCTATATACTTGGCTTTGACCAATACAAACCAGAGG
Source organism: Ceratothoa steindachneri (assembly GCA_963969495.1). Lineage (NCBI taxonomy): Eukaryota > Metazoa > Arthropoda > Malacostraca > Isopoda > Cymothoidae > Ceratothoa > Ceratothoa steindachneri. Next base: position 11,041,280 of record OZ018337.1, on the reverse strand, counting down.
CATGACATCTTTTCATAAGTAGTTCTAAGTGTAGTTTAAAATCTGTATTTTTGCACAACGCGAATTTGTATGGCTGTGAACCACTCAACCACTCAACAACTCTGAAGAAAAATATGAATGTTTCAAGAATATCTTCAGTTTATTTTTAGGCTTGGCGATTGAAAATCTTGAAGCAGGGATATTTGATAGACCACAGATCCGTAAGCTCTAGAAGGATACATTTTTTGTGAACGCGAAAATGAAACTTGGCGAGCCTCTCTAGATGTAATGTAAAATTTCCTTGGCGCAAATATGAGTATCACACTACATTTTCCTTTTAGTCATCTTCATCCTTTTTCTGAAAATCTCGAAGATGTTAGCGACGAAAAGGCAAACGATTTCTTCAGGACATCAAGGAGGTGGAAACTCGGTACAGTCGTTGGGACGCTTTAATGATGGCAGTTTATTGCTGGTGGTTAAAACGAGATTGCACAACATTCTTGGTGCGTAAATAAACGTAAATTTATTCCTTAAATTTTCTTACAAAAATCTTTGCCATCGTGTATTTTCAAATTGGAATTATTATTTGTGCTCTGTTTGTTTATGTGTTATGCTCTCTTTATTACTTCATATTATTTGCCTCTTGTATGAATAAAATATTTTGTTAAAGAAAAAGTTCTTGTTTAATTCCACTAAATATCACTAATATCAACTCATGGACAATGTTGGAAATACTTTTATGCTCATTTTTACAATCTAATATAATCCAAACGGAGATGAAGAGGGACAGAAAACTAGACCTGATGAAGGAAAACTGAAGTAATTTTTTAATTTAGCTGCAAATTTACTTAAGAATTCTTTGAAATATTCCAGGCACTAGACACAATTTTTTAGTTGCCCAGTTTCCCACCAATTAACACGTAAATCTTTATTCGGTTCGTATATAAATAGCTTATCTTTTCTGTACTATCTTAGGGGCTCTTTACTTACCTAACTTAGACGAACCTAATTTTTAAAAGTCCAAGTAATTAAACACTAGTACCGAAAAGTCACTTCAAAGTTAAATTTATGAAGACGAGATAACTTTTTTATTTTCAGAACATCATCTGCACTCCAATGATTTGAGGCAAGGGATGTTCAACCAACGAAACTTGGCAGTAGAAGCTAAACTTAGAAAGAGTGATGTTTAATTGCCTAAACTTAGAGAGTGTGAATTTTGCTGGCCTATGCTTAGGAAGAATGGCAAATTTCGCAAGCTTAGGGTGGGTGATAATTCCTGTCCTAAATATAGGTAAGACGTCGTATAATAGCCTAAAGTTAGGGAAGGCGATATTTAATGGCCTAAAGTTAGGGAAAGTGATGTTAATGGCCAAAGCATAGGTAATGTGATGTTTAACGGCCTAAACATAGGTAGTGTGATATTTAATTTGCTAAGGTTATGGTGGGTGATGGATAATGGACAAATTTTGACATGGTTATGTTAAATAGGCTAAACTTAGGTAGGATAATTTTAATGGCGTAATTTAGGGAGGATAATGTTTAATGGCCTAAAGATAGGGAGGGTGATGTTTCAGTGTAGGGGTTTTGGAGAAAGATGTTAATGGCCTAAACCTAGTGGGTGCTGTTAAATGCCCAAAAACCTAGTGGGTGATTTTTAATGAGCAAACTTAGAATGGAGGATGTTTCATGGACAAAACCTAAGGACGGTGATATTTAATGGCCTAAAGTTAGGCAGGGTCTTATTAGAAAAAATAAGCTTATAGAGAGTGATTTTTGATCACTTAAACTTAAAGAGGGTGATCTTTAAGGGGAAAAACTTAGAAAAGGTGTAGTTTAATGTGTAAAACCTACGGAGAATGATGTTTAATGGCCTAAACTTAGAAAAGTTGATGGTTAATAGCTTAAACTTAGGGAGGCTAATGAGTAATAGCTTACACATACGTAGGACGATGTTTAATGGGCAAATATTTGGGAAGACGATTTTTGGAGAGGAGGTGTTTTAATAGCCTAAACATAGGTATGTTGATTTCATTGGCCCCAACATAGCAGTCTAAAAACTAATTCCATAGTAAGGACAAGTTAGGATAGGTTTTGTTTTAGACTCTAAATTAGAGCGTGAATTTGTTTATTAATCCCACACTAAAGAAGCACCGTTTGGAAAAATAATAGAGAAAACTTAAGAGGAGTCAATCAATAACAAAAACATGGGTGAGGACCACGTTCATATGGCTAGTCTTCAGGGGAGGGGGGGGTTCAAATGGTCCCCGAACCCTGTTTCAATGTTTATCATCCTCATCACTCACTCCTGCAATGAAAGGTGAGAACACGTGAACACACCTCAAATATTATTGTACACATGTATAGTAAACATGTAATCTTTAGGATAGGTAGAAATTTAGTTCCCCTATAATGTTGTGAGGTGGCACTATGTCGTAGAATGACTCCCGACGATATACCATATATCACTATTCGTTGAGGGAACTTCCTTAATTATCTTTAGAGGGCCTTAATGTCTGGCGGCCGATATTATGTATCTTCGATATGCTTAAGAAGTGGAACTGAGCTCAAGGATAATAATATTGCTATCATTAATAAAATAGAGTTTTATTAATAATAACTATCAACAAACACAAGACGGAAAATATTGACATAAACAGAGAATGGAAAGCGTCGTGGGGGCTTGGGCTAATCCGAGGATTTAAAGGATTTAAAAAGGTCAAACAAATATAGAGTTAAAGAGATGGGATGGTTCGATAAACAATTTAAAGCACAGGATAGAATTCACAAAAGGGCTAAGTACTCAAAGGTGACGTTTGGCTTACGTAACTTTACACTAGTAATTCAGTGATGGTGGCTTGAAGGAATTTTCGGTCCGCTGGCGAGTTCCAGTCGAAGGGGGGGGGATAAGATGATCCTGACGTTTCTCGGCGAACGGCTTGAAGAACAATGGCTGTTCTACGGGGTTCTCTTCTGAACAGAGGGGGGGGGGTGAGAACCGTCTCTTGTCTACGGGCTCAAAAGAACAATGGCTGTTCTAATGTTGTTCTTCTCTGAACAACAAGGTGGAAGGGTGAGAACCGTCTCTTGTCTACGGGCTCAAGAACAATGGCTGTTCTAATGTTGTTCTCCTCTGAACAACAAGGGGGAAGGGTGAGAACCATTTCTTGCCGAAGGTCTCAAAAGAACAATGGCTGTTCTACGTTGTTCTCTTCTGAACACGAGGGGGAAGCCTTAAGGACTTGGCGTCACGAAAGGCTTGAACCTTTGCCCTTCAAGGGATATTGTCCCACTTCTGGACAAGTGATGGTGAATCTCGAGTTCGAGGTCCCTTGGCGCACAAAGGGAGAGAGGGTCGTGGTGATGTTTCGCGACGAAAATCTGGATCTCCAATCTGATCTTAGTGGTAAAGTTTCAATATAAATAGCCAGGACATCTCCTTGGCGTGGGGAGACAATGGAGTGGGAGCTTCGAGGGAACGCACAGCCGAGCCGGAGTACAATGCCTTATCTGCCTATAAGCCTAACTCAATCTGAGGAGGTCGGCGTATGGGGGAGAACGGGGGGACGATAACCTCCTTGTCTAAACATTGACATCCGGATGCTGTGATAAGGCGCCAAGCTTCGAAACGAAGATGTACGTGGGCCCATCGTGGTTTCAAATAATATGTGATAGAAGTTGAAATTAACGCAGCTTCAACTCGTTCTATCACAATTTTCTTCTCAAAAATTTTGGGCTGTGGGGAAAATAACCTTAAAGGACTGAAATTCATTTAGCTCTTTTGAACTTGCTCACATCAAATAATCTTTAAGAAGTAACGACGATTTGTATGTGATGGTTGAATTGAGCCGTAATGTATAACGGGTAAATTTGCGATGTGAGCCAAAACTTATCTGATATCAGATAATATTTTAAAGTCTCATTTTATATAATTCAAGGCTATACCGAAGAAGGAGAAGCGTTGGAGACATGGATATAATAAACAAGAGGTTATTTAAAATGTTGCTTCATTTCCTTCTTCCTCGTCTACTGGAATCTGACGTTTCTCTATACCAGCGCTTACAATAATTTTCTATTTTATTAGGTTTCTTAAATTATATATTGCTTTGTTTCATTGGTTTGTCCCTCGTTCCTTATTCTCCTGCTATATATCCAATTACTTCCCTCTCTCATCATTACTGGATATGAATCAATAAATTGGAAGAACAAACAGTTAAGGAATAATTCATCCTTTGTTGATACCTCTTGACTTTGATACGCAAAAAAGAGAGTGGTGTGCTCCGAATTCCTCCTCTTCCTGAATAAAACTCTTTTAATTAAGTCAAAAGAAAGATGATCACTTTATTTTGGCTGGAGGACCTCAAGTTATGATCCATGGATGCCACCAAACAAATTTGGATCAATGGGATCTTGATTTTCTACTCCAGGTGATATTTTTTTGTAAAATTTCATGCTCGAAAATTCTGAGCGCTGGTGAAAATGGTTCAAAGAACTCGAATTGATTTAGCTGAAAGGAATTGTATGCCCACAACACCAGGTTATTTGTGTTGGGATATAAGTGCAATAAGGGTTCTTTTACTTTTATATAAAACGTGTTACTCTCAAAGAAAGATGCTGCAAATGAAATACATAAAATTATCTTCTGGAATATAAAATAAATTGGTGTTATCTTGCTAATCCTTTCCCATTATTTGGGGGCAGAAAAATTAGTGGATACACACTTGCAGCCTTTTTAATTGCGCCTTTTCACCTCTGCAGCATTTTAACATCTCTCCCCCACCTCTCTCTCACTTTATCTTCCTGTCTTTCTTTTTCTCGTATAGTATAAACGCGAAGTTTAATTAAAAGAATTTTCAGAAATCCGGAATTTTTTCAGAGCAATTAAGCATCAGAAAGAAAGTGAAAAAGGATATTTTACAGCAGCAATTTATTTCTAAATACCAGAAAATACGCCAAGAAGGATCGTTTATCCTTTCCGTCCTGCCTTTGGAGGAATACTTGCAATAAGATGAGGGCCCGGCCTCGACCCAAACAAACTAGTGACGGGGATCATTTTATTAACGTCATTTACCACGGTTTTTAACAGGTTTCATTGAGGGAGAACCTGTAGTCCTTGTTTCGATCCAGACTTCGGGTCACTACAACTTCACAATCCTCTAAAATTTTGAAAACTATCGTAACTTCTTCAAGCAAATAACCTGACGCGAATTGGTTAAACAGAAAGGGAAAATGTTCGAAGGAAATATCGAAGGTTAAATATTTCTACACAGAGAGAGGGTAACTAGTGACATCATAACTAAAATAAAGGAGAAGTTATGGTCGTGTTATCCAATTTTTTGGCAGAAATGGTCGTGGATGGTCGTCTACTCAGTTCTCCGTCTCTGGTCTTAATCAGCCGTGGACAAAAGTGGCTTTTGGTCATTTTTTTAAGGTTGTAAAACACATCCCTTGCCCTTTTTGTGATATGGTCTTGTTTCAGTATGGTTGTTAATGAGTCTTAAGCACGAGCAACTTTAGAAAAAATGCTTACTTGAGCCAAGGTGAAATTGAGTGTAATTATACATGATTTATCATTAAATCAACATTATATATGCCCATTTTGACTCGACTTTGGAACAGAAGTTATTGGCTCAGCTTCAATAAATTTTCAGCATGGGCAAGACACAGGACTCGAAAAAGCGCTCCTTTTTACTCAAGTTGAGAAGGACTCCGAAGAAGCACTATTCCAGCCAACAAAAATTTACAGATAGGCTCGAGTTTTGTAGGAAATATGAAGAATGGGCTGTTGAAGAGTGCGACAAAGTGATATTCTCTAATAAAGCTCCGTTTCGTTTGTTTGGAGCTTCTGAATGCGCCCACGTTAGGAGGAGAAAAGAGGAGCGTGCCCACGGTGAAACATTCGGATACACCTCATGTGTGGTGCTGCTTCTTGTCTAAGGGAACTGGAGGGCTAACAATTTTTCCCAAGAACACTGACATGGACTTAAAATGGTACTAAAATGTGCTTAACCAGCACATTTTTTCCAACATTCCAGGACCAATTTTGGAATGATAATTATAATTTTCAACATGGTGTGGCGCCTTTTCACTTTTTGCAAAATCAATAACAGAGTTAGTAAATCAAAATAAGATCGAACATTTGAGAAACTACTCTCAGAATTGGCCAGATCAGAACCAATAGAGAATATTGGGCGATAATCAAACTAGCAGTTGGTAAACTGGAGGCATCCTTTTGAGAGCACTTGTGGGTGATCATTGATTAAAAATATGCTCCCCATCAAGCTAAAAACAAATGAAGTACTCCTGAATAAAATGAAACATCATTGTAAATATTGACCTAGCCTATCAATGGGGTATATTTATTAAGAAACTCGGTTTGGCCTCTAAATTCTGGATATTTCACTATCAAATTAAGATACAAAATGACTAAAACAAAGTTGAACGTTTGATTAATCTATTAATTTTCTTATGTAAAAATTAAGGTAGTCTCCAAACATTTGGCCATGACTGTAAATATTTACACCCAAATTATCTTCTTTTCATGAAACAAACACAAAAAGGCTAAAAAGGATGGAAATATCGGGGCTAAAAATGACTAAATACACAATGATAATTTTCGTGTTGAGGTTGGACCGGTAAAAGCAAGCAACTGAGAGAATGTAAAACATAAACCGAAAACATGGAAAAGAAAGTGAATAACACATAAGATTCAAACCAAGAGAGATAATAAAGTGAATTTCTGTTTGTGAAATGTAAATTTTTATGAAAATAGGTTCCATTTGATTCGATTACTCGTTTGGTTTCCTCTCCGAGAAATTGTCAAAAATATTATTGAATCCCTTTGATTTGCGCCCCATTTCATGAAAACACTACTGATCCAATAGTCTCCATTTTCTTAGAGGAAAATTGGATACGCATTGGAGTTTTCTAAGGCAAAATTTACCACCAAATTCCACTCTGCTTCACATTTAATCTCAAGTTTTATCATATTTCATACTATTAATTAATTGAGGAGTGATTCTTTGTTGAGATGATTTGGTTCAACTTTTATTAAAAGTCAGACGTGACCAACGAGGACAATGTGGCCCGTGTGGAGAGGATGATCCCCGAAAATTGACGACGGGGGGGCAAAGAAATTGAGTGAGAACATGGAATATCACATGGAAGTGTTATCAACATCATCCACGACAATTTGGCCATGACCAAGGTCTCTGAGCGTTGGGTCCCTAGAAACCTCACGAAACCTTACGCTTATGATCGACTTCAACGTCGTCAAAGATCTGAGGAGCTGCTGCTCCTGTACACCCAAGAACGGCCTGATTCGAGTCAGGCATAGTGACAGAGGATAAAACGTGGGTCCATCACTGGGATCCCAAGACCAAGCTCGAAAGCATGGCCTGGAAGCACAGGGGCTTTCCAACGCCCATCAAGTTCCAGACTCAACCATCAGACGGGAAGATCATGGCCACCATCTTCTGGGATTCTGAGGGAGTGTTGATGGTGGACTATGCCCCCCATGGAAAGACCATCACAGGAAAATATTATGCCGAGGAACTGGCTAGGTTGAAAAAGTGCATCCGTCAGAAGCCGCGCTGCAAGTTGACATGCGGTTTCCTGCTTCTCCATGAAAATGCCCCTGTCCACAAGGCCAGAGTTTCCCAAGCTGCCCTGCGCGAGTGCGGATTCAATGAGCTCAACCATCTCCTCTACAGTTCAGATCTGCCCCCCCCCCCTAGCTACTACTTTTTATTCCGCAAACTAAAGGCTGCACTGCGTGGACGCCGGTTTCGGAACAATGAAGATGTCCAGCTAGCCGTCCAGGAGTGGATTGAACAGCAGTCGGAGGTTTCTGGTTGTCCAGAATTCAAAGCCTCAGGGACAAGTGTCACAAGTGCATTGAAGTCGACGGTAGTTATATTGAAAAATAATAAAAAAACTTTCCTCATATCTCGTTTCCTTATATCCAAATTGCAAAACTTATTGACCGCCCCTCGTATCACCGCTTCCCTCCTAGTCAGGTAACTGTATAGGATCTTTTCGAAATGGGGGGATAATCCGAGCCGCGATATCTGATATTTAAGACCATCGATCCATCATACCATGTCAAAGGCTTTGTTAACGTTCCTGGCATATCACATCCACCATACAACCAGGGACAAGCCCATTGGACGCATGTTGATATGCTAAGGCAATTGCATTCTCCGTGTCCTTTTTTGCGGAAGCCATGTTGTTTGTCGTTCCGCAGTGATTGTGACGACAGATGGGAGACCAGCCTGTTGTTCAAGATCTTTTCGAATACTTTTCTAATTATTTCAATGAGTGATATTGGCCTAAAGTTTAACACTTGATCTTTAGGCTTCCCTTGTTTATAAATAAATATAATTTAGGCTGTCTTCAAGCCGTCTGTAAAGTATCCTGCCGCTAATGATGCCTTGAAAAGGTTCAGTAGCTTGGTTCAGTAACTTGGAAATAATATACCCCGTATAGGACATGAATGTTGATGTAATAATTTGAAGTTTGAAAACAAATAGATAGAATTTTACGACATTTTCGATTTTTAGAAAAAAATCAATGGCGTTGTGGAACCTGAAAATATAAATTTAGAAGCCTGAAATTTTAACACAATAGTTTATGATATTGGGTCCATAAAAAAATAAGGATGGGAAAATGAATGTGCAAATTATTTGCAAAATCCCCTTTTTCGATCCACCCTACTGTCCACCTACTCGCGCACGTTCAAGAGAGAAACAGGAGGAATCTCCAATCACTCTCCCTGTAAACGTTTTTGACTCAGTGGGGTCGACAGAAACAGGAGATATATCTATTCAGTCTACCGATTTTCCACTAAATCCCTAGAGGGTAGGCAGAAAACGGTCTTTAGGGTATATGTATTCCTCCTCGCTCAAGCCTAATGTCAAGGGAAACGAGCTAATCTGGTTAGTGGAATTTTTATAACAACTTTACTGTTCGATTTCATCTCGTAGCCGAGGGGTTAAGGGCCGATTTTTCTTCGTTTATTGAGATGATTTCTAAGATTTTCAGCCTAGCTTTATTTCACTCTTTTCTTTAAATTGTGATGTTTTCAACTAGAATATCTCTAGTTAGGTTGATTCTATGCCCGCTCTCCATATGATTTTTAGCCCCTCCGCTTTGCAGATGCATGGTTAAATGCCTCGAAAGGGTGGTGGTTATCATCCCGATATATTTTGAGTTATTAGGAAGCTTTTTGTCTTAATTGGGGAAGATAAACGCGTAAACTATGTTGATTGACTTTAGATTCGAGAGGTTTTGGCAGCTGTTGTTTTTCATAAGGAGATTGTTAACTTTTTTCGTTTTATAGTATATTGTCGTAGAATGACTCCCGGCGATACCATATATATACTATTCGTTGAGGGAACTTCCTTAATTATCTTTAGAGTGCGTTTACTGTCTGGTGGACGATATTATGTATCTTCAAAATGCTTAAGAAGTGAAGCTGAGCTCAAGGATAATAATATTGCTATCATTAATAAAATAGTTTTATTAATAATAACTATAAACAATACACAAAAACGGAAAATATTGACATAAACAGAATGGAAAGGGTCTTGGAGACTCGGGCTAATCCAAGGATTTAAGGGATTAAAAAAAGGTAAAACAAATATAGAGTTAAAGAGATGGGATGGTTCGATAAACAATTTAAAGCACAGGATAGAATTGACAAAAGGGATCAATACTCCAAAGGTGACGTTTGGCTTACGTAACTTTTCATTAGGGGGCAGTGGAAGGTACTTGAAGGAATATTCGGTCCGCTGGCGAGTTCCGGCCAAAGGGGGGGGGGATAAAAGGATCCTGACGAGGCGTCTTGGAAATGAGAACCGTTTCTCGACGAACGGCTTGAAGAACAATGGCTGTTTTAGGTTGTTCTCTTCTGAACAAGGGGGGTATGAGAACCGTCTCTTGTCTACGGGCTCAAGAACAATAGCTGTTCTAATGTTGTTCTCCTTTGAACAACAGGCGGGGTGAGAACCGTTTCTTGGCGAGGGGCTCAAAACGAACAATGGCTGTTCTAATGTTGTTCTCCTTGAACAACAGGGGGGGGATGAGAACCGTTTCTTGGCGAAGGGCTCAAAACGAACAATGGCTGTTCTAATGCTGTTCTCCTTGAACAACAGGGGGGGATGAGAACCGTTTCTTGGCGAAGGGCTCAAAACGAACAATGGCTGTTCTAATGCTGTTCTCCTTGAACAACAGGGGGGGGGGCCTTGGGGACTTGGCGTCGGAAAGGCTCGAACCTTTGGCACTCAAGGAATATTGTCCTCCTTCTGGACAAGTGATGGTGAATTTCGAGGTCGAGGTCCCTTGGCGCACAAAGGGAGAGAGGGTCGTGGTGATGTTTCGCGACGAAAATCTGGATCTCCAATCTGATCTTAGTAGTAAAGTTTCCATATAAATAGCCAGGACATCTCCTTGGCGTGGGGGAAAATGGAGTGGAAGCTTGGAGGGAACGCACAGCCGGGCCGGGGAACAATGCCTTATCTGTTCATAAGCCTAACTCGATCTGGCGAGGTCGGCGTATGGGGGCGAACGGGGGGACGATAACCTCCTTGTTTAAACATTGGCATCCGGTAGCTGAGATAAGACTCCAAGCCTCGAATCGAAGATGCACGTGGGCAGCATCGTGGTTTTAAATAATACGGGGTAGGAGTTGAAATTAAACGCAGCTTTAACACGTTCTATCACACCCCTCCATTCCGGGGGGAAGTTGTCGCTTCGAAAAAAAAAGAGAGAAGGGACAACGATAGAGCTCCGTTGTGGGGAACTCGTTTTCTTGTACCAACCGTACCTTCCTGAACCTAACTAGTATTACCTCAATACATATGATCATTTTGATCTTTAGATTACAGGGGAAAATAACCTTTAATACAACTTAATCAGAGAGAAAAAAAAAAGGGCATGGAACAATGAAATGATATAAACTTAGTACATACGGGACAAAATAATTTATACGTAAATTAATAAGAACAAATATATATACATACAAAAATTAGACATTGAGCGTTACAAGATTCAGACATATACATTAATTAATTATATTACAAAAGAATCTTAAATTAAGTCGTACAAGACGGTATATACCTACATGGAGATACTAATCCTATGAATACAATTATTCTACGCTATTCGGTAACGCATTTCTACTGAGGGCGTCAGCGACCTGGTTATCGGGACCTTTTATCTAATTTATTTTAAACTGATACTCTTGCAAGTGTAAACTCCAGCGCATGATGCGGCCGTTTGAGTGTCTCAAATTCCTAATATAGGCTAACGGACGGTGGTCGGTTCCTATTTGAAATTCTTTACATATCAAGTACAGCTTGAATTTGTCTATGACCCAGATAATTGATAGAGCTATATTTTCTCTAGTGGCATATCTCTTTCCGCGTGGTAATAATTGACGACTAGCATATGCAACTGGATGACTCGTTCTGTCATCCACGTATTGGAGGAGTACACCTCCAATGCCCTCGTTGATCACGTCGGTCTTAACCCCAAAGGATTTTTCCGGGTTGGGCAACTTAAAAATGGGGGCAGAAATGAACTTACTTTTGAGCTGATTAAAATGGAAAACAGCGACATCATTCCAACGTAAACGATCGGAGAAATTCTTTTCCTGAAGGGGACATAGGGGGGCCGAAATTGCAGCGAAATTCGGAACAAATCGCTGATAGGGAGAAGCTGATCCTAGGAACGATCTTAATGGCTTCTTTGTAATCGGGAGGGGCATGTGGGCTATTGCCTTAATCTTGTTCTCGTGGGAACCTAACTTGCTTCGTCCTATTTTGAAACCCAAATATTTGATGGTTTCGTGAGCAAAATGGCATTTGCTGGGGCCAATGGTGAGGCCATTTTCACGCAGTTGCTCGAAAAGAGCTAATAGGGCGGGTAAATGGTGACTCCATTTAATTAGTTCTTGTAGCTGGCTCTTTGGACGTGGTGTCAGCTAGGCGTTACTATCCAGGTCAGAGGGTTCTAAAGACTCGCCTGGTAGGGAAAGAGGAGGGTAATCGGCATCAGGTTGGATGCACACTGTCTGGATTACATTAAGGGATTCCGCGGGGCAATCCTCTTCAAGCGCCGATGCTTCGTCCAGTTCTACGAAGGTATCTCCATGGGCGCGTTGGGGGTTCTTTTTTTCTTGGGGTCCAGGGACAGTCTCCGTGTCCTTGTCTGGGGCCTTATCACCTAAGGGTGTTAGTGATTCACACTCCTCATTTTCCTTCCTAAAGTCCTGGTTAGGGGTCTCCGAGAAATCGGACGGCATCGGGGTTCTGATGGGGACGGGCTCCTGGGCTTCTTTCTTATCTCGGCCTTGAGGAAGGGCGGCCTGAAACACAGGGTCGAAACTTACTTGGGGGCTCTGTCCTATAAGTACGGAACAGAATTTTATGGGTGCTACAATGACTTCAGCCCAGCCATTATAATATTGACACTGCAGGTAACACCTAGCGACGGGGAATCTGATCGCCCGCCCAAGTTGGTCATGTACCACCGCAAATTTTTTGTGGTTAGAGACCACTGGGAGGAGTTCGTAGGACACGATGAAGCACGTACATCCTGTGTCCCTGACGAGAGTCGATACTCGACAGCTGTCCACGCTGCCCTCCTCATATTTCAAAGTTCCAGATGAACTTTTACCAAAAACAAAATTTACCTGGTGGCCTGACGGAGGGGGAGAAGTTTCTGCTTGGGTCTGCACCACCGGGGGAGCCGGGGTCGCATTAATCTGGTGAACTTGGTGGGCTGGTCCGCTTTTAAGCCTAGAATTTTGGGGGCAATTCCAGCTCATGTGGTTTTCTACACCACAGGTGAAGCATATGGTTGGTCGCTTCGGGAAGAGAGATGGAGGAGAAGTCTTAACGGGAGGTTTGGAGTCCCGTTGTTGGTTTTGGGGAAAGAAGTTTTGGGGTTTTACGGGGCTCGGAAACTTTGTCAGCTTCCCTGGGAAGGAGCGCGAGTCCGTCCTTCTTTCTTCTTGTTGGATTTCTTTTTCTCGTTCTTCTCGTTGTATTTTTCCTTCTCGTTCTTCTCGTTGAATTACTCTTTCCCGTTTCTCTCTTTCTCTTTCTTTTTCTACCTTTTTTCTTTAAACTTCTGCTTTAATCCGAGCTAATTCAATCTGAAGCTCAGCTTGTCTTATCCGTTCCTCTCTTTCTCTTTCTTCTCGTTGTATTTCTCTTTCTTCCTCTTTTCTTTGTATTTCTCTTTCTTTCTCTTTTCTTTGCTCCTCTTGAATGTACTCAGTTAGTTCTTTTCCGGAAAGTCCACAGGACTCTCCTTGCGCTTTAAAGATTTCGAAAGGAGTCATCTTTGCACTTAAGGGCGCACTAGTCAACCAACTAAAATTCCTCGCAACAAGAATTATGCCTCTATAGAATTAGCCTACCTAAATATGGGCACTGACCTATTCGTACTTGGTTTCTCAATCTAAATAACCACTGACTAAAATCACAAAAAAAACAAACAAATTATTATAACCGTTCCTTGAGCTACTCCAGCTTCTTAAGGTTTTAAAAAAAATGGGATAGCAATCGTTAAAACAAAAGGGAACTAATATATTCTATTATTATAACGAATAACACTATGCTTTACTCGACTGAGACCAGTGTTTGCAAAGATATAGCGTTAAACCTTACACACCTGATACCAAATTTAATAGTATATATATATATGTCGTAGAATGACTCCCGACGATACCATATATATACTATTCGTTGAGGGAACTTCCTTAATTATCTTTAGAGTGCGTTTACTGTCTGGCGGCTGATATTATGTATCTTCAAAATGCTTAAGAAGTGGAACTGAGCTCAAGGATAATAATATTGCTATCATTAATAAAATAGAGTTTTATTAATAATAACTATAAACAATACACAAAAACGGAAAATATTGACATAAACAGAATGGAAAGGGTCGTGGAGACTCGGGATAATCCAAGGATTTAGGGGATTAAAAAAAGGTAAAACAAATATAGAGTTAAAGAGATGGGATGGTTCGATAAACAATTTAAAGCACAGGATAGAATTGACAAAAGGGATCAATACTCCAAAGGTGACGTTTGGCTTACGTAACTTTTCATTAGGGTGCAGTGGAAGGTACTTGAAGGAATATTCGGTCCGCTGGCGAGTTCCAGCCGAAGGGGGGGGATAAAAGGATCCTGACGAGGCGTCTTGGAAAGGAGAACCGTTTCTCGACGAACAGCTTGAAGAACAATGGCTGTTTAAGGTTGTTCTCTTCTGAACAAGGGGGGGATGAGAACCGTCTCTTGTCTACGGGCTCAAGAACAATGGCTGTTCTAATGTTGTTCTCCTTTGAACAACAGGCGGGGTGAGAACCGTTTCTTGGCGAAGGGCTCAAAACGAACAATGGCTGTTCTAATGCTGTTCTCCTTGAACAACAGGGGGGGGGATGAGAACCGTTTCTTGGCGAAGGGCTCAAAACGAACAATGGCTGTTCTAATGCTGTTCTCCTTGAACAACAGGGGGGGGGGATGAGAACCGTTTCTTGGCGAAGGGCTCAAAACGAACAATGGCTGTTCTAATGCTGTTGTCTTTGAACAACAGGGGGGGGGGCCTTGGGGACTTGGCGTCGGAAAGGCTCGAACCTTTGGCACTCAAGGAATATTGTCCTCCTTCTGGACAAGTGATGGTGAATCTCGAGGTCGAGGTCCCTTGGCGCACAAAGGGAGAGAGGGTCGTGGTGATGTTTCGCGACGAAAATCTGGATCTCCAATCTGATCTTAGTGGTAAAGTTTCCATATAAATAGCCAGGACATCTCCTTGGCGTGGGGGAAAATGGAGTGGAAGCTTGGAGGGAACGCACAGCCGGGCCGGGGAACAATGCCTTATCTGTTCATAAGCCTAACTCGATCTAGCGAGGTCGGCGTATGGGGGCGAACGGGGGGACGATAACCTCCTTGTTTAAACATTGGCATCCGGTAGCTGAGATAAGACTCCAAGCCTCGAATCGAAGATGCACGTGGGCAGCATCGTGGTTTTAAATAATAAGGAGGAGGAGTTTGAAATTAAACGCAGCTTTAACACGTTCTATCACATATATAATAAGTTGAATTTGGTTTATCTGATTCTTAACCTTGATGTTAGGGTTAAAAATCTCCTTAATATTTTATTCGTCTATTTTATAGGCCGTTCAGTTTGCTGTTATTTACTGCTCCCTGATTACTTTTCGTTTTATCTGTACCTTTGAAGAACATCTGAAGAACATCAAACAGCCATTCGAGGAGAACTATATCACAGATGTATATAGAAAAAGTACGGACGTGTGAAGTTGCCTCAGTGCGGATAGTGAATGTCCTGAAAGGTACAAAAACATGTAATCGGCTCATACATCCGCGGAGCATATAAATGCTGCTCTAAATGGGAACTTTTCCATCAAGAGATCTCTCGCATGAAACAAACCCTCGTGAAAAACGGTTTCCCGAACACCATGATTAAAAAACAACTCCATTCATTTTTAAGTATGCAATTTAAAGATACGGATAAAACGAAAAGTAATCAGGAAGCAGTAAATAACATCAAACTGTATTATAGAAACCAGATGTCTACGTCCTATAAAATAGCAGAAAAAACATCAAAAGAGATTGTTAACCATAACATAAGTTTAAGAATCCAATGGACAAAATTCAACTAGATTATATACTGTTAAAGGATAAAAACGACAGCTGCCAAAACCCCTGGAATCTAAGGTCAACCAACCTAAATCGAGCTTATCTGCCCCAATTAAGACTGAAAGCTTCCTGAGAACTCAAACTATATTGGCATGACTACCACTACCATTTAGAGGCCTTTAACCATGCCTTTGCAATGTGGAGGGCCTAAAAATCATATGGAGAGCGCGCATAACATCAACCTAACTAAATATATCCTAGTTGAAAACAACACAATTAAAAGAAAAGAGGGAAATAAAGCTAGGCTGAACATCTTAGAAGCCACCTCAATAAACGAAGAAAAACCGGCCTTCGATACCCAGGCTACGAGCTGGATTCAGACATTAAATTTCTTTTAAATGCACCACTTGGACTGTCAACACACCAACCGGAGAGTTTTTCTCACTCAAGAAGGTAGAAATGCGATCTCTTTTCAACGTGCAAATTTTAAGTTTCTAAAATCTGGAAGAAATTGATGCAAATTAGCCGTCTGTTCAAGAAGAGAGGGAAAATAAGAAGCCGTCCATCTCAACTTCACCTTACTTTCATTTTTGATTATCATCCATTGTCTTTAGCACCGTTTCCACTCTCATACCAAAAATCCTCCCATTAGAGTGGTACTAAGATGAGAGAAAATAATATTTTATATAGGTCAGTCAACATTAGCATCTTGACTGCATAATTTCTAATCCTCCACACCCCACCTAAGACCCAATGACTTAGCTAATGCCAGCTGATATTTCGACCTCGTTCTAAGAATACAATGTAGTGGCAACTGTATAATTGGGGGTAGGCGAGGAGAGAGGTATGACGTCTATCCCACTGCCAGAGGAGCCTCCGACAATGGGCAGGGTTGCAACCTTTGCACGAGAGTTTAATCACTCCGCCTGTGAAGGGCCCCCCAAGACGACTGATGGACACGTAACCCTCTCAGTGTATGTTAGGAAGTAACCGCGGTTTTTAATTCCTTCGAGGCGGCGGCATATCCAGCTAGCGATGGTTGATTCCGCGCTAGCTAACAAAAGGTCCGTCACTATTCACCCCTAGAGAGGAGCCCACCAGGGTCCATTCATTCATCCTATTCATCATATCAGTCATGTTTACAAATATGAACATGGAGTACAGAAGACTGCCACTAAGTTCGGTTGAGGAAAACGAAACCGGAAGGAGGATTATTGATTAAGATCCTAAATACCGACCTAAAAATCGCCATTACGAAGTTGAGAAATGTGCAGAAAGGATACGTTGCACTCTATCCTAAGCAACAAGACGTTAAGCGGTTGGTGGCAACGAACGGGTTAATGGCCCTGGGTAAAATTGGCCTAGTTTTAAAACTGCCTCCACAACTAATGGCTATTCGAGCCTTTATATGTCGCAAAGTAGACGTGCATATCGGATCACACACTAAGGAGGAGCTAAAAGATGAGCTGGGAAGAGAAAACCAGTTTCTATAAATCTCGGAGCTCATTAAATTCGGCCATCACACACACCTCTTGAAAGTAGTTTGCACCACACCCTAGTTGGCCAACAGAGGCGCGACCAACCGAGTATTGGCGTTCGGCATGAGAATTCCACCAGAAAATATTAAAGTTACGAAGTTCACCAATGTGCAAACCTGCTTTCAAGTTTGCTTTTGTTTTTTTTTGCATTATTTAGAAATTAGATTAACGAACGACCCTTCTAATCGCGCGCGTGCAGCTAGGGTAGGTTCGAAACGCCAGACCAAACGACTTGGAAACAGTATTTTGAACTGAATATCATTTTTATGGCATTATGGTGCTTTTTAAATGCTAACAATAATATTATTGAAAAAAATTATTATTAATAATAATGATGCCTTTCGATAGCGCTCCTAAAAATCGTTAGAAATGACGCTAGACACCAGTAAGGAAGCATTAGATTCCAGGCACTTTCGTTTTATTAACAAAAGCGTTTTTATACGAAGTCGCTCGGATAGTTAAGCGCATTCCCGCCCAGTTCCTGACAAGTGTTATTACTTTTATAATGAAATGTGAATCCTAAATTATTCAGTGAGGTCTGAATAATTTTAACATCCTGTTTTATTCAAACTTTTCTCTTATTCTTTCATATATTAAGGAAACATCAAACGTTTAAGGCGAGCTAAAAAGGTAGCTTTTATAAATTATTTATATTTAAGCTTCAAATACACGAAAAACCATTGCCAATAAATGTTTTGGCAAACTCTAAAGCAACTCTTGGAAATAAGTGATAAAAGCTGTGAATAGTCGAAAAACCAGCACTGCGTCCTAATTTTCCTGTTTTTAAATAAAGTTAAAGCAACGTGATTTTGGTCTACAAAAAATTTAAACGTTTACAGTATATATCTTCTAATAATTTACTCTTAGACTTGTTTTTTTCTTATCGATACTTATATACTAGATCTAAAGGCAAGCAAAAACATTTATCGGAATTCTTTTAATCCATAACGAGATTTTTGGAAGGTTTGAATAAGATTTTTTCTTTTAGTTCGGTTGTCACCTAAGTAGATTTCAATTTGGTATCAAAGTTATTTCTAATCATTCCTTTATAATTGAAAAAAATGGTGAATTTCAGAAATAAATATAAGTTTCGAATTTTTGTGATTTTTTAAAAACTAATAGAATTACAAATGGTGAAGTTCAGAAAATTTATTAAAATTTTGGCAGGAAATTATTAGAGCAAATTTAGATGGAGAAATAAAAAGAATCATGCTAGGCCGTAGGACACAAACCGAAAGTCTTACAGCGAAGAAGAAGAATAAGAAGATGAATAAAAAGAAAAAGAAAAAGAAAAGAAGAATTAAGAAGAAGATGAAGATGAAGATGAAGATGAAGATAAACATGAAGATGAACATGAAGATGAAGAAGAAAAAGAAGAAGAAGAAAAGGGTGTTCAGGGTGTTAAAATAGAGTCTATAAAGGGGATTAAAAAAGGCGGTTCAGGTTAGCAAATAAGGCCGCAGGCCACACCCCGCAGCATTTTAGGGAAAAATATTAAAACATCGGCCATGAAGTAATGTTATTTTCTTCGAAACTTTGCGATTTATATTTATTTTTCTTTTTTTAAAATCCCAACATTCCATAATTATATATATTTTTCTAAGTAAAAGAACTATTTCTTTTTATAAGATATTGCGAAACTGCTCCTGTTGTCTTGTTATTAATTTTGATTTGTGGCACGATTCACCATCATGCTGAAAAATACAGTTATCTTCACTAAATTGGTCCTGAACTGTTATGGGTTCATGACAATGTTCTTTGACAAAACCTAGGGCTCTATTTCTCGTAAATGAGTTTAAGCCCCAGATCTGGACACCATCTGCATTCTTCACCGTCGGCCTCACGCCTGACTCGTGAAAGCGCTCCCCTTTACTCCGACTAACGAGGGATGTTCCAGAAGCCTCTCTAAAAAATTCTAATATCTGTTATACCTTAAAAGATTTGTCCGTCCTTAGCTCACCAATATATTTTGAAAGTCTTTCTCGACCTCTTCCATAATCTAGGTCATTTGGTCACTCGACCACTTTCAAATCTATCTCGGACGGAGTTGTGTGGACATATTTGTGATTTTACTAAAGCAATGAGTTCTGTTCTGGGCATTGCTATCGCTGCATGGGTAGAAGACCTGTGTCTAAATTACGGAAATGTTGATAAGCATTGCGGGTCAAATGATATTGAAAGGCTTGAAAACTATTTTGCACCTCCTCTCTGTTAAATTCAGGGCATGAACTTCCGTTACTTTGAACGTCCAGACTGCTCAGTGGTAGTAATGTCAATCTTGAGAGTCCAACAGAAATAAGCAATTGTGATTGCATCCCATCGAAAAGCATTTTATGTTTCCACTTCCACTTCGTCAATTGATTTTTTAAATTCTGGATCTCTGATGAGCGAATGGAATTAAAGACCTTCAAATATAACAGTTTTCTACTTCTGAATGATCCATCCGGGAAAAGTGTAGCACATTAAATAAATCATCCACCATCCTTATCCAGAGCTATGGGGAAATATTTGATTAATCGAAGCTTGATTTGCAGCATTGGGAAGAGTATACTATCTTTATCGACCAGAGGGTTATTTATGACGGTCTTTGCTCTGTTCGGAACCAATTTTTCCTTACAGGCCACACCTTATTTGTCAAATGCTAAACTCAGTCCCTAATATCTCACTTACACGGGAGAATCCGGAATATTGTCCAAACCAAAGGTTCACTATCTTCAGGTCGACACGAATCAATCACTTATGCTGATGATAAAGAATTTTCTCCAGCACGTAATTCACCGCTTCTTGCTTCTTGTTCAATGTCGTTGAATGAGCGGAGGGTTCAGAGATAAACTACTGGCCGTTATTTCGTGAGCACATTTCAGCGATCGCTTGCTACTGCCATTGAACAGTCTCCAATCTTTAGCACCTGCAGATGTATCAGAATACATCGGGCTTCTTTTTAAAAGATATTCAGGCTGAAGCTATTTTATTCACCTGCAAAAAAAAAAAACTGGTTAGTCAAAATTGCCCTATGTAAACTATGCATAATTCATTAATTTAAAGAAATAAGAAATATTTTTACCTAATAAAAATATAAAATACCTGTACATACAAAATACTGCAAACTTTCCAGTAGCGATAAATCGAAAGGTTGTCATGATTGGGCAAAACAAATGTGTATTTTTGATTCACCACATAAACATTTTAATAAATCAGTAAGAAAAACTTGGAAAATAAAGTTGGTATTCTTTATTCTAATGAAAGGGAGTCAAAATTCATGTAAAGTAAACGTTAATTTGATTACTTTCCAATAAAATATGTCCGAAAGCGAAGGATAGGGAGAACCTAAAACTACGCTGTAGATTATTTGTGGTTTAAACTATATATTTCCCCTTTATTGCCTTCCTACGACATCATATTTCCACTATGATTTTCAGAGATATAAATTTTCTTTAGTATGAGAGAGAAATAAGAAAAGAATTTCCGGTTGGTGCAAATCCGAACTTGCTGTGGGACGCTCCTAATCTACTTCATGAACAGCCAGTCATTCCAAGCCAACTAAAATTTGTTCGTCGCTGATGTCACAGAAAATGGAATAATCTTCAATTACGCAAAGGAGTTTATGATATTGCACTTCGAGAGGAGGAAAAAATCAAATACTATTGATGCGGTTATGGTCAGAAAATAAGGAAAAGTTTTATAACAAATGATTTAATTACTATTTCTAAGCCTTCTCTTTCTCACAATATTAAAACAAAATATTATTATAAAACTAGACAGAACCCATACGTTTCCATTCTTCAGCATATCATGCCCCATTCCCTTTACATTTCTCCTCTAAATCAAAAGAAACACTGTTGTCTTCTTATACCTAAACATACCTCTTTCTCCAACATAAATCCTTCCCAGTCCTCCCATACATTCGTATAACATAATATAAAACTTTCCCATTTGGAGTTGCCATAAAACTATTGCATTGTTCTTTTTGCAGCAATTTAACAGGGTTTTAATATGAAATAGAAACAAAGGTCATTGGTGCCTCTCTAGCGAGAAAATAAACGGGTGAAAGAAAGAAGAAAATAGGTTTTATACGAAAGAGGTAACAAAAATAATTGCGCGGAAATTGTATAAAGTTTATAAATTCTAAAATAATAAATTTAAAAAATCTAAATTAACACCCCCGAGAAAAAGGTTGAGAAAAAATAAGCAAAAAGTTTACCGTGGCATTGAGAGCAACTTTCCACCCACCGTGAATAAAATTAAATATAAGTATTAACAAAAATCAAAATGAGGCCCTAAATGATTAGTTAATGCTTAACTTTTTGAGTGAATTCATACAAGACTTTTATTTCTCGCTCGAAAGATATTTTTTATTGCAAAGTCATTAAATATCGTGACAGCTTGCAATACTCGTATATTCCCAACAATTAATTTTAATTGGGTGTTGTAAATAATTATAAAAGGAAAACAGCAACAAATATTTCGGAAGTTCTGTACATTTTAAAAATATTATTAAATTCTCCCCGGGCCAAATAGGCCAACTAGGTGAGATTTCTGGTTAATTACCTACAGGTTGATTGTCGAAGTATAGCGAAGTGTACGGAAATATACGCACACAGGCTCTAAGGTAGGCTAATCAAGGCAACAGCTGTTATTGTTCTATTAGTGCAATTTGAATAGATAGCTGCAGCTGCTTGACCAAAGAATATTCCAACACAACGACAAAACTAGATTTTAATACACACTAAATAAAAGGTACAAAATAAATATGGATATATATATAGGTAATTGCATAAGACGAAATTAGGTTCCGAATACTAATTGGATAAGAAGGGTCATTAAATGGTTACAATGGGAGATTGAGGCAAGTGAGCGATTTAGTGCTACTTTCTCAAAACTTAGATTTTTGCGAGATGCGGGCCTCTTGTCTTCAAAACGTCACCGGACGAACACCGAAGGGAGGAGGAAACTTCTCCAAAGTGGATCGAGCGAGCTTCCGAGCCTCTTGTCCTCAAGAGGTAACCGGTCGAACGTCGAAGGAAAGGAGGGGGCGGGGGGACTTCTCCCAATTCGGATTAAGCGAGCTATTGGGCCTCTTGTCCTCAAGAATTAACCAGAAGAAATTCTCACGACGGCTTCTCTAATCCTTGATCCAAAGGCGATTGAGAAAGGCTAACGTTGCCTCTAGAGACTCTTCTCCCTGTCCCGATGATACGAGTGTGATATCCAACACTTCCGTGGCTTGCGACCGACACTAAACACTTCTCGGGAGAGAGTGTCGTTGAATCGAACTCCTTTCGGGGAAGTGTCGCATAACCAAATATTTCGGTATTCCTTGGGAGGGCGCATATATACCCAGAGTTCTCCAAAAAGGGGAAGAGAGAGGGCCTTTCAAACCCTCGTTTTTGGCCGTGACAACCGAGCGTCTCCTTCGGGAAAGAGTAAGAGGCGGGGATCAGCGGGACGAACGGGAAGACCAGCCTCTCGAGCCATAAAAGCTGTTCGAGTCAAGCCTAGAAAATTTAAGAGTAATCTCCCCACCCGGGGGGGATGAAAAGATTAAGACTGAGGGGAGTAGGCCTTCAATTTCAGCGTCCTTCCCTGGCATAGAATAATGAATCAAACTTGGAGTCTAAAATTGCTCACACAGATAAAGCTTTTCTGCGGAGTTGCTTCCAATTTTTGTAGTGGAGGGGTTTAGATCTGTTCATGTCAAGGACAATTAAAGAAGAAGAATTCTGCTTCTTCTTAAATCTAGAATTGAGAGAGTGAGAGAGGGGTAGAAATGAAAACTGGTTGACGTTATGCAACAAAACACATTTTCACATCACTTTCTACTGTCAATGAAGTCTCCAGAATCTGCAGAATGGTACTGTGGCACTACAAGCTTGTATAGAACCTGCACAATTCTATGGATTACTCTGACATCCTACCTTTGAAGGGAGTATGTTTATTTGAGCGAACTTAAAGATTTGGATGTTAAAATTCGAAACTCAAAGGACGACGGTATGTATCTAAATCTCTAAGGCTAGTGTAAGGGAAAGGGACGCCAAGAAGAATACCCCTTTCATTTCTTTCTTAAATTACTTTCCTCTCTCTGTCTTCTAAGTATAACTCCACGTGGGGTAATCTCTGAATCCAAAAGGAAAAAAGAAGAAAAAATAGGAATATCCGTCAGCCGCCTCACGGGTGCAGTAAATGAAGTTGGGCGTGTTAAAAGCTTTTACCTCGCCGATGAATCGCCAATCTTGTTAGTCGGAAAACTTCTAGCCGAAAGTTTTCCGCCTACATCCTAAAGGCCATTAAGACTTTGGTCAGGCGACAAACGCTAATTCATCTGACCGCCAGGGGTGGTCAGCCAGTCGTCTGAGTCTGCCAATGAGGAGAAACCACAAAAATGGCCGTCATATAAATACCCCAAGTTTTTGAATATCGGCAGATTAGGTCTGAGAGCCAATCACCTTCGGTTCAGATCTTGAGTTTGTGATCCCAAGTCCCTGGTATTCGCTTATACCATCGAGGTTGGATCGCACCAGGCGGATTCATCTTTTTGTGAATGCTTACTCTGCTCAGAGGAAGCCTCGAATCGTTTCGTCACCAAAGGATGGGCTGGGATTCCTCTCGTCTCATCTGGAACTCCCAAATATGAATCTCCAGTTTCCCATGTGAGACTTCGCGCCGAGCTGCGTCAGTCTCAATTTTTGGAGGATGCAATGCGCTGGAGCATAAGTGCCATCTTTCGTCCTCAAGGAGGAACGTGAACTCGTCTTCTGCCCTCCCTTTCATCCTCGTCACTGTCAGGATATTTGGCCGAGAGTCACGTCCATTGTCCGTCTCCATTTCCCGGCGCCGAATCGCTAATGGATTCCCGTTCCTTGAGGTGACCCTATTAAGGTCAAACGACCCTTGATGGTATCTCACGTTAATCGACTCTCTTTTCAGAAAAAATAAATATTCCCTCTGTATAAATAATTTATAGTATCCCATTTAATAGCTTATGAATTAGTAAGTAACATTACCCGATTCCCAATTAATCTGTATTTTGTCAGAATTGTCCTTATTTACATTGCCTATATTTTCCGTATGTATACATATGTTAACTAGTGACTTATTAAAATTATACTTTTTGTTTTCACTCTTTAATTACATCCTTGAACTGCAACTTCGTAAAATTATTAAACGCTATCGGCTCCTGTAGTAAATCTTACTCTTATACCTCGTAATCAACGGATAACTCTTACGAAGTGAACGTAGTGAAAGACGCGTATGTACATTAGAGGATATATGTATATATTACTGTTATAACTGTATATATACATATTCTCGTGGCTTTTCTCTCTTTCCTCCCAACCAATAGATACAGATATGTATATATAGAAGTATGTCTAGGAAGGTGACCTATTCCTCGTCAGCTAGTTTAGGGTAGGATGTTTATTTGCGAAAATCCAACCTGAGCTAATCAAAACTAAGCGACTGACCTCTTGTTCATTACTCTTTGATTTTATTATAAATAAATAAATTATTAATAATTGATTTTTGATTGAAATTTAAGGAATATTTATTTATTTATGTTTCTTTAAGAGATGAGTTAGGATCGGCAAGTGATCCCGATAGTCAGGTAGACGAGATTGAAATTACCCATACTTTATTTCTTCTAGATATATTTGACCATTTTTTTCCCCACTTTCCGCAGAAGCCGCGATAAACGCCGATTAATTTGTGGCTTTTCGCTGACGAGATTCCGTCCCTTTAGCCCTGGTCGGGAACGAGAGAGGGCTTGGCGTGGGCCACCCTACTGCACCTGACAACTCCTTCATCCCCTGTTTCACTATCTGCGGCTCTAAATCGCACTCACATTTTCACTTCCTCTTGGTATCTTCTCCACTTTCTTTACAAGTTTCTCTTTAGTATTTTTTCTAGGTCTTTCTTTTCTGGTGTCTCCTCAAAGGTCTTGGTAGGTCTCTCCTGACAGGTATTTACAGGTCCTTATTTATTTCTCCGTAGACTAGCTTTTTCCCTATTATTATTATATATATATATATATATATATATATATATATATATATATATATATATATATATATATATATATATATATGTACTTTGATGTTTTTTCTAAATGATGTAAATGGAAACAGAATATAGCATTTTATATAGTCTCAGAGAAAAGTTAGAAAATGCATCTCTAAAAAATGAGTCAGGAGCAAAAATAAACTCTAAAACATCTTAAGACACAAAAATAATCAATACGAACTAACAGTTGCGTAAATAGAAATGAAAATTAGTAAATATGTGGTCACAATAAATAACTAAATGACAATATTTGTATGTTTTGGTCAGAGAAAATATCAAAGAGGGAGGGAAAGGTTATAAGCAGGATAGGCAAAAAGAAATAAGTAGTCAGATAATTCTTTTTTCCACCTTAGCCTAAATCTAGGAAAAACAAAGGAAAGCAGGATAAAATGGGTTCTTATGGGCAACTATTTAATAGTTAATGAACTTTTTAATGTCAAAATTGAAATTAAAAATAATTACAGAAATACTGAAAATTCGATGGTAGAAAAAATATGAACAGAATAATATTTCGTTTGGCTGAATGCCAATTAATGGGGAGATTATTCTGAGACACATGCCCAAGAAAAACCCTTATGTTCTCCTTTATAACATCGTTTATAACATCCCCTGTTTCACTATCTGCGGCTCTAAATCGCACTCACATTTTCACTTCCTCTTGGTATCTTCTCCACTTTCTTTACAAGTTTCTCTTTAGTATTTTTTCTAGGTCTTTCTTTTCTGGTGTCTCCTCAAAGGTCTTGGTAGGTCTCTCCTGACAGGTATTTACAGGTCCTTATTTATTTCTCCGTAGACTAGCTTTTTCCCTATTATTATATATATATATATATATATATATATATATATATATATATATATATATATATATATATATATATATATGTACTTTGATGTTTTTTCTAAATGATGTAAATGGAAACAGAATATAGCATTTTATATAGTCTCAGAGAAAAGTTAGAAAATGCATCTCTAAAAAATGAGTCAGGAGCAAAAATAAACTCTAAAACATCTTAAGACACAAAAATAATCAATACGAACTAACAGTTGCGTAAATAGAAATGAAAATTAGTAAATATGTGGTCACAATAAATAACTAAATGACAATATTTGTATGTTTTGGTCAGAGAAAATATCAAAGAGGGAGGGAAAGGTTATAAGCAGGATAGGCAAAAAGAAATAAGTAGTCAGATAATTCTTTTTTCCACCTTAGCCTAAATCTAGGAAAAACAAAGGAAAGCAGGATAAAATGGGTTCTTATGGGCAACTATTTAATAGTTAATGAACTTTTTAATGTCAAAATTGAAATTAAAAATAATTACAGAAATACTGAAAATTCGATGGTAGAAAAAATATGAACAGAATAATATTTCGTTTGGCTGAATGCCAATTAATGGGGAGATTATTCTGAGACACATGCCCAAGAAAAACCCTTATGTTCTCCTTTATAACATCGTTTTATATTTGGATTTAGAGGAAAATTTAAATATTTTACAGTATCTCCCTAATATTTATGACAAGTAAGAGAACAATAGATTGAGCACGAGTGTCTAATATCTTCGAGGCGCTGGGTCAACTGTGGCAACAATAGCTGGCGTCAGTTATGATTCAATTCTTAGGCAAAAATGTCTTAATCAAATGGCTAATCTCGTGGTATTGTCGACTTAAAGAGTTAGCATTTTTGCCAGTGTAATTTAATGCTTTCATTTCTCATTAAACTGGATTTAGTTCGTGCCATTAGATTAAGATTCTCTCTGGATAGTAGCAGGAAGTTGAATACAGAGGAACGGATTCAACGCAGTAAGGGATGCGCATCAGAATCCTCTGAAGTCGATAAAGAGAAGCCATCCGGTTGAAAGCAGGTGTGGCTATTTTTTTAAAAAGAATTGAAAAATATTAGTCAAAATATCATCTACAGTATACCAAAATAAATATATATATATATATATATATATATATGATGAAAATTAATGCGAGATTGCAAGAAAAGATGAGGAATTAAACCACATTCTCCTAAGACAATTTAATTCAGAACAGTTTCGGTGTATCTCACACCCTTTTTCAACTGACACTGGATAGAAAATATAAGAAAAGTGATTACAAACATAACACAGGGTCAGGTCGTGAAAGATCCCTTCTTTTTCCCCCAATCCCCTACTTGTGGCTAATCAGAGGGGGCTTAGGCCTAAACATATTAAAGGGCTGACATTTTACTATTTTGTTTATTTGCTTTCGTATTACAGGATTAAAAGAAAATTGACCCTCAGATAGATTTAAATTAGGAACTAACGATATCAAGCTCGATTCTACGATTCTTCTCTTCACATAGTTAGCCGATTTAAATACCATTTTACTTCCATTGAAATCGGTCGAATGATTCAAGGTTCCGATAACCAGGTCGCTGACGCACTCAGTAGGAAAGCGTTACCAAATATCGTAGATTAAGTATATTCGTAGGATTAAGATCTCCATGTATGTATATACGGTCTTTTACGACTTAAATTAGTTTCTCTTGTAATAGAACTAGTTGATGTATATGTCTGAACTTTGTAACGCTCAATGTCTATCATTTTTTGTATGTATATATATTTGTACCCATTAAATTACGTATAAATTATTTTGTCCTATATGTACCAATTTTATATCCTTTCATTGCTCCACGCCCCTTTTATTGATTAAGTTTGTATTAAAGGTTAGTTTCCCCTATAATCAAAAGATCAAAATAATCAAATGTATTGAGGTAATACTAGTTAGGTGCATGAAGGTACGGTCGGTACAAGAAAACGAGTTACACACAACGGAGCTTTATCGTTGTCCCTTCTCTCTTTTCTTTTCGAAGTGACATCTTCCCCCGGAAGGGAGGGGTGTGATAGAACGGTTTGAGGCCGCTTAATTTTAACCGTTATCACATGTTGTTTAACAAACACGATGCTACCCACATGCATCTTCGCCTTAGAGCCGGGCGCGATTATCGCGCCACCTGAGTCAATATTTAACCAAGGAGGTTTATTCCTCCCCCGTTTGCCCCATGCGTTGATCACGCCAGATTGAGTTAGGCTTATGGGCAGATAAGATATTGTTCTCAGGCGCGGCTGTGCATTCCCTCGAAGCCACCACTCCATTGGTTCCAACGTCAAGGGGATGTCTCGACTATTTATACGGAAACTTTACCACTAAGAGAGAAATTCGAAATCCAGATTTTCTTCGCGAGACATCACTACGACCCAGTCTCAACTTGTGCACCAAGGGCCTTCTACCTCGAGATCAACCATCATTGTCCAGAAGAGGACAATATCCTTTGAGTACCAAGGTTCGAGCCTTCAAGACGCCAAGTCCACAAGGCTTCCCCTGTTGTTCAGAAATAGAACAACGTTAGAACAGCCATTTTTCTTTGCTTTGAGCAAGTTGACAAGAAACGGTTCTCACCCTTCCCCCCTATTGTTCAGAAAGAGAACAACATTAGAACAGCCATTTTTCTTTGAGCCCGTTGACAAGAAACGGTTCTCACCCTTCGCCCTTGTTGTTCAGAAAGAGAACAACATTAGAACACCCATTGTTCTTCAAGCCCGTTCGCCAAAAAACGGTTCTTATGTCCCTGACGCCACGTCAGGATCATTTATTTCCCTCCCCCTCTTCGGCTGGAACTCGCCAGCGTACCGAAGATTCCTTCCCGTCGCCTTCCTCTGCACAACACTGTAATTACATAAGCTGAACGTTACCTTTGAGTATTTAATCCTTTTGTCAACCCTATCCTGTGCATTAAATGGTTTAGCAAACCATCCCATCCCTTTAATTTTTATTTGTTTTACCTTTTTAATTCTCTTCGAAATCTTAATCCTCGGATTAGCTAGATTTCCCTCGACCCTTTCCATTCTCTGTTTATGTCAATATTTTCCGTTTTGTGTGTTGTTTATAGTTTTTATTAATAAAACTCTATTTTATTAATGATAGACATATGATTATCCTTGAGCTCAGTTCCACTTCTTAAGCATATTAAAGATAAATAATATCGGTCAATTAATACACCACGCACTCTAAATATAAATGAATCATTCCCTCAACGAATAGTCATATATGGTATATCGTCGAGAGTCCATTCTACGACAATATATATATATATATATATATATATATATATATATGATGAAAATTAATGCAATATTGCAAGAAAAGATGAGGAATTAAACCACATTCTCCTAAGACAATTTAATTCAGAACAGTTTCGGTGTATCTCACACCCTTTTTCAACTGACACTGGATAGAAAATATAACAAAAGTGATTACAAACATAACACAGGGTCAGGTCGTGAAAGATCCCCTCTTTTTCCCCCAATCCCCTACTTGTGGCTAATCAGGGGGGGTTAGGCCTAAACATATTGAAGGGCTGACATTTTACTATTTTGTTTATTTGCTTACGTATTACAGGATTAAAAGAAAATTGACCCTCAGATAGATTTAAATTAGGAACTAACGATATCAAGCTCGATTCTACGATTCTTCTCTTAACATAGTTAGCCGATTTAAATACCATTTTACTTTCATTGAAATCGATCGAATGATTCAAGTCTCTAACATGTCAAAATATTCCACTGCTTTCGCTGCCCACTCTAATATCTCTTTTGTGATCATACAATCTCTTGTCTAGATTTCTCTCCGTTTCCCCTATATAAACTTTATGGCAATGGTTGCGTGGTATTGCGTATAATCCTATGTTATGATGTTCTTTGGGTTTCCTGGCATTATCAATTGGTTTAAGAAATTATTATATTTAAAGGCTAGAATAATACCCGCTTTTCCAAATATTTCCTTTAAACTATTTAATTTATTATTAAATGGCAATGTTAAAAAAGGGTGTGAGATACACTAAAACTGTTCTGAATTAAATTGTCTTCGGCGAATGTCGTTTAATTACTTATATATATATATATATATATATATATATATATATATATATATATATATATATATATATATGCAAAAAAATTACACACGAAAACGAAAGGAGGATTCAAAGTACTTTCTAACTTGTTCAGTTTATTCTCAAGGAATAATTAATTACTTTACAAATGTGGTATATATAAGAAACTACAAAGTGGTGGCCTATCTATCTATATAAAAAGGACACAAAATAGAAAAAAATATCATCAAGAACGGGATTAAATACTGGATACGAAAAGTTAAGGCATAGAGATTAGATCTCTTCCAGAAGTTTCAAGTGTGAAAAATGAATGTAGACATATAGAGGTCACAAAGCTATGATTACATACATTTTCAATTATAATTACATCGAAATTAAAAAAAAACTCTACATATTAGTAAATCAAAGGGCTATTTTCAAAATGGACAATTTTTTCTACAAATAAGTTGTTTAAAGAGACCGGGGGATATATTTAAATTAGGTGAGGGATTAATGAATGAACATTCGACAATATTCCTTTTAACATAATAATCATATATTTTAAATTAATTTATCCAAATGTCAATTGATAGGGTAACTATTTTTAGACAAATGAACAAAGAAAGCACTATTAGTGTCACCTCTATTAATATTATATATATGTTGATTTAACCGTATTTTTAATGATTTTCCGGTTAGACCCAAGTATTCCTTTGTGGATACGGCAAAATCGACAGAATTGTCGTGGTACATAAAACACTACTCCTATATTATGTGGGGGGCGACTTGATCACCTTCTGCAACGCTAACCGTTTAACGACTGTTAGCAAGGATTAACGAAAGGCTAGAAGTTCAAACTTGAGGCGTTGGATTTTCAAATCCATAATAATCAGACGGAGTGCATAATTAACTGGCGAGATTTACTTGAATAGGCCAAAAAAATCGTTCAAGTTTAGTTAAAGATGAATTAACGAAAATATAATTTTATTTACAAACATCAAAATAAGAATAAAAAATGGTAAAAGGGGATTATTTAAATTGAAATAATCTCTAGAAAATTAGTATGCGGAGGGATTCTCAAATAGAATTAAATGATTTCCGTTACTAGGAGCAGATTAAAAAGGGGGAACTTGACAGTACTAATATTGGAGTGGGTTTCAGTCTTACGGGTCGTTGACTTCGAAGAAGCTCCTTTTGATGAAGCGAGTGGGAAACGTTCCGATGAGGCAAGTGGGGCGTGATCCTATGAGGCAAGTGGGGCACGTTCCTAATCAGGCAGGTGGGCACGTTCCGAACCAACCTTCCGATGAAGATGCCAAACTTCAAAGATGATGTTTGACAGGAAATTTGGGATTACTCGTAATTTCACTCGAAGAGGAAACTTCTTTGCCTCAAAGTTAATCGATAGGGGTTTTCTTTGGGTTGAGTAAACGAAGGGAGACTGTGCGCAAATTTAACGGTTCTCGTTCACAGAAGCTAGCAATTGACTAGGGTAGAATCAGGGCGGAGAAAGTCTTTCATGTCCGATAACGCTCACGGGACTTTGACGAGAAGATGCGGACGGCCTTGACGTGCATGCTCGACTCCTCGAACAACACTCAAAATCGTGTATTTGTATGCCCGATTCAGAGGGGAAAAGGGCAATTGGGAGAAATGATTCACAAGCTCCAGACATTTTAATCTGGAGGCGGAGTCGATTCATCATTTAATAGCGATCAAAGTGCGAGACACAGCGACTCTTTCTCGCCTCGTCACCGGGGATGGGGAGGCTCGGGCCGATTGCGCAGGATTGATGAGTATTTTCCCAATGCGCTCAAGAGTCGAAAATTTGCGAATGCCTCCGAACAGGAAGGGACGTTCTCCATGGTAGATTACAATCGTACCTGGTCTCTAAATAACATAAGGAGGTCAGAGGTTGTTTTTTTACAAGAATAAACCCACCATATACTTTACTTATTATTTTGAATCAACATTTGTACATACATAATAGACCATATTTAAATTTAACTGAAGCGTTTAAACATCTCAAGATGCGGAGAAGAAAGGAAAAGGAATCAGAGAGATTTCAGTTTTTAAAATGATTATTTTGACAAATCTAGGCT
Organism: Ceratothoa steindachneri; assembly: GCA_963969495.1. NCBI lineage: Eukaryota > Metazoa > Arthropoda > Malacostraca > Isopoda > Cymothoidae > Ceratothoa > Ceratothoa steindachneri. Next base: position 11,009,048 of record OZ018337.1, on the reverse strand, counting down.
CCCTGCAAGAAATTTTGGAGGGTAGCAAAGATTGTTTTCTATTTCAAAGATCTTAGAAATCTCAAGATTTTCATTTTTATTCTTTTAAGGGGCTATCTGGCGAATGCCCAAGTCGCCGTAAACAAACAGCCCTTTACTAGACTACTTACAAAAATAAAGGAACAGAAAACAACAATAAAAAGAAATAACAATTAGAAAGCGATAACAATAACAATAACAAAAACAACAACAAAACTTAATTTGTCCGATTCGAAGACGACAGAAAGCGACCTGAAGCCGTCGCGGCATTGGGGGATAGGTCCATGGGAACAGTCGCGGTGCAATAACACGCAACTTTAATTTCTTTTCCACCATCTCCCATCTTCTTTGCTAAGCAGCCCGAAGAGCTGCCCGTATTTCTGCCATGTAGTCGGCGTGAGAAAGAGCAAAACGCTGGTCCGCGCTCATTTCCCGAAATTCCAACATGTCCAGGAACACAGCAGAAGATAATCTCGACATCTGCCCGGCTCACCAAAACCATGGCGTCGCGGATATTGCAAACCAGGGTATGCGGACATTCCAATGCCATGTGAGCACTCAGGGCACTTTGTGAGTTGCTATAGATCACAATCCGATCTCCGAACCAAGCACGTCGCGTAATCTCCCGTCTTGAGTGGTGTATTGCCCCTAGCTCGGCCGTGAAGACAGACGCAGCGCCTGGCAGAGCCCCGCTGACTTCAAACAGAGGCGATAAGGCGTGAAGGCCAACCCCCTCTTTGGACTTGGAGCCATCCGTATACACTGGCACGGTTCCAGCGTGACACGAGGTGTGCTCCCAAATTGTCGAATGCAATACTCCCGGCGCCGTACAAGCTTTGGGAGCAGAGGTGTGGCGACAAATAGACAAATGCGGTACCCTCCACGGTGGCGTCCTGGACATAACCAGTGGTGCCACCGGCTCGAGAGCTATATATAGCTCTCGAAAGAGTTCCCTGGCCCTAAACCCAAAGGGCTTAGGGTATGACTAGGCGCCTCTCGGTGGTATAGGCACCGTCGAGATCAGCTGCGTGTGCAGTGAAAGCTTTTGGCGACTGAGGGATGCGCTAGGCTTGCGCGTACAGGCGAGTGATGCACTGCACGCGGCGCAGAGTGAGTGGCATCTCTGCAGCATCGACCAACAGGCTCTTCATGGGGGAAGTGCGGAAGGTACTGGTCGCAAGGCGGAGCCCGGTGTGGTAGATCAAATCCACCTTCCTCAATAAATGCTTGGCGACGGATGCATAAAACTAGCATCCGTATTCGAGATTTGAACTAACAAAGGATTGATAAAAAAGTAAGGCAGTAGCGCTATCAGTGCCCGAAGCGCTGAACGTTAGAGAACGGAGAATATCCATGGCGCGGGTACAAAAGACTTTAAGCTGCGAATATGAGCCTCCCAGGTGAGGCGTCAGTCGAATACAAGACCAAGGAAACGGTGCGATTCAACCACATCTAGGCGCATCCCATTAAGAAACAAATCTGGGTCGGGGTGGGGCCGTCGATGGCAGCAGAAGTTCACCTCCTCAGTCTTGGCCAAAGAAAACCGAAACCTATGCGCTTTGGCATAGTGAGAGACGCGGTTCAATGCCTGTTGGAGACAACGCTCCAGAGTTGGCAACTAGGCCGCTCCAAAAGAGATGGAAAGGTCGTCCACATAGAGCGTAGCAAGAAAATGTTCCGGCAGCACCGAGGTGATGCCGTTGATTTACAAAGCGAAGAGTGTGACACTGAGGACACTTTCCTGGGGGACACCCTCTTCATGCTCGTTTGTTCCAGAGAGGGCCCCCTCCCACTCACCCGTACGCGCAATCGACGATCTCGCAAAAATTCAGATATAAACATTGGGAGGCGTCTCCTCGCCCCCGTCGTGTGGAGAGTCTCCATGATACCGTATCGCCATGCGGTATCATAGACCTTCTCCAGATCGAACAACACCGTGGCGTAGTGCTGTCTACGAATGAAAGACTCACAAACGGCATTTTCCAGTCGGAGCAGAGAATCCGACGTGGAGTGAAACATGCGTAAGTCGCACTGTGCAGAAGACAAATGGCCTCCTCTGTCTAGGAAAAATGCTAATCTAACCTTTATCAATTTCTCCATCAACTTGCACACGCAAGAGGTTTGAGAGATTGGGCGGAAACCAGTCGGATTAGAGTGATCTCTCCCCGGTTAGCGATTCACCAGGAATCTGGCAGAAGACCCTCCACGCAGATCATGTTGAACAAATCTAACAGAAAGCCCATGCCTCGCTCATCCAGGTGTTCAAGCATGGCGTACGGGACGTCGTCCAGACCATGGGCGGTGTCTGCGCACGAAACGAGAGCGGAGCACAACTCACTCACAGTAAACCTGTCGTGGAAGAGTTTTCCGCCTCTGGAGGTAAAGTATTGCCGGCGGCCTTCCGTAACATGCATTGAATGCTGGCGGAGCAGCATCACGGCTAGAGAATAGAGGAAAAAATGGTCGCGAAAGATTCCGCCACGGACGCAGGGTCTGAGTTTGCGGTCCTATTCTGCTGGAGAACGGGAGGGTGGTCCTGCGAGAACTAGCCCCGAATCCTTTTGACTCGCTTTCCACAACTCTGCTAAAAGGTTCTTCCCGTTAAGTGAAGACACGTATGCCCGCCAAGAAAAGCGGCGGGCGTGCTTCGAAATATACCGGAATTTAGCCCTAGTCCGAAGAAATTCAGCGACAGTGAAATCGTTTGAGGTTGCTTATAGCGCATGTAGGTATCACGCTTCTGTTTGAGGGCCGTCTTACACTCGGCCGACTACCATAGAAGTGATTGGCGTGCAAAACGGCTAGACGTTCTTGGAATAGTAGTCAGGCCCGCGGCAATGAGGTTGCCCGAGAAAAACTCAACGGCCTCATCTACCGACAAAAACTCCTCGACTGAGATAGAGAATTTAGTCATTTCCTGAAATGCAGGCCACTGCGCGAGCGCCAAGCACCACCGAGGTGGGCTCTCATGCGGCAGTTGCCCTGAAAATGATATTTGAATGGGAAAGTGATCACTATCATGAAGGTAATCGACCACGCCCCAATGAAAAACAGGCTGTGCATCCGAGGAGCACAGAATAATTTGAGGTTCAATTAAAAATTTTAAGGAATTAGTTGAAAAGAAGAATCAACTTAATTTAGCATGCATAGAGAGAGTATTGCAGTCAGTCTTCTTGGTTGGATCTGAAGCTGAGAACAGACATCTAGTCAGCAATGTGTTATAGTGACGTTTTTTTTTATAAGTCTATAGATATTAGAAGCACAAAGGTTTCATAATCTTTCACGATATTCTTCATCATACACACCCATGTTTAATAATTTCGTCACTATATTTCAGCCGAACAATTTTCCATTCTTTCTGGGGCCCCTTCAACAAGATTTTTTAAAATACTACAGGAATCTTTTATATTAATAAAACTAATCAATCTCTCAATGCGACTAATTAATCACATATTACGCTCTTCTTTTTTGTTTAATCCTTTGTCATATTTAAACTTTAGTTACCTTTTCTTTAGCTCAATCTACTGTCTGGTACTTTTTTAAACTTCATAATATTAAGTTAAATAATTTATTTATAAATATTTCATTTAGTTTTGTTTAGTTCTTTATTGTCTTAACTATACGTTCTTAATTTGAGAAATATTTTTTGTACCTTATACTATAATTACTATATAATAAATATATCATCCTATAAATATATGCGCAATTTTTGTTATTTTTTTTTCATTATTTTTTTGAGGGAAACCTTCGAAAGCAGGTTTCTTTCATTTTAGTTTTCTTGAATAAACAATGAAAATGTTTTTACTAGTATTGGTCAGGATGTGGGAAAATTTAACTTCATTCATACAGTAATTATCATATTTTGTATTTTTTGCGCCAAATATTTTCCTATTATTAAAAAATTGACATAATTGCATTTTAACTATTCTCGCTTATTAATCTAAGGTTGGCAACTTAATTCTTTATAATTAATCGTTTCGAGAGGTAAAGTTGTACTGAGCCTCTCCACTCTACCATTAGCTTTTAGGAATTCTATTGACTGTAATTTTATCTTTCGTTAGTATTCGTTATGCATAATCTAAAGTAATTTTTACTTGAAGAAGTTCTGCGCACAATTTAAGGGAATTTATTATCTTTTGAGTAAAAAAGTCTATTAATCCTCTCACCTGTTAATTCATTGCTTATTCACTGCTTTATGTAAAAAGTGAGTATCTTGGGACTCATGGAGTTGATTATCTGAACATTTTGGTAATTAGGGGTAAATAAATGTATATATATAAACTTTAATATATGTCTATTATCCAATGTTTCCTCTGTTTTCAACTGTGATAGAGATTATTCGCGTCCAGAGCAATTTTTTTGTTCACTTTGCACGTGTAGGGAAATCTTCTCATTTCAAACTCTTTCGATAAAAATTCCCTTTTAAATGAAATGAAAACTGGGTTATATGCTAAATTATTATGTGTTCTAGATAATGAATTAGTCCTCGGGGAAACCAATACCCCAGCCAAAACATATGCTTCATCCACTGAAGATTCTCTTTTATGGATAATTGGATATGAATGTAATAATCCATTTTTAAATTCATAACACAAACGAGACAATCTTAAGACATTTATTCTGCTCAGTGGCTCTTTTATATGCATCATTTGGACAAAAAAGGCCAGCATTAATGAATAGAATTAGAGTGATCTATCATCAAGACGCAGCGTAACCCTTATATCACAAGAGATATCATACAAATGCTAAAAAAAAATGATTGCCAAATAATGGGTCATCTTTCTTACTCACCTTAATTAGCCACTTGAAATTTAAAGCATTTTAGGAGTTAAGAGAATTATTGAAAACTTATGAAGTTATCAACGAAAGAAGAGGTTTAAAGAACCTCAATTTTTTAAAATCAAAATCAAACTATTTTAACATTATGATATTGAAAACCTAGTAAAAAGAGGAAACTAGTGATAGGAACTGGTCGAAATTACTTATCACTTTGATAGATAAATATTATTTCAATTTTATTGACTTCAAATGGTTGTGTGATTTGTCCTATTCTGTGCTGTGCGATAATTGGCCGATTTGAACAATGTATGCTGGAAATTTATCTCCAATAATTAAAGAAGTTCTCTATTAAAATAGTAGGGATAATTTTTAACAATGTTGAGCTTCTTCAAATATCTTTCAGTCGATAATAATTGTAATGGAACAGCACTCAGATGCCCATAACTCGCATGTAGAACATTACCGAAATATATAAAAGATTAAAAAAAATGAATGAATACAGACAAGACTTGTTGCTCTCTTATTTACAGTAATTTATGTTTCGAGCAAAACTCAGCTAATATTAATTATTTACCTTTTGAAATATAATTACTAAACTGATTTTAAATAAAATTAAGTTTACATTTTTCTTATGATAATTAAATAATTTTACTTTTATTTTTCACATCTTTAGCTACATTGCAATCATAATGATCACACATACTTGTAATAGACACAATACATTCTAAAAGTTCGATTATCCCGATTTATATTTGCCCTTAATATGCGGAGTCTTCACAAATAATTTCCATTCTGGCTTATTTCTCGCATTTACTCCCATAGAGCACTCATGTTTCTTCCATGACTTAACTGATTTGAGGGAGCCATATATACCTGTAATCCTAGGAACATCTCAATCGCTGTACCCTTTAAAACCCTTCGTCCAAGAGGTTCACTATTGTTCACTGTTTATTTAAAAACGGTGTGGTACACCATGCCTTAAATCTCAATGACATTCTCTTGCTTCCGTTCCCTTTATCAGCCTTGTCGTCAGGAAGACATCAAAGATTTGGAGGGAAATTTTATTAAAATTCCCCTCAACTAAACGATCAGGAAGAAACATATTACACCAAACATTACGATCATGGGCAACTTTAATTAAAATGAGACAATAATAATTCAATATATGTATAATTACATTTTATGTTATGCTTTGAATTCCGAAAACTGTCGCAATAATTCTGCTACTGAAAGAGTGGGTATCATTATCTACTTAACACAAAATTACCCATTTTACTTTTATATAAAGATATGCGGGATTTCACAGGTTTTCACATCGCGCAATTTCCATTCTATGTTATATGTAATACAACTCCTGCTTCCATGTATTCGATTATATATTTAAAGACGCGGGGTCTTCAAAAGGTTCTTAGAAAAATGCAATTAAATTAAAAGGAAAGAGTATAAATTTTCTTTTCTAACCTCAGCCCAATTAACGTCAAAACACTTTTGCAAGAGATGATTTCACTAATTTTAACCATTTCTATAAAATTAAACCGATTTAAAATACCTCTTTTACCATTATCAACAGAAGAAAAGCGAGTGACTTCTGGTTTTATTTGTTTGGTCACTCCAAAATTATAGTTGTGGCTAGATCAGGAATCTAAGTGGGGGTAGTGGTGATAGAGATTAAGTCCTTACAAAATTCTTGAAAAGTTGAGTTCATTAAGGAAGTGAAACGAGCGGTAGTGGTGTTGTGATGAATGATGACTCTTCGGTGCATTTTTTCAGGGCATTTCTCTCATATAATTTTGTGAAGGTTTATCGAAACATTTAAATGATGAAGCAAAGTTATGGCATTCTTCTGCTTTCAGGTTACTTTTTAGGAGAATACAAATTTGTAGTCCTGACAGCGAATTGAGAAGAGAAAAAAGGTTTCCTAAGACTGACTTGGAACCAAGAGTCGATTAAGCAAAGAAAACACTCCAGTTAGAACTTCCAGAAAAGCTTCTTGGTCATGAAAAGAGCATGAGGAGAAAAATACTTATTTTCCTACCTTTGTCTTTTTAAAGGCAAACAAAAGGAGCTAGAAAATGTCTAAATTTTCAGGTTTACATTCTTTGTCTTTTGATAAGAGCTAACTTCCATACAGAGCCCGCTTTCACAATTTAGCTTATTTCTTCTTTCTCTCTACACCCAATCCATAACACCCGAATTCAATCCCTAATTGTAATAGGAAAACGATTGAGTTCCAATTATTCTTTTACTAAATACTATTCAATGTGACGTCCATTTGAGCCGACAAATTCAAAGAAGTATCAGTATGACCTTAGTGCAAGTGTCACGGAGGATTTCAATGATATTTCAAGCCAGTATTTTTCCGGTTTTCACATCAGCAAATTGACAATTGGTGAAATTTGGTTTTAGTTTCTCTTTAAAGATCGACCACACGACAAATTCATTGGGATTCAAATAAGGCGAACTCAGTAACCAACTTTCTTTGGCCAAAACGCTCAAAGTTTTCATGACAAATGTAAAGCATTTAAGGATGTGCTTCAGGATTCTTCCTTTTGTGAAGGGTTATTTCGATATTTCCTATAGTGGCATCCACCCAATGGGTTATTTAGGTTATCATTCAAAATCTCCAAAGAAACATGGAGATTTCTCTTTACCCTCTTTCAATAAGATAGGAGGTGTATTTTGTCTAGTTGATATTACGCCAACTCAACACATCAATGAAGTTGCCGTATGGCTCCTGAACGATATTCGTTTCTGAAACGGAAGCTCATTTTTTTAGTACCCAAACACGACCATTCTGTGTGTTTGGAGTGACCTGGACAATGACCAATTTCTTAATCTTCCACAGAACACAAGGATGAGAGTCATCAAGAGTTTGCTCGAGGAGGAGCTTTGCTCTTTCGACTCTCTTTAGCCGGTAGGGTAGGAAAGTAGATGTCCTTTTTCTATCTGAATGGACTAAGTTTAAAATCATTTTTAGCAGATATTTCATCTGGAAAAGGCTCAGTTTGACCTTCAAATCAATTTATCTGCCAATATTTGGATTCCAACTGATCTTATTCATCGTATTCTTTATGAGAGTTGGGGTTCTCACTCGTCCGACCGTGGTAGTGCTCACACTTGGAAGACAACTGTCTTTCTCTGTAAGCCATTTGCTACGTTTAAAAGCGCAAGATCTGCCGAAAGTTTGCTTCAATATTCTGAAATTAATGCACGATGTCCTTCCAGGTCTCTAAAGATATTTGATTGCTTCTCATTATTTTTTAACCCAGGTTGTATTTAGGAATTTCTAACACTATACAACAAATTTCAGTGTCCAGAAAAAAACATAGATCTCATGTGTATTTTACTATGAAGTTGAGTGTGCTTAATTTGAATTTGCTAAAAAATATTTTCATCACGTACGATTTTGTCGAAGTTTACCGATTTAATAATTATGAAATCGATACAGATTTGTAAGATACCATATATTTAATTCGCTGCCAAAGTTAGATTAAATGTGTCCAATGTAATTTAAGGTACTGGAAACATGGCTTGTTATTTTTCAGTGTTTTGTAACTTTTAGAGTTGACAGTTTTTGTCCACTCCTCTTTGCCCTTAAAATACTATTGAACCATCAGTGTATTTAATGTAAGTAAGATGGTAAATTACGAGAAACTTCACATAGATTTGTTATGACTTCATGCTGCAATTATGGGTCGTGCAATATACCAATATATAATCCAGAACTCAGTGGAAGTTATAAACTGGATGAAGCAGCATGAATTATTTAGGATTGAAAGGAAGTTGCGGAAACTGTCAGAATGTAATGAACTGGATTGCATATTGATCAATATAGCAATCTCATTAGGAAGTCTATGAAAAATACAAACAAACCGCTTCAATTCGTAAGGATTCATTCTTTCTCGATCAAGATTTTCACTTCAGAATTGGATGGAAGCAATATTCTCTTGGTGTGAAGATATAGGTGTTACTCAGATTGTAAATTTCTTAAATTTTAAAAGATTAACAGTAGTAGAAATTTTTATTTCGGTCCGACATATATGCATAAATTACTTCAAAAAATTTCAAATTAATTAAACTGTGGTCCAAGACTGAATGTTCAAATTGACGAATCATTTTTTTCCTATAATCCTAAGTGCCATATAGAAGGAGCAGCAAATGAGCCCAGATTGGCTTTCGCCCTTTTGGTTGAAAGAGTAGTGCCTTCTTTAGGTTATATATAGATAGTAGTATCTCGTAGTGCAGAGACCATATTAACGATAATGACAAAAGTGGTCAAGCCTGGAACAGCTATTCTGTGCGCCCAGAGGAAAGCATACTCAAATATTAAACTAAGACCTGAGTCCTGAGGTTCACATATTAAACCATTTTGTTGGAAATATCTGAACACACATACAAGTTTGCATACACAATCAATTAAAAGATATTGCGGAAGGCATAAATCAGTTCTCAAGAGAATGTAAGTTTGCAAAAAGGAATTTTTCCACTCAAATTTTCATGAATTTAGGCGGAAAGAACGAAATATACTGATGATACGTTTCACTATTCTGAGAATTATTCCTGATCAATATAATTAAGTTTAGCATTTAATTGTTACATGTTCGCTTCTGCAATTTGGAAACGTTTTTAATAAAAATGCCCTATTTCCTTGTTACTTGACTATTCTTGATTGGTTGATCGTAACTGTTTGAAGATTTTATTAACAAGCTCATTAATGGTAAAGCGTTTCTTTACAAGCTACTATGTGGCGTAGCTAATTGTTACATGTTTACACTGGTGTTTTGGATCTTCACAGGGTCCAATTATTTTATACGTTTGATGTATCAGAATTACAGACAAGTTATTTATGTTGAACAAATTAGAATTCACTTTTTTTTATTTATTTTTTTATTAGATTAATATGCAGCGATCCGCAAGACTTGGGTATATAGTCTCATCTCTATGTACATGTGCATGACGGAAATCTTTGAGCTCTAAATCTCTTGTACTCCGTTTTTCTGAATATCATTTCTAGTCTCGTGCGAGTCAGGTCGCGAGCGACTCTACATCTCATTATTTCGTTCGGTCAGTCCACGTTTTGCTTTTTGTTTGTTTTGGCAATAACATTATAAGTATTCGGCCAATTCCAATGAAATTTGAAACCCTTATGCTGTTTTACATTCTGTTTTGAATGATATAATTGCCGATGTCCTTTCAATGATATTCCTGGAATTATTGAAAGTTTCGAAGGTCGTTAAGTCTTAAATCAGAATAACTGAGAGCAAACGGCATTTTGGTCAGCAGACCTTGTTTAATAACCAGGATACTAACAACCTCACAATCACAATAATATTACTAAAAATATAACTAATAACGATAACATCCATAATTTATAGTAATAATATAGAATTACTCCATTTTGGATTATATCCCCTCTATTAACTATTGACCCCTTCCTGATCGCTATGACGTCACGAGCTTAAATCGCAGCCGCTTCGGTTCTTCAGGTCAGCGATTTTGCCTCTTTGGGAAAGACTTCGGAAAGTGGATTAATATTCTGCTTTAATAAGGCCGAGAGACAGGCGTTGAAAAAGCTAATCTCCTTAATAAATAAAGTGATTAAAAGAAAATTATCATCCTAATCGGATATGAGAACCCTGATATGCACTTAGGGTTATACATTCATATGTATTTATGGACGTATAATCGAAACAAGTCTGGCAGCTGTAAATGTACAAGTTTAAACAAACGAACAAAGTGATCAGAAACTCCAAGTTAGATCACATTAGAGAATGAATGGGCTAAACTTTAGGCCAGTATTTTGGGGAACTAGACCTAGTAAATTCTGAAACGCAGTTTTGGGTCATGTGACACCTCTATAGGTCCATCCCATGACGTCACTAATAAGAGTTCACCATTTTCCAAAGACATCAGTCCCATCACCTAGGAAGATCATTCTTGTCTGACCACATTTAAAGTCGCGTCTTATGTGAAGAGCTCCGTTAGTGTCCATGGAAATATGGAGAAGCGCTACCAGTTTGACCAGTCAAAACGCTTTAGCTCGCGACTACAAATCTGGTTGTGCGACCATATATATTAGCGCGGCCAGGTCTGAAATGCTATATATTAATCAATAGAGTAATTTGGTTGTGCCACCATAGGGGATTCGTTTGAATGTGCCCTATGATTCCCTGCCCCCTCCCCCGGCTCTAATACCCGCCCGATCATCTTATCTTGATATCTTACCTTGATAGCCACCCCCTTTCATAGCCTGAGAGTTGGTAGGGTAATTAATGAGGAATATGATGCATCTGAAACTGCCGGTTTGCCCACTGTATGGGACTTTATTCCACTATACAATCGAGTTATAAACCCTTGGCAGTATGGTTATATCTTGGTAGTTTGCTTGATCATTTAAAGATTAATCATACAAAGAATATATTGCTTGAGCCAGAGCGTCCTGAAGACCAGAGAGGAAGGATGGAAAAGAACTACTGGAAACCATGGATCCTTGTAGACGGTTCCTTGTTTTGATGCAGCGAGTACATGAAAGGTGCTTTCTTGGCTCCGTCACGGAAATTAGATGATCCACCTTGTCATTTGCCTTAATTTGGGCAATTAAGAAGGGAGTTATGCACCCTCTCTTTCACGATTGTCTCTCGCAGTCTCCTCATTAGATTACTCGAGGAATATAGATTAAGTAAATTTTTACTTTCCCTAATTCTACAACTAGTACCCTTTCGACAATTGCCGTAGAGATGCCCTCGTTAGCTTACGATTAAAAATTCAGAAAAAAACTCTAATTTTCTTGAAGGACAAATTAAGGGTTAATGCAAGACTTAGGGGGAGCAAGTAACTAGAAATTCACATATACCCTTTTTCCAGGTAATAGAACAGTTGTCCATTTTAGAGAGGAAGACAAACCTCAAATTAATCAAGCCGTGGTGAAATTTGACCTTCCACCAAAGGTGTTTGCTTATTTCGACTGATGATCTGTTTTAGAAGAAGAACCGAAGGAGGTCCATAAACCTGGACAGAGGAACAAATAAATGGATACTTAGAAAAAAACGGGGGTATAGATGGAAATAGGGACTACACCATCGCCCTACGCCAGATTAAAGTTTATCTCAAACGAGGCTGCAAATTGTGACCGCAGTTCCAGAGGGAGAGGTAATTTTGATCAGTCAATTTTTAGGGGATGTATTTACGTTACTTTTGCGGGCGTCAAACGTTTCTTCTTACATATAACCGTCATCAGAATTTACAAGTGTTTAATTTGTTTAAGGTAAGAAATGATCTTTACAAAGGTTAATTTAGCATAGTTGCTGGAAAATAAGGGTGGGGGGGAAGTAATATTTTGGAAAAGAATTCCTTACATTCAAATGTTTATTCAGATTTCGGACAACTCTTAGTTTACCTGATATTTTGGCCTGACATGGCATCCTTTTACTAAAGGTTTGAGCAAACAACTCTTTAATCCACCTTATACAATTAGAGCGTCATCAAAGGCAATTGCTGAAAAAATATCTTTAAATTAGGCTGATTAATTTAATCGAGCTGTGACAATGAAACTCAATTTGTTATAAAGAACAAAATGGTCGGGGAGATTACTAATTAAAATGAATCAATTATATCTTCAGTAATAAGAACTAAACCTATTATTATTTGCAAACTCTTATGAAACAACACGAGTAAAAACGCCTATTATTATTTTTGATTATTACACAGGCCTGCGTTTGAAAAGAAATATTTGTTCCTGCGGTTTTCTTTAGTGATTCCTAACGTAATTGTTCTCTTAAATTGAAATATGACATTCATTTTGCTCAATCAGGTCTGGTTTTTGAGATACAGCGCACTACTTTTTTTAGAAAAAAGCTATTTTTGAAAAAATCCATTATTTATATAAAAGCTATTTAATAAATTACAATTACTTGTAATAAAAAAAATACCGACTCAATTCGACTTTCTTTTAATTAATTTTAAACTTACAGACTACTTATGAGCTTACCCAGGAGTGCAAAGAAACTATTTTCCAAGAAAAGTAGTCCTTGATGACTTCCGCTTGTAAAGCGATGTTGGTTCGTCGCGTTTAAGACACCAGCAATAGTCAGCTAACATGTTGATGTTCCAGCGTCCTTGATATCTTGTCTCCATCGTCTTTATGTCTTGGTGAAATCTTTCTTCTTGTTCCTCGCTATAATCTCCACAGTTTGCCGGAAAATAGTCAAGATGTGACTGGATAAAATGCATTTTTATCGACATGTGAGCTCCCATTTTTTCGAAGGTTTTCATAAGCTCATTTACATGTGAGATATATTCTGAGCTTCTTTTATTTCCCAGAAAACCGTTGATTACTTTACTAAACGCTCGCCATGCTTTTTGTTTCCTGGCTTCCATATTAGTGTAAAAATGCTTGTCCTTTAACAGAGTTCTAATTTGGGGACCATCAAATATGCCTGCATGGAGCTTGGCATTACTGATTTGTGGGAATTTTTGCAGTAGATACTTAAAAGCTTGGCCTTCTTTATTCAGTGCTTGACAAAGTTCTTCACCAGGCCAAGCTTTATATGAAGAAGAGGCAGTAAAAACTTTTTGGGAGGGACTAGAGGTTGAGCTACCACATTGTGGCAGCCAATTTGGAATGCCTCTCGAGATGGCCAGTCTTTTTGCTTATAGTGAAGAATATCCGCCTGGCTATCCCATAAGAACATGAAGCATGGATATTTTGTGTAGCTTCCTTGCATCCCAAGAAGAAGGCACACAACCTGAAAGAAAACATATTGATGCATATTGATGTACATGGTTTCTAAGAACTTCTATTTTTTGCATAGGCAATTTTCACTAAGTTTATTAGGGGTAGGGAAAAACTATTATTTAACAAGTTCAATAAAGTAAAATATATCTTACCTTGAGATCACAACATATTAACCAGTTCTGGTTCGAGTACTTGATTGTATTAATCAATACTTTCATATTTTCGTAGCTTTCTGTTAACTCAACTGAATGGCCAATAGGTACAGATGCCATTTTATTGCCAATATTTAAGAGTACTGCCTTCAAACTTCTGCTAGAAGAATCAATAAAGAGCCTCCATTCACTTGGTTGGTAAGGAACGCCAAGTGCCTCAATTAAACCTTTTACATCATTGCAATACACCAAAGAGCTGCAAGAATCAACTGCAAAGAACTTTCGAAACTCTTCGTCTCTATTTCTGAACCGTAAGTATGTAGTTTTTTGAGAGAGGAGGTTGCTCTCACTAAGACGGGATGCAATAAGTTGTGCGTTCTCTTTAGAAAGACCAAGATCTCTAGTCAAGTCATTTAATTGACCTTGAGTGAGTGGGCTTGGCAAAGTCATTGTAGACGTAGGCTGATATGTCACTAAAGTGTCAGTGTCATCCACTTCTATATCTTCTATATTGTCTTGTAGCTCAGTATTTTTAGGTGGAGAAGGAACTGGAACTCCTGGACCATGTGGTTGTGGTTTAATGACAGAAGGAACATCAGGATAGACTACAGTGTGTTTGTTCTTCTTATTGACACCTGAAAAAAAGTTTCGCATACTTAATTTACATACTTTTAATTCACTCGACCCTCGTTTCCACATTTTTATACACATTTTTCATACCAGGTAAAATTAAAATTTTTAAATACAATCAATTTTTATATACAATTTAACCACAATTTTTCTACCAGCATAATACACTATTTTTATACAATTTTAATAGGGTACCAAAAGATTTGTATAAACATTTCTAGATTTGTCAAGGACTATATTGTTAAAGTAATTATCTCACCTTTAAGATTTGTCCTGCAAAAATAGCAGTCTGTAATGTGGTCCTTGCCTTCTCTCCACACCATAGGTACACCAAATGACAAACAGTTCGTTTTGCCCTCACTCCAGCGTCTTAAGGCTATGACACAGGCTTTGCAGCACATATGTGGAGCAAAGTTTTCGTCTTAACATAAGAACATAAGAAAAGAAGGAGACTGCAAAAGACCATTCATGGCCTACACTTGATCACCTAGCTTTATTCCAAAATATGCATTGTAAAGAAACTTTACTAACGGCGTTATAGTGCATTGCTGGTCACTAAAAGTTACCTTTCCACAAACAAAACAAAATCTATCAGGACTGTTTTTACACCTTCTATTTATTTTTATGAAATATAAGGAGTTTTGCTAATGTATTTGCCTGCAAAAAAATTCACAAAGATAAATAAAGTTTTAGAAATACACTTTAAATACTGTTCATAGATGAGAAAAGTCATGGATTAAAAAACCAACACTTAGTAGGAGAGTGAGCAAGCAACACACAACCACTCGCGCTCGCGGTCAGCTAGAGACTGAGCTCTCTAACGCCATCTAGGGAGCTTGGTCTGTATCTTAAGAACTAGACTTGATTGAACAATATGAATGCTTGATCTGGATTTAGGATACAAATTCCATTAGGAATCACCTATGAAACCCTCAGGAACATTTTTGACGCAGACTAGTGTTATTCTTTATTCAAGAAGATGTAAGTTTAAATCAATCGGATCTTTGCTCGTGACAAAAATTGCTCACTTGTTTGAATGGAAGCAAATATAAAAAGAGATGAGTTGTGAAGAAAATATAATATAGGAATTAATAATAATATAGTAAAAATTATACGAAAGTTATTCCCAACACATAGGCATAAGTGTTCTGCGGTCAAACCATAAGACAAAATTTCTTAGAAACGAGTTCGAGATCAGAGGAAGGAAGCCATTGGATGCCCAGTCGAACAATCACTAAGCCACCCTTATTGTGAAGTGAATGTGTGGGAAAAGTATTAAATTGTTTTTTAGAAATGTAGAAAAATGCTGAGAAAAAAAGCCTTTTTAACATAAAAGGAAATATAATTTCCAAATAATTGCATCATAAAATACTCTATCCTACCCTTCCAGATCTAAAAGTTACATGAATTGAATAGTTTGTGTAATGAAATTGTCCCTCGAGATAGTCAAGAAAAAAATCATAACAAACACCTAAATTTCGACGCTTTTCTCTCTATCTTTCTTTTTGTACAATGAAATTTGTGAGGATAAGTTTCCAGAATTCTCATTTTCGATACTATTTTGTCTATTTTATCCTGCAAACAATTTATTTTTCCTCTAGGAAAATTTATGCTTATTTGTTTCATTTTGATGACTTAATCGATAACCTTTGGAATTATAAATCTTGGTGTCGTGATAGGCAGATGATGTAATCCTATTTCTGTTGTATTATTCATTCGAGACAAACTAAGCAATTCTGTTATTTTGGTAGTCTTATCTAAGACATTTTGGGGCATTAAGACTTAATAATACCAAAATCATAATACCACTTCCCCATAACCCTTTGCTGTAAAAGCAAGATTTATTTCCGGGAAAAAGATGAAAGACTGAGATTGGAATCAAAATGCCCCATAGAGAGACACGAGGGAAACCAGTCCTTTCTTCACATGCGGCCATCAGCCGGGAGAAAGAGAGAAACGTATTTTCTTCACTTATCCTGAAATTAGATAAAATGATACTCTTATATTTGCAGGATTAAGGAATAAAGTTCTCGCCTTGCTAAGAGTAAACACTATAAATAGAGCTGTGTTGAGTTAATTTTTGACGCATATAACAAAATGGCAATTTATCATTAACAAAATCGAAAACACCTAATTTTTAGTTATTTCTGCCAAAAAAAATCACATATTGGTTTCCGTCAATATTTCCATTAAAGTAAAGCTTTCAAAGATTTTGGTTCTCTGATAATGGAAATTTGAAGTTAAGATTGTCATTTTGGAAATCATGAAACCTCCTCTTTAAAGTTAAAAACTACTATTTCAAATTCATGACTTCGCATGCTTACAATTTTAATGAAATTTTTTTCAATCATAAAAAATAAATAAAGAGCTTCTAATAACCGATCGGTTAATTTTGAACAGGTAAATTTCCGTCAGAAAATGAAATAGTTCAAAATTAAAAAAAATTAAACCAACGAGAAAAGGGTCGAATATGACGTATTTGGGGGAAAATTAATTTGTTTTCCTTCAAATAATTATTATAATAAGTGTAAATTATCATATTTTTTAACTTTTTACAAGAAAGTTTCATTAAAATATTGAAATCACAAAGGAATTTAAGTCAATTAATTGGCGCTATAAAACCGTGTTTAATTGTTTCGGTAGATTGAATAGAAGTTGAGATGGTTTCTTACGTTGACTAAATTTTGTAATTTTTGAGTTTGAAAAAGTTTCACTTAATTTTGTTTTAAGATTTAATAAGAAAATCTGGAAAAAAAACAAGGGCTTCTAGAATTAAGAGCTAAAATTTTAAATTGTTTTTCCTTTGATGGATTCTGGAAAGTTTAGTTACTATTTTCGAAAAATGAGAACAATAAAAGATAAAAAGGAGATGATAGCAACTTCTTCCGAAGGCTTAATGATGCCTTCACAATATGTAGGCATAAAGATAAGTTGATCATAAAAGTTATTATTATTTTCGGGTGAAAAACGAAAACTTCATTTAAGAAATAGTACATACTATTCAGATTGCTTGATTAGGAAGAGTTTTTGCTAATATCAAATTTAAAAATAACGAATGCAGTGTTTCTTCTGGAACAAAAATATACTAGTTTGCAATTTTACTCGGAAATGGAAGAATTCCTATATTATTTCCGATCATACCTAAGAGTTTGGCGAAAAAAATATTAAAAAATCAGCGTACTGTAATATTCCCTTTTGACAAATATCTAACTCAGTCCTTGAGCTGAAATGCAGTCAATGGTATGACAGTAGTTGTCGCATAAAGATGTTCGTGCCTATTCTTATTAGTTAACTCTTAAATCCTAAGTGAAAATACATCTATGGAGCGGAAAAATACTGTAGCTCTAACATAAAGCAAACCTTACCGATGTCAAGTTTCTGATAATAAATAATGTAAAGGATCCCATTAAAAGAAGCAAAGAGCTTCAAAGAGACTTGGTTTCATTTGGCGTAAATATTGATTCGTCACTTGTTCAACGAAGCTGTTTTAAATTTGGCAAAACTTCCAAAAAACCTTTTACATAAACTATTATTGCCCGCTGCTATGAAGAAAAAACGGCTGAGTTATGCATAGGACCATAGAGGAGGGACAACAAGACCAATGGAGCAAACATTTGAAAGTGCATAAGTAAAGATCAATATAACGACTTTGGCCAGGATATAGTCAACTAATATTAAAATATCCATCTAATAAAAGATTTTGTGCTGCTTTTACCGAAGGCAATGAAGTGCTTATCATTCGTGAGACTTTCTTGTCCCATAGGATCAGGTTCCTTTCCTTATCTTTCCAAAAATAAACTGATTGACTCTCATAAATTGACTATGATTTTTTTCGGTCCTAAAGTCAATTGCGAAAATTTTGGAATAATCAAACTCATGTTCAAGAAATAAAAATATTGACAAGGGAGTATTAGTTACTGTAATTATTATGACGAATAACTGTCCAATTTATGTTCAAATGTGGTGATTCTATGAAAAATCAGGTAAAAATGCGAAGAAAGAGAAAGGAGAGATCATATCTCCGACTATATTCAATTGTTCTATGTATATATATATCATCACTAACTATCATTTTTTTTATAATAGACAAAATGGTGAAGTTCTGACAATTTATTTTTATATATCTTCTATTTTTATATTCAGCAACGTGAAAGGGGGGCAATTTAGTTTAGAGTTCCTTTTTAAAATTATTATTTTTGGAGAAGTTCAGAAAATATATAAAAGTTTAACCATGGCTGCTTTTTTTATATTTTAAATCTTAATCTTAGTAGCAAAGCCATCGTCTTTTCCATAACCCTATATTTTAAGAACGAGATTTTTTGAAGGTTTGAATAAGATTTTTTCTTTTAGTTCGGTTGATACTTAAGTAGATTTAATTTTTTTAGCAAAGTTATTTCTAATAATTCCTTTATAAGAAGAGAAGAAGAAGAAGAAGAAGTAGAAAAAGAAGAATAAGAAGGAGATGAAGATGAAGAAGAAGATGACGATGAAGAAGAAAAAGAAGAAAAGGATGTTCAGGGTGTTAGAATAAAGAGTCTATAAAGGGGATTGAAAAAAGCGGTTTAGATTAGCAAATAGGCCGTAGGCCACACGACGAAAGAGTGCCTGTGGAACCAAGCTCTTCCTGTTAAGGAAGAGAACATTGGCTTAGGTCTACAGACACTCCTTCGTCGTGTGGCTTACGGCCTATTTGCTATTCTGAACCACTTTTTTTAATCCCTTTTATAGACTCTTTATTTTAACACCCTGAACACCCTTTCCAATATAGATACCCTGATACATTCAGGTTATTTCACCCGGTTTGCTATATAGAAAAGCCTTCGTCAGATCTCTTTTTTCATCTAAATTTTAATCCCAAATCATTCGAAAATTATATTTATTTTTTCTAAACTCTTAGAAAGAACTTTGATAAAAGCTCGAAATATACAAAAAACAGCCCTGCGAATAAAAGTTTCAAATAAACCTAAACTCAAAAACCTGAAAGGTTACTTGTCCACTAAGCAAAAAAAATATTTTCAAAAATTTCAAAAATTTACCAAGTTAAATTATAGAGTTAGGGATATATATATATATATATATATATATATATATATATATATATATATATATATATATATCAGCCGTAGTCGTTTCTTTGAATAAAACCTTTAGCAAATATTTTTTGTGTTCAATATTATTATTCTTTCTATTCTTTTTCGTTACTTGAAAATGTTGTAATAAACAAAAATGCGCGGGATCTCACTTGTTTTATTTATTTCCCTTCGTTTTAATATATATATATATATATATATATATATATATATATATATATATATATATATATATATATATATATATATATATATATATTTCGGGGCATAACATATATAAAAATGTTTAGTGAGAAGCGATATTGGTGTTATTCGAGCAATAATAAATCTGCCTCACTCCGGAGTCACATGATTCAATCACCCATAGGTGGTACTTAAACCAATAAAACTACAACTGATGAAGTTAAGTCGCCTTAAAGGAGCTAAGGGATGCAGAGGACATAAGCTCTTAAGAATTGGGATGAGACGTCGGATCTCTTAAATGATCTATCAGGGAATTAATGAATATTTGTGCTCATCTATAATAATAATAATAGTTTGGGCACTTTTTCATGTTCATGTGTGTGTGCATTTATATACTTCTGTGTGTTTGCTCGTAAATGGTGTATAGATTAGGGTTATGAATGTAGTGAGTAAGAAAACTTGTCATTGTGTTTCTCTTTGCGGCTAAAATATTTGCAAAAAGCAAGAGTATCCGAACTCTTGTTTGGGCAAATTATCTCAAAGTATCCTTAATAATTGAATTTGAGGGAAAATTACGAGAAAGAACCTTTCAAATCTCCACTTATTCAAGTATCTATGCATGAATATCTTCGAACACTGTATACCAGTCGTGTTTATATACTAATGCAGCTTTCCATGTACTATTCGGATAGAAACCTCCTTCCCCGCTGACTCTATAAAATGACCAAAAACTTACAGCCACAAAAGAGCAGCACATCACCTTCCATCACTCAAAATCCCCCCTCCACCTCCCCAACTAATGGCAACATTCTCTCGCTTCTAAACAATATTAGAGAAGCGGACGGACATCATTCAGAAGGTGAACAGCCGCAATTTCGCTCCAGAATTCGTCCCAAATGTGATTGCCGTTTAGTCAGAACCGGAATGCAAGCTTCCGCGGATTGACATTTCTCTTTATTGCCACAGAGAAGAGGGGAGAGAGGGAGAGGAGCTCGTAA
Source organism: Ceratothoa steindachneri (assembly GCA_963969495.1). NCBI lineage: Eukaryota > Metazoa > Arthropoda > Malacostraca > Isopoda > Cymothoidae > Ceratothoa > Ceratothoa steindachneri. The sequence continues at coordinate 10,988,464 of OZ018337.1, read as the reverse complement.
AAAGAAGATGAGGACTGTAAGAAAGGAGAGGATTGAGAGGGAAGGACAGCTTGTAACGAGAGGTGGAGGTGTTGCCATGTTTCCAAGTGTCTTTCCCGCTACAGAAAGACCTCGGACCCCAGTTAAATGTTCGACTTAAATCGGAGGACGGAAAATGAAACTTCGCTAAATGGAGCCAAGAGCGGCAGGACAAATCTGACGGTCGCCTCGAAATTAGAATTCTGAGGAATGGGACATTACACATTGACTATTTGAAATATTTTTATGTAAACGCACTATTTTTTTCTATATTTTAGACGAATAAAAAGATATTAGGAATCAGAAGTAAATTTTTTGATACTCACTTTGTTATAAATATTTGTCTATTGAAAAATATACGCAAATGCTATATAATATGCAACATAGATGTATATTTTCTAGCACGTTCACGAGTTATGCTGCATAAACCTATATTTATGGTATTATTATAAAAATGTATCCGACTCATCTTGTCATTATAGCTGCAATTATTTGCGGGTGCTATGCTTGTCGGTGTGACGTCATAACAATCTGGAAAATCCGAAGAGATCTCACAGATTGAAGAAAAGGCCATTTCTCACGATGATGATTATCATCACATTCAGGTAGGACGCTAATTTAACAAGGTGTAGAAGGTTAGTGGTAGGAGGTCATTTAAATATATGTAGACTTTAGATATTTTCAGGTGCTAATGACTGGATAAATACTACTTACACGATCCGATAACTAAGAAAATACTACATTCAAGTTTGAATACCTGGAAAAAGAGTGTTTTCTCCCGCGAATAAATGGCAACAGACGATGCAAATAGGCCTAAAAAAAAGAGATGAAAAGTAATATTTGTGCAAAAACGGTGGTCAGTAATCTGTAAAAATAAGGATTCTTTATTAAAATTAATATAAAAACTAATGTATTTCTTCTTCTTATCAATGGTAAAATCAAATGAAGTGTCTTACTTATTATCTGGAACGCCAAGTCTATAGGAGCTTTTGGCTCGTCGGAATAATAAGGGTCCAAGTTTTTTCCTTGTAAACAAGAGATGACCCATTTTTACCATTTGAAGAAAGGAGGTTGCAAAATAAAGCATATTAAAGTAAAGAGGGAAAAGTATAATTAATTATTTAACAGTGATAAAAAGGAAAGATAAAAAAATTAAATGTTATTTAACAACATACCATTTGGCCATTGATCAATTGTGTCAATTGGAAAATAACCCAATTAAAAATGGTTAGCAATGTGGTCCTGTACCCCATCCCCCAAATAAACAAGGATATTTCAATAACTGCCTGATTGGTTAGATAAGTTTAGGTGAGGTCAAGCCAAAATTCATATATATATATATATATATATATATATATATATATATATAAATAATACCTTTCCGAAACTAACCTGACACATAAACCAGGAATGTTCTAACCAACCACGTTAATACTTCAACTTGAACCAGGTGCACATGAAGTGAGCTTGGTCAGCTTCAAATCCACCCCCTCCTCACCTTCAGGCGTTATTAAGTATGTCGTAGTATGACCAGGTGTATGCTGTTATACGCACACTGGCCTACTGGCCGATCTAAATTAAGGCTCCACCTGGGGATGGCTCTAAGAGTGCTTTGAATACACCGTCGCTGGGCCAAAATAAAAATATACTTCAATAGGACTAAAGATTGCATACACATATAGGGCAAGTTAAATGGCAATGCAATTAAATATGGACGGTTCACGGATAGGATGATTGACACTATCAATTAAGTTTGAACCGAGTGATAATTAATTAAGAATTGATCTTAGAATTATGCAACTTCTAGAGCAAAGGGGATCCTTGAGGTTCCTCGCGGTAAAGGTGGAAGGAGCGTGACGAAGCAGGGGTTAGATCCCTTTTTTCTTGATGTGTAGCGAGTAGGACCAGGGAGGTTAGTTCGACCTTGAACTTTTGGACCTCTCACGAGACACTAAATCCAACTTCGGGAAATTCAAGATGGGGCTTCTTATCCTTAAGAGGTAAAAGAAAGATGATTCGGGATGGCTTTCCCGATCATTAAAATCTGAAGAACACAAACAACACTGAGTGACGACTAGCTCTTCCTTGCATCTTAGAAAAATCACTTTCTTCTCTAGACGACAATGTAGTCGATTCTCTCTCGAATTACGAAAACGTTAGCGGTTAACGTGCTGGATGGCAGCTTCAGACACAATCTGCCTGTGAACTCCGAAGTATCCAATATATACTCCGAGATTATCTAGACAGGAAGCGAGATTCATCGCCATCAGACTTCTTTAATTGCCTTGGATCGCAATAAGGGTCGGTTGCGGGAAGTCGCGATGCCCCCTTAATGGTCTTTCCTTTGTTCTAATTTTCGCAGTAGACGACAGATAAATGCAGCGCTGCAATGGGACGTGAGGCCAACGAAATTCGTCTGCGACAATGGCGTTTCGCCCTAACGCGAATTGCTTGGAGCAGACGGTCAACGGCGAACCGGAGAAGTCAGGGGGGTTTGGAGATGACGGAGAACCAAGGTGCCGGAAAAGGTAGGAAGAGAAAGAAAATAATTCCTTTTTCTCCCTTTATTCTTCCACACTCCTCCCTTTCAGGAAGACATTTTTTTTCAACAAGTCAGATGCAGAAAAAATCTTTCGAACTAATTTTGCTTCAAGGGGGAGATTATATAAAAATTGAATTAGTGATGCAAACAAACTTTGGACATGAGTGGGTTAGCAAATAATAATAATTATTTCAGACTATACCGACAGGTACAATAAAAAAACAGAATTGAAATTAAGCCATACAACACAATGAGTATCTAAATAAAAGAAAAAATAAACAATTACTTAAGACACATTACAAACAGCTAATAATTATATAACAGTTCAAACAATTAACCTATATATAAAACAAATCAGCAAACATATTTACAGGGAGATACGCTAATGGCATCTTTGAATTATAGCAATAGGGTCTTCTAGAGGATTTCTGCTTAAACTATGCGCTATATAATTTTGAGTACCCTTGATATACACAATCCGGAATTGATATTCTATGAGCAACAGACTCCATTGCATTATTCGTACATTTTAACTCTTGAAATTACGAAGGTACGAGAATGGCTTATGGTCTCTGTCAATTACGAATTCGGTTCCTCTAAGGTACATTCTAAAATGTTGAATTGACCATACTATAGCTAAGCCTCGAGTTTAATGAAGGCGTAAGCCTTCTCGCGGGCAGACAGCTTCCTGTTCGCATACACAACGGGATATCCACTTCCATCGTTTTCATACTGGATGAGGTCACCACCTATACCATCACGAGGGGCATCAGTACAAATCCCCAAATTTTGTTCGGAATCGGGAGTCTCAAAATAGAGGGAAATATTAGCTTCTCTTTCAGCTGGTTAAACTAGACGGCAAGGTGTATTAGTCATCTGCTTCCATGCAGACTTTCAAAGAGACAAAGTGGTCAGACCGGGTAATTGCCTTTAAGATGAGTTCTTTGTCTATAGCGACCACATTATTAACGCACGCGCGTCGGTAGTACTTTTTTAACAGGTTGACGTGGTACACTTATTACCTGGCAGGTGTGAATTAAGTAGTCGACCGGGCTTCAGGGTTCTACTATGTACTGAAAAAGGTACTTTCCACTGAGATAGGAGCATATTAGACTCAAAGGGCAACAGAAGTAGTACTTGGTTGCCTGCTTCGAATTGCTGTTCTTTGGATTTTATGTCAAAATACGTTATGTCTTTTTCCAAATTCACCTCAGGAGTCTCGGAGGCGAGGCCTGCACATTTTTCTAGGCGAGTACGTAAATCAACACATCATAAGCGTAGGGGAACTTAATCTCCTCACCAAGCTTGGGGTTTAACCATAATACTTTTAGGATGCCCATTGCCCCACTGACGTTTCATCCGTACAATAGCTCGCACGTGGCAAATCCGAGCTTTCGGTGTGTGATTTTTCGACACGCAAATAAAGCCACGGTGAGGTAACCGTGTCATTCTCCCGGTTAGGCGTGGCACAATTTCTTGAGAACTGATGTGATTTTCCCGTTTAATTTTTCGCTCATTCCATTTGATGCGGGGTGATAAGGGCTTGAGAAATGGGTTTTGATTAGCACGAGCTTTACTACATACTCATTCAATTCTAAGGTAAATTGACGGCTTCTGTCTGAGAGGATCTCCTTCGGGATTCATATTCGGGAAAAATAGAAATCAACGCCTCTGCACACAAAATACTATCAATGTTATTCGATGGGACCGCATCCGGGAAACGAGTGCCACAATCTACGAGGATAAAAATATTTGAATGTCCGTCACTAGACGGGGGTCTGAGAGGGCCTATCAAATCGATCAAGACTCTGAAGAAGGGTTCAGACAGAATTAAGGTCTTCTGAAGGAGAGCAAATGCAACACGACCTTTAGCGGTGAGCTTTTGACAGAGGCCACAGGACTTGCAAAGTCGGATATTACTTTGGCAGCGCCTGGCCAAATGAAATATTTAAAGACGCGCTGGGCCGTTTTATTATGGCTAAAATCCCTAGCCATTAAGCCTTCGTGAGCCATCTGCAGAACTTGGCGTACCTATATACTGGCTACACACAAGGTAGTGACTGCGGGGTATCTGGTCCTACAAAAGATCGATGTAGCAACGAATATTTTTCTATGTAGTCAATTCTCCTATTCCCTGCTATTTTCTGCCTTCTCCCCCAGGGGCCGCAAAGAAGGGCAATTCTTTTAAGCTCCAGAAAACCAATCATTGCTGGATAACTTGACGTCTGCAGGTGAAACTACAGACAGAAATATTATTGTAATAACAAAGAAAGGTACGTAAAATGATTAAGTTGTTCATTAAATTTTTAATTGCCAACTATCTCCCATTTGATCAAAGACAAAGGTTTGCCGACTGGATAATGAAATTTACGTAATGATCAGAATGTTAATCGCTTCCAAGTTTAAAGTTTGGCCGGTTCTCTTTCAGGGGAAGGGAAAAGGCTGCAATGGAAGATAAATAGGAGTGTGTTTGAAGGAAACCATTCTGTACCAAAGAAGGGCGATTGGTTCATCGTTGGTGCGTTGCCCGTGGGAAACAACAGATGGAAAAGAGGGAAGGAGTTGGAAAGGGAGAGGAAAAGAGAGTCATGTAGAAGATAAGGATGAGAGTGAGGATAGGTTAGGGAGAAGGTACGAGAGAGAGAGGGTGAGGGAAATTATTAAGTGGAATGGAGACGGATAGAGAGAGAGGAAGAGAGATAAAGAGTTACAATGGAGTTGACAGAAGTTACAAAGAAAAGAAGTGCCTCAAATGTTCTTGCGAACCATACAGAGGAGGCACCGTATAGTTAGGCCTAACAGACTTAGTATGAGGGAAAGCAGAGCAAAAATGAAAGCTCTCCCTACAATGAGTGGGGGGAATGAGAGTAAGGAGGAAGAGAGCGAGAAAGAGCAAGAGGGAAGTAGGGGTTATAGTGAGTCAGGAGGTGAGAAAGACTAGGAGGAGAAATGGAAGGGATAGAGTTAGAGAGGTGGGTGAAGCTTTCTGCACCAACGAGTTAGATTCTGCGCTGGGCATGAACCGGTTACCCTGACGGGAAAATCCAACGCCTCATCTCCTTGGGTAGCAAGGGGTCATCAGTGCTCGGTAAACTTAATGAATTAACCGATGCGGAAAATGTCGTCAATTCAAAGGCGCTATAAAGCTCAAACTTGCTAGCTTGGGTAAATCAAAGTCAAGCTTTTTAATCTGAAAAATGTCCGATGTTTTGGGGACAAGAAATTACGTTTCGCATATTCGATATATCAAATCTCGCCTTTGGGCACTGTCTACTTTGTGAGCGGAAAAGTGATACTCTGTATTGCACAATTTTGTCCTTAGTTATAGCCAGGTGTCGTGTTTTGAACCACATATTTCTTCTTCTATAGTCATTGGTGACAAAACTAAAATAAAAAACCAAAGCAAATAATCGATCCTCTAACGTTAACTTAACCGAGATGCTGTCGATGAGAAATCCGTCGTTTATGACTGAGTTCAAAGATTGGACGCGCGTTAAGGCAAACAGGAGTGAACAGCCATCAACATCAATGTACAAAGAAACTGTTGTTGTGTTTCGATCACTACTAGAAAGAAGCAATTAAATTTCAGGTAGCCAAAGCGCTGCTAGGTATCTGTTCTATTTAAATTATTCCATTTTATTAAATAACTTAAAACTTAGGATTCTGCTCGGGTAGGGCTTAAAATGGCGCGGCAAGAAATTAAGAACTTTTCTGCTGATCTTTTGAATCTTATGTACACAAGATAACGCTTGCCCCCAAGGGTGGGATAGAACGATCCCTTGTACAGTGACTGAAAATGTGAAGATTGAATTACCCAAATGATACAGTATTTTAGTGTTGTTATATTGGCGTATTGGATAAGGTCACTTGCTTAGGATATATCAAGAGCGTCCCCCAGCCGTGCCGATGCAGTGTGAAGGTGGCTACTCCACGTTGCTCTACTAATATAATCTGATGTAAATTGAAAAAGATGATTTTATTCAATGATCTGCAACTATAAATAACACCTAGATTTATCAGTATTGTCAGAAGAGGAAATATGAGTAAAAATAATGGCTCAAAAGGGAATCCAATTACCAAATCAAAATCAGCTGGAACGGCGGTCCTACCTTCAATTTGGGAGGATCCCGAGTGGTTAATTCGTGATAGTCAAGAATTATGTTTGAACATTGTACAACATTCCTAGAATTTTATAATTTTTTATTTTCTGCTATTTAGCTATAGGCCATTTTTTACTATTAATAAAGGATTTTTTAAAAGTTATTTGAGTTTTTAGGAAACCTTTTGGATTCCCTCCGTTTGTTGACTTTACTCATATTTTCAATAAACATGACTCAACTCTACCATAGTATGTGAAATTCACAAACTCATCATCGCTTGAATATTCAAAATTCTCATGCCCCTTTACACTTTAGGCTGTGACCTCTTTGTAATTAAAATCTTGAACATTGCGTTTGTCAAAATTAGAGTTGAGGCTTTTTGACTCCTTCACCATTCTGTTAGTTAAAATTTAGTGTAAATTCTTAATTTGTGAATTTACTCTTCTCTCTAAGAAGAAAAAAGGTGTTGCCTTCGATATTTTATTATCGCGTAAGAATAAATCTGGCGCATCCACTGACTGTTGGCAACAACTGGCAACTTTACGCCATTCGTGGTCTATTTATTCTGGAACTCAGGGGAGAGGCAGATTATTGTCATTCATACACAATCTAGCTCGGTTGCCACTCTAACTACACTTCAAGTGCCACCAACCTCCAAGAAATTTCTCCCTCCACATGAGCTGTAAGACCCATAACTTGAGGCACCTAAGAAGAATTCTAACTATAGAGGCTGTTAATAAAGACAAATTGTGAGCGTCCTTACTTAACGAAGCGCTCCAGATCCAAATAGACCTTCCTGTCAGTTCTGCATATGACGTCATAGAGTATAAATTTAATTTATGCTTAATCGGTGAGCAACTTAATGGGAATAATGAAAGCCTCGTGGAACAATTTCTTGTTTACATAAATTAGATTATGCAGAAATTACCTCGATGGGAATTCTGTTGATTGTCTTTGCTTTTATTTTAATTACGTGTGAACAATGTTCACTTCCTTCATCCAGTAAAATCTCCTACTTCCTACAAAAATATTGATCAGTTTTAATATAATATAATTTTAAATTATCCTTAAATATTTCATTGGATTAATAGGGAGGCAGTTTGGATGTTGCAGTCTATTTTGGGTAGTCGAATTTGCTTAATTGTTAGTCTAAGAGCTTAGATCATTGTTCTTTTAAGATTAGAAATTCAACATTGATTTAAAATAAAAATTACTGTGTTATTCATTACTTATTGCAATTATTCCTAAGAGTCGGATATGGATCGATGTTCTTTAATAATTAATTTATGTATTGAGAAATCTGCTCGATTTATCATTTGATTTGCTTTACTTTCGGGTAATCCAACGTAAGGGAAATCGAAAGATCCATGTACAAATTTGCCTTAAGACTTGTATACCTTTAGCCTAATTTGAGACTTAATTAGCTGCGGGAACCCAAGTTAAGTAACTAAATTAAGTGGTTTGGATTAAGATGCATTGGGCAGATGGTTCCAAATTTAGTAAACTTTGTAACACCTTTCAGTTCGATCGGGACGAACTCTCGTTCCCTCTTGCTATGGCGCCGTCTAACTTTCTTTCTTATTATTAAAATTCTCTTTTCTGATTAATTTAAACTTCTTAGAGTCTTTATTTTCGCATTGTTCAATATTTGGCTGAGTGGCGATGAAATTTGAGATGAGTTAACTGAATTATGGGACTAAAATTGAGCGTCGAATTGCGGAGGCTTATCTTCACTAATGACTTTTCCATTTTCCTCAAAACCAATCAATCAATTCTGAATATTTGATACGTGTCTTCCAACACACACAAGTGTGGGTGAAGTTTATAATAACTATAACATCCTTTTTCGGAACTATTCCACCAAACTGTTAATCTACATATTGGGATTTTACTCCCTACTTTTTATGAGCGGGGCTCGACCCCTCCGTGTCTGTTAATGCCAGCTTCCACTTTCATTTCAAGAGTCAAATCGCGGTTTTATGATGGATTCGGTGCCAAATTCAGCAGGGGATGTGTTGATCGAATACTTTTAAGCCTCCACCCTGCATGTGGGGTGTAAGATATAGAATGAGCAACCAGGCGCGGATCCAGGAGGTGATCTAGGGGGCTGAATCCACTCTCAAATATCGGACCCGTATATGTTTATATTTCTTCTTTTAAGCCATATTGAATTCTGCTATTCAGAGATGTAATAATATAAAATAAATAGAAGCAGCCTTTTAAACAGTTAGGATCGAATGTATCTTATATGATACATGCCTAAAATACACGTAAATCTCAAAGATAATTATTAGATTCAGTTTTACACCTCAGCTGACGTCCAAAATCTACAATCCATAAGTTTTTGTGTGGAAAACAATTCGGATCTGAAAGAGTTGGTGCGCACTCCTTTATGAGATGCTGTTATTTATTATCACTACTGTTTAAGACAACTATTATTAATCACTAATGACCTTTTCTAAGCCTCCTTAAAAGGAGGAAGTCAGGTTAAAGGCCCCCCCCCTCCAATTTTCAACCTGATCCGCTACTGTGGGAAACTATACAGCACTTGACATAGGTGATTGCCTGCTCTCCCTGGTCTCAATGTTTGTAACCTTGTGTCATCTAGACTTCACTACTTGCAGGAGGTTTGCGACTGTATATCTTACAAATATTTTAACTTCTATCTGTATATTGACTGTGACCTCACGCCGCAATCCAACCAACAACTGCAACCGACAAATGGAATCTTTGGTTGGAGAGAGAGAACGTGGTTGGACTCACCACCATGGAGCTATCCCAGAATGAGGACCTTAACTAACACTTGTTCCTGAGGAAAAAGTGACAAATTCTGACGGCCATGGCCAAAGATATTCGTTTGATGAAGGCAAAGAAACCCTTTAACAAGCTGAAGTATATACTGTTAAGTGGGACCGACCTTTTCCTTTTCAGTTGAAAAGAATTTGGGCGTGTATCAGTTGGACCACAGTCAAAAGACCAGTGCTAGCTTGGCTATGATCCAAGCCACGTTCAACGTTTCATGAAGACCAGGTTGCCCCAGAGTCTGATAGTCTGTGGGTAAGTTTCCTTTGAGGAAAACCTCATTCCGCGCACATCTTTGAGCATGGTCTTATGCCCAATTCAGAGGGTTATAGGAGCTACTGAAGACTGTGGTCCAAACCTGGCTGGATAAGGTTGCTGCTGGAAGGTCATATCTGTGACAGCAGGATTCAGCTCGTTGAATTTCCCTGACTTTAACAGCGCCAATTTCTGGCTTCCCTATTTTACCAAATGTAGTCACATAGATTACTATTTTCTGGTCGCAGTTGAGAATCACACCAACCGCTCTGCCTGCAACGACAAGGTCGAGCTGATGGCCAAGATAAAGTGTTCGAATACCTTTGTATGGACAGTCAGGAACTCATGCACCCGGTTGTTTTGGGCTGATATATTGCCGAGGGTTTTATGCAAACTGTCAAAACTAGCTCGAACTCTCCTATTTCTCATTGATTTATAGATGTATGTCTATCTGTGTCTCTGAACCATGAAATAGAGTTGGAAAAATTTATTTCCTAATCCAGTGAACATATATATGTTTTAACAGGGTTTTTCCTATTTAAAACATATATGCCTTCCTATTTGTCACATTGCATCATATAATGTTGTCCGAACTTTTTGCTACATGTAGAACTTATCTTAACTAAAATACACTCATGTAAGTTTTAATTTTAAAAGTGAGATTAATATATGCTACTTTGGCCATAGCTTCCATAAGCGGGTTTATATCTTTATTTTAGGTTGGAGAATTATTTTTCCTCTCTCTTCGCTGTTTCACTAATTAATAATTAACATATTCTATTCAGGTACTTGATTTATCCTCTTCCACACACGAGCTGGTTCTCTCAAATGGATCTTACGTTTTATTCTTAACATATTTTCTGTTAATGCTCATGATGTATAGAACATGGTAAAAGAGCATATCATTCACATACAAGAAAGTAGCTATTATCTTTCTTCAACTCTATCAGAAGGTTATCTTTAATCGTGTCAAGATTTGATGTAAAAATTCTGATACAGTAAAGGAACGATTGCCAAATGAGACTGCGCTAATTTATTTCTCCAATGTGATGTAAATACTGATCTTTCATGACACTTTAATAATTTTGTAATAGAAAATAACTCAATAAGAACAAAAGGTAAATTTACATTCAATGCGCTTAGCTCATAGGAGGAACCAGATAAGAACGCCTAAAAGGGAACCATAGCTACTTCCATTGATGAAATGCAATGTAAAATAACTGAGGCTAAAAATGAGCTTAGAGTGAGAACAGAAGCCTATCGAATGGAGATTCTCCGTTTAGAGAGGCCCGTGAAAGGAAAGAAGTAGTTACTTAGCGAGGCATCGATTGCGGTAGCGGAGAGATAAGAGAAAATAAAAAACGAGGATTCTGAAAAATCACCCATATTTTTCACACACCTCATTTTTATTTCTCCATTTCCTATATCAACCTTTTATCTACCATCTCATCCTTGCACGCCAAAGGCCCGAAATGACCATACACTTATTTAGGAAGTTTAGATTCGAGTCATAAGATGGCTTCTACATATTCTACTTGATTTATTTGCTCAATTGAAAGAGAATGCTTTAGTAAATATTACATTTTATATGTTCCAAATTTAAGCACCTTTGAGTACAATTTAACTACCTATCTTTAGCTGACATTTCAGCTCGTATTACCACCTCAACATCCTATGCAGACGAGATGTTTGTTATTCATACTTTTCCTCTGTTTTGATGCAGTTAATTATTCATAAAGAATGAAAAGGACGCCGATTCCTGGCACTCAATTGCTAATATCTTTCTGCCAACGTCATTTCCCAATTCATTAAAACACGAGAGGGCCCTGTATTTTTGTTGTTCTTTAGCGCTTCATTCTCTTGATTAGTCAGAGGCTGAGATGGAACAGGTTCTTTGAGAGGAGGAGAATGACAACTATTTTCACTCGTCCTTGCGTGTATTTAAGCGACAAAATAAATTAGCATAAAAAGAACAGGAAAGACTAATAAAATAAATGAAAAACAGGGAAAATATCCGTGGCTTATATTGACTGCTATAGCGAAACTTGTCCACCTTAAAGGTTATGGAGAAGAGCAACTTTGGAATTAGACAATAACAAATTCTTCAGAGGAATGAAAAAATGAGGGCTAAAGAATATGAAATTTAGTCCAATCATTTTTGTATTATAATTCGAGAAGACATTTTTATATTTTCAAATAAATGTAAATATTTGTGTCTCTTAAGTCACTAAATGATTTAAAAATTAAATAACAACTAATTCATAATCAGTAAAGTTATTTCTTTTATAAGAGAAATATTTATTTGTTTAGGAAAATTGATGGTGCATGGGTATCCACCATTTCCCATTTTTTAATTCAAAGAGGCGAGGTCTTTCGAAAGCATTTTGCATATTAACAGATGTTATAGACATTGCTCTTGAAAGAGAGAAAAGTATTAAAAAGGGAAAAAAGGCTTGCGAAAATAGAAAATGATTTTCAAAGTTGAATAATGTTTTCGAAAAATGAAAAATGGTTTTGATAGTTCAAAAATATTTTCGAAAAATGGAAATCTTTTAGAAAGATGGCCACGGCTTTCGAAGAGTGAAATATGCTTTCGAAAGGTATAATTTAATCCGGAGAAATGGAAAATGCTTTTGCAAGATTTAAAATGTCTTCCAAAGATGAAAAATAATTTAGAATGTAAGAAAATACGTTCGAAAGTTGGAAAATGCTTTCCAAGGATGGAAGATGCGTTTAAAAGTTGTAAAATGCTTTTTAAAGGTAAAAAATATTCTATAGTTAGAAAATGATTTCAAAGTTGTAAAATGCTTTCGAAAGATAAAAAATCTTTTGAATAATGAAAAATTCTTACGAAAGATGGGACATGCTTTCAAAAGTTTAAAAAGGCTTTCAAAGATAGAAAATACTTTTGAAAGATGACAAAAATATTTCAAACGTTGGAAAATGCTTTAAACATAGATGCAAATTACTTTTAATGATCAAATAATGCTTTCGATAGATGGGAAATCGCTCTTAAATTTTAAAAATTCTTTCTATTTAGAAAATACTTTAGAAAGATTGAAATTTCTTTTGAAAGATGGCACTATGCTTTCTGAAGATGGAAAATGATTTCGAAATTTAAAAAAATGCCCGTCATTTCGAAGTCCAATATGAAGGACGTCAATAGAGTCAATTTAGGTCCATTTTGTGCATTAGACGTGAAAGCCTCGAATGTTATTTGATTTTGTCTCTGACTTTTGAGTGATCATGGCTTTACTTTTCTGGCAAATGCGACTAATTACAGGTTGGATTGCTTCGTGGATTCCGAATTAATCACCGTTTTTTCCTCTTCCTGCGCAAAACATATTACTCCTCCTTCCTTAAGCGTGCCGAAGGAGTTTTCATTTCTATACCTCCTTGATGCCGAATGGGTGGCCCTCCTTTTGTTGACGCATGCTTCCATCTTTATTGGTGCCAACGGGAATACCAGGGAATGTCATACTGATCTTTATCCGGTTGTTGAACTTTGACTACAAATGAAAATGGTTGGGCGCCGTAGCGATCTCTAAAAAAGTTTAATCCAATAAATAAAACAGCAATTAAATGTTATAAATCAGGGATTTACTTTTCAAAAAATTACAAAAATAAAAGGTTTACTTATCCAAACAATTCAACTAATTAATTGTTTAATTTGAACGTGAATGCTACCAATGGCGGGAATGAGACTAAGCATAGAGGTACATTTTAAATCGCTGCAACTAATTCTGAGATTTACAGCAGCGGCCGAAAGTTACTGACGCCTGAATATTTCTTCTCTTGGGTATGCCCATGACTATTTTGGTGTAGGTTTCCACAGATATGTCCAATGCCACTGCAAAGTAAAATAAACGAAAAAGCTTCCTCAAAACTTCCTATTTTTAATATTTTTAAAATATCAATGTTATTAAATAACATGAATTTCTGCTATCTTTATATGGAATTTTACAGTCAAAATGTCATCAAATCACACATCGTATTTTTCGATTAATACTCGTATGATATTCATATTCCGACACGATCTGATAATGATATGATGATATCCAATGCCACTGCAAAGTAAAATAAACGTAAAAGCTTCCTCAAAACTTCCTATTTTTAATATCTAAAATATCAATGTTATTAAACAACATGAATTTCTGCTATCTTTATATGAAATTTTACAGTCAAAATGTCATCAAATCACACATCGTATTTTTCTATTAATACTCGTATCATATTCATATTCCGACACGATCTGATAATGATATGATGATGGCAAAAATATGTAACTATAGAGTGGGTGAAAGAAGTCTGGTACGCACGTTGAACGTTGAACAAGGGTGGTTAAACACAATCACGTTTTGCAGACGTGTTGAAGTGGATCCGAGAAAGTGGAAACATCCAAGAACGACCTCGTTCTGGACCTCGTAGGGCCAGTACGCAAGGTGATGATTGGACTCTGCGCTGCTTTCGAGATCATAAGAATACTTGAATCCATTTGAAAAAGGAATGAACAAAGGGCGGCCAGGTTAATGTATCCATCAAAACAGTCCGTCGAAGACTTGTTTACACAAGGCCGTATGCCATTTAAAGACCACCAAAATCCGCAGATGAAACTTCAGCAAAGGCGACATTAAATGACTTGAGCACCTGCTCGCTGCAACTGGACCATATGTCTGTGAGTACGTATCTTATACTCCGATGGGGCAGCGTTCCCGTTGTTCTTGTTTCCAGGAACGTTAAAGTCCGTAGAAGGGCAGGAGAGCAGTAGAATCGAAAGTGCATAGTACCAACAGTAATACATAGTATCCGCTCTGTAATAGTATGGGTGCTGTATCTTAAGTTCAGGGGTAGGTCGTCTCACTGCTTATAACGGCACCTAAATTCCAATAATGGCAAGCTTTACTGAGATATTTGATGCTGCTTTCAGCTCATGACCTCTCCAGAAATGCCAGGATTATGATTTTATACCATGACAATGTCATAAGATTGTATCCAGCATAGAGTAGTTGAGGAAAACCTTCTCACATTGATAAACTGGCCACCTCAGTCTTTGGATATGAATACACTGGCAAACTACTGCTGGGAGCTGAACGAGCCCGAAATTTTTCGTCAGGCAGCCTACAATGATCCACTGAAAGCAGTTACTACCGAGGAATTGGCTAGTATCACACACCTAGGGTCTCGCATCCTCTTCGCTGAAAACATGCATCGAATAATATCAACTCGTATCACTGGCAAAGAGCTTTTGACACCACCCTACTGAGCTTGCTCTATCAGTTTGGTGGTGATATAACTTCCACAAGTTTTCATCTGTTTGGTTGATATATGTTGCTGATCTAACATGGTTTGACAAATTTTGTATTTTGTTAATTCTTGCTGAGTGTTTGAGGCATATTTTAAAAATTTATTTTCCTTATTCCACAGTTATATGCATATAAGAGGGGCGGTCAATAAGTTTTGCAAATCGGTATGGCAAAACAGAGGAAGGGAGAGTCCTGTTTATGGGGATGTTAGGACAAGTTATGACAAGTCAGGACCTGTAGCCGCACGCTCCTGCCTCGTCTATTAAAGAAGCAGTAGCTGATTGCAGATCATCAGTCACAAATATTTCAACAATGGAGAAGGTTGAGCACCGCGCACTGATCAAATGTTTGACCAAGGAAGGCCAGAATGCAAAAGAGATGCATGAACCAATGGTTACAGTCTACACCGACACCGCCCCTTCCTATGCAACTATTGCTCGCTGGACTAAGGAGTTCCGCCATGGTCGTGAGTCCTTTTACGCTCCAGGACGCTCGTCAGACGTGACCAACGGGACCAATGTGGCCCGTGTAGTGAGGCTGAGCCTCGAAAATCGACGGGTGAAGGTCAAGGAAATCGAAGGAAAACTTGGAATATCACATGGAAGTGTTATCAACATTATCCACGACAATTTGGGCATGACCAAGGTCTCTGTCCGCTAGGTCCCTCGAAACCTCACGCCCCATGATCCTTTTCAACATCGTCAAAGTCCACAAGGCCAGAGTTTCACAAGCTGCCCTGCGCGAGTGCGGATTCGAGGAGCTCAACCATCTCCCCTACAGTTCAGATCTGGCCCCTAGCGACTACTTTTTATTCCGCTAGCTCAAGGCTGCACTGCGTGGACGCCGGTTTTGGGACGATGAAGATGTCCAGCTCGCCTTCAGGGAGTGGATTGAACAGCAGTCGGGAGATTTCTGGTTGTCGGGAATTCGAAGCCTCAGGGACAAGTGGTGCAAGTGCATTGAAGTCGAGGGTAGTTATATTGAAAAATAATAAAACACTTTTCCTCATATCTCGTTTTCTTATATCCGACTTGAAAAACTTATTGACCACCCCTCGTAGGTGTTAGACGCAGAAAAAATTTATTCCAATAACAATTGGCCTTTAGCAACTCTTTTCATTAAATCAGCCTCATTCATAAAAGGTTGTGACAGAAATAATTCTCCTCAACTAACACTCAGATTTACGTCTGTTTTCAACAGTTTGTACCTACCTTTGATTAAATTTGGTTCAATTGTTAATAAATATCCCTTTAATGCCATCTTCGATGGGACTCAAAGATTTTAAATAATAGAAGATCCGTGTATATTCTAAAGGAGGTACCTTTTTCTATTTTTGTTTTGTTGCTCGGCATGTGTGCATCTATGTACGGTGGGATAAAATAATTATTTCCTAACGAACAAGAAAAGTCCTTAAATACCATGTTTAAATAATGGCTGGAATCCTAACGTTACCTTCACGTAGTTTACCTTTTCATAGAGTCTTTCAAGGCGATGGTAAAGCATCCTAAAGTATCATGCTTTTGATTGTAATGACGTGTTCTGTTTAAGAGTATTTACCAGCAAAAGCTAAAAGCGGAAAGATATCATTTATTCGGGCAAGATGATTTTATAATTCGATTAAAACAGAAATATGAAGAACAGATTTTATTGATCAAATAATAACGAAGAAGAGTATAATGATTCCTTCGTGAGAAAAACAAAGAAAACCTCTCCGTCGAGGTGCATTTAACCATAAACGTTATTTAATCTGCAAGTCATTGCCTCAATTTAGTCAGCATTGGCAAGGTACATGTCGGATTGCATCTTTAATGATTGTAAATAAATTAAAAATCAACTGAATAAAACTAGGCTCTTCAAACTCTGCTTGATTGATCATCGAAGCCTTGACTCAAAACTACTTATGCCTTTTATTGTAAAGGATCTATCAAGATGAAAGCTAACACCAGGAGGAAAATTCGTTATATTTATTTTTCTAGGATTTTGTTGTATGTAAAATTATTTTTAGGCTGAATGGGTTTAGATATATTCTCTTTAGTTCTATTTTATACAGGAAAGACTATTTCCACTGTAAATTATATTAATAATTTGTAAAAAGTACAAATTTCCAAATTACATTGCCACAATGAAACTTTGCTTAATATTCCACAGAAGTTCCCTCTCATATATCAATTACAGATAATTTGAAAAGTCTTAAAATATTAATGGAGCACAAGACAAATCAGATTTTAAAAGGTCTTTAAAAATATATTCAGAAAATAAACTTCCTCAATTTTTTTCAGGCTCCTATCATTATAATTTTATCTGCAACGTTCCTTAGTCTTGTGCATTTGACGTCGTACATTTCATTTTTATGCCGTTAGTTCGCAAAAAATCTATTTTGTCATGGCTTATATTCCAGCAAGGAAATTCTATTTTATGGAAAGAAACTTTACTATATTTTGTCAATATCAGCTGATTATTAGCTTTTTTTCCAAAAAGGAAACTGCCCATATACACCAAGGCAACAGAAAATGACCATAAATTGTGTTTTTGAAACAAATTCACAAATTTTTTGTGTGTTAATTGTAAAAAGAGTGCTGTATTTCTCTTTGGGCAAGACAAAAATCAAGTCCTACTTGTAGGGATAGGGTAGTTATAATGCAGGGCGAGTTATTAGTTAGTATATCTTTCTCTAGCTATATTTTTTCGGGTTTTTTTCTGCTTTCCCTATTGTTATCGTTATTTATTTCTATACCTCTCTCACTTTCATGGTCTCGTTCTCATTTTCTCAATATATCTATTTTTTTCTCTACCTTGCATTCATTTTATCTCACTCTTTCTTTCCTTTTCTTTTTCCCTCTAACTCTCGCTTTCTCCTTCACTTTCACTCAATTTATTTTTCAATTTCACTCATCCTTTCATTAGCCTCTCACTTTACTTACATTGAGCGTAGGATTTAATCAAAGCAAACCAGATACATTACGTTAAATCTTCGTGATGCGACGATTCCGGATATTTACGATTTAATAGCATTGAACGACGCAACGCACCTGTTATCACAAAATGTTATATGATACTCTTCATTTCTACGGTCATTTTTTCATTTTGTAATTCCAAAATATAAATGGCTATACCCAGATTTAAGACGGTGGCGTTGGAAGGCAAATTAATGAGTTTGAATCCCTTCTAGTTGGATCGAGATTTTAAGTTTAAGACAATTTTTTCAGGGATAATTATTATCGATATTTTCGTATTTTATTTTGTTACCGATCTCTCATCCTTCATGCCTTTCATTGTTATTTCTTACTGCAACATGCATCCTAGTGTTTATGCTACTGAATGTGTGACAGCATATATTGAAAATGGCATCGTTTAATTTAGCAATATACATTAGGGTAATGACTTTTTTACAACCTCATATCCCTGTGTCATAATTTGATTAGCTTTAATTAAAGATTATATAAAATCTTACTTTCAACTTGATTTGATTACAAACTTCACGCACAAAATGATTTAAAAAATTTTATTTGTCAGCTTTTTGTTCAGTTTTTGAAGCCACTGGCAGCATATACAAGATTAAACACAAGCTTATGAGTCGATGACAAGTATAACAATTGATTCCAACAGGTTGAACTCCTCTAACACACCCTGGAGCCCTTTTGCAATTGTTACAGCTTTCCCACCCCTTAATTTGAGCGCAGCCAACTTTATTTCTTTCGACCCATTCTTGAGGACCACGACCTGATATTTCAAAGTCCTGAATGCGTTTGCCGTCAAAGTGTAAGCTCCACTTTTCCAGATGAAGCTTGCTCACAAAGTGCTTCTTCACCTGAGCAGCTCTCGTGTAGATAGCCTTGTGGATTGCTGACTGACATGGGGTTGGTATTTAAATGCCCTCACCAGAAAGCTAGCGACATAACTTTGCTGCTCTGTGGGACGACAGCATTGAGCTTGTAGCAAGGAGTCTTGCTAAGCCTGTTGGGTTATACTTCCTTTTCCTCGTTGCTGCTGCATTCTTATCCTCCCAAGAACTGTCATCGCTGTTATTGGATGAGTCCGTGCTAGTTTCGGAACAATCAGGTGGTGCTGAGCTGGAAAATGGGGACACAGACGCTTACTTTGCCTTCTTTTGCCTGGATGGGTGGATGGTCTTGGCACTAGCAGGTTTATCAGTGAAGTAACCAACCTGGCGTTTGGTCAAAATTTGCTGTTTATAGAGGTTCTCATCTTCTTTGCACAACCAGTTGCCTTTCACCTTGGTCACGTCAAACAGTTCATTCAAAGAATTAGAGTTTTGTTTCTTTCTGCAGTACTCTTAGTCTTTCAGAATGGTTTATAGTTTTGCACAAATGGCTTGTTCAGATACATGTGGGAAGTTGAATGTTTTGCCCCATTAGGCTTTTAGCTCCACAAGAATTAGGCCGATCCTCTCCCTGGTGGTAGATGTAAGAAATTTAAGGCGTCCAACGACGTGGATTTTCAGGGGAATGCGACTCTATTTACTTAAGGGTGCTTCATAAACTGCCACGTTGCCTCTTCTTGATAGTGTTTGTAGCTGGACGAAGTTATTTGTCCAGGTTTTCTTGTTCTTCTCCATGTTAAAAAAGCTCCTCTTGAAGGACATGTTTTGTACTCAGCAACTGAAATAGAAAATAAACCTAAATTTTAAATAGGTAAAAAATTAAAGAAACTGTTATTGAGCTTTTATATATTTTATTAAAAAACAAGCAAATTGCAATTATAAAAAATAAGAGATAAGGCAGACAATAATAAAAAATTATATGCTATTATATTATATAATTTGTGAGAGAGTTAAATGTAGTTTACCAAATAATAGCTGGATCTCTTTACAATAAACGCTGGAGAAAACACAACAACTATAATAAGGCAACAATAATATCAACGCCGTTAAAACTGAACTAGTAACTACCCGCTTTAAAGATCTCGCTTATATACTGCACGCGAAATGGCTGAACAAAATTCTGGAACTCTACAGAAATCGCCCAAGCGATGATGTGATGATTTTCTGGAAAATTCTATACAATTCTATGGCACATAAATTATTTCACAAGTCTGTTTGATGATTTATATATTTAATATAAATATTGTTAACACATATAAAATTCTAAAATGGCCTATATTACATTTAAATGTGGTTTGTGCGTGACCTTTTTCAATATTTCAATGGAATAAAAGTAATTTTTGTCATTAATAGGCAAAAGTTTATTCATTCGTGCTACAGGAAATAATTTTTAATAAAAATGTCAAAAAGTCATCACCCTAATATACATATACCTTTTGAATATCGAAGTGGATTAAGCAGAACTAAACTTTAAAGGCATGTGAGGAAAAAGCATGAAGAGGCTGCATCACATTTATTTTATTAACATGCGCGTACTTTATATTCAATTGGCTAACTCGTCAAAGAGTATGCTTTGTTCAATGCAATCATACATTTAAATCTAATAATCATACGGATAGCAATTTTCAAGATTAATTTCTAGTAGAAGGGGAGTTCAATAATTCTTCTCATTTGCTAGTGAAAATGAATAGAAGTGCAACAAATAGGAAAAGTTAAAAGAATTAAACATCGCCTGACATATAAAAGTTAAAAGCTTCATAGCCGAAGAAAGGCCGATGTTTTCTTTTATAAACGTAGAACCTGTTGGTGCGGCACGACCGGCGCTTTCAAATGTTCTACACATAACACGGGTTTGTAATGATCTAATTAATAGTCCCTTTGAGATAACAAATTCCTATAATTCTCTTTAATATCATTACTTCTTACGGCTTAATAAAAATTATTTGGAGCTTTATCTATATATCCTAATATCCTTATTCTTATATGATGAATATTTAATAAAGAATCGCGCAAATAGTTAATGTAGCGAAGGAAATGCAAAATTATTTTGTTTATCCTTTGATTCTAAAAATATTATCTTTCTTAAATAATTAATAGGAAGTTTTCTCGTTCTTAATCGGTAAGAATAAACTGCAATTTAATAAGATTTATAAACTTCTGCTGAAAAAAATAGAATTTAGTTCCATTAATTCCAAAACCAATCTTCTTCTAAACTTCAATTTAAATTTAAGGCATTTTATATTCCAAAATGACTTTGACTCAACATTTAGAAAGCATTTTGTTCTGTTGATATTCGAACGACCAGTTGGATAAAGATTTTGTTTCATAAATCTTTTTCTCATAGATTTTTTACATTTAGACGCGAGTGATCGAATTTTATGGTTATCGGGATGACACCTATTTTTATAATTAACCTACGAATTTTCTACACTAATGGATGAGAAAAATAAAAAAAGCGGTTCTAATTAATGTAAAGCTGGTTGATGAGAAAATACATAATATGTACTCTACTTTCCAAGCTCAGGTTTTTAATTGAAACTGTTCTTAAAAAGTGACCAACAAATATGACCTCAAACAATTTTCTCTAATAAATTGAAAGCGCGGCAATTCGTACTTTCAAATCTTTAATAAATTTTAACAAATGAATCTTTAGAAAAAAGTTCAATAGGTAGAATATACTTGTGTTCAATCCAATAGTCGTGGAATAAAATATGCATGGATTGCATCCAGTCCCTTAGTAACACGTAGTAATCCTGTCGAATGGTAAAAAATGTCGATTTCAAACGATAAAATTGATTTAGTTAGGTTTGAACTGCTGTAGCTCAAAGCATTTATTTTTACTCTAAATAAAAAAGACTCTCGATCCAATTTGTCCAAGGAAATTATGTTGGAATAGTAATAAGCTTGATGGAAATGCATCGATGTCACAGATCCTTTGATGATAGATCGTCTACTTTGTTTCATGCCGCACTACCAATAAATTAATTAAAAAGATTCCTCATAATTAGAGTTGCTATGAGAAAATGTTTATGCTAACTCATTCACACATGTGCATATTTATATCAAGCACTGGTCTCAATATTATTGTTGTCTGCAGGTGTAATGAAACCATATGTGTATTTCCTTTGCATAACTAAATTAATATTTCATTTTTAATATAGGGTAACTCTCAAAATTTCAAAAATCTTTGATTAGTTTCTTTCTTTTCTTTGTTTTTTTCTAATCCAGGAAAATTGATTTTATTCAGCAATTTGCCTTTAGAATTGTTTCAAAAAGTCTATTCTGTAGGGCATAACAAAAACATTCTCCCAGTTGGACATTCATTTGCTATTACTGTACCAGAGCCGCCCTCTGAAATACCAAGCGATGACCCGATCAACTCGGAAGATACAGAAATTCAAGATACATCATATGGCGCACAGCTTAAAGGTGACAAGAAACCACACCTCATAACCTAACCATAACTCAATAATCTGGTTCGTGATCTAACACTTACTTAGCAACAGAGTGTACTCCTGGCCTCATATCGGCAACAAGGGAGCCTGTTTAATGAACATTCTCGAATTACAGTATTTATGAATTGTTTTCTGCAGATCTACAGCAAATCTTCACTTTTGAAAACAATTTAACTTATTGTAATACCGGAGGTCTATTCAATGCCCTGTAGCTGACTTATGAACAAATCGAGTGGAGGTTGTTCATAGATGAATCCCTTTACACCATAAAAGCGGTTATGTTGCAAATCGGGAGAACCTTGCCTCCAGTATGAGATATTCAATCAGTCATTTTAAGAGAGACATATGAGAACCTTGTTTTTATTTTAGACCGCATAAGCTACAATGAGCATAGGTGGCTAATTTTAGAGGAAGTGAAAGTAGTCGCACTACTTACTGAGCTAAAAGCTGGATACACCAGGTTTCTGTGATTCCTTTGCTAGTGAGAGAGTAGGGGCAGATCAGAACATTATGTACCCTCAGAATGGTCAGGTCGGGGAACTATGACGTCTGGATGCCATAATGCAACTCTTGAGCCAATAGTTAACAAGGAAAAAATCATTTTGTCACAAATGCATATAAAACTATTTTTAATGAAGCAAGTTACCAAAGCACTGCAACATAACCAGTCATGTTTCTAGGACCTCAAAGTAATTTTTCCTAAAACAGGTAATGACAAGATTAATTAAAGAAGGCATATCCGTAGGCGCATAGATTCGTAAACTTATAGCTGATGAGGACTTCGAGGCGACAATGGATGAAACTGAGCAAGCGGCTTAGCATGCATTCAAAGATGTATGCAAAGGACTTCTGGAAAAGATTCAAATGGTCCAGCGGGAGCGTATAGTGGAGAGCCGAATCAAGTGATACCAAGACCTCGGATGCAATATGTCACTGAGTATACACTTTCTTCATTCTCATCTATCCTTCTTCCCAGAGAATAGAGAAGATGTGAGTGGTGAAAATGGAGAGAGGTGCCATCAAAATATAGCGTCAATGGAAAAACAGGTATAAAGGAAAATAGAGCCCTGCTATGCTTGTTGACTTCTTATGGAACCTGAAGCGTGACACACCTGGTACGTCTCACAAACAAAAAAATAAGAACTATAATGCAGGTTAATACATTAAATAATGCTAACAAAGATGTTGGTTCATTATATATTCATATATTAATTATAATCGACACATTTAATCTGACTTGGTGAGCAAAGGACATTTATGGTATCGTGGAAATCGGTATAAATTTCATAATTATTATATCGGTAATTTAAAAAAAAATGTTACATGATAGCAAATTTTTTTTAGCAAATTTAAATTCAGCACACTCAATTTCATACTAAAACACTGAAATTTGTTCTACCGTGATATTATAAAAGATTAATGGACATAATAAATTATTTGCCCACCTGAGCAACATTTCGATGGATGACTTCAAAAGCATGGAGTCTCTTAATTTCTTAATATAAGCAGGTTGAACTGCCTCTGCTGCAGATTGGTTGGCCGCCCTTAACACTTCCTTAGAAAAAAGTGACGTTAATCGTCATAAACATCTTGTTTAATGATGAACCGCCAATTTTGTATTGCTTTGAGATCCGAAGAGGCTGACAGGGCCCCTTTTAACCTGTCATAATGTATACCATAAGATCCTAGGAACGCTTGGATGGTCCCGGCAGAGGAGGATGTAGCAACTTCATACAGAAAATGATAGTGTTCCTAAAAGTGACTACGCTTTGTCATCTGGCCATTGATCAAAGAACTTCTTTAAGAGAATGAAGTAGGCAGCTGCGGTCACTTTAACACCATCAGTCACACTGATTGGGCCAAAAGGCTGTGTCAATTTATACCTGCACACTTATCAATCCTCCTCCTCCCATCTGTTGACCTCACAAACGTTAATGAAGCTCATCTCCAAAAACTGAGCCAACCATTTGCCTAACCGTATACACAAATGCGTATAGAACAAAACATAGTTGAAGAGTGCTCTAAATTCTATAGAAAAAATAAAGTTTAGTAAAAAGCACTAACCAACTACCATATTAACTCAGCCTAACTCAGCATCTTTGTGAGAGTGCCTGAGTATGTGTATGCGAGAGAGAAAATAAGACAATGTAACTTTAAATCCTTATTCAAATTAAAAGTTAAGCAGCTAACTTGGGGAATTCGATCATAATTATCGAATTTATCTCTTTAGATGTCCAACTTCTCGAAAATAACCTTTTTCCTAAACAAGGATTCAATGCAAATGTAAGGCAGGTAACTAATTTTGGGCGCGTTTTAGCATAAATATCCTCATTTTTCAGTAGTTATTAATTTTTTAGTACGATATTGGGTGTTGTTGCCAAAGGGAAATAGATTTACGTAGGAAAATCGCTTTGGAAAACGACCTCATTATCTTGATTAACGACTTTATAGTTATTAGAAAGAACTTTTAGGGATTTGCCTACCCTGGATTTGAGGTTCCTGCGACTAATGCTTTTGTAATTCCTTGGATTGGAGGTTGCTGCGAAGAACGCCTTTCTCTTTCTCTGGACCTGAGATTACTGCTACGAAATCCTATCTCTTTCCCTGGATTTGAGTTTTCTGTGATGGAAACCCTTCTTTTTCCCTGGATTTGAAGTTTCAGCGACGAATACCTTCCTTTTTAGCCAAAACTGAAGTTACAGCGACGAACGCTTTTTTTCTTTCGTTGGATTTGAAGTTGCGGCAAAGAATGTCTTTATTCTTTCCATGGGTTTAAAGTTCATGCGACGAAAGCCGCTTTCTTTCGATGAATTTGAGGTTTCTGTGACAGACGCCTTTCTCTTTTCCTTGATTTGAGTTTCCTGCAACGAATGCCTTTCTCTTTCTTTGAATGAGATCTTCCTGTGACGAACGCCTTCCTTTTCTCTCGATCTGAGTTTACTGCCATGAACGCCCTCTTCTTCCACCGCATATGAGGTTTCTGTGAGAGAGGGCTTTCACTTTCCTTGCATTTGAGTTTCCTGCGACAAATTCCTTTGTCTTTCCCTGAATTTTTGTTTCCTCAGATGAAATCGTTTCTCGTTCCCTCAATTTACCATTCCTGTGATAAAAGCCTTTTTCTTTCGCTAGATTTTAGGTTCTTGCAACGAACGCCTTTCGCTTTCCCTGTATGTAAGGTTCCTCTGATGAACACCTTCTTCTTCCACTGTATATGAGTTTTCTGTGACAGACGGCTTTAACTGGCCTTGGATTTGAGGTTTTTGCAACGATGACTTCCTCTTTCCCTAGATTTATGGTTCCTACCAGGGAAGCCTTTCTTTTTTGCTGGTTTTGACGTTCCTGCAACGGACTTCTTTCCCTTTCCTTGTACGTAAGGTTCCTGCGACGAACACCCTTTTCTCTTCATGGTTGAGGTTATTGCGAAAAACGCCTTTACTTTTCCTGTGTTGAGGTTACTGCGACGAATACCTTTTTCTTAGCCTGGATTTGAGGTTTTTGTAACCAAGGACTTTAACTATCCCTGGATTTGAAGTTCCTGCAACAGACGCCTTTGTTTTTCCCTGGATTTGAGATTCCTACGAGGAATGACTTTCTCGTTTTTATATTTCCTTTTTCACAATATATCCCTCCTTTCACCTTTCTCTTGCCTTGGGTGGCAAGATAGATATAGTAATACAGTTATATACTTCCTGAGATTACACCTTGGTTAAGCTAATAATTGAATGTACGAGGCTTAAAATTTCTCTTTATTTCAATATATTTTATTTATTTAGAGGCCATAAAATCCCTTTTCGAATGAAGGCCACATTTCTCAGAAGAATAATGAATCGATTTAATCCCAGAAAAAAGACCTTTTATGAAGTTTTTTTATTTACCATGAATAATATCCACAAAAAGAAGGTACCACTATATTATCGCTATAGATATTACTCCACATATCTCTCCATTGTGCTTTCTTAAGTACAGAGTGCTCATCATTTTCCACTTCATAGCGCGTGGGCATGGAGTACCGTACATCTCATCTAGTCATATTTCACCTCCATGGATATATATCATGCACAATATAATTCATTTATTTTATTTCCATTCCCTAATATCATTAATACTCTATCAATCATCCTCCCTCTCGCTCTCTATCTCTGGCTTTCGTCTTTCAATCTATTATAACTATCAATCATATTTTACGGGGTATTTCAACATTTTGCACATCAGCATGGATTAAGGATTCATAACTTGACAATTCATCATGGAAGATCTCATACCCTGGATAACTCATATCCTGACAATTACTACCTAGGGTATCTAATAACATGCCAAAATAACTACCTTAACCAAAACCAAACAAACTCAATCTAACTTAACATTATCAGGAATTATGAAGAGCCAATTTTCTACAGAAACAAGGACCAGCAAAGACCCTAAGGTTAGCTCAAGGCCAGGCTGCTTTCGTAGAGGGTCGTAGACTACTACTAACTAATGTTAGTATAGCATGCTTTTGTTTATTTATTTACTGTGAGCAAAAAAAATGAAATTCCATTCAAATTTTTTTTTTTTAAGAATTGGTATCAGATCCCCTAGGTAGAAGTTTTCCGGGTATCAGTGTTTTAGAAATCTACTCCTCATTATTCGTCTTAATTGTCCACATTCCCATCTATTTCCACTGCAGCTATGTCTCTCACCTCTTCGGTATTCCATTTATCAATCTTTTTCTCACTCAAGCTTTCTCTCATTCTGTCCTTTCTCACGGGTCTTACTCGAAAACTTTCCTTCTCCTTCAATACCATAGTCTCATTTCTAATTACCACGAATCCCCAGAAGACATAGATGACGCTCTACGGCGCAAGAGATCACTACATGCATAACCTACAAATTTGATCACACTCACCAGACAGGAACCATCTAAATCCAACAAGGATCAACTACACACAACAGACAAAAATCCTTGACGTAACTTTTGACAAGTCCCTTAGGTTCAATATACACCAGCACAGAATACACGTTTGAACAGCACGCACAAAAAAATGCTGCGCAGGATCTACCCTGCGAGCAAGGAACTACCATTACACCTATAAAGAAGACTCGTGTGACGTCTTCTCACGTACGCCCCACTGTATCTCGTAGCTGCGAGTGTCACGTGTCAGATGAAGGGTCATCGCATTCAGAACTCTGCTCTAAAGTGCGTTTCCGCTCCCACATGTACGCGAGAATGTCCACACTACACGGCAGCAAAAAATTACCACCCCTTAACACATACGCTCACACTGACTCACGAAAACAACCCGGGAAACTTGCGAGAGACCCTATATACACTGCACTACACGAAAGACTATGTTGCGATGGCACTGCGATACCCCGCAGCCCATGACCACCCGCAACCCATACCATTTGTTTTACGCATAAGTTAAGAGCATCATGAATAACTCGTTGACGACTATGCAGACACTAGCTACTTCCTGACCACCCTTTGAAGCAATAACAAGACATAAAGATAATTTTGAGATGGCTGACTCAATTATTTTTTAAAAAACAGGAATGGGCAAGGAAAGATTTTAAAGGCTGCACAACAGATGGGGCACCGGCTATGTTTGGGTAAAATTCTGGTTTTAGAGTAACATGGTTTGGAATTAGCTCAAAACGTGAAATTTAGGCATTGCATCATACATTGGTTTCCATTGGGCTGCAATTTATTTACCAACTATTCGTTCAATGTCTTAGAGTTTGTGTGAAGATTTCAAGGAGGAGCATAGTGTATTTTATTGCCACATTCATGTACTTTGTCTCTCTCGAAGAAATATTACAATACCTGTGTATAAGTTGTGAATGGAACTGTTGCATTTTTCCAAATATCCAATAGTAACTGTTGCAAGGATTTTATAATGTCATTAAAAAATGATCACTTAACTTTAAAATTAGCATATTTGGTTGAATATATTTGATTTATTAATTAGGCTTAATCAGAGTCTGCAAGGGCTGGGTGCATCAGTATGATCTTTTAGCTTAAATTCGTGTTTGGAAAAAAAATATTGAATCTAATACTTTGGATTTGTTTGAAACAGTGAGTGACTGTATCAAATAAAATAAATCTGTAGAGACTTAAGAATTAAGTAGACTAATTTTTTAATCAACCTGAGCGTTAGAAAATTAAATAAAATTTACTTTTCTTCTCTTGGTGAAGCGGATCTTGCTTATCTCCAAAATCCTTTTACAGCAGTTCCCTTTGCCTTGCAACCAAGCGGTTTTAATAGAACTGAAACAGGATGCAATTGCTCATAACTTTTATGATGAATTACTTTTAAAATTATTCTACCTTAAGATGCAAAACTTATATCCTTTGGTTGCCGTACCTGCCATTCAAGCGCTGTTAGGAATAAAAACAAAGCAGGATGTTCGTTGCCCAATTACTTAATTATCACACTAGTTAGTACTAGTTATTTGCTTCATATTATATTTTTCCATTGATAGAGAATGTTAGTCTTGTAGTGAACCACTATTTGTTTGTTATTACTTATAGGTTTCATGACATTAATTTCAATTTATTTGTTTCGTGTTAATTTTTCTAGTCAAGAACTTTATAATTTCTTAGTGTTCTATTTTAAATTACAAGTCGTTTTCTTCATATTACCTTCTACACCCAGAGAATATCCTTATTAACCACTGTTTGCTTGTTTTTACTATTATTATTAATTTCTTTCCTTTTTCTACTTATGTGATTTCTAAGGAGAACATTATTTGAAATACAATGAAAATTTTGTTTATTTTCATTATTTTACATCCACAACTATTAGGGGTAGACAGGGAAATCCGAAAACACTAAAGGGGTACATGAAAACCAAGTGGTTGAGAAGCTGTGGGAAACAACATAATATTCACAATTGGCTGGATCTGATTTTTTTTTTTACATTCTGATGTCGCCATTTTTTATGTCAATTAAGATTCAGATTTGTATAAATTAAAAAAATCTCAAAAGAAAAAGATTTTTGATAAGGCAAATTGCTATATTTTTTATAGTTCTTTTTATTATTCTATTATCTCAATTCTTAGGATTCTTTCAACGCCACAAAAATTTTGTACTATTTATTGATGTTAGGGTTATGTTGTATTCCTTGTCCTGGAATGCTGACGAAGTTTGTTTTTTGTGGTTGATGATTTAGGATGTAGATAGGGCCTGATTAAAAACAGTAATAATATTTGTAACTTCTAACGTTGGTTATGTTGGAGAAACTGGTACAATTTGCCTACGTGGTCGGAGTCAAGTTCCTAAATGTCAGGAGGAAATGAAAAGAACATAAAGTGGTGAGATTCAGCATCCACTATCGAGGCGTAATCTAACCTGAGAATCTAACTGAGAAATGGCATATTTTGTGACGATTGTCACTAAAGATTTCACTTAAGCCAGAAACAGCATGGGCAAAACTGCCAAAGTTACGCAGCTGCCAAACAACTAAATATTACTTTCAAGGTCGTTACTCCCACGTTTACAGTTAGAAACTACCTTTTGTCGCTTAAACAAGCTTGACATATTAAAAAATAACAACTAATTGTTATTTTCCAATTGTTTTTAGCTCTATTAAATAAAAAAGGGCAATTTTAATTCGAAAACTTTGCTTTTGTGGATAGGACATTGAATTTTTAAATTAGCACATTTATGGTAAATAACATTATTTTGAAGAAAATAGTAGAAATAATTAAAAGGTTTCAGGGTTATGTTTTTTCCGTTATGTTATAAACATGATATATAGTGAATTTAAAAGATATAGAGAGTAAAACCGTAGTAATAGCGATTATTTCCCTTATACTTCGTTTTTGCGACCTGGACAGCAATGGCAGTTCTCTTACATAAAAAAAACATTTAGCATTAATTTGGAGAAAAAAATATACTGTAGAGTTTCGAGAATTTCTTATATATTTAAAGATTTCTAGCAGATTCTGGCAAAGTAGCTGACTGTAGAAATACAAAGAATGTCGACTCACACAGATCAATTTAACTCTAACGTCACAGCGCAGACATCATCAAGAGAAAGTAGAAATAGAAGAAGAGAAAGTAGAAATAGAAGAAGAGAAAGTAGAAATAGAAGAAGAGAAAGTAGAAAGAGAAGAAGAGAAAGTAAAAGGAGAAGAAGAGAAAGTAGAAAGAGAAGAAAAGAAACTGGAAACAGAAGAAGAGAAAGTAGAAGCAGAAGAAGAGAAACGGGAAACAAACGAAGAGATAGCAAAGGAAGTCAAGAAGAAGAATAAGAGGAAGAATAAGAAGAAGAAGAAAAAAAAATTAGAGATACAAGAGGAAAGCGGCAAGTCGCCTCCGAAAGGAAAGACTAAGTCGTCCGCAGTCAAATGTGCAAGAGTCACCCTTATTGGTGATTCTCAAGCACGGGGTCTGAAGCCCCTGCTAGCGGCCCGCCTTCGCACAAGCGTTAAGGTGAGCTGCATCCCAGGTTGTGGGAATATGCAGGTAAGAGCTGAGGCCGAGAAGTCTCAGATTTCAGAGACTTCAGTCGTTGCCCTTATGGTAAGTGGCAACGACCTCTACCTCAGAGGAGGTAGGGTAGGCCCTACAGGTGAAATTATGAGGACAGTTATGGGCGCTGTCGACGACTGTGGACTGAAAACCCGCAGACGCGTCGTGGTGGGGATGCTCCCGAGGTGGGGTCCAAGCCGGACTGCCCGCTTGAGGAACATGTCGCTAAACAGGCGCCTTGCAGACCTCTGTACGGCTGAGGGTGTCTTTTTTGTGGACCCGTACGCCGTATTCTATGGTAGAAAAGACCTCTACCAAAGGGACGGGGTGCACCTCTCCTTTAAGGGCAAGGCGTTCCTAGCCAACCTCATCCAGGATGTCGTGGAGCGCAGCCAAAGGAGTGTCCGGCCCATTGGGAAGGCGGACGTACGCCAGTACGCCCGAGTCACTCCCCAAACAACCTTCTCGGAGGTTGTTAAAAATGGTGCCACCACGACAAACAAGAAGCCGGGAAACGGAAGAGTATAGGGGGTCCTACATTAGGGGACTCCCTGAAGGTTCTTCTGTTCAATGCGAGGTCAATCAGGAACAAATTTCCTGAGCTCCGTGGCCTCGTAGCGACGGAAGAACCCGAAATGGTAGCCATAACAGAATCGTGGATAAAAACCTCAAACCGAGACTTTGAAGGCGAATTCACGGTTCCTGGCTACCAACTCTTCCACAAAGATAGGCCAGACAGAGAGGGTGGCGGTGTAATGTTGTATGTCAAGGATACAATCAAATCTACGAACTCCAACGTTATATCTTACCACGAGCTCCTAGGCGTTGACCTAGAGATCGGTCCTGCCAAATACAGGACCCTGCTGCTTTACAGACCCCCTTCCCAACCTGTTGAGAAGGACAGGGAACTGTACCAGCTGCTGGGTGAGCTGGTTCAAGGCAGAGTGTGCATCGTTATGGGCGATTTCAACAGACAAGTTGACTGGGAAACCAGAGCAGCCTGTGGCGAGAGCGCGCTACTCCTGGAGTTCGCCAACAACGCGTTCCTCACTCAATGGGTCAGAGAACCGACGAGAGGAGACAATATCCTCGACTTGGTCTTCACCTCTGAGGATGATATCGTTGAGGATATCTCTGTAGGCGAAGAGCTCGGTGGCAGTGATCACCAGCTAGTTAGATTTAGCGTCAAGATCCCGAAGGTAAGGTCTGTTGCCAGTCAATTAAAGAAACTTGACTTGAGAAGAGCAGACTTTGCAAGCCTTCGAGCTGGACTGACTGACGTGAGGCTAGAAGTGTGCGATGCCGTTGAAGACTCGTGGAATAGTTTCAAAACCACATTCATGAGTCTTCAATCGCGTTTCATCCCTCTGAAATGCCCCCGTCTGTCTTCTGTTCAACCTAAGTGGTTTAATCGAGAAATCGGCCAACTGCTTAGGGAGAAGAGAAATGTGTACCGGCAATCGAAGATCTCGGGTGACTTTGACGAATACCGGAGGCTAGCCAGGAGAGTGAAGTCCAGCATAAGGGCGGCTAAGCGGTCTGAGGAACTCCGAGTGGCGAGACTCTGTAAAGGGAATCCCAAGGAGTTTTTTGGATATGTGAACAGCCGTAAACCAATCCGTCGAACGATTGGCCCTTTGAGGAATGAGGAGGGGACATTAAAGCATTCAGATGCAGAAAATGCTAACCTCCTCAACGACTACTTCTCTTCAGTGTTTACTGAAGAGTGTGGTCCTATTCCCCAGCCGACGGATTCCTACTCGGGGGAAAAGCTGGAGGCAATGGACTTCACCGAAGGAGAAATAAAGAAAAAGATCGCTGACCTAAAGACGAATAAGTCCCCTGGACCGGACGGGTTTCTACCTAAAGTGTTGAAGGAAGTGTGCGATGAAGTATCACGACATCTGTGCGCTAT
Source organism: Ceratothoa steindachneri (assembly GCA_963969495.1). Taxonomy (NCBI): domain Eukaryota; kingdom Metazoa; phylum Arthropoda; class Malacostraca; order Isopoda; family Cymothoidae; genus Ceratothoa; species Ceratothoa steindachneri. Next base: position 10,955,778 of record OZ018337.1, on the reverse strand, counting down.
CTTTAACATGTCAATCCGGACCGGATGCGTTCCTAGAGACTGGCGTGAGGCGGAGGTGACTCCTATCTTCAAGAAAGGAGACCGTAACCAACCGTCGAACTACCGACCTATCAGTCTGACTTCGATAGTCGGTAAACTCATGGAAAGCATCATGGTGGACAAAGTGACGTCGTATTTAGAGTCAAACCTGCTACTGAGGAGTTCCCAGCACGGCTTCCGAAGGCAACGGTCATGCCTGACGAACCTTGTGGAATTCTTCCACTTCGTTTTCAGTGAGCACGATCGGGACAAGGCGGTGGATGTGGTCTACCTAGACTTTCAGAAAGCCTTTGATAAGGTACCACACCGCCGCCTTCTCCGGAAAGTGCGAGCGCTTGGCATAGACGGAAAGGTAGCCGGCTGGATCGAGAACTGGCTAAGTGGCAGACGGCAACGGGTGGTGGTAAATGGACAGTCTTCTGAGTGGGTGCCCGTTACTAGCGGGGTGCCTCAAGGTTCTGTCCTGGGACCACTACTATTCATCATCTACGTCAACGACATGGACGGTGACATGGTTGCCAAGATTTCCAAATTTGCCGACGATACCAAGCTTGGTATGAACGTTGCAAAGGATGGAAATACTGCCCGCCTGCAGGAAGATCTTGGGAAGATTGGGGAGTGGTCGGACACGTGGCAAATGCCTTTTAACGTGGGAAAATGCAAAGTGATGCATATCGGCCACAGAAACCCCCAATCTCAGTATATCCTTAAGGGCACTGCTATTGAATCCACCGACACTGAGAAGGACTTGGGTGTAACAATCACTAGTGACCTCAAGTTCTCGAAACAGTGCATTGAGGCGGAGAAAAAGGCCCAAAGGATGCTAGGCTATATTAAGCGCCAGTTTGGTTATCGGAACCAGGAGATTGTACTGTGCCTGTACAACTCACTTGTCCGACCGCACCTGGAGTATGCCGTACAATTTTGGAGTCCTTCATTGCGAAAGGACATCGCGAGATTGGAACGCGTACAAGCCAGGGCAACCAAGCTGATTCCCTCTATCCGACATAAAAGTTATGAGGATAGACTAAGGGAGTTAGATCTGTTCTCACTGGAAACCCGTAGACTGCGTGGTCAGCTCATCGAAGTCTTCAAAATACTTCGAGGGTTCGACAATGTTGACTACCGGGATATTTTCACACTGAGTGAGAACAGAACGCGCAATCACGGCTTCAAACTTGAACTGAAGCGTTACAACCGCAATCTGTGTGGAAACTTTTTTACCTACAGTATCTGCGGTAAGTGGAACGCACTTCCAGTGGAAGTTGTCAACAGTGAATCTGTTGACCAGTTCAAGTCAAGACTAGACAAAGTCTTGAAAAGTGGCCGTTTATGGACGCAAAACAATTGAGCAGCCATGTGCCCGCTCAATTGCTAGTCCAAAGGTACCCTCTTTGAATGGACCGTAAGGTCTCCTAGGGTACTTACTTTCCTTGTTACTCCTTGTTACTCGTTATTGAAACAAGCATTCGCTACACGTAGCATTAAGAGGTTGTAAGCATCCGATCAACGCATTTTGCTATGTCTACGGCGAATTTACTCAAACGACAGCGAAAAAGTACTCTGCAGAGTTATGCTAAAGTGTGTAGGGTCTACAAGGCATAATTCGGCATGTCAGTAAGAGATCAAGACAAACCTTGGGCCCCTTATTTTGCCGGCGAGCTTTGCGAAAAAACTCTGGAAGGTAATATATATGTATAAATATAATGTGTTTTTTATTTGATACTTGATTTATTTTAACATGTCTAATAACACTACGTGAAAAGGATTTGTATATTTATACTTATGTTTTCATTTTTTTTTTGCAGGATGGTACAGAGGAGAAAAGAGAGATATGAAGTTCGCAATCCCACGAATTAGGAGGGAACCAACTGACCACTCAAGAAATTGTTTCTTCTCCATGGTGAACCCTTCGAAACGTCGGGCAGGCAAAAAGGACCTTCAGTCATCTATTGTGCCAGAGACACACAGTTCTGAACTTCCCGTACCCACTCCTCCAAAAGAGAGAGCGGCAGTTTTTAGAAAGCAAAATCAGTTCAGAAGAGGATGAAGGCATTGATTCAGGTTACAAAGGTGCAACTGAGGAGAGAACCCCATAGTACCCCAACCAACAATATTTCGCCAACCTTGCCAGAGGACATTGTCTCGCAAGACCAATGCTGAGTTTTTAACTTCGAGACTCAAACAGTGGGATTTGTTAGATGAAAGTGTGCGAATAGCAGGTCAAAGAAAGCTTCACTAGTGTTTTTCAAGCTTTTTTACACCTCAAGATGAGCTTTACTTTTGTCACAATGCGACTGGTCTGTTGTGGATATTGGAATCGCCTTTAACCCCCAACAAGTGGCGCAGCTTCATCGACAGCTCCTCCAGGAGGCTCAAAGCAGTGCTGCTCATAACGGGAACATGTATCCATCTCTTATCCTTGCTCACTTGGTCAGGCTCGAAGAGGAATACAACAGTGTCAAGATCTTTCTAGATGATTTGAAATAGGAAAAGTACGGTTGGGAGTTTATGAAAGACATCAAAATGGTGGGTTTCTTGATGAGTCCACAGGGCGGCTGTACCAAGTTTCCTTGTTATCTGTGCTTTAGGTTTTATTTACTTTAGTGCAAATCATTTTTACGTACATTATGTGTTGACAGCTAGATACAAGGAGCTACAACTGGAACGGAATCTGCATAACTCAAATAAAATTCATTAAAACACAATAAAATTTCTGCAGAACGTTTTATAAGGAAAAAACCTACATTGACCTATTTATTATAAGTAAAAGAGGACTTAACCTTTTTTTCTGATGTGTGGATACAGATTTTATCCTTTTCCAAGCACCAACAGTAATCTGTTGGGTCTGAGTCAGTTATGGTACTCTCTTTCTAGTTTTACAGGCTCGTTAAGTGATCATCAGCTTCCTCACGGGAATGCTCTCCTGTAATCATCCTACTTTGCATTCCAGAAGTCTTTTCTTGGGATAACTGGGACTGAGATAGGGGCAGTTGCAATAGTGATCATCATGGGCTGATGATCACTTGATGTTAAAGGCCCTGGAGAGATAAGTTGTTAAAAAGGGAAGTTAGGGTTCGTTAGCACGACGTTAGGTTTGGTGGCTGACCCTGGTTCGAAAAACGTATAAAGGTCCGGTCGAATGCGCTCCGCAACGCCCCTTCTAGTTAATAGATCTAGTAGTCTATCTCTTGTGGTTGTAGATGAGTATCCCGCTGCTCTATTCCTGGCGTTAAGGTCCCCAGCTAATAGTACTGGGTGCTCTTTTGTGAAAAGAGTGTATAGGTCATAAAAAGGAAGATATGACCTGCAAGGTACCTGGTACCCCGTGCTTAGTTCTATGTCACCCATAAAGCACTTGAAAAAACATGGAACGTGACAAGTAGTAAACGATGCAGATAGTTTTTATCACATTTGTGGCGCCTTCACTCCTAGAAGCGGCAAGAAACCAATCACAAAAGCTTTTAGACTAAACTACAAAATTTACTTCCAATATCCTTTGAGTGACCAAGACATGAAATAGACACCTCATAAAGATTTTAAGTATTGTGTCAACCACCTGAGTGAGTGGATATGTGTTAAACGAAGCTCATGAATGCCATTTGCTGTACCAATCATATTGCGTGCACCAGAAAACCACAGCAGTAACTGCTACTTCTGTATCACAAACATCAGGGGAATAGCCATCAAACACGAGGCAAGGTGCAGTACCCTAATATTGCTTCTGCAATATTGCTTCTAAAGTTTAGAAGCTGGCATATTGCTAGAAAGTCTGAAATATTAATTTAATTCAAAATTATGCAATCTGACAAGTTTAGTTCACCTCTCTGTATGTACCTTGCTAACAAATGTCAGACATTTTACAGCTTAAGGCAGCTGGTCCTGGGAGAATAGAAATAAAAGGAAAGAGGCCAAATAACTCCTTTGTGTTGTTTGTTTTTTCTGAGCAAAATTAGAGAGCAAGATTCAGTTATTCTTCTTCTGAAAATATGATGAAATTATAAAATTTTAACAGCCTTCTTTGCTTAAGTCTCCTTAAGGAATTAGATAGGGGTTAGAGAAAGTAAAAAGGGTGAACTTTTTAAAAAAATAGTAAGAACATTAGCAGACTAAATCCATTTCAGGGTGAAATTATCGAAATCGTAATTGTGTGAAAGGCAGATATGCAAAGATGCTGTTGAATTTCAACACTTCCTAAATTAATAAAAGAGATAAGATTCGCAAAAGCTCTGTAGAAACAATGGCAATCAAGGCAGTAGCAGGTACCACTAATTTTGTGCAGGCAAAAATTATAATACTTATTTACTTAAGAGACTATAATTTGTATTGATTTTGTCGGATAACTTAGAGGATTTTTTAAAAGAAATGAAAAACAATAGGTTAAAATATCGTAAAATTGTCACCTTTGTTTTATGCTTATCAATTGGATATGGATCCTTTGTGAAAAGGAGGCAATGGCTAAAAAAAGTCGCATACCCTCCTGTTCTCTAATGCAATGCTCTTGTTTTACTTTCTCGCCATATAAAATTATGGAAGAAGCCAACCCAGCACCTACCCACACGAATTGCTCTGATGCTTCTGCGTGACCAATAGGAATTTCCGATTGAGCTTCCTGCTCATGCTGAATTGATTAAGAGAGTAAAATGAATATTTGTCTCTTCTTCCCAGAGAATGGTGTTATTATTCTCTTTTCTCTTTCCCGAAAGATGGAAAATTGACTGGTAACGAAACTCATTTCCCAATTGGGGATAACCTAACTTCCATGATTAGGGGAGTAACAAAAACAGTTTGTAGAGAAAGATAGATATTCGATCGTTTCAGTGTAGTTAAGTTGACAGAGTTTATCCATCCTCAACAAGTTTTTTGAATATCCTACCTATGAGACCTTACGTCTCCCCCTTGTATCCATGTTATAGTTAGTCTGCACTTATGAAAATAATCTGTATCTCAATTTAATACACTTTCTAGTACAATTTTTTCACATAAGGAGCAGCTGCCCTTTGCAAAACAAGGTCTGTTGACAAAAAGTCGCATGCTCTCACTTACCAGATAAAAGAAATTCAATAATTTTTGGACTAACCGTAGGAGGACTTTGGCAATTATATCAATCGAAAGAAAATGTAAAACATCATAAGAGTTTCAAATTTCGTCAGAATCAGCCGAATAGTTATGATGTCATTTCCAAAACAATGTAATTCCCGGGCTAACCTTAGAGGAGCTTGGCAATAAAATTCTTCAAAATGGAATCTAAAACAACATATGTAAAGGTTTTAAATTTAGTTAAAATCGGCTGAATAGTTACAATGTTATTACCGAAAAAATTAAAAGCAAAACGGGGAACGACTTACCGAGCGATATTTTGAGATATAGAGTCGCCCGCACCTAGACTCGTACGCGATTAAAATTGCTTCAAGCTGTTCCATCTCAAAACTTTTAAACTAACGTGACCAATGGCGATTTGAGAATACTCGGCCCAAATGGGTACATATTTTTCAGAATGTTCTCAAAGTTTCTCCGTGATCTTTTTTATAGGAATTGTAATCCACAAGAAATCACTTGGAGTCTTTCAACAAATGCCTTGGAGTAAAGGTTTCTCAATGGGTGAAGAAAATACTATCGTACATCTCCAATATACTCTTTTGTTTAATAAACCCTATCGAAAATCACTGATTTACATAGGCGTCCGAGCACACTTGAGAATAAATCTGTATCGATTCACTTCGCCATTTTAAATTTTAACACTACTGTTGTTTCTCTGTTACTGTAAGTATATTAAGTTAACATTCATCCAACACAACACTGCTTAAGTCCTCAATACATAATTTTTATCCACAACGTTTTATAGTGTACGTGATATACTTTTGGTTTGAATTTCAACTTTGACTTTTGTATCATCTCCACTTTCCTTGAAGAGATGAAAGCTGCAATGCTACATGTCGTGTTAGACCACTCTATACTATACACTACTACTATATTATGTGGCGGAGGGGTGACTTAATCACCTTCTGCAACTCAAACCATTGAAGGATTGTTCGCAAGGATTAACGATCAACCAGGATATTAAACTCATGGTGCTGCGTTTCAGATCCTTAAAAAATTAAGCTGAGTGCAAAAATGGTTGGTGAGATTTATTTGAAAAGACCGACAGTATCGTTCAAGTTTAGTTAAAGATGAAACAACAAAAATATAATTTTTACAAATATCAAAATAATAATAAAAATAGGCAAAAGGGAATTATTTAAAATGGAATAATCTCTTGATAATTATGATGAGGATCGATTCTCAAATAAAATTAATTAATTAGCGTTACTATGCTCAGATCAAAAGCGGGAACTTGACAATACTAATAATTGAGAGGGTTTCAACCTTACGGGTCCGTCACTTCGATGAAAATCTTGCGTGTGATGAGGCAAGTGGGACACGATTCTGATGAGGCAAGTGAAGCTCGATTCGTTTAAGGCAAACAGGGCAAGATCTTATCTAAACTCCCGAGGAATAGTGATGAAAACAGCTAATCTTCAAGGATTACGTTCGTCGAGGAAATGTCGGATTACTCGCAATTCCGCTGGGAGAGGAAACTTCTTTTCCTCAAAGGTAATAGATGGAAATTTTCTTCGCATCGATTAAACGAAGGGAGAATGTCGCACTACTTGAATGTATTGGCGTTCACAAAAGCTATTAATTAACTGGTGTAGAATCACATGTGAGAAAGTCTTGCTGTCTGATGAATGCTCACAGGACTTCAGCTCGATACGAAGAGAACGAAATTGAGGTGCGTACAGGACTCACCGATCTAAAGGGGGAAATGGGTATTCGGAGAAGTTAGTTCTGCGACGGTGTTCACACAGACTATAGCATATATCCATAGGAGTGTAAATATATTGCACACATTTTAGAGAGGTTTTAATAATAATAATTATCAAAAGTGTGCGTGTCGTAATTTTGTAAAATTTTTTGCCTTGAAAGTTCAAAGTTTATCACCATAAATTCGTTTTTATAGAGCACTAGACAATAAACAAGCAATAAAATTAAATTACGTTCTCCTTCCAATTCTTAAGAATAAAGACCCTATGTTCCTTTATTTACACACAGTAATTGCATTGATAAATTTTAATTCGTATTGTGAGACTGTCGCATCGTTTAATTAGATATAAAACATTTTTTTGTAAATTTACTTGTAGATAATTTCCAATAAATTGAATTATATTTATTTAGGAGTAAATTCATCAAAATTACTTAACTATATTTTCAAAAGAAGACTATAAATTTAGAACACTGTTATGGATTAGTGTACCAATGTATGGTTACTTTACCAGTTACACAATCAGCGGAAGGTTTAACAGTAAAGCCCGTCAACTCTTGTCTAGTAACTACTGATTCGAACTTAGCTCACAATCCGTCACTGTCTAGATAGATCCTGACAATACTCTCTTTGCAGGTGGTCTTGGATTTCCGAGAGTTTATGTAAAATAATATTTATAAATCTTATATGAATTCTTACTAAAAGTGAAATAAACATATCTTGATTTATGATTTTTCTTAGTCCGAGTTTTAATAATCATCTTAAATTCACATAGGTATATGCATGTTAATATCACATCACATTTATTTGTACATTACCACTGAGCACAAAGTATAAATAATTTTTTCCTTCAATACTGTATTGGCTGCAGATATTTTGACTCAACTTTCCTAATATAATTATCATTATTCGATTCAAATACGTTTAATCAAAATTCAAGGGTGTGAATATAAAAAATTGTGTTTGCTGTAAACGGGTTTAAATGACCTTATATAATTTTACAATACTGAATTCGTAAATGATATTGGTTTTCTTCAAATAAATTAGGACTCTGTTTTGGCCAATAATTTTGTCTAATATTATCACCAAATTGATCGAGTTTTTAGCTTAGACATTTTAACTGCAATTAATAAAATAAGAGACTCTTGGCAAATTAAAAGTTGTGACCTAATAATTCTATTCCTAAAAGCAATATAAAAAATGCCTATTAAGGAAAGAAGGAACTTTATTGTTGCTATCTGTGTGTTTTTCTTCAAACGCCTCTCGCTTCAAGTAGCAGCATATTGATAAACTAGAATATATTGTATCTCTCAACCATTATTTTGATATGTTGCTGAAATCGTTCACCGGTTCTTCACTTTAAATCCCGCAATTTATAGGAAATTATTCAAAAGTGTATCGAAAAATGTGCATTTTTATGGATAAGAAAAACCATTGAGATGTGAAAGCTTCCATCAAACTTCAACAACGCACTCCTATTCTAGACTTCTGAGGTTAGTAAGAAAATCATTGAAAACTGATTGGAATTCCTGCCAGACATTCTTCTCGGTTAGATTCATTATCCTTTCAAAATAGATATTCCATGTAAATGTTCGAATTTAAGACCATCGAAACCCTCTGCATTTTGTTGAGTTTCCGAGAATATTTACTAAAGCGATGGAAGTGCGTTTCGTTTCTCTTGGCATGCAAGCGTGTTGTCTCGGACAACATTCCTAGACATAATAAAGCTATAATTAATTACTCCTGAGTTTAATTAAATAGGTACTAAACAAGCAATGGCATGTTTCCGATTTGGCATCTTACTTTAATGCTAGAAAATAAGTTGCTTGCAAAAGCGGAAGGAACTGGGAAAATGACGCTAATTATTAATGAGGTAAGAACAAAGAACGCTAGGTTATTTACCCCATAGCTGCCTATTAATGTATCTTTCCGTTTCACGATCTAGGTTTCCTAGACAGTTCCTTTGTTTTCACGCCATTATATTGGCAGAAAGGTAATTAATAATATGGATAAATAATTTAATAAACAAAATATGACTTACCGAGCAGTCACTAGTAAACAAAAGATTTGTGAGATTTTTTAAGTCAGTATAAAAAAAGACTCGTTTTTTTTAATTAATTAAGAATTTGCTGAAGCAAATTTCTTAATACAAAGATGAATAAGACATGCATGCAAATATAAATAAGACATGCATAGAATGATAGGTAAAGAGAGAAATATAGTTACAAAAATTCATTGCCGGATGCTGATTGGTGATTCTTATAGAAACCTTTGCGGAACATCGCAATATCACAGACTAGCCAAAAATATTACCTAAGCTGCATTTCATGAAGCCGATGTGTGATTTTCTAAGAAAAAAATTAGTGGCTAAAAAAAGGATGAAAATAATGTTATAGGAATAAAGAAAGCGTCACTAACTAAATAAATTAAGAATGGGATTATTTGAGTATTTGAATAATAATTTCATCTTAGTTTGGTTATGACTTATGTTTTTTATCAAAGTTATTTCTAATCATTCTTTTATAATACCCAAAAACAAAATGGTGAAGTTCCGAAAAAAATATAAGTATCGAAATTTTTGGAATATTTTAAACCCCAAAGAATTACAAATGGTGAAGTTCAGAAAATTTACTTTTATATAGCTACTTCTTCTCTACTCTATAATTCTATATTTTAGAAAAGCGATATTCTCAAAGGGGGAAATTTAGTTTAGAGTTACTTTTTAAAATTATTATAATTGGCGAAGTTCAGAAAATTTATAAAAATTTAGCCATGGCTGCTTTTTTTAAGATTTTAATCTTTGTAGCGAAGTGCCAACTCCCTTGTAGGGGGGAGGGGGATGGCGAAGCAAATGCCCGGACTTTTTATAATTAAGTTTGGACAAAAGATATTTTAAAGACCATATTTACATATTTAAGTTTTATGTGCCCATGAATTTTATGAGCTAAACATTTTCCGCACAAAAGGTTTTCCCAAATAGTTTAATGATGTATAAAAACAAATTACAATTATTATACATATATGCAATACAGATGCAAACAAAAATTAATAAATATTAAATTTTTAGGGGAAAAAGGAATATGAATAGAAGTAATTTACATAACGGGTAACTAAAATGTTTCGGCATTTTATAAAACGACAAAAGAAACAAGACAATTGCGCGAACTTTTGTTGTTACAAAATAATTACTAGCAATTTCGGAGAACTTTCCGAGCAAAATATGTAAAAGTTTATTCCTGACTTGAATAAAACTGCTTCCACTTTCAAGGAAATTGATATTGCTCTGAGTGTAGCCTTGTCCTAAATTCTTTTTTTCTTACTCGGAAGTTTTCCAAGTTAATTACTACTCTGAAAGAGCACTGTCTGAGAGTATGGTGGAATATGCTACAGCTCCATACCTACAATAGATATTTACTATATCCTTCACTACAATTACGATGTGTAGTGGTCTGATATTTTGGGCTCTAGTATCAAATTTCCGATCTATTTAATTAAGCTACTCACATTCCGTGAGATGACAAATTGATTCAAACCTTTTGTTATCTTGTTATTGTTCATCCCAAACTTTCTCCACTCGCACACATCCCTTAAAATTTATAGGTATAGTTTGTTTTTCAAAACACCCCTTTCAACACCTTTTATAAACATTTTTAACATCTTCTTGATTTTTTAATAATACAGAATTTTTAAACACCCTGAAACCTATTTTTTCAACTTACTTTACTTTTTTTCAAATTATTGTTTAAAGCTCGCTCCCCTCGCAAATAGTCTACATTTGAACTTTTAATTTTTTGAAGTTTTTTTTCTATAGATTCAATATTATCATTATCATTATCATTTTTTAGATTTTCATCTGTTCCATAGTTTCCTCATTAGATAAAATAGTATTTGTTTTTAATTCATTTTCGTCAATTTCATCAATATTATCGGTTTTTTTTTGTAATTTCAACACCTTCAGTTAATTTGTTAAAATAATATTCTCATTTTTTTGTTTTCATTGTTATTTATATTCGTATTTGTAGTTGGTTTTTGAAAAGACGCTTTTCAACACTCTTTGTTAACCTTTTTAACGATTTTAATCCTTTGATTTTTGAAAAAACATATAAAGTTACTTGTCTACTAAGCCAAAAAATATTTAATAATTTTCAAAAATTCCCGAACTTAAAATATAGAGTTAAGGATATATATATATATATATATATATATATATATATATATATATATATATATGTACACAGGTGTATATCGACAGCTTTAGGTTGATCGAAGTTTAACGTCATTTGCAAAAATGTATTAGAAAATTACTCACAATTGAACGCCACCACACCAAAATGGCTTAGTTTTCATTCATTTATTGTTTGGATCTATTTTTTGCGAAGCTCCTTGAGCGTAACAACGACGGAAGATAGAGAAATAGCCCTCAAACTCATGTGATTCTTAATTTTTAAGCCTTTTCTGAAAATCAGAGGAATGTTTCCTCTTTAAATTCTTTAAGAACCATTTTTTTGTTAAAAATTGTCTTAAAATGATAAAAATGTTAAGTTATAATAAAATAGTTATTATTATTTTTATATTATTATTGATATAGAAATCTTACCTCTTTGCACTATTTTTACTTTTAGAGCAAATCACAGCTCTTAATTCCCACAGTTCCAATCACAGTAGGATTTATTAAAGGCAGTAGGCGTCTTATGAAGATTTAAGATAAATATAACTTTCATTTTTTATTCGAAACCATAAGACTAATTTTTTTTAATATTATTTATGAGGATGGATAAATAAGAAAGAAGAAAAATTAAAATATATTTTAAAATTTGAAAATCAAGGTATAAATAAAAGGATGTTTCATATATGCAACAATAAGTTCTTGCAAAATCACTTTAAATAGTTTTGTGAAAAGCTTCATATCTTTGGTGCAAAGATCTACACTAAATTTCCTTAATCTTTTTTCATTAATTAATTGAAAAACAATTCACACCAGCATGTTTTGGTTTAATATTAGATATCAACCTTAACACCTTTTAGCTACAATCAAGCTTGATTTATTAATAAATACGTCTATTGATCGGAGTTTCATTATCGACCCGTACAAGTTCTTCATCGTATTCTTATTTTCTGAGAACATTTTACCTTTCTTCAAACTTCAATGAATGGTAAAAGAAGTGCATGAAAATACTCTAAACTTTCTAATTTTCACGGAAAATATAATAAAAAAAATCATATTGGCTAAAATGCTTATGTTTCTCTACATGTTGAAATATAGCTATTTTTAAAAATGAGTAAGTAATAGTTTGTTTACTAAGAAAATTGTCAAAGGTAGAATTAATGATCATAAGCTAGAATAAATCAACTTTAGTATTTCACAAATTAAATTCGAAAAACAAAGACGTCGTGCGCCTTCTCTGTGATCTTTCTTAGCCAGGGCAGAGTTTTTTAGGACAAGATGGCCTCTTAATCCGTCGCGGTGAGCCAGTAACTCGGCGCTAACCCCACCAGTGGGATCTTCTTGTTATTCCAAGACACGACGCCGAAAATCATCAACCGTGAAGGATTTTCATGACTCGTCAAGTTGTTGAGAAGGCGGAGGCAGCGATACGGACGTTTATCTCGCATACGTTCGGTGAACAGAGGCCTTTTCCCAGACTGCAAACTCTTGCTGCCCTCCTTTTTGGCGGACCTGGTCATTGTAGCCCCAAGATGTGATTCTACTTTGCAAGGACGGTCATTTTAAGCTTCGGAGCATTTTCGAATGCATTTCTCGCAGACAAACGGATGACACCTTGTGGTCGCCTGAACAATATCGATCTTTGAGATTTTACCTCTTTTTGAGCCTGTGTGCAACTCTTTGGACTGTCATCCGGCTGAGATGGAGCGGCTTGTGGATGTCGTACTTGTTGTGGCCTGCGCACAAGAGAGCGGAAAATTTGGTTCCTTTTACTTCCTTTTCGAGACCACTGCACACAATGGAATAAATGTTTTAATGTCACATGCTGGAAAGGAGTAGTAGTTTAAATGTATTTGACGGAACCTTTTTCTTGCAGAGAGGAAAACCTCTCGAAGATAGAAAAAACTGTGTATAAAATAATTTTCAAAAACTAGAAATAATGCTCTTATGTAACAAAATTCCAAATTTCTGGAAATTCGTATAAATTGATACAAGGAAGACTTCTCCATTTTGCCAGCACCAATATTAGTTTTATAGTATCTTTAAAAGAAAATTCTATATAAAAAAATGCTGATGCAGAGAATCTTAAAACAAAAACAAGTAGGTTAATCAGTTACTTACTCGTCTCACGACGCTATGCTGAAGCATTAGATAGTTCTCGATAATTATCAACAACCCGGAATTTGCTCTGCAAAATACAGCCAGAGCCAAACCTTCAGAGCAATGATAGGCCTGCTATGCGCAAAGGTGGTATTGATTTTGATAAACCGATGAGAGAAACCTAACCTCTGGTGTATAAATTAGGTCCACAAAGTATAGAAAGCGATGAGAATAATCAAGGGTTGAGTCTGTGCTATGACTTGAAAGGAGGAGTCCCTTAGTTGGAGTAGAGAAGTCTTTACTCCACTCTTAAGAGTAACGTCGCTGAGATGGCGCAATAACTACTTTGGCCAAGTATGGATTTAAATCCTATTTGTGAACATAAATTCCTAAAGCCATTGCTAGAGACAGAATTTGCAGAAATTTAAGCTGTTTTTATTTCTTGGGGAATTGGTTTAGGGTTACCTCACCTGTATTTGAGCGGTGAGGGTACGTTTAGGGCTCACGTTTCAGACCGTCTTATTAAATAAATGGGAGTGATTTTTGTTTGAATGAGGCGATTGTATTTTTTATCTCTCCCAGGGTGATTAATGCTTCTATTTCCCTTGTGCTCGTCTACACTCTTATCCACAGTCCTTAGTGGTGTTATCCTTTCTCTATTTCTCCTTAGGATTTCGTTAACTATTTCCTCTGTTTCCCTGTCAAATCTCTCATTATCTTCTTCTTCTATAGTGTATATTTTTCTCCAACATTCTCTAAACTCCTTTTCTCTTTCTGACTTGCTTCTCAGGTATCCATTTTGTCACTCTTTTTTTATCTCTAGGTGGTTTTCCCTTTACTTATTTTTATCAATCTGCAGGCCTAGCTTGCGTTTTCTGTGTGGTCTATTTTGTTTGTAAACTCTTTCCATTTTACTTCTTGGAAAATGGAAAGACCATTTCTTCTTTCAGTCTTTTTAAGTCCTTATTTCTTTGTCTGTTTGTTTTGTAAATACTTATTTCAGAGTATTTTTCTTTGATTCGCCTTGTCTTTCTCTTCATTTCGTTTGTACACTTTGGATGTGGGAGAGTTTTGTATTTAATTTTCGGTACATTTAGTTCGTCTCCCTTTTGTATATTTTCTATTAGATTACTCGTTATTTCCTCTATTTATTCGATGTTTTGTCCGTCTAGATCTGGCTGATTATAATTATTTAACATGGTCGTATATGTTTCCCAATTTGCCTTCCAGTAGGCTTTTCCGGGCTTGATTGGCACTTTTATCGGGTTTGGAATTATAATCACCAAAACTCTGTTATGATCACTACAGGCTATGAGAATCAGCTCCATGTAAATATTATATGGGACGTTCATTATTATGTGTGGTTTGGTTGAGGTTTGACTGGTAATATATGTCGGAAAGTCGGGGCCTACTCATTTTAGTATTTTTCTGTCCATTAGTAGTTCCAAGTTCCGTCCAGTGTTGTTTATTGAGCGGTACCCCGATTCCGGAATCCTGGCTTCGAGGTCACCCGGAAGAACTTGTTCTTGTGTAATAGTTCCATTACCGAGTGTAGTGGTATGTACGGGCTGTGGGATGGTTGTTAGGATGCCACTATCGTAATCGGGGTGTATTCCATTTCAATAGTTGTGGCTGCGTATGCCTCGTCAACTTCCTGTTCTTGCGTGTATTTTAAATTTCTTTTTATTTCGATGGCTGTTCCCTCGCATCGCTTCTCTCTGGGATTTTTCTTTATAATGTGATAATTGTATAATTTAATTGACTCGTCATCTTTGAATCCGTGTTCGGAGATGTTGATGACGTCGGGGCGATTTTTCTGAATATATTTCCATATTGTTCCCGCTTTTGATTTCCATCCGTCAGTGTTCAAATAAAGTATCGTTAGTTTAGTTGTCTCGTTATTCATTATGTCTCATTTATCTTGTTTTTTTAATTCTTTGTTTTAGGGGTTTTCCATTTGCCGTTTGATATTTTCTTGAATGTATCCTTCTTGATAATTTTGACCTCGTTGGGGAAGATCCTTATTTTTTTTCCTCTATTAGTTTTCGGATAGTCCTTTCATCATGGTATGTGATATAATTCCATTTACAGGTACCTCTTTCGATACCTTAATTTATATCTTTAATTTTGGTAACTTTGGGTAGGGAAAAGGCCTCTTTTCCCAAGGTCTTAAGTTTAAAGTGTTTTGATTGGTAGCGACAGCCTTTCTTACTCTCCGTGGGCAATGCGAACCGTATTGGGCAATGTTTTGTACGTGAGCGATCAAGATACATTGTAGAATGTCTAGCCCCGTTCCTTCATTAACATGGATGTTAATTTTAGGATTATATGTGTCCTTTATTGATTTTACCATAGCTTGTGCTAAGCTGGCGTATTTCTGATTAATCTTTAATGCTGTTTCTTTCTTCTGCTTTTGTTCTTTCTTGATTATAATTTCTTTTCACTTTGGGCAGTTAACTGCCATTGTCCTATGTGGACCTTGGCAGTTAACGCATCTCTCTTTACTCTCTGTGCATTCCCTGAATGTGTGATTGTTACCTCCGCATTCTGAGCATAGTTTATGTCCTTATTTGGGCAGTTTTTTGGCACATGCTCCTCAATGGCATAGCATTGGATGCAGGTTTGTATGTTTACAAATCTTTCTTTTTCCATATTTTCATGGTGTATTCTCATTCCGAAGACTAGGATCTCGTTGCTGGTTACCTTATTATCCATCTCCGCTCTGGCGGAAATAAATTAGAACACGTGCGTTTGGTGTCCAAATTTGATGATTTCTGCGATCTTCAGATGATGCTTCTCCATTTCGATCTCCTGTTTTGTATGGGTTCCCAAATAGAGGTCTACTTTTGGACAGACGAAACAGCGGTAGGCCAGGAGTTGTGGTGGCATTTTTTGGGCTAGTTCGATCTTCCTTAGAGCCTTGAGTCGGTTGAGCGCCACCTGGTGTTCTATGTCATTCTATTTATGACATAGGGCTAAGTAGCCGTTGGTGACCTCTATTAATTTAGTAAGGGCAATCTTCACTTGAGTGTAAAGAGTCCTTATTATTACTCCTCTTTTTAGTTCTTGTGCTCTGGTTTCGATTCCCAGTCGGAGTCTTCTATACTCCATATTGATTTCCATGTTGGTGTTTTGTTTTGGTCTCTCTCCCTTCATTTTTGCTTCGCCTCCACTAGTTTAGGTCTCATAGATAAGATGCTAATGGACCCGGGTCGGCTTCTATCGAGGCGGTTATATGTCCATTGTCCTAGGACTACTTTGATATGGGTATCTGGAAGCGGACTATTCCTCAGACCTTCCTCCTCTCGTGCCCTCAATTATGCAATAGCATGTACATTGCATAGTTGAGACGAGGTTTAAATTACAGAGTCCAATAGTCAAGGCATTGTACCCAGGTTGGGCGCTGGGGGTGGGAAATTAGGCAGTCATTATGATCAATAGGATGTGCCTAATAAAAATTATTTATTTTCTCTTTTTTATTACCTCCCAAATGGAAGGATTTTTGGTGTGGTAGAGAAAAGGTGTAGGAGACAATATATGAAATTAAAATGAAAAATGAGAATGAGGATAGGGGTGAGGTGGAAATGTTCTTCTATCTGGAAATCTTCTTTTTACGAGTGTGAATTTTTCTTCCAGAATTAGAGATGTACTTCTTAGTGACCTTCTTCCTATTTAAACTTCCAACCTCTGCGGTGAAAATTCTCTAAGCAGGAAAGGGTGGAGATGTTTTCGGTGATTGGTTTACTGAGCGTGAGTAATCCAGGAAAAAGGCGATCTAAGCGGTGAATTCAAACGGATTTTAGCGGATATTTATTCCCCCTCGCTTAAACGATTTGTCAAGGGAACGGGCCACTCCTGTGTAAACGGAATTTGGAAACAACTTTAAGTTTCTATTCCAGCCTGTAATAGTCTGGATGATGATATCTGGCCGAGCATACAAAAGCTGCTCCACGTGGGAACTGTTCCATCAAGAGATCTTCCGCATAAAACAAACTATCGTAAACAACGGTAAACAGTACAGCATAATCGAAAAACAACTCCAATCATTCTTATGAGTTCAATTCAAAGACACGGATCAAACATAAAGTAACCAGGAAGCAGTAAATAATAGTAAACTGTACTATATAAATCAAATGTCATCGGCCTACAAAATAGAAGAAAAATAATCAAGGAGATTGCTAAACGTAACATCAAAGTTATGAAGCAAACGGACAAGATTCAGATCATTATATATTAAAAATGACAAAAGTTAACAATCTCATTATGAAAAACAGCATCTGCCAAAATTCTTCGATCCTAAGTCTACGAACATAGTTTACGAGTTTACCTGCTCGAATGAACACTGTAGGCTTCAACACAACTCAAAATATGTTGGCATGGCTACCACCACACTTTCTATGCGTTTAACAATGCATAGGCAACATGGAGCCACCAAAATCATATGGAGACCGTGCATAATATCAGTTCAACGAGGGACATATTACTCCATAAAACAACGATCAAAACAAAAGAGGGAATTAAAGCTAAACTGAACACCTTAGAAGCCATCTTAATTAGCAAAGAAACGCCAGCCATAAACATACAGACTACGACCCGAAATCTAACTTCAAAGTTGTTTTAAAATTCCGCTTAAAGAGAAAAAGCCCTTTTCGTTGACACATCGTTTAAGCGTAGACGAATAAATATCCCCTAAAGTCCGTTTTCTTCTCATTCTGGAGTACTAGTAGACAAGTATGTAAGTGTTGAGTAGATTGAGTCGTGTTTGGTCGTGGCAAATGACGAAATGTTAAGTGTAAAGACTGAAGACGACCTTGCCAGACACTCTTTTTCGGAAGGAAAAGGAGAAATTATGCAAAAAAAGAATAAAGAATTACCAGGAATAAAGAGGAGTATCGCTACGAAAAAGGAGCCATGGGGCCACCCGCCATGGACGTCAAACGAATCCCCCTCGGCAACATCAGTGGGACGATAAAGCCAAGCCGGTAAACAGTCAGGAGACTATCTTTGGCCCGCCTAATGTAGCCCTCCTAAAAAGAATAGAGATGCCCTACGGCTGGGCAGAACTATCTTGGACTCTCGAGGACGTCGAGAAGATCGTTTCCGATTAAGCTAAAGAGTAACTTCGGAAGATTGGACTTGAAGCTTCCATCACCCACGAAATCATGATTCGTCGAACAGTCATCCTTAGAAAGCTCAACCCCTTCTTTAAGGATAACAGCTGTAAATATATCAAGGCCGAGCTTTCTAAGTACCAAAAATGGGCGAAAATTTACAAGGTGGAAAAGTTCGGTAAAAATATAGTAAAAGTTATCTTCCCATGCACTGAGATGGCGAAAAGAGCCATGAAGGAGGGACTCCTGGGCTTCTACCTCCAAGTAGCCCCAGAGCAAATAGAAGCGGAAGAGTACGTCCAAATAGAAACTTGCTTCAGATGCCTAGCAGTAGAAAAACACCCGACGAGGTAATGTCTAGCGACCAAGGTCACAAACTCTGTTTGTTCCAAACCAGAACACGGATGGAAGGAGTGTGGCTCAAAAAAAACACGCTGTATAAACTGCGTAGGGGACTACAGGGCCTTGGCCATGAGGTCTCCCGTCCACAAAGAGGCAATCTGGGCAAAACAAGAACAGTCGAAAAAAGAAAAGGAGGCAAAGGAAAAGAATTACGCGAAGGCAGCAGCGGCTACAAGAACAACAGTAACCAAAACAACGGCACCAAAGCTGCTGATGCCAAGTGAGTGTAAAGAAATAATGACCATGGTCATCGACTCAAACTTGGCAAACCTAGCCAACACCGGCACTTTTTCTGAAGAACTAAACCAACTACTACAGAAAAACGGTTCAAGAAAAAACTGTGGTTTCCGCCCAATCTCCCCTCACAGAAAGTGCTAAAAATACAATTTGTGGAAGACCCACAATAAAACGACACGACCAAAGAAGATGAAAACGAACCAGCCGACAAAAACAACAGCAGAAAATCACAGAAGAAGAAAAAACTAAGCCCAAAGAAGAAACAGCAAAAAAATAGAAAAAGACAAAATCCCGAAAGGAAGAAGAGACAGAAGATCAAGAGTATAAACTTCCCGGGGAAGAAGACGAGGACGACGACATCTTGGAATATCCAGGAAACCCCTCACGGAGGAAAGAAACATCCTATTAGGAGAATTCTTCTTTGATGCCGCTGACGTAGATCTCAAGGTCTTCTGGGCTTCGGTGTGCAAGCCCTAGAATGGAGACCTGGAGGGTCTGATGGCTGTAATTCTTCGCGGAGACTAGCAATGGAACTACGAAGAACCGGGGTCACCAAAAGAGATAGTGGGAATGTTGACGGAACGCGCTATTTACATTCCGTCAACATGTCAAACTATAAGAAAATTAAAAGTGGTCAAAAAACTTCAGAGATTGAATAGTGAAAAAACAAATGAAAGTGAATAATAGCAAGTAGTTAACAATAATAAAGTTCAGTAAATAAGCGAATTAGTAATAAAATCATTTAATAAACAGTGGATAATAATTAATATTTAGTGGTTAATAATAATAAAGATCAGTGATTAAACGAATTAATAATAAAAATACTTAATAAAAGCGGTTAATAATGAATATAATATTTAGCGATTAATAATAATAATAATAAAGTTCAACGATTAAGAGAATTAATAATAAAAACATTTAATAAAAAGTGGTTGATATTAATAATAAAGTTAAACAATTAAGCGAATTAGCAATAGAAACATTTAATAAACAGTGGTTAATAATAATAATAGTTCAGTGATTAAAGCGAACTAATACTAAAACAATTAATAAACATTGGTTAATAATGAATATAATATTTAGTGGGGAATAACAAAGTTCAGCGATTATGCGTATTAATAAAAAAACATTTAATTAACAGTGATTAATTATGAATAGTTAATAGCAATGCACAAAGATGTCGTGAAATTTGTACATAAGAAAACAATATATTAAAATAAATGCAGTTTTTAGATATAATTCTCTGTCATGGAAGAATTTCCTGATTGTATAATTTCAGCAATTTGACCTCCAGTTTGTCCTGAAGAACTCAATTCAATTTATTATGAAAGATTAAAATAACTTTGTATAAATATAAAAAATATGGCCTCCGGTTGTACCTCCAGAACCCATTTCTTTTCATACTGTTACTTATAACATTCTCTTCTCCGCTCAACCTTTTTTACCCAGTATTAACTATTTTTGTAACACTAATTTGTACTATTATTTTTTTCTCTCAAATATATCATCATTCTCATTCTGACTCTACCATTCTTCAACGATAAAGGAGGAAAGGCACTCTGAAGATGATCACAATGATCGAAAGCTCAGCAACTAAAGTCAAGTTTAGTTTTTCCAAAACATATTTCACTAAAAAAGAGATGAACATAGGAGAAGTTGAATATCAACCACAAGATGAACTAAATAAGAAAATAAGAAAAATGGAATGTTTCCAAAGAAAATTAATAAAGACGAAGTATACTATGGTTTTTAACAAAAAATCTCTGTCTGTCTGTCTGTCTGTCTCTCTCTCTCTCTCTCTCTCTCTCTCTCTATATATATATATATATATATATATATATATATCCATTCAGTCAGAAATCAAAGTTATTTCATTCTCTCCGAGCCGAGAACACTAACCTCCTGCCTCTGAGACCTTTCAGCTATGGATGGTATCCATGGTTTTCGATCTCTGCCTATTTTTTTCACTTTCATTAAATTTTACATTTTGTTTACGAAATTCTTTATGTACAACAAATTAAAATAAATGTCAATGGTTTCCATCTTTCTGTAGCATTTACGTCATATAGCTACATAGCTATGTGTTGCCATACATTAACAGTTCGCCATAAGTTCGCTCTTTACAATTTGGATTTTGAAATTCCTTTTGCATCAAGTTCCGAGATGAATTTCCTTACTTTTTGGGGCCAAATAAAAAAAAATTAATAAGATTAAAATTCTGTATAATACAATTCACACCCTATGACAAAAAGGGAGAAATTGGGCTTGCTAACTCTTGCAGGTCAAAGAGTATTCCAAATCTTTTCGAACAAAATGAATAATAGAGGTCATTTGTCGGGAAATGTTATTAAGAATATTCAAGGTTATTAAAAAGAGTTAAGTGACGATCCGAAATGGTTGGAAGTGCCGCCTCCAACTTCCCACCCCGAGAAGATGTTTTAAATTCTGGAATTTAATTCCGTGTTCTCTTTATTCAAATTTGTCCTTAGTAGATATAAATGACACTTTCGGTTTCAATATATGGGACGTATGAAGTTAGCTATCGCTAAATTTTTCCCCCTCTTTTTCCTATTTTTAATTTTGGTATTATTTTTATCTTTCTTCCTTTTATTTTCCCATAATTATTTAATCTACAGATTAACACGTCAAAGAAAAAGATAGTGAGAATATTTATTCCAATGAAAACATTAACCTCCGTTATCTCATTGAGTCATTCCTTCTCGCATAAAACTTTGCATTTTTATCAGGTTTTTTCTCTAATTTTCATCAATAAAATACTTAATATGGAATCGAGGGGAAAATGAATTTGTCGACAGAGTAACACGTTTTTTCGGCATCGAATGTAAATTAATCTTACCTCAGCCAAGTAATGATCTACCATTGCATTTCCTTCTCAATATAAATGCATTTTGATTTCCTTTTTTCATTTAAGTCAATCTATTCTCATAAATTTCCTCCCGAATTATCGTTCAGAAGAAACCAGGATTACCGTGAATCGAAGAGGAATATTATCTTCGGGATGCCGTAATGGCGGAATAATTCACCTCACTTTGGTAATAAAGTTAGGCCCTACACAAAATAACTCGAATCCTTGTAATTGAACATTAATAAAATAATCCGTCTGTAATCTGATGTAATTTACACTGCATGATCCAAAACTGCAAAGTAGCTCGAAAAATCTACTTAATCCTTTTTTTGAGTTTCAATAAATAGATTAAGGCAACTATTATTTAAACTTCATTTTCGACGTTTCAATTGATTCGTGGTAACTCTTAAATGAGCAAAAATATAGAAAAATTCTATCTTCCAATTAAGAACGTCAGTTTAGCTTTTGGATAGGCACGAATAATCTTTGATCTAATTGTGAATTATCCCTTCGATAATTTGGTTAATTTTGGATCCTTTTATTCTACTACGGCTTCATTACACGGCTACATTCTGTCTTGGAGTGGAATTCGTCTTTCTTACATTTATTCCAATATGAATTATTATCTGTCTAAGAAATACTGTTGTCTTTCTGATGAATATATTATGAATTGATGTCATTACGAGATTTTGTTCGATAGAATGTTACTTAATTCCATATATTTCCATAAAAATTGTAGCTGTGTGTGTTCAACTACAAACTACTTCTGTACAGCTAATATTCTTAGTGAGTAATATGGGAGTAAATTGAAAGCAGAGTTTTTATGGAAATGAAATAGGAAAATGTGTACAGAAAAGAGAAAATCCATTGTAACGTAGAAGAGTAAAAATCTAAAGAGAAAAATATCGTGTCGTAAATAACAACGCGGTTGAGATAAAGGCAGCTGAGCAGAAGAGCCAATGCTCATATTTCTTGATCTGCAAGATTAATAAAATGGTGTTAATGGGCTAAGATGTCTGGCCTCCCTCCAGTTAATTCAGCTAAGTCCTTTAACATGAGAATGGAATGATTGAATAGAATATACTGTAAGGAGTAAATTAGTGTAAAAAGAACATGCATGTTAATGTAATTTGGGTGGGATGGAGAGAATGGATTTAAATCCTGTGTAGTTTTTAGTAGTGTGAAAAAAGAGAATTTGGCTGTGCTATTAAGTATGGGAGAGTACGTTGCAATACGTAACGATCTAGGATAAATCAGGTAGGGACTATTAAGAGTATAGATTATGGGATGATTAGTGGATGGAACTGTGAACAAGTATTAGTTGATGGTTTGGGGTTATAGGAAGTTAGAAGAAGTGTACAGGATGATAAATATATAAACTGAAGCTAAATATTGAAATTAGTTCGTCTGTCATCCCATAAAATATTTCTGCATTTTATTATTATTTTATGGGCATGAAGTTTTAAAGTGATTTATATTTATAAGTGTTTTTAAAACTAGTGTCTAAATTTTTATTAACTTTTCAATTTTAGGATTGCAAAAATTGTTTGACTTTGATTTAAAAAACGATCCTTAAAGTTTTCCCGACCTCTTCTATTTTTCCTATTTTCAGTATCTTCAGGTGATTCGCTTTATTCCTAAAAAGTTAGTAATCTGAAGGAAACTTTATTTTAATAAAAAGATTTGCCTTCTTTTGATTAAGCTATGTTTCCCCTTCAAGTCCTAAGTTCAAAATAGATTATGCCATTCATATCTTATTACTTAAAAGCAAAATGAAAAAGGCCCCCGTTTCACTTGGCGTACTGTTCGTCTAGAATTTTTAATATCATTGTACGCAACCCAGTTTTTGTATCATGTATGAATGATACTTTAAAAATTTTCCACTTTTTGTCTGAGAAAACAGAGTTGAACAAATGTTAATTGGTGAGGGATTCATTACACCATTCGGGAAACCTTGTCTATTCCCTTTCCATGACTATGAAGTGTGGAATGAGGAAATCTACTTTTTCATCCAATTCGAACAGTTAATTTTATTGCAATTATTTTCTTATCAAATCTTGCTAAAGTCGTGGTCGGATTGAATGAGGTTCATCTTTCTGAAACCATATTTTTTACTATCTTATGTCAATCTTTTCACAATACATGGGGCGGACTGTATTCGTTCGCATGATGGGTCAGTTTGTCTTCAAAACGTTCATTGGACCTCATTCGGTGAACACGACTGTGGTTTCGTTGACAGCTTCCACGCGATATCGGAAACGGCCACAAGCCTTTCTCGTTCCAGCTCGTCCTTTTTTATGCAGCTGGAGTTGTTGATATTTAATTCCCCTGTGCTTCACATAAAGGAATCGAGTAGTTTGCAGTCACTCGACTTGCAGGGCAAGATGCCAAGTGCTGTGAGATCAAAGAAATTCTCTGACAGCCAGGTCAGGAAATTTCGGCTGGTGTGGCAAGACATAGAGGCTCGCTGTCACAGGCAAGGCCTTGAGCTAGTGGGGCGATGGAGCGCTTCTAATGTTTGCTCAGAACATAGATCTAGCCATCGGTGTTTGGACTGAACCCTTAAGGGAATAAGTAAGGTAATTAAAACGAAGACCATTATTTTCGCCGGAAATTCTACTTGCTTGAATGTGACCACGTCTAAAGGTGCGACAGCAAGAGACTTGTTATTCTCGGAGTTGATGTTCTGTTTTTGACAGAAGTGCATCTCGTCTGAGAAGAACCACAAGATTCCTGCTGTAACGGGAATTTCCATTTGTTGATCTGGTTCTTGTTGTGCTTTACTCACTTGTTCTGTATGGCGTTGAACTGAAATTTTCACTCCCTTATCATGTATGAAAAGTAGATAAAGTCCTTATGGATCATCAGCCTGAGAAGGTATTCGTCTCCACATTTCTCCTTTTAATGTTTTGCATCAATTTTTTTAGGATTATTGTTGATATCTCCTGGATTTCAACAACTATTTTTTATGTGTTGCTGGCGTCAGATCTTCGACGATGGGTTTTCCTCTTTGTCGTTGCCTCTCAGTCAAAGCCTGAATGTTTGATCTCCTCTCTGACCTTTTCCACACCAAAATTGGTTAGGTATATATTCTCATTCATTTAAGCTGCTAAAACATAATACAAAAATACTTGTTTTAAGTAGAAAAAGAACCGGATCCTGTATATTTGACACAAGCTTTCTTATTATTCCTACATTTTTAAACTTCCACAGCATAATGTGTCGAATGTGTTCCTTTGCCAGTTCAATATTATTTATTATATCAAAATAATGCTGATTAAATTATTAATAATAATACAGAATTAATTGCCGAGAATAGACGACGAAAGCATGATGAAAAGTAAGCCTCGACTCAGAGTAAGACATAGTCGTACTAAGACTGCAATTTAGTAGAAAAAGCAAGTATAAAACCGAACCTTTTTTCAACTATTTATATCTGTAAAAAAAATGAGAAACCTGAAAACATTATGGCATATCAATAAGACTTACAAAGGCAACAAAGCTTGCCTTCTGTTTGTCAACCGCGGGCCTCATTAACGCCCTAGATTCTCTGTTAGGTTCAAATCTGGCGAATTCTCGTGTCAAATTCTCAAATGTTTTTGGGTATTTTAAGTTAAGAACTTTGTTATTGCTTATACCTTTTAAGAACGAAGCACATCATGTTAAAAAATACAATTATCATCCCAAAATTGGTCTTGAACTGTTAGAAAAGAAATGTGCGCATGAAGCACGTTTGGTAACATTATGATTTAATTACGGCGTTCTTGGGCCAAAATTGCTAGTCCTCAAGCTCCCTTCAATGAAAAGGCCCCCCTAGGTAAGGATTGTATCTGAATTCTTTACCATGGGCACGGCACGGCTCATACAAAAGCTCCAAACATGCAGAATGGCGCTTCATTAGAGAATATCACTTTTTTCCAATCTAAAACAATCTATTCTTTCTATTGCACACCAAAGTGTAGTCTATCCGTAAGGTTTTTCTCAGTGAGATGTGTACTTGTCCGCAGCCATTCTCTACGTGAGTAAAGTGGAGCGCTTTCACGACTAGAGTTCCGCGCGCACGGTGAAGCATCCGGAAACTCGCTATGTAAAGTTAACAACTTATTGATGCTAAATCAATATCTCTTCTCCCTAATCGAAGTCAAAATAAGCAAATATAAGGTAGATTTAATAATAAATCACCTTAATAATTAAACCTAATTTCGCCTGCCTCAATTAGCTACTGTTTTTTAAGTTGAACGCGCCTAAGACCAATGACAACATACTGAAACACGTTTCACATGAATGTAAATGATCTTACATTGTGTTTATTTTCCCTGAGGGATATCTTAGCGTTGTGGCAATAAAATGCTAATTACCTTAATGAATTCCAGGCACTTGAACTATTTTCACCATCGCGCCAAATTTTTTAGCAGAAAATCTAGCCAAAAAATATCGTCTTAGAGTTGAAATTCAAGATTACACAGATATCCATTTTATTTGATGGCATCCAATTCTCATACCTGGCAAGAATTCAGTTATATCTTTTCTTTTGGGTTTACGTATACTTAATTAAAAGGGTTTATGCAGAAAGGGGAGGAAATTGGAGCGCCCCCTCCCCCGCCTTTTTGGATTCTCAAGGGCAGTAGGTAAGAACTAGTGGATGAATTATGTTTTGCTCTTCCACCTAATAAATTCACATACAGGAACGATGACAGAGTGAAGGAACTGAATATAAAACAAGTGGATAAAGAATGATAACAACAGCGATGAAACATGTAAATAAATAGTCAATGAAAAGTTATAAAATGGTGCACGAGGAAAAAGGAAATTTGTAGCAATTTAAAATAAACCATTGCTCATTATATCCATGTCTCCCCCGATTCTCCTTCTCCTGTTTAGCCTTAAATTCTATCAAAAGAGACTTTGAAATATTAGTTGATATCAGGTAATTTGGGGGTAGAAATTGAGAGACTCTTTTATTTGCTCGCAAATAAAATAATATCCAATTAATTTCTCTTATCAAGCTTAATGAGGGTATCTCACTTTCCTAGCAGAATGTTAGCAGGTTTGAGGGAGCTGCGTACCCTCCAATTCCATTTTGTTCTCAAGTAAGTTTTCTCTTTTAAATATATAATAATCCTATCGATAATCCTTTCAGGATTGCTTTTGGCACCTATTTCCCTATCTAGCAAAAAGCGATGAATTCTCGAATAATGATTTTATTCCTATCCATAAAATTTGTAGCTTTTATTTCAATGTATTTCCATTTGTATTTGACGATATTGTTAAAATCGTCCTTTGCGTTTCTTTGACGTCCAAATAAATTGAAATTCATTCAATCAAAGGTTAAATATAAATAAACACTCGTGAATGAATTTTCAGTTGTCGATGGATTATTAACCAAATGACAACGATCTTAGGCATCGGAGGGAAAAGATAAAGATATAATTTATTAGATTTTAAGTTTGGAAGGGAGAAACGGGACTTTATTAAAAAAATTCAATATGAAAATCCAATGAGGTTGATTGAAGTGATTCCAGACTCGCAATCGCTTTCATAACTCAACACCAAATCATCAAGTGGTACTCAGAATTAAGAAAAAATATAGCGAAAGACCAGAAGAAATGATACAAGACCAAATAAATGATGAAAATAGGAAATAATTATCTTGGCAGTTATGTCAATAATATGATTTCCAAGAGTCTCTCGGACGGGTTCCTAAACACTAACGAACAAAAAGTCTAAAGGATTTTTTTAGGTGTTTCAACAACTACACCCCTTAGTTTACTCTCTCCCATACACTCTTGCATGCGTAACACATAAACATATCCCACAACTAGCTTAAGTGTAATTTTTCTTTGTCTAGCCATATAAGTCTACATTATAAGTGGAATTCTAGACATGTTTTGATAGGTTGGTTTATTTAATGATTTCTCCTTAAATAATTTATTGTCCATCTTTCGTTTGGATTTTTTTTTTATTAAAGCGAGAGTTTCTTCGGCCACCAGTAAGCAAAAAACTATATGGCTTTTAAGGACAAGAAATAGAGTCATAAAAAACTTGTAATTATACAGAGATGAATTTCCAATTTAGCAAAAAAATGTGCACTTCAAAAGTATCCTGAATTTAAAATTTATAGAAATGTAAAAAAGTTTATTTCTTTGTTAATTTTCGAATAAGTCTTTAGAGTTTTTCCCAGCGAGTGATGTGGCTAAAAGATCCAAGAAACATCTTGAAATTTAACCCCAATTCAAATGGCTTGGTATAGTTGTAAACTTCATTTGTTCTGCCTAAAACGAGGGCATATTACACAGAGAAGATTATTTTAATTATTTTATTTATAACTGCATTAGGTCTATCTTAGTTTTCTCACCTCTTCGAGAATGAGCCTATTGATACTTTCTTATTTGTAGATTTGCTTCTGCAATGCATAAGATTCTCATTTGATTTTATCGTATCTCCTGATGGGAAAATATGGATGATGGAAGTCGAGCCATTAAAGATCGTGATGGAGAAAAATATATGTTACCACTATTTATGCCTTTATATCTCAACTACACAGTACTGTTTTAGTTGATCAAACTTTTCAACACAAAATATATTAATAAACTCGTAAGAAATCATTGCCTGAAATTCTGTGCTCTTTGCTCCAGTGATTCTAACACTAAACTGACGAAATAAAACCTCCTTCTATCACTCTTTCCAAAGTTATTTGAATTCTTCCTATCTATTCCATCTTTATTTTTCACTTTCTTTTTCTCTCCATCCTCATTTTTTCTTCAGTGAGTAAAAGATCACAGTGAAGATATTAGTTTCTCTTACGAAGAGATTCCCTTCTGCTACGAAAAGATTCCTTTCTCCTACGAAACTTTTTATTTTTATTACGATATATTTAACTCTGTTCCTAACCGAGATACAAACCATATTTTGCTACTCATCCTGAAATCAGAACGCGACAGTTACCTTGGAAACGTCTTTATAACGCTTCCTTCGCGCTAATGATTCTCATTTTTAATTAAAACTTGCTCAATTTTAATCTACAAAGTTGGTTTATTGAGATTAATTGAGTAACACTCATCCACGTGTTCTCAAACTCAGTCCTGCATCCTCACACTCAGTCCCGCGTCCTTACACTCAGCCTAGCTTCCTCACACTCAGCCCCCGTCCTCACACTCAATCCCGCGTCCTCACACCAATCACAAAGAGAGGACGCAAACACGTTCAAAGGAGGACGGGATGAAGTAGGATTCAACGGACCCCGAGAAGAAGTCCTGTAAATTCAAATGTCTTTCCGTGCCCTTCCACTTGTCCTTTAAGAATTATTAGCCACCTAGATGTGTATTGTATTCCTTATGTGTTAAAAAGAACCTCGAAGGTGTATGTATGTACACATATCTCTTGAATATACGCCGCAAATGGAATGGAAGCGCATTGCATTATCGGTCTTGCCATTGCGGACAATTCCTTGGATGGGAAATAGACTCAGGAGGAACATTTAACATATTTCTTGAAATAAAAAAATAATAGAAACTTCGAACGAATAAAACTTCGGTAAAAGAACTAAAGATCTTTTTTTCTTATTTCTGATGGATGAACGGTGGATAAATGTATAATTAATGCAAAGAAAGAAAGAAAACAATACATTTGGATTAAGTACATTAAATGCTTCAGTTGTTCATTAAATTTTTAATTGCAACCAACGACCTATTTAACTGCGGCTGAGGTTCCTTGACCGGATAATGAAATTTACATAAGGATCAGAATCGGCTCAAGGGGCGGCTGGTCCTCCTTGGGCCAGAGGGGGATGTGTCTGTAATGGAAGAACAATGGTAGTACGTTTTGAAACCAACGAGCGGGTAGGAAACCCTTCTGGACCAAAGGAGGTCCACCCCTTCAACTCTATGGCGTTGCCCGTGCAAAAAAGCTGATAGAATGGAGGAAAGGAGACGGAGAGGAAGATGGACGAAGAGGAAGAGGGTGAGGGAGAGAGAGGATAAGGGAAAGAGAGGGTTAGGGAGAGAGAGGGTGAGGGAGGGAGATAGTGAACGAGATGGGTGTGAGAGAGAGAGAGAGAGAGAGAGAGAGAGAGAGAGAGAGAGTGTGTTTTACAACGTATTTGAAATAAATTGCAAGGAGTTACAAAAAAGAGATTACCTCAATTGTTCTTGCGAACCATCCCAAGGAGGCACCGTATAGTTAGGCCTAACAGACTTGGTATGAGAGAGAACTTAGCAAAAATGGAAGGTTTTCCCGCCCTCCTCTATCCACGTAATGAGTGGGAGAGAGGGAGGGAGAGAGAGAGAGAGAGAGAGAGAGAGAGAGAGAGAGAGAGAGATTAATGGGGGCTTGGGAGAAAAAGAGACGTAGGAATAATGAAGGTTCCTTCACCCACGTGTTAGATTCTGCGCCCCAAACGAGACTAGCTTCTTTCAATCACCGAATTTACATGCGTCGTCTCTCGTTGGCAGTAAGGCCGTTACCGAGGCGGAGAAATCCAACCCCTCATGTCTGGGGGTAGCAAGTGGTCCGTAGTGGTTAGGTAACTTATTAAATAACCGATGCGAAATATTTCACCAATTCAAGGGCGTTATAAAGCTCTAATTCCCGTGCCTCTGTGAATCAAAGTGGTCTTTTTATCGGAAAAATGACCGAGGAGAAGGAGTCAAGAAATGACGTATTCGACAGATGAAATTTTGCCTTTGGTCGCATGTCTATTTTGCGAGAGGAAAAGTGATACTCTGTCGTGCACAAATTTTTTTGGGAGTTATAACTCGAATCGAACCCATATTTCTTCTTCTATTCTCTTAAAGGAAAAAGGAGAATGTTTCCGTTGTTCGCTGCAGCAAGGCACTGCCCATTCTTGCGGCCCTCCCTGCAAGGGGATCTTTCCAGGAGCGATTCTTTAATCGATAATTTACTTCACTCCAAGACTTATATCCTTTTTTATTTCCTTCTATTGAAGTTCTTGGTCATTTACATCTATTATTAAAGCATTTTTTTAAGGGTATTTCAATTTTGTTAAATTTTTTGGATTCTCAACATATGTTGACTTCACTTATTTTTTTAATCAAAATGGCTCAATTCCACCTTGCTATGTGAAATTGCCGAGCTCACGATCTTTTAAATTTTGAAAAGTTACCATGGTAACTCATGGGTGCAACTTTCCTATTAAGATTATTGTTTAAGCTCTGACCTCTTTCGCAATCAGCATCTTGAAAATTGAGTTCATCAAAATTAGGGTTGAGGCTCTTTGACTCTTTCGTTATTGTAAACTCCAACTTTTTTACTTCGCGAATTTACTTTTCTATCAAAGAAGAGTAAAAGTTCTTGCCTTCTATTTCTTATTCTCGCGTAAGAATAGATCTGGAGCATCCAGCAACCACTGGCAACTCGATGTTGTCGACTCCTGGAAACTTGACACCATTTGTGGCCTATTTATTTTGGCACTTAAGGGAGATGCAGATTATTGCCATTCACCTCTCTCTCGGTCGGCTGCCACCATTGCTCCACCACAAATGCCAGTCCTTACATCAATCTCCAAAGAAGTTGCTCATCCACACGAGCTGAAAGGCCCGTGATTTGAAGCAACCAATAAGAATTCTTGCTGTCGACCTTGATAATAAGGACAAATAGTGAGCGTGTGTAGTTACCAACCACCCTATATGCAAAGGGACCTTGTTGTCAATTCTGCACAAGATGCTTTGTAATATAGATTTCATTTCTGCTTTTGCGGCGAGCGATAAATTAGAGATGAGTAAACTGAATTCTGGGATCAGAATTGAGGAAGCCGATTTTCGCTGATGAATTTCCTTTTCACTTAAAACCAATCAATCCGTCTTCGTGTGCACACAATTGAGGGTGAAGTTTTCGGGAACCATATCATAATTTGTGGCAAATATTCCACCAAACTCCTTTTTTATTCGAAATTTACTCCCATAAGTTCTATGTCCGCGGCTTGACACGCAGCTGATGCTAGACAACCACAGCTTCCCAATTTAATTCTGAGTCAAATCGGACTTATGCAATGGAGTTGGCGCTAAATTCACTGTGAGATGTGTGGAGGAAATACAAGTACGCCTAATCGACGCAAGGGGGTTGAAAGATGTAGCATAAGCGATAATACTTGAGTTTATGAGTACACACTAGGGGCCGCGATTTCTGAGCTATCCTTTTGGGCTACAATTTAGGCCTTATGACGTAATACGGAAGCTTCAGATGTGGCCAATCACTGCGTTTTATTTTCTTTAGGTGATCTATTGTTTATTATTTATTAAGTGCCTGCACTTCTACTCAATTATATTATTTAGTAATTCATTGATTTTTTTATGTTTAGTACTGTATTAATTTTTTTTAGGATACGTTTACATATTTCGGTTAAATACAACAGTCACTTTAGGCATACCAGTCAGCATATATGGTTTCGGTTTGGCGCAGGAAGTACATATTTTTAAGTTACACTACCTTGTAAAGGTTAAAACTGACATTTAAATACGTAAGCCTTGCCTTTTCTTAATATTAAAATCAACCATTATTTTCACACGCTGGCCACCCTTAATTGGACTATATTCCAAGCATTAGCGACCCTGGAGCCAAGCAGTTTTTTAGAGCGCGATTCTTGTGCATTAGGTTTGTTTGACTTTAATACGACTTTTTAAAATTATTTGGTCAACTCAATAGACTTTTTTATGGAAGATGGCTCATTTTCAAAACGAAGATTTGATACAGGTGTGAAAAAGAAACGCGCCTCGATTATAATAGTACAAAGTGGAGATACATGGTTTAGTTTTTGTCGTGAAGTGATTATTTATTAGGTAATTTAAGACGAAGATAGCTCCGCCGACATTAAGCATTCAGATCCGATGTTAGCCTTTTGAATTAGGAATATTACGAGTTTTTTTAAAGGTGCGAGGTGTCGCAGGTAAAGTTCCCTAATCTGAAAGTAACTAAAAATGTTAATTTTTAGCGTAAATAGCTCAAGTAGGCGGCGTTATCGTCTTTTATTCTTTCAATAAACGTGCAGAGACCATCGCATTAATTGCAGCCCATAAATAGCGCCCCCTCTTGTGCACCCATAAACTCAAGTATTACCACATAGACTACTATACAGCACCTGATATTTATGATTAGGTGCCCTCTCTGGCCCTAATGGTCATAGTCTTTTCCTTTCCCGACAAAATTGTCTGCAGGAGGTTTGCGACTCTATATCTTCCACACACTTTCACTTAATCTATCTTCGGTCCCTTCTTTACACTTCTTCCTTTATAAACTGTGTGCGGGAGACGCCCTTAGTCTGCACGTAAAATAGAACACAAGAATTAAGGTGAATGATGGTTTGAATCCCTTTGCAAAGAAGTAAGGGAAAAAATTATGGCGGAATTTGAACGATTTTACGATCCTAATCTAAGAAAACTGCCCTACTTTCCCCAACTTGTCCCTTCTTGGAACCCTTCAAACATTGGCTAAAGTGATGGTCACTGCCAAGTTTTACACACCTTTTACGAGTGTGGACTTGTGACAAATTTGTAGGTTTAGAGAAATAATCCTCATACAGACATGCGCGCCCACACACTCATCTATATCAATAAACCAGCTAGTAAGTCAACTAATGAATTTCTATGATAACCATGACCAAGATACAGGCGTGCAACCAAAACCACACCACAAATAAACACTACTAAAGGAAGGAAGCGTGGAAAAGGAAGAAACGTTTGTATCTGTGGATAGAAAGCAAGAAAAGAACGGAAAAGCGCTAAAGCCTTAAAGTCCAATTGTTCGTCCGTTAAAAGGGAAACCACCTTTTTGGCGCCACTCTTTGCGTATAAAAGGGTGAAAATTGTCCGAGGGGAAAGTAGAACAGTGTTTCTCACTCTGATCGCAAAAAGAAGTTAAAAGATCCCCCTCGAAGGGAGTGGGAGAGGGGGTAATTCAGACTATTGATTGACAAAGAATCCATCTAGCAATCCTTTTTAGCGTACTAAAGTAATGGATGCGGAGATGGTAATGGTAACAGAACCTTCGAAGCAACTCGACGACAAAGTCTGGAATATTCACTGTGAAGTAAGCGAATTGTGTTGGCAGAATTAGGAAAATCGTATTGTTTTTGCATTTACACACTCAGTTTCTTCTCTTTTTCTAATATCGCATTTACTAATTTAAGAGTAAAAAGCGAATACCATCGAGAGAATCTCGAAAAGAAATATTGTGAAGAGAGATTTGGAAAGTTCTGATGAAGGAGAGATAGGTAAAATTGTGTGGAAGTAATGTATATAGCTCGATGGTCTAAAGAAGATACAGGCCAGGATACTCGGCCCAGGAAGAGCTCTCTGTTGCTGAGAGTCCCCCTAACCTTCAAGATTAAGTGAAATCCTATCTATGGAATTGAGGAAGGGAGGACACACAAGCCTCCGGGCATCATCTGCAGTACGCCTGACACTCCATTACGGGCCATTTACGATCTTAATCAGTCAAGATTGTTGAATCGATAATGAGGTGGTTGCAAAATTAGTCCCCAGGATGGGAAGGTTTATATGAATAATTGACTAAGATAGGAGAAGGTTATCTCGGTTATGCACAGCTCCTTCTGTTCCCCTCCATTCGGTAAAATTATTTAATATCTATCTCCTCTGCTCCGAATTTTATCCCGTATTATATTCCACTATACGACCTCCATTATGTCAACGCCTAGTCATTTTTTGCTTGTTAGTTAATAACGAGAGGGAAGAAAACTCAATAGCATTTAATGTGCAGAAATTTAGGAAATCAGGAATGTATCCACCTTTTTCTCACATCACTTTTCACGATAATAATTATATTTATGATCAAATTGCTTCAGCTTTAAGTCCAATTGCTTCAAGAAATGCAATCACAAATCCATAAACTTTTTACATTATTCTTCAAAGAATAATGAAAATACTCAATCTTTTGCAATAAATTGATATAATAATCCCCATTAACTTTTCGGTAATACCACGAAATAAAACAAATTTACTTCACTTTAAAGGTAGAGGTCATCGAAGCAGAACCTTTATAAAATGAATTAATATTTGGCACGCAACCCTCTCCCCCTTTAAATTTGATGCCCCATTAATAACTGCGGCGATAATCTTGCAAAGATGAAAGGGATTGGAATCAATCTCAGCAAATTATAGCCAAATAGCCACCAGATCCCGTTCGCAGGTTTTTAAAGATAAGAACGTGCGCCGCACACACACAAACACACACACACACTTGTCTATCACACAGGACAGATAAATACATCTTAAATTATTTAAATGGATTTCAGGTATTTATTTAACATCCTCTGTTACTTTTGAGTCTTAGATTGTGATCAGTCTTGGCTTTGATCATAAAATCGACCAAACTCCTCCTTCATTTTATTCTGAAGAAAAGGAAATTTTCTTCAGAAATCTGGGAATTTGGCAAAGATTTCAATATCAACACTTTATAGCTCCTTTAATTCATATAACCATAATGCTTCTATTATGGTTAACCAGAATAACTACAATGATTCCCTATCCTCCCGCTCATAAACTCTATCCAGATATATGAACCCTTGTTCCACTTTACATCTCTTTCAATAGTTGTTTTTTCAGCTTGCTGTATTAGTGTAAATACATGATATACATACACTCTACCACTCAAAAGCTGACTTTTTATCCCTCTATTAATTCCCCAGTTGGATAAAAAACAGCTATAGAAACATTTCCTAGTCTTCTATGCCCTTTCTCTTTCTCAGGGACCTGAATGATATGCAGGATTGGGACGGTATTCGTTCACATGATAACCGTCAAATTTGGGTCAGTTTATCTTCATTAGATTTTCTAACGATTTCACTTGATAAACCAACCTGTGACCTTGATAAAAGACACCAGGCAACCTAGAAGCCAGCCACATACATTCGTAACTGTCTCCCATTTTAGGCCTTTTAAAGCCTTGGTCATCCATTCTGGTGCTCAGGTCGACCTATTTGTTACTGCTTGGTTTGTTTGTCTTTCGTTTCAATGCACACCACAGAAAGAAGTCAAAGGGGGTGAGAGGGTGGCAAGCAGGCGGGTTGGGATGAAAAATGACACTTGCTGTGTGATCAAGAGATAGCGACACAGCAAGGCCTGGTTCCTACAGCTAGTGTGGCAGGGAGTAGATTCTAGCTGTGATATATAAAAGCCTCCATACTGCTACCCAATTCATCCGGGGCTTCATCACATTGCTCGTAACACAGGTGTACCCGTCGTTGTTTAGCTTGAAGCCCAAAAGGAAAAAATGTATAACGTCCCATTTTACTGCTGCCAACACCAAAGACTGTGATTGTCACTTAAAATTTCATTCTATATAACTCCGAGAACTTATTTTGGAGTGACAGCGAGCCACATGTTATTCTTAGAGTTGATCTGCTGGTCATTGCAGATATTCTTTTCGTCTTAGCAGAAGCACATCTTGTCTCGCTCGAAAGGGTATTTTAACTTGTTTCTCAGCTTCTTCTTGTGGTTCCGTCGATTTTTCCATCAATGAGGTGGGCATAAACGGCCCCGTTCTCATATTGCAGGAAAAGAGTCGGATTTCCTTATGCACTTCCCGCCTAATAAGCTTTTCATCCACACTTTTCTCCTTTGCAATGGCATGCATCGACTTTCTGTGCACACTGTTAAAGATCTCTTGGATTTCAACGACAAATTACGGCGTTTTGTAGGCGTTAGATCCTCGAAAATGGGTTTTCCTCTCAGTTATCGCCTCTTAGACGAATCTTGAAACTTCAACCTAGTTTTGGACGTTTTCAACCATCACTCCGCAGATGTAGATGAAGTCTGAAATCTCCTTGTTTGTCCTTACGGCACGGATTCTTAGTAAGAAACAATGCCTCTTCCACAAATTGAACAAGTTAAAAATTTTCAATAGTCAATTAGTGTGAGATTTAAGAACAAAAGGCCCTAAACAAGCTCAACAAAAGGCAGTTTAAAAAAGCAAAAGAATACATCCGCACCCTCTACAGTATGTATAGGGACTATAGTGTCATTTCCAGGGGTCCGCTGTATTGATACGTCACTCTGTTTCTGATAGATACAAGGGGAAAGCAGGGGGCAGTTGACGTTTACTTACATATAAAGGATCACTTACCGACTCAAATATCTTTTTCCTGGCCAAGGCGCCCTAAAGGCAACATCATCGCTGCTTGGATGATGCAAAGCAATCTACATTCAGGAAAAAGAATGACATCCCTATTTCATCCCAGTCTAGGTTACTAAATAAAGCCGCTGAGATTTCCTACACTTTATTCAATTAATTCGTAGAACGTTTGCCCATTTTGTACAGCAACTACTTCCTTAATTATCTATAGAGTTTGAAATGGGAAAAAGTGATATGCCTATATAAGCTAAAGAAATGTGAGGGTCGTCTTCACTTAATGGGAGGAGACCTCAAGCGGAGGTTTGGAAGGTATCGAAAGGATTCAGACAATGTTCACCGAGCATCTCCTATCGTTTTCCAGGAAAATGGGACCACCATATTGAACCTTATTCTCTTTGTGAATTCATTTCAGACTGATTTATCCACATTCTTATGCCATAAAGCTGCTGCGCTAATATTCCAATCACGCTGTACGGATCTTGAAACCCGCGGACTAAACAGCAGCTCACCAGGTGGAAGTGACTTCAAAGACCTGTTTTTATTGAGTGAGTTGCGAAATAACGTCATTTTCAAAGGTTAGAGAAAGATCTTGTTATTCCCATCACCCTCAGTCATGTTTCCACCCAATTTCTCTATCCTCTTGTTAGTGTTATGTTAGATTATTTCCTGGAAAAAGATAGTCACAACTTGAGGCTGATAAAAATGTGCTTGCACTCTATACATAGACCACTTTTCGATTTCCTTGGTGCTATTCATATGTAAATACTACAAGATGTTTTAAATTGCAGGCATCCTACATCCGGACCTCTTCTTAAATGGGGTTTACCTGGACGTTGTGGATTCGCCAGGATTCCTTTTTCCTGAATTTGACTGATCTCTTTTTTGGGGGGAGTGATACATTTACGCATGTCATGGATATTTTTCACTCTTTACTGTTTACTAGGAGAGTCTTTCATAGAACTACCTATATTTGCTGAAAACTTGACAAAATTTGCGAGCTTTACTCTAGTAAAATGAACGTCTAATGGAATATAAAAGAGAAATGGGATCTTTAGTCAAGTATTTCAGTCGTGAAAATGAAGAAAACCAGAGAAAGGATAATTAAATATTAACTGCAAAGATTTAACTTAATAAAGTCTTATTAATATTTCATTGTCGAAAAGAGT
Organism: Ceratothoa steindachneri; assembly: GCA_963969495.1. Classification (NCBI taxonomy): domain Eukaryota; kingdom Metazoa; phylum Arthropoda; class Malacostraca; order Isopoda; family Cymothoidae; genus Ceratothoa; species Ceratothoa steindachneri. The sequence continues at coordinate 10,917,788 of OZ018337.1, read as the reverse complement.
TTGGGGGTGATTATGTTGAGAGGGGTGTTGCGTTAATATGAAAATATCAATTACAGCTGTTCGCATTTTCCTAAATGCGGCAATAAATATGTTTTGATCTTACAAATTTGGGTATTTTGGTTTTCAAGTTAGTAGATTATTTGTAATCAGCGAATAATGGCTGTTTTGAAATACCTTATAATAGATAAGTAAATAATAAAATGTTTATTTTCATGGTAATAAGTGATTTCAATATGAATGATTTGGTTACGACACCACGAATCATTGCATCTTATCTTTTGAAAGAATTTGTTGTTAAAAGGTTCGATCCCTTAGGCACATTCTACTAATCTGTCTCCACATTTATTTCGTTGTCACCTCTAAGCCTCTCCCTTCAATTGACTATCGTACCAATCTAAATCTGCATCATTCTCTCTCACTCCCTACTTGTCAATCCCTCTCCGTCCCTTTTCATCTCTCTCTCCCACCTTTCCATCTGTCTCTCTTTCTCTTATGTATTAACGAGAAAAAATGAAAAACCGAACTTTGGGATGGGGGCGGCGTTCTTTTTTCTTCTTAGGCAAGTGTCAACTGGTTTATTTTCGCTAATGTCGTTCAAATCTTCAGATACAAACAGAGATAGGTTAGAAAACTATGCCTGGTTAGTTTGTTAAAGATAAAAACCATGTTAAAGATGATAATGCAAAACAAAGCAATCTATAAACTGACTGTTTAAAGATTTACTTGCAAGTTAAGAAAGAAGAAAGCGTAACCAAATCATATTTTCAAAGTACTTTTTTAAATCATTCCTAATTCGCACATACATCTTTGCTCTTTCATCTCATGCTTTTTTTCCAGGGTCATCTTAGAGATAGGTTATATTTACTAACTCAATGTAAATAGTTTGCTAAATACTTTTCTTTGCTATGCTATACTTAAAGTTACGAGACACCTGAGCTAACGCATCATAAATGAATGGGCTCAAATTGACGCTGATTGGCGGTGAATGAATGGATAGGGTTCATCGGGTGACTCTCGCAGAACGCATCCAACTTTACATCATAAATAGTGTAATTCAGAATAAAAATGGTATTTATCAATATTTCAATTAAATAAAATATAATTTTTGTTTATACTAAAAATATGTATTTTGACTGTTTGGAAGCTCTGATTACACAGAATCAGGTCATGATAGAAAAATTTAGGTCTTAAATCTAAAATTTACATTGGTAATTTAGTAGATAAACGAGATTTTTTGTCTCAGGAACAGAAAAATCTAATTAATTTAGTTGCCTAGATTAATCGACCTAAGCTAATTACGCAGAATGGAACTATTTATTTCAATTCGCACTCTTTTATTTTTGCAATTTATTTGCCATTTCTTCAATTTAATTGCATCATTACCTAGCTCCTTCTGTTGCCGAGACTCTTTTTAATAGCAAACCTCAAAATCACTATAGGTTTTAGCTATTGCTCTCATAGAATGGACTCAAGTTAATGAATTTACAGAGGGTTTTGCAATTATTTTCATTTCCTCACTATTAAGCTTTTCTCTCAAGACCAGTGACCGTGGCCAATTTTTCTTTTATTAACTTCAAATATGGGCTGAAGTAAACATATTTAACTACAATCAGCTGATCTTAATGACCTCTCCTTTTAAAAATTATCAGAGCATTATCAGTCTAAAGCGTCGTAAAAAATAATACTCTAAAAGATGGAGCTTTCCTTCATCATCAGATAGAGTATCATTATTTATAAGATCAAGCCTTTAATTACGTCTGCTGTTTTTTTGCTTCGTTAATATTACGGCGCATACTTTGAGAGTAGAAACAGGCTATATAAATTTATATCATGAAATATTGGACAAAATGAATGAACATCTATTATTTAAGACCATTTATGTTGAGGTGAATTTTGTGCAAATGAATAGAAGAATTCCGGACAACTAAGCAATTACTTTGATTCACTCATTCTCTCATAGAACAATTATACGAGTTTAAATATCACTACAACACAAACCTCTGATCCAATCCCTACTTTCTTTACTCCATGTCGCTCCTCTGCTCTTACTCACATCTACAACCGATTCCACCTGCTTCCTCTGAGTTGGGAAGTTGAAATTGCACAATTCCATCTGAAAAACATGGATTTAATTAAATATCGGAAGACAAAGCTTTGACGAGAGAGTGGAGCCATCAATGAATCAGCAGATGTCGCTGATTGCTTTTCGATAATAGGCTATTTCATTCTTGAGTTAATTCATTCTTGGTTTATTTCATTCTTGGGGTTTATGCTTTAAACAATTCCGTTGTACACATTTTAAACAAAATGAGAAGTTATAGAAAACGGACTTTGAGAGAGACAAGTTAAAGTTGAATTCTCACGAATGACAATAAATTTAAATAGTCAAATCAAAAGAAGCTGATTAATATTGCTCTTTACTATTTAATTAAATATATTTAGAGCTTGTATATAAGCATACAAAGATTATAGAGTTTTAAATCACACAATTGTACTCAATTTGGGGTAGCTGTCATGCCTTACCATCATCATGTCTATTAAAAAATCCCCTTTTCCTATTTTTCTTACATTACGAACGTAAAAATTGTTTTCACAGTTTTAATCATTCCTACATCTTCCATTCAAAATCCTTTTATTTTATATGTTTCTACTTCCTTTCTCGAGTCCTATTAATTTTAAGCTTATTAGTGAAATGACCCTGTTTGCTACACTAGTTTAAATTCTAGGCTCAATCTCTCAAAAAATCCTATTCTGAAAACTTTGTTTTTCTAAACATTTAATTTTAATTTTTTTTCGAAATCATACAGTCCCTAACACTGTCCTGGAAAATTCAATTAATTTTTTTTCATCGTATACGGGCGATACTCAAATTAAAACTCTATTAATTTGTCCAAAAATTAATGTCTTTTTTTAATGAAAGTAATAGAATTTATAATACTTAAAATATATATTCATTAACCAAAGTAATTTCAATAATTTTTTCTAGGAAATGTGGTCTTGGAAGATTTTTACTGGACAACTTTCACCTGGAGAACTGCTACCTTGGAAATTGCCACAGCAAGGATAACTGAATTATTTGAAAGTCTATTTTTCACCAACGAAGCTCAATTTTGCACAAAAGAAATTCAATTTAATAGAAATATAATTTAATGTTATATGAATTAAGTAAATCTTCCATCAAGGAAAGTCAATAATACAAGGGAAAGTTAATCTTACACAACGAACGTAGATGTTACAGAAACAAAAATTACATTCAGATATTTCAAAGTGATATGTTTAGATAGATTTTCATCTTAAACCACTTATTTCTTCCCATTCAATCTCACAAACGCATGCAGACACTATAGAAAGGTTAATACACCAATAAAGATAGATAATTACAAATGTCTAATCCACAGCTGTGTTAATCCCATTTTAGAAATTTTGGCATTTACAGAATTGTCAAATTAGTGCTGTAATTTACTTAAATGTACTACTTCCATTTGGGTTCCCTTGTTTCCACTGATCTCTGTTTAACCACCTACCAATAAAGGTTTTATTATATGAATAATTAAAATATTAACGGAATAAATAAGGGTCTTGCTAATGTAGAATATTTATATATAATATTTATTTATACTTCTAGTGCGCTCTCTAGCATCCGATTGCATGTTTAAAGCATATTCATTTCTTCCTGGGCTCATCCTACTTTATGTTGAAGTAGGACAGTCTAAGTCAGTTTAATTCTAACTTTTACAGATATAAATCTACTTTTGAACAAATTTATTGTTTTTCGTATATAAAAAGGCATAAAGACTTGATTTTGTTCTACCATTCACTATACAAAGAACCGTACAAAGCTGGTAAAAGAGGGTTAACTTAACTTTGAATGTACAATCAACAAACGCTTCAGGTGAGGTCTGTAGGACTTTAATGTTTATGGCTTGAAAATTCTAAGAAACGTTGATTACCTGGTAGACCATCCTAAAGAGAGATATCCTCGTCAAAAGCAGTCTTATGATATTCATGTACATAGAATAATTAAATTATTTGGATTCGGATGTCGGGCTTTTTCATATTAATTTTGTCTTCTCATTGCACCTCTAATTTGATCAATACATAGTAAATTGATAGCAACACTTTCAGAAATTATATCTCTTGAGTGTCAGAGGAAATTTTCTCTATTCTTGAATATTTATCGCTCTTTGCTCTATTTTCTCTTTTAGGAATAAACATTCTGTAAATTTTTATCGGGAGCCGCGTTATTGGATCTTTTCTCTTATTATGGTGCAATTTCGTCTCCTCAACCAGATAGCCGAATGGCCGGTTACCCGATTGATTAGGCTTTGACATCTTTATTGTTATGATATCCTTGGTTTTTCTTAGCAGCATAAGCATTGTTTTCACCCTGAAAAAAAATGACAAGTTACGAACTTGCTAGAGATAGAAAAATATCTGGAGGATTTTACCAGTGCAGTGGGTTTTCCTAAGGATTTGCAGGGAAACGTGAGAGTGTTTCATGTATGCACTTCCTGATAGATCATCAGAAACATTATTATCTATAATAAATAATCGTTGGCAGAAGCAGTTAACCACACGAACTAAAAAGAGTCGCTTTGAGCCAAGTCGAAAATGAAAAATAACAAAGAATGTTGAACTGCTCGTTCTCTAATCAACTCCTTTAATATAAGCTAGTTTTTATGGAGGCAACGAAATAAAGTAAAAGACTTCGTTGCTCAAATTTACAAAAACATTGTAAATTTTTATGTATTAAATGTTTATATTTTACTTTTTTACTTTCCTTAGCTTTTATTTTTTAGTTTCCTCTTAATCGCCCTCCAAGCCACAAATTATTTATTTTCATGAAGTTGATGACCAATTTTTCTTTGCTTATTTTTGATATGGCTCTGCAGTTATAACTCGACGGCGTTCACAACTGTATTATATTACACTTTATGAAAGTCCTTTTGCTAGCCATAGTTGGAAAAATCGATACAGAGCTTATCTTGAACACATTGACTTTTAACAGAATCCATAATAGGATTAATGCCAAGTTTTGAGTTAAATTTAGAATATCAAAATAGAAGGCCTTTAAATTTTGAGTGATCATTTATTTTAAATAGATTCATCTGATTAAAGACGGTTGAAAGGTAGGAATCCAGCCAAGTTAATTCTTATCCTTAATCCATGTGAGCTTCCGGCGAAAATAGTTTTCAGTTAAAATATTTATAAAGAAGGAAGAGATATTTTAATCTACATAAATAATGTGGTTTGATTTATTTCTAATGTCATCGCTACAATACACATGGATATATTGCATAATTAATCTATATTTATCTATCGCATAATCAATCAACTTGTGTCTCTCACATAATCAATCAACATTTGTCTATCACGTAATCAATCCACATGTGTCTATCGCATATGAAATTCACATGTGTCTATAAAGTAAACACTTTCTATTCCAGTCTGAGTTTGTCTATTTTCTTTCTAGGTATGTATCTACACAAGTGCCTGTGTCTGTACACACAAACGTATATTTAAACACAACTATTCTACCAGTGTAGAACACTTATAAAACACTTGTAAAACACATGTATAATACTTGTAAAACAATTCTAGAAGACCGATAAAACACTTGTAGAACAGGTGTAGAACACTTGTAGAACACTTCGAGAAGACTTGTAGAACACAGAGTGAAGTTGCAAGAAAGACGAAATGGTTTCCTGCGTATTTCTTTAGGAGAGGCCCGTAATGACCTTTTAAAGTGAGACCTTTAAATACTTGTAGGAATAGACCAGTAAAAACCTCTATAGAGGAACGTGTATATGTATAGCTATAAGGATAGATCTGTGAAGACCTGTAAAGCGTGACATGTAACAAGCTGTAGGGAGAGACATGTAAAGACTTGTAACAGGGGAGACCTACAAATACCTGTAAGTAGAGAATTATAAGACTTGTAAAGAGAGAACATAAATTAGGACCTGTAAATACCTGTCAGGAGAAAACTGCAAAGACCTTTGAGGAGAGACCAAAAAATAAATACCTAAAAAAAATACTAAAGATAATCTTGTAAAGAAAGTGCAGAAGATACCAAGAGAAAGTGAAAATGTGAGTACGATATAGTGCCGCAGATAGTGAAACAGGGGGTGAAGGAGATGTCAGGTGCAGCAGGGTAACTCACGCCTACCCTGACCTCACCCTACAGCCACGAGCATAGGAATCGAAAGGACAAGGGTTTGAAGGGTTGGGTTGAAGGGAAAATGGGTGGGAAAAATGGAGCCGCAATTCAAACCAAGATCCAGGACCGGAGTCGGGAGGAGGGAGGGAGGCGGTAACCCCCTCCCCTTTCGTTCCCGACCTTGGCTGAAGGGACGAAATCTCGTCAGCGAAAAGCCACAAATTAATTCGCCGTTTATCGCGGCTTGTGCGGAAAATGTGGAAAAAATGGTCAAGTATATCTAGAACAAATAAAGTATGGGTAATTTCAATCTCGTCTCTCAGTAACGGAATCACTTGCCGATTTTATCTCATCTCTTAAATAAACATACCTAAATAAATATTACATAAAAAATAATTTCAAAATCAATTATTAATAATATATTTATTTATAATAAAATCAAAGAGTAAATATGATTAAGATTTCGGCCGCTAATTTTGATTAGCACAGGTTAGATTTTCCCAAATAAACAACCAATCCTGAACTAGCATTAGAGATTTATGTAGATATATACCCTCCCCTTTTCAGTTTTCGCAATTTAACATGCAACTCTTTCAGCTTTCTTAAATAAACACCACATTTCAAGTTTAGGATTTCAGAATAATCCATAGCATTGTGCATCTTCTGTACAAGCTTGTAGTACCATAGTACCATTCTACGGATTTGGAGACTTTATTGAGAGTAGCAAGTGATGGGTGAAATGTGTTTTGATCCATAACGGCAACCAGTTTACCTTTCTACCCCTCTCCTCACTCCCTCAATTTTAGATTTAAGAAGAGGCAGAATTCTTCTTCTCTAATTGGCATTGACAAGAAGAAGATCTAAACCCCTCCAATAAAGAAATTGGAAGCAACTCTGCAGAAAAGCTTTATCTGGGTGAGCCATTTTAGACTCTAAAATTGATTCATTATTCTATGTTTATAAAAGCGGGAATGTTCAAGGAAGTATATTCAATGGCTTTTGGTGAAAACATTCTTTTTGTGTGAGTTAGATCCTAGCAAAGTAATTATCGTGCTGGCTAGAAAAAACAGGATAGGTTGAGGTTAAGGGTTTGAATCTCATCGTTTTCAACGGGTTTGATTCCATTTAAACTTGTTAAAATTATTTGCCAATTGGTCTTATTTCAATACTATTCAATTGTTTTACTTTCTTTTCATTGTGTCTAGCCTACTTGAACATCCCTCTAAGAGGATGTGGTTCGTACTCGACTGGTTGTTCTATTGGTTAGAAGAACATCCAGCGCTTGATAGCACATGCTCAAACTCCATCATTGCCAACGGTTATAATTTGACTTCAAAAGTATATCTCCATGAAGGTAATTAACCATAAAACTCACCTCGTTGGTCTATTTCGCCCAAGGAGAATTAAATGATATTTTTAAAATGTACAGAATTTCCGAAATATTCTTTTCTGTTTTCCTTTGATATTTACTTACAACACCCAATTAAAATTTATTGTTTGGAATATACGAGTATTCAAAGCTGTCACGATATTTAATGACTTTGCAAAAAAAAACATCTTTCGAGCGAGGAATAAAAGTGTTTTATAAATTCACTCTAAAAGTTAAGTATTAACTAATCATTTAGGGGCTCATTTTGATTATTGTTAATATTTATTTTTAATTTTAATTACGGATGGGTGGAAAGTTGCTCTCAGTCTAGAGTCTTTGCTTATTTTTTCCCAACCTTGTTCTTGGGGGTATTTATTTAAATTTTTTAAATCTTTTAATTTACAATTCATAAACATTATACATTTTCTGCGCAATTATTTTTGTTACCCCTTTCGTATCATACTTATTTTCTACTTTGCTTCACCCGTTTATTCTCTCGCTAGAGAGGCACCAATGGCCTGTGTTTCCATTTCACATTAAAACCTTCCATTTAAGCGATTACTTAAAATTTAATGGGAATAAGACACAAACGTATTATATTTTGGGGAATTGTGGTTAAGGACCACCATTATGCAGCTGCACGTGGCTGAAATCTCAAAACATGAGCCACAATAGATAGAAACCTGTCTTGGGAGAGTTCAAATGTTCTCTATTTTAATATATTTATTACCGCAGAGTTACACTAGTTTAGAAAAGTTGAAGAATAATCGTTTGATTCTTAACTTTTATGGATTTTTATTTTCGTCTCCTCCTCCATCATCGCTTGATTTGGGAGGGCTGACTCTTTATGGTTCTCTCGTTCTGAATTCAAATGTGTTTCTAAAGTTCAAACGCTATTTGATTTCCTAAACGTTCCTATTAAACCTCTGCTCGTAAAAAATAATATCGTCTTGGAAAATTGTGCGCAATAATTAATTGGAAACAGCACCATTATACGATAAGCTGAAAATAAATTCTCAAAATAAGTAGATAAAAACGATATATTTGAGATTTTACTCCTCTTCTACTTTAGTCACGACAACAAGTAATAAGAGGTCTTTAATTAACGGTTTAAAAGAGGAAAAATAGGGCGGTTGAATGCTAGCAGATGGAGTGAAATGGAATCAAGAAATTATTTTGACTTCAAAGAGAAACTTTCCATGGATTTACGAGATGTGCAATTTTCGCTTTTAAAATATAGAACAAATTTATAAATATTATAGGCAAAATCATTTGCTGAAATTTAATCTTTATAAACACTGTTTAGAATTGATGTGGAAAAAGGGCTGTTAAATTACTGCAAAAAGAGTAATGCAATAGTTTTATGGCAACTCTAAATGGGAAAGTATTATATCAAGTTATAAGAAGGTATGGGAGGAGTGGAAAGATTAATGTTGGAGAAGAGGTATGTGGGGGAATAAATATCACGAGGACAAACAGACGCTAGTTTGTTTACAGAGTGTCGACTGTTACGCTACACATAAGCCAAGTCTTTACGCCCCCAATCCTTCTCATTTTCCCCGCTGCCCTAAAGGCCCTTCGAGCGTTGTGCGCAAAGAAGTATTTTGGCCAGCAGATTTCGTAGTCTGTTAATATAAATATACTAGGGTGTGAGGGCCTTTAGAATGAAAATCATGCTCCCTAAGCCTTCGTCGGCAGAAAATCTATGAACAGGCTCACTTTCCGCTCCGATTGTTTATATCTATTTTCACCAAATAGACGAAATATCACTTTCCTCCGGCTTAAACCTGAAGGGCCCCTCCTAAACTCCCTCGTGTCCTCTCGCCTACCCCCCAGCGCATAATCAACGTATATATATAGTTCGATCATGCGAAAGAGGAGAGTCCGCCTAGCAATCGAGAGAAGAAGTCGAGTCTCTGAATCAAACAGGGAATCAAGAAGACAGCCGGAACCGAGCGAGTTTTTCCTCCTGAGGCCGTTCCTTTTGTCAATTAGAAGAGGAGACCAGTGGTATCGAGACCAACTCTCATACAATTCTGGTCCAGAGAAAATCCCTTATCTCAGTTTTCTGAAAAAAAGCGGAGATACACCTCATCATTGAGGAATACCAACGTGAATTCCCACTCGAGAAAAGATTCACCTCTTGGTCAAGACTTATCATCGAAAAGCCCGAATTTATAACACAGGGATCGGAATAACTTCCGTTCATCCAAGATTCCCTCGCTTACATATTCCTTCTCTTGAAGTGCAATATCATAAACACCTTTGCGTAATTGAAGATTTTTCTTTTTTTCTGTGATATCAGCGACGAGCACATTTTGGTAGTTTAGAAATGACTGGCTGTTCATGAAGTAAAATGATGCCAGAGGAAGGGAAGAAAAGGGGTAAATGTACAGTTTAAACCACAAATAATCTTCAGTATAATTTTTAGGTTCTCCTTATCATTTGCTTTCGGTCTTGTTTTATCGAAAGCAATTAAATTAACGTTTTATTCAATTTTTTTTCAATTTTTTTAACTGATTTAGTGCAATATTTATGTGCTGAATTTAAAATACACATTTGTTTTTCTGAATCATGACAACCTTTTGATTTATTGCTACATGATATTTTGAAGTATTTTTCATGTACAGGTATTTTATATTTTTATAAGGTAAGACCTTTCTTATTTCTTTAAATAAACGAATTCTGCAGAGTTTATATAGGGCAATTTTGACTAACCGCGTTTTTGTTTTTTTTGCAGGGGAATAAAAGAGCTTCAGCCAAAAGATCTCGCAAAAAAAGCCCGATGTATTCTATTATATCTGCAGGTGCTAAAGATTGGATAATGTTCAAAGAACGTAGGAAGTGATCGCTGAAATATGTTCTGGTGCATAACGGCAACCATGTTGTCTTTGAACCCTCCGCTCATTCAACGACTTATCTGCGCAATCTAACGTTACTTGGGCTTAAGAAAAACAGCAACTTACACTCGAATAACCAAATGACACGTCTCTAATAACACACGGTCAGTTACGGTCATCATGAACCCAAGCCGTTAGACGTCAATTCTGCTGAAGGTTAATCAGCGTCTCTACATTACTTTAGGCCTTGTACAAACAGTCTGCGGCGAAAGGTTCTGACGAAAACATTAACCTAACGCCCTTTGGACTGCGGTTTCTTACCATCACAATTGCACTTGCGTCGCAGAGACCTGTCTTCACATTACGTACTGACCCTAGGTTTTCAAGAACAAATTTATTCTTGGATGTTTCTAGGAAAATCTTCAACACTTTTTCTGCCCCAGAATGTGATAGGCCCACCTTCTGTGCGATATATCGACAGCTGAGATCCTTTTTGTGCATCAAGCATAACATACTTCTTTACTTCAGGATAAAGTTATGTGTTTTCACCATTATCATATTATTATTAGCTCATGTTGACATGGAATATCATTAATCAAAAAATAAGGTGTGTAATATGCAGACATTTTGACTTTAACATACTGCATACCGCATATTTATACACGCAATTCCTAAATTTAATAGCAAAACATTTTAGATATTTCAAAAAAGATATTAGGAAGCTTTTATTTTTATTTTGCTTTCACGCTATACTTGACACATGCAAACCTAAAGCAACATATTCCTAGATATTCCTACCTAAGGAATATGAAAAATTCGAGGTGTCCAAAAACCTTTGGGCGCGTATATATTTATATATATATACGAAGGGCGGTCAATAAGTTTTGCAATTCGAAAAAAGGAAACGAGATATGAGGAAAAGTGTTAAAATTATTTTTTAATATAACTACCCTCGACTTCAATGCACTTGCGCCACTTGTCCCTGGGACTTCGAATTCCCGACAATCATAAATCCTCCGACTGCTGTCCAATCCACTCCTGGACGGCAAGCCGGACATCTTCATCGTCCCCAAACCGGCGTGTACGCAGTGCAGACTTGAGCTGGCGAAATAAAAAGTCGATCATGGGGCGTGAGGTTTCTAGGAACCCAATGGGCAGAGACCTTGGTCATGGCCAAATTATCGTGGATGATGTTAATATCACTTCCATGTGATATTCCAAGTTCTCGCTCGATTTCTTCGACCTTCACCGTCGATTTTCGAAGATTATTATCTCCACACGGGCCACATTGTCCTCGTTTGTCACGTTTGACGGGCGTCCTGGATGGGGGTAATATTCAAGTGACTCACGACCATGGCGAACTCCCTATTCCAGCGAGCAATGGTTGCATAGGAAGGGGCGGTGTCGGTGTACACTGCAACCATGTATTCATGGATCTCTTTGGCATTCTTGCCTTCCTTGGTCCAAAATTTGATCACTGCGCGGTGCTCAACCTTCTCCATTGTTGAAAAATTTGTGACTCACGATCTGCGATTAGCTACTGCTTTTTAAATAGACTGCAGGTTCTGACTTGTCATGACTTTTCCTATCACCCCCACAAACAGCCATCCCCCTTTTTCTGTTTTGCCCTACCGATTCACAAAACTTATTGACCGCTCTTCGTATATTGACATCCATTAAATGTGAAATAATATGAGTGACTTTTGACTAACTAGGTTGTTGTGTGATTTTTTATGTTTGAATACTTTAGTTTTAGTTTTCGTTTCCTTGTTCGTTAGATTATGTTTCCTTATCGTCTCTCTTAATCGGTTTTCTTATTCAGGTTTCCTTCCAGTAGTTACATTAGATTTACGGAAATTTCTGCTTTTTTTCCCAATTTGTTTTGTCTCTGTTAATGTGGACTATTTTCAGTGCCGTTAATGGGGCCAAGATGCCTGCACTCCGCATTTCTTTTTTCACTCACTTCTAGGAGCAATCACGAGCAAGTCATCTCCATACCGAAGCCACTTAATGTCGAGCCCTACTACTTACCTTATTGGGAGGCCACTGGGTCTACCGGATGGATATAGGATCACCCCTCTTCGCAGTCATAGCGTCTCTATCCATAGAATAAATCCTATCAAACTTTATACATATTTACATAGCCAGTTTATAATTCTTTACTCTCTAATTACATACTTGCAAAAATAATAGAAATAATGATTTAATTTTCCATAAAAAGCAATGATTTCATGCCAATGTGCTTTAGATATATAGTCTAAATGAGAAGTTTAGGAACGCTAAACCCCGTGAAAATGAATGAAATTTCTCCCAATGAGGAATTGAAATAATTATCTATGTTTATATGAAATTTTCCGGTGCTTTTCTTTCTATCTCCATTTTTTTTGTTCTTTTCCATCTTGGATTAGATTCCTCTTGGCAATCATTAAAAAATTGAGTTACATCCGTCAAAGTATTTGTACAAGTTTATTAGCAGATTTCGAATGAATGTTGGGCTCGGAAGCGGGTGTTAGGCCAATAAAGAGATGATCAGGTTTGGGGGCAGATCCAAAGGGCATTCTTATCATGGATTACCTATTATTGTTCTATAAAATAAACATATAGGGTATTTTCTGACCTTTGGCTGGGGTAGGAGAAATTTTAGTATAAGCACACATAAGAAAAATATAATTAAAATTAGAACTTCACTATTGTATATATATATACAGGTATACATATATACTAGTATACCGGTGCTGTTCTATGGCTGGTGAACCAGCCTTAGAACAGCATAGAAAAGCAAATCGCTTTGCATTTATAAATAGTTTTCACTATTATCATTCACGTTCGTAGCAATGGGCTGGCGGAAGTAATAAGGGTCAAGCAATCCAATAAGTGAACTCACTCAACAGGTTTCTGCGTGTCCTATTCAAGTTCCACAGTTACCACGGAGGTTTCATTCTCCAAATTCTTGTGTTATGGTGATTACCTCAACCAGAATGCTGAAAGTTAGTTTTGTCACCCAATTAAAGGTCCTTCAAATGTTGTGGATCATTTTTGTATTGATCAAGAATGGTATCGCGCATAAAAGAACTGTCGTAATCTTGGTTCTCAAGGGGGTAAACAATTGAATTTTTACATGGAAGTATTTTATTCTCCTTTCTTACCACCCTTTGAAATGAAGCTTTGCTCCTGTTGAGTTCAAATGATGCTGGTTTAATAGACTTTGTACGACTCATGTTGTTATGCATCATGAAGTGAAATCATAATTTATTCTGGTCACGCAATTAACTGTGTCTATCAAGTACTGAATCAGTCTCCATAAACATTGCGTAAATACTGAACTACTGTTTTACTTAAGTTGAAAATTAGATAACTTCTTGCAAGGATGTCAGGTTGCCTGTCTCGTCTAAAGCCAATATTTTGCCTTAATGGGAATCCAATTAATCTTAAACTGTTTCACCCTTGTTTTATTTAGCCCAGGCCTCTTGCTTTATAAGGCTCCTAGGCAATGGCTTCGCCACTTTCCTCTACGGTTGGCGCTTGCGCTACGCTACTAAGATTAAAATTTAAAATCTAATAAAAAGCAGCCATGGTTAAATTTTTATAAATTTAATGAACTTCGCCATTTTTAATTCTTTGTATTTTGAAAAATTTACAAAATTTCGATACCTATATTTAATTCTGAACTTCACTATTTTGTTTTTTGATATTATAAAAGAATTGTTAGAAATAAGTTTGAAAAACAAAACATAATTCATAACAAAAGTAAATTGAAATTATTATTCAATACTCAAAAAAATCCCCTTCTTAAATTATTGAGTTAGTGATGATGATATACTCAAGGTCAAATGTATTATACATCTTTTATAATGAGTTGAAAGAAGACATCTGAGGGCGAACGAAAAGAAACATGGATGAAATGATAAATACAACTAAATATAGATCAGTTCAATGTATTTTGTAACATGCTTATTGATAAGAGCTATGCAAGAATCACAGTTTATACAAAACCCCTTTGTTTTTACACCCCCAAGGAGGGGGATAAATAAATATATGAAATTTAACTAGGCTGAAGAAATATAATTTACTAGAAAAAGAGGGCAAGACATCTGTGTAGTGGAAACGACTTGAGGCATTCCAAATTTTAAAGTGAAGGGAGATCAGTGTTGCTGTACAAATGTGAATGGATTATTTACTGCTGTGAGATAGACGGATGATGCTGAGGAATGACGAGTGTCCATAGACAGCTCAACGCGAAGTCTCAAAGTAGTGTTACTACACAGTGGAAACTAATATCTATCTTTTCCTCTCACTAACTCCTTACAGATGAAAGATAACTACGCTAATGTTAGAGTTTCTTAACAAAATAATTGAGATGCTTATGGAGACTGCAAGATTCTTGCCTTCTTTTCTTGTTTGCCAGTTGGATACACAAAATATTCGTAGTTCCTTTGCTTATAGCATTACTGATCTGATGTTATCATTAATAGAGAGATAAAAATAAAGAAAGGATACTGTCAAGATGAGAGACTATTTATAGTCTCTTCTCAGCAAAGAAAAGCGTTTAACTAGAAAAACATGATCGTGAAAGAACTAATGTAAATTATTTCGATTATTTTTTTCGTATTTTCTTTACAATTCAAAAATACGTTGTAATATGTAAAATACACATGCTATTGTCTCAAATTCCATACAAAATCGGTCTAGATTGAACTAAACATATTGTTGTAAGGTAAGATTGCTTATATAAATATAAAATAAAAAACTACTAAATTCTCTTAAAATGCTGTTTATATCCCATAACTGAGACAATATTTAAATTCATTGGCAAAAATACTTATAAAAGGTGAAAAATGTATATACATTAAATCATTCTTACGTATGTAATTTACTCTTTATATTGCAATAGAAATTTCGTTTCCGCTGTCGTTCGTATCATTATGAAGGCGTCAATTTTTCTAGTCAATTGTCTATTTTCTGATAATTTTCGTCTAATACATCCAAATTTGGGTAACCACTACTCAATCGTAGTTCCTATCTGTGGCTTATCGGAAACAATTTTTGAAACCTTGGATTTTTCTAGGCAAAGGTGATGGGAGATGATTTGATGGAAAAAAAGGCGTTCCGATCGTTTTAGATGTTCCCATAGATCTTCTTCCCATGTTACCTTCCAATTTTGAACAACTCTCATGACACTAACAACCTTTGTATACTTGTCGTTTTTTACCTATCTAAATAATTCTGTCCCACCCTGTATAAGGATGCCGCATATCCTTGTTTGGTGTTTTACCGAGGTAATGAACGACTGTCTTAAACACGATCATCTGAGCACAACACTTGACTTCCAATTTGATATTGCGAAGGTAACTTTTCAGTTTATCTCCGTGCAATTTTAGGAGAGGATTCCTGTGGAAAATGGATGATTCAAACGAACGATTGAAATCCCTTTTCGGCTTGCCATAGGACAACGATACCCTCTCTGCGGAGCTCTCGCCGGCTTATGGGATCAGCCATGGATTTCTGGTGTCAAGGTAGCGGGTCATTTAAAAAGATGCGGACACCAATAATTCCCCGGTTGCCCGAGGTGGCCGCCAATTGAGCAGATACGCTTATACCGCCCCCGCGGTGGTAGTCAGCTCCACAAGGCTCATAGCTGATCAACACAACGCTAACATTCCTCTTTGGTCTTCATAACACAACATGCCCACTATCTCCTCTGTCCTGGAATTCTCTCGATGGAGTACTAGTGTTCCTTTTGGGGTTCAGGAAGGGGTTCCCTTTCGCTTCTTGTTCTAAAAAAAACAATAAAACTTGGACACCTTCCAACCACAATGAGGGCCAGCCCCAGTTTCTTCAGGGTTACCAAAGAGTGATATTCTGATCTTTATGTGCATTTCATTATCTGATTGTGTGATTTCGTCCAGAATGCGAGGGGCGCATGGCGCTACCTACCTACCCTTCCACTCTCATAATTAGATTTCAATTTTCGATGGACCATTTTACCTTAAGACCGACATAAAGAGTGCAGAAGTGGGGAGTAAAGCGAAGGAAGCTCCCTGTTGCCGAAATAGTCTTTATTTTCTTGGTATTTCTTCCTACGGTTTCTCCACCACAACAAACAATTTGAGTGAATTAATTTTACTCTTTCACCCAAAACATTTGAAACATTTCTCGTGTGCTAATTATTTTAGTCAATGTATGACTTTGCTTTTTGGCTTATTTAAACTCTTGGGGAGGAAGAGAGAGAGAGAAAGAGAAAGAGAGAGAGAGAGAGAGAGAGAGAGAGAGAAAGATAGAAAGAGAGAGCAATTAATTTTAAATCGTTTAAAAATTATCAATAATACATAAAAAATAAATGCAACGTATGTAGCATGAATACAATAACACCAATAACGAAGCAAAAAGGAATAAAGATGTCATTCGAGTTCACCCTAAATTATTTAAAAGGGTACCGAATTGTAGAAAATGCCGAGTCTGAAGGAAAAATTGTAAAATCCTGAATTTGTAAGTAAACTCTCGAATCGGAAAAAGAATCCCATGAATTTTCCATAACCTTGAACGCCATGATACCGAGCAACGCTTCTCCAAGTAACTCACAATTCCCATTGCCGTTGAGCTCAAAGGGAAAAAATTGATTCTCGTAAAGCTAAACTATATATGTTGCTGTGAACTTGAAAACTTTTTTTATTTATCGAGAAAGGAAATACAAATTATGTATGCGGCAATCGCAAAGAACGACTTTGCTTTTTGGCTTATTTAAACTCTTGGGGAGGAAGAGAGAGAGAGAAAGAGAAAGAGAGAGAGAGAGAGAGAGAGAAAGAGAGAGAAAGAGAGAGAAAGATAGAAAGAGAGCAATTAATTTTAAATCGTTTAAAAATTATCAATAATACATAAAAAATAAATGCAACGTATGTAGCATGAATACAATAACACCAATAACGAAGCAAAAAGGAATAAAGATGTCATTCGAGTTCACCCGAAATTATTTAAAAGGGTACCGAATTGTAGAAAATGCCGAGTCTGAAGGAAAAATTGTAAAATCCTGAATTTGTAAGTAAACTCTCGAATCGGAAAAAGAATCCCATGAATTTTCTATAACCTTGAACGCCATGATACCGAGCAACGCTTCTCCAAGTAACTCACAATTCCCATTGCCGTTGAGCTTAAAGGGCAAAATTAATTGTCGTGGAGCCAAACTATATATTTAGCTGTAACTTTAAATTTTTTTTATTTATCGAGAAAGGAAATACAAATTATGTATCCAGCAATCGCAAAGAACGAAAGGAAAGAGAGGTAGATTAAAAAAAAAGAATAATTTCAGAAGCAGTTTCCTCCGTAAACTCGTGGTAGGTTGTAAGAACGTTGTAAGCTTCAAGTATTTTTCTATTGGGCATCATTTCAGAGAACGGGCAACAATTTCTTCTGTGGTAACAAAAAAAGATAAATTACCTTTTTGAATTTACAACGACCTCTTGCTTGCGTCTACCTAGTGTCTCTCCCACTAGTCCACTCTGTCCTGGTCCAGCGGTTCCCACTCGTTAGAAGGCAGCCAAACATCAACAGGAATCTGGTCTCTCCATCTCTTAAGTGATTTAACTCTTGGTCTCTTAACTTTAAAGATACCTGTATAGGCTTTTCGTACATAGTTTCTGGCGGTCTTCTCATAACATGTCCAAACCACTTGATTCTATTCCTTCTGATTAGATCTGTAATGGTCTCCTCCATATTAAACTCTTCTTTTACACTGATATTTATCCCTTTAAGTCACTACTTTGCGCCAATAATACTCCTTAGTCAGTTCATTTCAAATGCATTCAGTCTCCTCTCATCTTCAGCGACCAGAGTCCAGTTTAGCGAAGTTTAGATTGCAATGGAACTATTAAACATTTATATAATCTTACTTTTAACTTCTGTCGTATATTTATTCTGGACCACGCAGTGTTTTTCAGCGTCCCAAATGGCACAGCAGCCAAGGCTATTCTCCTTCTTAGATCGTCTGAAGATCCCGGGACAACACTTCCTAGAAAACCAATTGATCTATTTTCTCCACGACATTACCGTCTACCGGGATATTTCCATCAGCAACAGGACAATAATAACACTTGTTTCTGTTGATATTGATCCCCCCTTCTTACATGTCATTTTCGGTTGTTTCTTTTACATGTTTAATTTGTCAAATGTGGTTGCCAACAAGGTAGTATCATTAGCATACCTCACATCTAAGGACATTTTTTCCTCAAAAATCACATTCTGATGCAGGCTGTTAAGTTTTGCAGTCTAGGTGAGAGGGAACACCCCTGACTCACCCCAACCTCGACGCAAAACCACTTTGTCAGTGAGCCGTATATCGTCACAGCACACTCTGAATTGTCATACAAACTTTTAATTATCTGCACTCTCTTCCTGCTGACAGCAACAGTATCCAAGAGTTTGCAAAGAACCTCTCTCCAAACTGTATCAAATGCTGCTTTAAAATCTATGAAATTCAAATTCTCTTACACCTGATGTTTTCTGTGTTTCTCCAGAACCTCTCTTGTAATAAATATTGCATCAATGGTACCTCCTGTGGGCCGGAAACCATATTGACTTTCTTCTAGGAATTCTTTTATGTGGGCATTTATCGTCTTTAGAATGATCTTGCAGAAAACTTTACACGCGACAGAATTCAATAAAATGGCTCTGTAGGTTTTCGGGGGTCAACCTATCTCTTTTTTTCAATACAGGATTTATAAGCATCCTTGACCAGTCCTTAGGGGTACCGTCCTCCTCCCATATCTTGTGAAAGATATAGTAAACAGCCACCGCCCTCTTCGCTTAATCCATCTAAAGAACTTCTGCAATTATTGATCAAATCCTGGAGCTTTCTTCTTTTTCAGGTCTTTAATGGCCTCTCCTATTTCTACTAATCTTTGTAGAGCCACCTCAACTTCTCCTTCGTTATTATAATTTATCTACAACATTTTATTCAAATATGAATCTAGTATTTAGTTAATGGGATAAATGATCTTTCCAACGTTTCATAACATTCTTCTTTTTGAATAGTTAATACCTTCCAATTACATTTTTGATGCTTACCAGAACTCGGTATGGTTCTTCTCTCCATATCCCATACAGCTTTGAACACGTTATGGCTTTTATTTTCTCTGAATTCCCTCTCCAATTGCTCAATCTTCTCATGTAGCAGTCTCTCAGTTTACAATTTCAGACCATGTTTAACTTCTCTATTAAGCCTTCTATATCTTTTTCTTGCTTCATCATTTTCTGGTCTCGCTAAAAATTCCAGTCTTGCAGCTATTTTCTCTGCACATTTTGCGTCCAGTTCTCTTAAGAGTACTTCCAACTGCTTTCTCTGTTGGAATCCAACCATCTCTTCTGTTACCTTGTCTGTCGCCATTCTTTCTTATTACTTCCGTCCAGTTTACATGTTTACGCTCTCTAACATTTGGAGTCAGGTCTCCTAGATTCATAAGTTGGGTTTGCCGGGGCACTGAGTTCATATACCTGTATTCCATGCCGTAAAGTTTTAGATTCTTTATCCTGATAACATGTGCTTGGTCCATTTACTTATAGCACATACAATGGCCCACTCTCCAGCTCGAATGTAGCTGCTCTAACCTTTCTGATATTTAATCATATCCGGTCATCACTTCTGCCATTCTCCTGCTTGCAATAAGCACCACACCCTTATATACTTGAATCTACGACAGAAAAGCCCTTAAATTGAAAAAGGTTTTCCATGTCAGTTGTCCAATACGTTGCTGCAAAGCCCAACAGTTCTACTTCAACCGGTCTCATCTCGTACACTAACATCTCTAGTTTGCTTTTGTCGTTCAATATTCTAACGTTTCATTTTGCTACATGGAGATTCTTCGCACCCTTTCTTTCGAGTGCCAGCGACTGAAGGCCATTGGTTCTTTCTAGCAGACATAACACTGAATTTGAGCGGGGTATACTTCGGCACATTCCAAAGACTTATGAAGCGCAGTACTTTACTAACTTGCCCGTGCTCTTATCTATCTACTTCTGCATTGCCCTTCGCTCAATTATTTTCATGCAAGAATAAAAATATACGCCAGGAGCGAAAAAAATGTAAAAGCCCTCTTAGAATTCCAAAGCTGAGTGATGCAAAATACAACCATTTAAGAATAAGTGGCACTTGTTGTATAAAATATTTAAAGAAGACTTGATTGTGCTTTCCGAGGATTAACTTTCTACTCTCCAATTCTAATATTTATGAAGCGCATTAGTATTTTTTACAGTCACAACAGGTCATATGAGATGATCCCGGCGACTCACTATTTGCGACATAACGACTGTTTATACATAAGCTTTGATCATGGTACAAAAAAATGGCTCTCATATACCAATAAGGATTGATGGGTACCTTTGACATCAAATTTAGAGGAAAAATAAGAGAAACTAAAATAGGGTACGAAGTTTTTACTGACGTTTCGCTCCTCTCTAACTTCCCAGAGTGTTTCGAAGTTCCTGAGAGCGAAACGACAGTAAGAAACCACGCAGCCCATTTGATTTCTCCCTCACGAATAAGGATCAATATTCTTGGTTGTCACAATTTAAATACAGAAGATAAAGAGTGTATAGGGAATTGGATGTTATATTCCTCCCACATTTTAGCCTTTTCGGTTTATTCAAAGAATTTTTTCTTTATCCTCCTTGTCTCCCTTCATATTCATCCACATTCGGAAAGCTTGAGTAAGAAAACTGATGGTGAACACATGTTCATGGAACCCAACCATAAACCTAATGGTTACATTTGTAAAGAGTTCCATCTACTCTTCGAATTATAGTCATGAATGTCGCTGAAAAAACACCTCTTTTTCATTCCTGAACTCAATTTCAGATCTTTGATAATAAACCCGTTTCCTTTAAAATACCTTCCCCCTCCCTTTATTTATTTGATGGGTACCACTTCAAGTGGCGATGGTACTCTGGTCCGTTGCAACTCTTAAAAATTCGGTATTTTAATCCCTTCCACGAAAATAGAGACTTAAATCCGTAAAAGTTAAAAGAACTGGGTGGGGTTAATCCAGTTTGCATCTTAAATCCATGAAAAGTAGCAAATAAAAAGAAGCATAAATTATCATCACACGAGACGAGGAATTAGTAATATCGAAAGAATTAACTCAATATTACCTAGTAATAAGAGCGATGCCAGCTCCTAAAAGTTGTATGATATTAAAGATAAAGATTAAGTGTGGAGAAAACACAAACTAGGATTACAAACCCTTCACTCTTTCGTATGGCAAAGTCCTAACCAGGGAATGACCAACAAGTAGAAGGAAGCTCCTTATAGAGCGGATATTTCTCTTATCTTATTTTAAGAATAATCGGTTTGGGGGCATTTTTTCCTCAAAATTAAAGGCGCAATAACAACGAGGCCATAAGACACAGAGAGTTATTAATCAAAGAACTGTAAAGAAAGTGGTGAAGATGAGGGAAATCAAGATGTTCTGAAGATAAATAGTACTAATTTCTATAACTTAAACAAAAATGGGTTAATGTAGTGAAAAGTGATATTCTTGCTCGTCGCTGCGTTTTTCAAATGGCAGTATAAGGTTAGGGGCGGGGGAGTTCTTAACTCGCTGTCTCCCCATATCCACAGATCCCTATTTTTTATGGTCGCTTTTGTAATTTTGTTCAGTTCTGGTTTCATTAATCGAGAAATCTGTTTGCGCCTCACCTGTCACGGCTTGCCACCACGCAGAGAGAACAAAATGGATTGTTGTCTGAGGTTTTCTTCTGCTATATTTTGACCAGGAAGAGGTTTTAAAGAGTATTTCAAATGATTTGGTGTGGTTGAGTTTGTGTCATAATTATTCAAGGTCAAAAGAATTACATCAAGACCCACTGCCCGAGTGGTGACAACTCTGACCCCAAAGAGGGCTCGGCGCTACATGCGCTTCTTCCTCGTGCACAGGGTGATACCACTAAGATGGATGATATACGCCTTCCACTTGATCTTAAGTGAACCCCAGTCCATGCCCATACATAGCAGGGTAGGCTGGTCAATGTGACAGAACTAGCTTAGTGACATGTTTCGGAGATGTCGGGTTCACCATTTCAGAATTTCAGGGAATAAAACCAATCAGATTCTTTAGCCATAGAGTGCGAATGGTCATCATCCTTGAAGTCCGTAGGTAAGGTGCCATTATGCTTTAATCTAAACAAAGTTTACTGTATGAGTCAAGCATATTAAGTAGTTTTGAGTAGCGAACCGGATTTATAGACTAAAAATAGTGAGGTACTTTGAAATATCAATTGAATTTCCATCGTATTTACTGCATGAAATAATGATAACCAAGATATGGTTATCATCTGCTAGTTGAGAGAAGAAGGCGCATGATTGTAATCTCTACTTCTTAAGAATGATGTGGTAACTCAAATTTCTCTAAGGTATGTCAATAAGTAATTAACAGACATGGGAGCAAAATGGGTTAAACAGATTATAACTAATAACTTTCTTAATCAAAGAGTTGATGAGCTGACGCATCGCCGTACTGTATTGGCTTCTAGTTTGACCAGTGATGAACATTTACTGGAAAATGTTCAACATATTGGCAAATATTAACAAAATAATGAACATGGTGATAGCTCCAAATTTTCTCCTATATAACCCTACGTAACAATTGTTTTGTTAATATACATTTTAGCGTGATTTTGTATGTATTTTTATGCCGCTAGATATTTATGATTTTTTACGATTCCCTGAAGTATACCATTCCTCTCTTTCAAATGTGGCCAGCGCTCTTTCAAGTTTCTCAGACCAAAATAATGCGCTTACTTGTGGTGCAATAAATATTCCACTTTAGATCTTAGGCTCAGAAGACTTGAAATGCTCCTCCCTCAAAACCTGAAGCTTTCACACAGTGTTTTCTCAAACCCAATTTCATATAAAGTGCTGTTTGAAAGAGTTCACTTCCCTGCCTGTAATTCCTGTCGCGGAGTTGGGGCACCGAACGTTCAATAGCTCTGCTATTTTTTTGTATCCATCTTTCAAGCCAAATGCAAGCATTTTAAAGTCCCACATCGTGCCACTTAAATAGGCCATAGTTGAATTTTGAAGCTCCTTAATATTATTGTATTTATTCCTTTGTACGGAATAGGCAACAGAAAAAGGTTTATAATGGTTTGTAGTGTGTAGCAACACTAGTTTGAAAAATTATGTTGAGTTGTATATGAACATTCGCCATTTGGCAAGATCATGCTTCAATACAATAGCAGTACACAAACCATTGACATTTTAGCATCCACACATATGTCCATTATTCAAAGTAAAAATTTCAGCTCCTTGTCTTAGTGAGACTCAATTAGCTACATAATCATATCAACTAGTTTAATTTGATTTTCCACGTGGGGATGCCTAATCAATCTTGGCACGTATGCTTCCTGTAGTTCTTTGCTGCCGCTATTTTCTAACTCTTCTTATGTAAAAAACTTTACATGTTTTATCTAATAAAGATTTATGACTAATGTTAGCAACTACAACCAAAACATAAAAAAATTACTACCTCCTTCTTGATAAAAGTAAAATTTATGTATTATATTACGAGATGTTTTCCTACTTACAATTTCTGGTGCTTTGGTACTGTTAAGTTATCATCCAAATGGACTGGTGCTACAGAGGATGGTATGTCTGGTTAATGAAGAGCTTGTCTTTCTATAACTTTTCTATACTGTAGAACATCTAGTATGCGAAATAGCATTCATCATAGTGGATCTTAGGATTTTTTCAACCTCCAGGAGTAGAGCGTCAACTACCACATATCATATGAAGGGCCTATGGCTTTTCTTTGTTACCAATCGGGATTCAAAAGTAGACTCTGTACGCAATCCAGAATTTGGCACATTTCACGATCTGAGTTATGATCTAAATATGCTTTGTGCCAATATAATATCCACTCCTAACAAAATGTATCCGTCGGATTTTTGTATCTAGTAGGAGCCAAAATCAAGAGAGCTAAAATTCTATCCAGAAACAAATATTTTTTCTTTGCTCTAAAAAGAGTTCGTTTGTTCTTATTTCTAGGACCGACTTCGGTATAGCTCCCATTTGTCAAAGGCTTGTTCTTAGTCACCCGATTTAGGAGCGTTTCCTACTTAAGTCGGAAAGAAAAGTAAGTAGCTATAAGAGAGCAAAATGTGTAGACGTTTCCACGTGATTTCCTCCAAAATTATCAACATTCACACTTTAAAATATCAGATTTGTAGGATACAATGCGCGCATTAATCACGCCCATTGATGCAGGTCTATTTAGAGCTGTTAGGTTTGTCTATCGGATAGACTCACTCTCTTTGCGTGGATTAAGAGCGTACCCCTAGCGTTCCCCATGAAGCGTGAAGGTGGCTACTCCTCATTCTCATACTAACCATAATGAATATTACTTTCAATTTAATTCTTATCTTTTAGTTATTGGATCTTTAATAAAAAAAACATTTTGTTAGAAAAGAGAGACAAGAACATGATTATTTCTATCACGCCATTTTACTTTAAACATATCAATTTGTACTAGAGTTTGTGTGCAGAGATTTCACCTTCGACGAAACGAAAATAGCAGAACGTGGTTGAATCCAATACTTTCAGTTTTTATTCCCTGGGCGAGTCTTCGAATGTCGATACTCGTCATGAGCTGCTCTAAATGGAGGCAAAAGCCTGATGTGTAGCTTTGTTTGTTTTCACACACAAAATAAACCTTCAACAATTACGCAAGAAGAAACTCAAAATCTATAACCGAATTAAATATCAGTTTGGAAGAAGAAAGAAATTATATTTGTAAAACTCAAGGAAGAATTAAAAATGGAAAAATGGGAATGGCACGTTTTTTCTCAATAAGAAAATGTTGGAGGTAAAAACTGAGGCAAATTAACCAATCAACGAAACGAGTTATAAAAACGTCAACTTTAAAAAACTCGAAATAATGCTCTTGATGTAAATCGATAAAAGAGAAGGAGGGATAAATTTCTTATCCAATCTTTGTCCTCTTAAATCGACTAACAAATTACAGGTTTTAAATTTTAAAAGACTAAGATCATTTTGAACTTGAGAGATTTCTGCTGAAAACAAACGACATTACGAGAAGGAATGGAATCAATCTTCTCTCACCGAGATTCGAGGTGAGAATATCTTTTTAACCAAACAGGCTTTGAAAATGGTCATGGAATTTCGCTTAATACACCATTGCTGTCAATGGTTCTACAAATTGACTAGTTGGCAATTTCAAGATATTTATCAATGACGTAAATGGGGGCAACCCCTTTGATACACTGGCATCTTTGACAACTTCTAATTCCACATACATAATTAGGTATAAAAGAGCGAGAGGAAAAGAGGGACTTGAATCAGGAATTTACATTCCTCTTATCTCTTTTACTGGCAGAAAAAATAACGAGTTCACGATCCATCAATTTGGTCATGTTTTTTTGATGGAAAAGTTAAGATTTTCACATCGAAATGAAATCTCGAATAATTTGTACAGAATTCCTGGTTATTTTTCCAAAGGCAGAAAGAGGAACGTTTATTCAAAGTTAGACAGCTCATTTTTCCCCTGTCCAGTTTAAGAAATGTTCGTGGATTTGTCACGAGAGTAAGATTTGAAAAAAGTGCAAGGTCGTGAAGAGAAATGTGTATTTATTCATATAAATATCTTACCTTAAACTTCAATGTTTCTAGTGAATTGCTGATAAATTTCGTTTTACTTTATACAATTGGGCATAATCTTTAATCATACGTAGGCTATTTTACTTTTAAAAGTTATGAACGATGTTCTAATAGAAGTATAGACGTCCTGATCTTTTGGCATGGTATTAAACCACATTGCGTCACTTTCCAATGACATGAAATTCCAAGAATTCGAAGTACTTAACAGAACAGAATTTAAAATCCTTGGTCCCAGCGAGTTAAGAAACATAGAAGAAGGATCTTACAAATTAAAAACAGTCACATAACCTTTTAGGAAGTTAAAAAGGGTTTACATCCTAGTGGCATAGGAGATTTCATACTTCAAGAAATAAAATTATTAATAGCAGAATTTATCTAAATACTTGATTGATTATTCAAACTATTATTTAAAATAATAAATATTTATTCCATAGCAGGAATTTAACCGTACAGTTATACATCTCAATCAGAACAATAATTTGAGGACTTCTGAGCAGCATTGAATAATACAGGGACACAAATGTACCTTGATGCAACAAAGATGAGGGAGCAAAAACACGACAATCGATCCTTATTCAATTTTACAATAGGCGAACAAAATGAAGATGGAAAATGTTTGGCACAATTTAGCGCTGTGCTCACGTTTAGTATTTTCGATAGGTAGTGCGTTTTTGGCCCTTCATTCGAAAGCAATTCGTTTGCTCAGAGCATCGAGTTTACTTTCTTCTCATAGCATAGTGGAGAACCCAAGTTTGTTATCTGTACATCTATTATAGATGTTAAGTTTGTGCACTAATCTCACTGTTAAGGTGCATCGTAGTTACATTCGTTCCATATGAGATTATTTTAGAAGCTGCAAACGCGTAATTTGGTTGCCGTTGGGTTTGACGATTCCTCCTACCTTTTTATTATATATTCCCTTCCGTTTGGACAAATGAAAGCAGTTGCTCAATGCTCACAACTGTTATTTATGCATTTCTTTGTCATCGATTCAGACTATTTGAAGCGATGTTCTTCTTGTCTGCATTTCGAGCAAACTTTCCTATCTTTGTCCGGCCAGGTGTGAATGTGTGTGTTTCCAGTTTATAGCAGGAGAAACACATCTAAATGGTATGGAATTTTACCTTATCGATGTTTTCTGATGGACATCTCATATTAAATGCAATTTAAGCATAATATGATAACTAATCGGAGTGCGATAAGTCAACTAAACCCAGGAGTAAATTTGAAGTTCCGTTTCGACAGATGAAAGTTTGGGAGAATTACGAAATAAGAGAAACTGCAATAAATTACTTTTGCGATAAAAGTCCAATTTAGTGACAACGTGATGAAATTACAGATTTTCCTGACCAGATTTCAGTGAAAGGAGTTATTCAATACATTCAAGCTCGAAACTTTCTAGAAATTTAAGAATTTTTCTCTAAGGAGACTAAGGAATGATAAATATATACAGCTATTTTCCAGTAAAATTTAATTCCTATTCTGGAAAGTGTGGTTAAGTTTATTACTTTTTTTCACCTAATCTAGGTTGGTTGGAATCTGCCGACCTATTTTATTATTAGAGTGAAAATAATTCCAATTAATATGGATTAACCTTGTTATCGAAAATAATTTTGTCCTAGTTTACTCACCCAATGATTGTCCGCAATTAATAAAGAAAAGAAAATAAGTTATAATTTAAAACTTAATCCCTATAGGACCAGTAATTATAGTGCCCTCTAATCCTGTATTGAGATTAGTAGGGAGTTTCAGTAGAGATCGTCTCCTCCCAAAAATCCAACACACAAAAAAATTAAACTTGGAAAAAAACGGGCACCACAATAAAATGATCAACCAAATAAAAAATGGAAAAACTTGAAAAGAAAAAAAGGTTCCTTCAATAAAAAATAACCTGACAATAGAGTTTGATATAAAGATAATGATCTATGATAATTTTAATGATAAATTTAACGTTTAGAAAACATTAAAAAAATATAACACTATACGGAATTTACATATGTGTAACCAGAGATAAATTTATCTATACATACGCACACACATCAACAAAATAAAGAAACTTGCATTTACAAAAATGTGCCAATCACGAATTTTGCTATACACTCAGGTTGTTGGAGGGGAAGGGGTCTTCTATTGTATTTGTACTCAAGCTATCAGCTAGGCAGTTTTCGGTGCCTTTAACATATATGATCCGCAATTGGTACTCCATGAGTAGTAGGCTCCAACGCATTTAACGGCCATTTTGGCTCTTACAGTTTTTTAGGTACGCCAGTGGTTTGTGATCGTTTTCGACAATAAATTCTTCAACTATAAGATACATCCTGAACTTACGAATAGCCTACAAAATGCCTAAAGCTTCGAGCTCTATGGTGGTATACGCTTTTTCGCGAGGGAACAGCTTCCTACCAGAATATCCTACGAAAGATCCCACTCCAACGCCTTCATATTGGATGACGGCACAACCGAGACCATCCTAGAAGCATCGGTACGAACCCGAATGTTTTATTAGGATTCAGTAATCTCAAATTAGAAGCAGAGATTAGTTTTTCCTTTAACTGGTGGAAACGATGTTCCACGGAAGGGGCTCACTTGACTGGATTGGGGTTAGTCCTTTTAAGCATGAAGTTAAGGCACGAGGGTATAGCAGTGAAATTCGGCACAAAACGGCAATAGAACGACAGGGATCCCAAAAAGGAACGAAGCTGTTTCTTCGTTCGGGGGAGCGGTATTTAAGAGATAGCCTTTTCCTTGTCGTCCTGGGGAATCATTTGATTCCTGCCGACCTGGAAGTCAAGGTAGTTAATAGTGTCATAGGCGAAGTGACACTTTGTCGGGCCTACCGTGAACCCGTGTATGCGTAACCGAAATAGTAGCGCGCACAGACACGGTTACGTGTTGGTCCCAGGTACGAGTAGCGACGTACACGTTATCGAAATAAAAAGTCCCATTCCATAGGCCATCTAACAACCGGATCATGATCTGGTTATAACATTTGGAAGCAGTTACCAACCCAAAAGGAAGCCGAGTAAACTGGAATAACTATTTTTCAGTAGCGAAAGCCGTAAAGCGTTTTCAACCCTTTGAAAGCCGCCCTTGGGGGTAGGCTTTGCAGAGGTCGATATCGGAGATGAATTTCGCATCTTAGAAGGCATGAAGACTTTGGTCGATTAGGGGTATCGGTTCCGAGTCAAACTTTGTTTCCATGTTTATTTTGAGAAAATTGACGCACATCCTAAATGACTTATCAGGCTTCCTAACCATGGCAATGCGGGAGTAAAAATATTACGACGAGGGTTCTATTATTCCTAATTTTAACAAGTTCTCGATCTCTGCATTGAAAGTGGGCCGTAAATTTAAGGTATGAGATAAGGCTTGGTTCTTATCGCATCTTGAGTAGTGAGGACAATTGCTTGAGCAACCCGGGAATTCTGAAATGGCTTCAGGAAAGTTTTCCCATAGAGCAAGCAATTGAGCCTTCTCATTAGGGGCGAGATTGGGGTTTGCGTCCAAGTCAGATTTAGGCTCCGCTTGTGGGGAAGTAAGAGACGGCAGGGGATACTTATCGTCTGCTTTTACGCACACCGTTTGGACTAGAAACAAGGGTTCAACGGGATAGGCGGCTTCGAGGATGGGTTCTTCGTCCAGGGCGACTACGTTATTTAGGCAAGCTCGGTGGTGGTATTTTTTTAGGAGGGTGACGTTGTAAATCTTATTACCGGAGGAAGTTTCAATTAGGAAATCTACCGGGCCGCGGGGTTCTAAAACGAAGAAAGTTCCTTTGCAGTGGGAGAGGAGCTTATTTGCTTCGGAGGGAAGCAAGAGCAATACATTGTCACCTGCTTTGAACGAACGTGCCTTTGATTTTAGATCAAATTAGGTGAGGTATTTTTCCAAGTTTACATCGACTTTCCGGAGAGCGATGTCGGTGCATTTTTCTAACCGCGTACGCAGATCTAAAACATACGCGTAAGAGGATTTAATTTCCTCATCCATTTTAGGATTCGACCACAATACTTTCAAGATGCTCATCGGTCCTCGGAAGTTACGTCCATATAACAGCTCAAATGGAGCGAACCCCAATGTTCTATAGGGGACTTCGGGGCAAGCAAATAACGCTGCGGGGAGGTAGCGGTGCCTTTCTTAGGGCTGGTCGTGGCACACATTCTTGAGTACCATTTTGAAGGTGTCGTTTAATTTTTCGCACATCCTGTTAGCGGAAGGGTGCCAGGGCGTCGTGAAGAGGGGCTTGATGAGAAGGAGTTTACCGACATACTCGATCAATTCAGAGGTGAAATTTTGTCCTCTGACCAATAAGATCTCCTTCGGGATCGCTACTCGAGAAAAGATTGAGATTAAAGCCTCTGCATAAGAAATGCTATCAATCTTCTTCATAGGGATAGCCTCTGAAAACGGGTGGCATAATCGACGAGGGTTAAAATATAGGATTGTCCTTGGCTTGACGGGGAAAGAATGGGACCTATTAGGTTGATTGATACTCAGGCGAAGGGCTCGGCCACGCTCGGGGTCTTTTGAAGGGAGGCGGGGGCTACACGCCCTGTGGAGTCGACCTTCTGTCAAAGTTCGCAAGAATTGCAGAAGTCGATACTTTCTTTGGTGCGCCTGGCCAAAACAAAATATTTGAATACCCGCGGGGACGTTTTGTTATGGGCGAAATGTCCGGCCATTAAGCCATCATGAGTCATCTTTAGAACGGGTTCCATATATTCTCTCACCATACACAACGCGTTGTTCAGTGGACTCTCCAGTCAACAGAAGAACGGTATAATATCGCGTCTTTCACGGTGTATTCGATCTTTCGATTGCCTCGCACTGGTTAGGTCTCATTCCACCTTGCTTTTTCCCACAGTGGTTTTAATGTAGAGCAATTCTTCTGCGCCTCAGCAAATTGAAAGTTAGTGGCAAGGTAGACGTGTGGGGACGATATGGGGTACCGGAAGCGATACTTCTTTCTCGGCCTGAGCCTTGGTAACTACAGGCTGAATTTTATTGGGACCGCGACTACGTCGGCTCAGCCGGTGAAGTACTGGCACGAAATATGGAACCGTACCACTAGGAACCGGGTGGTACAACCTAAAAATTCATGTACCAACGCAAACCTGTTATGCTGGGGGCTTACGGGGGTAGTATTTTATCAGATACTACTATAAGGTGCGACCTGTATCTCTAACCAACGTTGACACTCGGCAAACATTTACTGCGCTTTTTTCAAACTAGAGCCCACCGGGGGAACTCTTGTTGAACAGGAAATTTACCTGTTCATCAGGGAGAGAGGCAACAGGAAGCCCTGGTGATGCAACTGGTGGATTAGGCGAAGGTGCATCAGAGATTTGGTGGACCTGTTGAATCGACGAGGTCCCTCGTTAGAGAGGATGAACCATTGTTATTTATGAATACTAGAGTGCTGCCATATTGTATCAGACCAGCCTGAAAAAGTTTCATCGGAATTGATTCAAAGAGAACCGCGAAATCCTGACTTTACCTACCAATCTATTAGCGTGGTTCAAGTTGTAATGGGTTTGCATTCTTAAGTTTTTTTACCTTACTTCTAAAATTATTTCAGATGTTTTGGAATTCCCCTTCTTTTAAAGGACTCATTTTAATTCAGATTCACTATTATATTCTTTTTCTTCATTTTACTATCCCAGTTATTTTACTTTCTTTCCTTTCTGTTTAATTCCTTACACTCTTATATCAATGTTTTCTCAAAGGGATTAATCGGTCGTGGAATTTGAACATAATAGGCTTCCTTTCCTTCTCCCAAAAGCATTTATTATCTATTATCTTCTCATTAAGTATCCTCTTTTTGTCACGGTCTTATTTGTGAAATATCATTAATGCCCTGATGCCCTCATAAAAGCAACTGCACATCAATATATATATAGCAGTAGAAACTACTGCATATTTATATAAGCAATATTTTGGTTTATATTCTTAACCCTTTCTCGTAAAAGTGATCTGCATCCAAGTTCTTCTGACAAGTGTCTGGTAAAACAATCTTGCAAGCAAGGGAGGCAAGATAAAGGGAAAGGAAAGGATACACATAAGAGTTCTAGTTGTTAAAATTAGAGGAAATGTTAAGTTAAAATTGTCGATGAAAGGTTAAATTAACGGAATGATCGAGGTTATAAGCACTTAATCTTCTTGTTTACATTTTCACCTTCTGTTGTTCACCTCTTTCTTTCTTTTCGCGTTACTGTTATTTTCTTGTTAGAAATTTGGACCTCGTCATTATTAGATTTAAGTTCAATTTCCCGAAAAATATCAATGCCTCTCCCATAACCTTTATCTCTGTCTGCCTTTACAACTTTATATTTACCTGTGAACATAACATAAGGCACACATCATCAATCCACAATTATATTACAATAGAGCGCCGTACTTCAATAAGGAAAATTGTATGCATAAATTCAGCAGCACAAAAGCCTCTTATTTTTAGTAGATATTTCAAATTATCTAATGATCTCAAGGCGGTTTCTGTCGCCAAATTTATCCTGCTTTAGCTAAGAGGGCGATAAATATACAGCATTCATGAGTACTGAAAACTACCATCAAAGGTAAACAAATGGAGATATACAGGAGAGAAGCTCAACATCCAATGAGAGGCAAAAACAAAATATTGCAAAAATATAATAAATTATCGCTTAGACAAACAATTTCCAAATGCAACTTTTTAAAAGTAGGAGAAGGTGAATTGACAGAACGATTTGACTTCTCAATGTGACGGCAAGAAATGTGAAGAAACCTTTCAAACCTTTCACGCAGTGGTCGTGAAATTGTATTCCACCAGACAGATTTGTTCACTGTGTAGATACATAATAAAGTTTGAATGTAAATGATGCACAGAAATAAGTATAATATAACACCAACGAGCAAAAATGTGTTTGAAAGGAGTAGTAAACTTTTATAATAAATGAATGCGACGCAAAAGAATTGAATACACCTTTCAGAGAAGAGTGTTTTATAGGTGATGTCAAAAAATAGATAGAAAGACTTTTCTACGGTTCAACGAAGATATTCACAATAACTAAGTGTGTTCACCCGATATATATATATATATATATATATATATATATATATATATATATATATATATATATATAAGCAAAATGTTGGTACTGATCCGGACGCAATGTTTGTTCTTTTCCTTCTGATAACGATAGATATATCACTATATTTACTTCTAATGACTTTGTCATTTGCTATCTTTTTTATATTCATTTTCCAGGCCATTTAAATCCGAAATCTATTGCGAATGAGTCGCTTTTCCTCTGGCCACTAAATAGTCAATTCCAAGTTTAATCCTTCTGATTAAGACATTCTCTTACAAATGCAATTCCAACAAGTTACGTATATTTTGGAGGCAATTAATAAGGAAATAATTGAATATTTGAATAGAAAGCACCTTACTGAAGTTAGTGGGTTTGCAGATGCCCAATCAGAATAAGTATGGCGCTAAAAATATATAATTCCTTCGAAAAGCAAAACCGTTTTGTGTCCATTGATCTTGTCCTTCTTGGTTTTTCCTCTCACATCTCCATTCGACATCCTGAACGCAAATTCTTTGATATTCTGCGCCTGTACTCTGAAGTACTTTTGTTTGTTGTTTTGACAAAATTTGTTGGAAAAGTGAATGGAATTCAAACTGTGAAAAGATCTGAATAATTGCATGTTGGAGTTACGCCTTCAGTAAGCTTATCTAAGGGTTCTTTATCATTACTGTTTATTAAAGTTTAAATTTTGCCCGAACTTTGGATGAGCAATTGGTGTTGCGGCGTAATCTAAAGTACGTTTTGCCTCCCCATATTCGCTTCCTTATTAGACCCTTATCTTCCCTGCTGAAAAACTCTTCACACTATTCTTAGCGTAAACGAAGGAAAACTACTCACAGCAACGCTGTAGTAGGCTTTTTGAAAGGGTTTTATTCCATGACGTCTCTGTAGATAGACAGGGAGACAAATAGTCGCTGCAAATGACATTGTTGAACCAAGAATACTGAACATCGCTATAAACTGAATTACAACCGGTATAAATATAAAAACTGACCATAGGCCTTTCTAACCAAGTATATAGAAAATTGGGGTAAAACTTCGGTAATTGGTGAAATTTTGTAATAAGGCAATGTTGAATCTCTCATTAGAACAGCCACTTCTTGGTGCTTAGTGGATAATCAAGTGCTCATTACACGTTAATGTTCTTATGAGTGGTGCAATCTTTATTTGCTCCACGCTCCATACTCGAAATAAGTAATCTCCAAAATCTCAAAACTTTTCCTCAGGCAAATTTAAGTTGTAAGGAAAATATATTAAAGTTAACGAACTTAACAGTATGAGTTAAGTAATAATACAGACAGTAAGAATGATCAATGAAATAAGGCATAATGACCACCTGACTCACTCGAAAATAGAAAGTTTTAGATACAAGAAAATAATTGTGAGAGTGTAGAGACGGATTTTAATAATTAGGCCACCAACGAGGACTTTGTATCTCTTTCACAAGAGCCATTTAAAACGCCATCCCCTTTAATGCAATCAAATTTAATTCTTAAAACAGCGGAGAAACGAGATGCTCTTAATTAATTCACGATGTCTGAGGGAATATGGATTTGTCATCCATTCTGGGTAATCTTAGGCGATAAGACAAAATCTTTTTAACTCAAAGTAGCGATTATAGATCGATGCCTCGAAGAATATAAAAAACACAGAACCAAGCATAGCTCGAAAGAAAATTTTATCCCACTCATTTAACAATCAAAGTTTTGCCATCAAAGTTTACCTCTTTGAGTGAAAAGGAATTCCATTTCCTTTGCGTTACACTCAATTTTATAGATAAGACCTGAAGGATTAGAGTAGTATAGTTTCCCACAAAGTTTCAACATGTTTTCTCACAACGAAACATTTATCAGCCCATATACTATGACGCGATACCGACCCCTCCTCACTCCCCCCAACAAATCAGCCTTTTTTTCAATTAGCACAATGTTTAAAAGTCTCAAACTTCTACAGCAGATAAGATCAATTATGTTAAGAGTAAAGATGAAAAAAAAGAAGAAATTGCCTCTCTCGTTGCTAGGAATCCAGGAAAAGGCCAGTAAAAGCAGGATCATTGCCATGCATTATCTCCTGTTATCTCCTGCCAATGGATGTTTGTAAAGTCTTTCGTCGCTACTCTGACTAAGATTTCAACATAGTTACGCCTTTAAATCACTCACCTTCCAATAAGGTAGTCATTCCGTCTTTCGTTTAATGATTCCTCTCGACCTCATCTAAATAAACATCTATTTCACATATCCATCAATTTATCGTCAAGAAATGGTAAGCTTTGGGTTGAAAAACCCGGGTGGTTGTTCTGCTAGACGCTTCAGGGCATTGCGGTCACCAAGGGATTCTTGGTGCCAGTCTAAGCAAACACAATTCAGGATAACGCCTCGTTCCAGAGGATCAAACTCGCCGCGCGATATGGAGGTAGGATAAATATGGCTGCACACGGCGTTATCGCAGAGGAGGGAAGGACGATCGACGACTGAAAATAAGGACAGCCTGGACGGGTGATTAAGGGAGTGAAGGATTCTTCCTTGACTTTCTAAAATTCTCACGTTGGGTCACGTTGTCTTGAAAGAATAGAGGGGTATTTCCAAGCGGCTTCCTCTCACGGTGGTCCTTCGAGGGCATTCCCTAACATATATATATATATATATATATATATATATATATATATATATATATATATATATATATATATATGTGTGTGTGTGTGTGAGATATATCAACATTGATGACGAAGAAATTTGGAAGAAAGCACAGTAGAGATGATAGCTAGAGTGAAAATGAAAAATAGAACTATCTTGTCTAATAAATAGGCTAATTTGGCCATTCAACACTGAGAAGGAGTCGTTTTTCTTCACTCTGTCCTCTTCATTTGGTCGAAGCCATCTGAGAAAGGTTAGAGCAACAATTCCTGCCTAACAGAAATGCAAATATATAAACATAAAAATGTCGACTAATATTTTTCTTTATTAATCTTGAATAATGAAAAGTACAGAATAAACGAGTCAATGTGAAATAAGTGGAGCAAGTTAATAAGGCATTTATAAACAATAAAATTATGAACAATAAGCTTGTTTTTGTACGAGAAAGATTCGAAATCATTGTGCGCACAAACGCTTTACTATTTTTAGAAATCTGACTGAAAAACAAGCGGGAATTCTATTGAAAGCAACAGGTAAAAGGATGAATAACGTAATATTGATCTCTTAAATTCCTTCTACGAATGACATAAACGATGCGAATGGTAAACTTTCACTTTGGATTAAGATTCTAAACTCGCAAGACAACTAATAAGTGGCCCTCTCGGTCCTGTACTCCGCGTTGATACCAACTTCTGTTTTGACTCAGTTTCAAAATAAGGTCTTTCCTTTTTCCAAAAATGATATAGGTTCAAGGGTCTCTTAGACCTTTTTTGACCTCGTAAAATAGTGACCGTTTACATACTTCGACCACACCATGTCATTAATCTTTACCCGTGGAATGTTGATGAACGTCATAAGCAGAGTATTACGCGGCATTGTCCACAACTGTACAGGATAATTTCTCCGATGAATGTAGAATTTGATCGTGACAAACATTAGTGAATATTTCAAGATGGTGTTATTTATGAATAATGCTTTTCTACTTGGAAAATTAGAGCCTGCTCCATAGTACTATTTACAGGCAGCAATGATATGAAAACTTAAAGGAAACAGCCCGAAAGAGTTAGATTTCTTGCCCTAAAGTGGTAATGCAGGCATTTCCCATGGAGTTCATTCGATCAAATGCCAATGAAAGATGAGTTTCTCATGTTATTCGAGGTAAGATTTCATGTTAATCTCAAGTCAGTACTGTAGCAATATCCAATGACATTCGAACCTTTTTACTGACATGTGGTTTTGAATCAATTATAGCTTTTCCTATTAAACAAAATCTTCATTGCCGAGTCGTTAAAAATGATGATTGATGACTGTTTAACAAAATGACCTTCCCCTTGAACACTCTTACTGATCCACCAAATTGCCTAAGAACTTCCTACAATTACACGTTGTATAGCAGGTTTATTTCATTTTGTTTATTATGAAGACTTAAAATTTAATTATTTTATATTATCGTTATGTCAACCAGAACAGAAACTTAGTAATGTGACACTGCTCCAAATCTTCACTTTCGTTTCTTATCTTCTCCTTATCAGTGCAACCTGAGACACGCCTTTGGCCCTTGGCCAAGTGTGCAAAGTAAACCTACAGACTGAATGGTGAAATCAATCCTTTGGATGACTTGATCAAAACGTTTCATTTAAGGAAGTGTTCTAAGAAACTGCGATATCACATCCTGCAAGGATAATAAAATGCAACAAGTGAATCCTTCAAATAGCTCTGATGGAGTTCACGACTTTGTCTAAGTCTAACCAAAGTAGAATGAGATAAAACCCTAACTATTCGCCATAATAAAATCAAACGTTCTTTCTCATAACCGAAAACTCACCCTGCAAATTAGTTGCTCAATTGTTGGTAATCTCTAACTCAAATTCTTATAAATTTGTTTTCCTATTTAACCCATGACCTGAAATAGTTCACAATTCGAATAAACAAATAAAATTATGTTTCTGTCTTTCTGGCTCCTTTGGCACTATAATATACCATCCATATGATGGTAAAATGAGCTCGATGTGAAAACAAATCCGTCCTATAAAAGGGTTAATTTTTCAAATTTATCCATTATCCTCTTATTTTCAAAAGCTCTGAAGGTTGTGAAGCATCACTTGGAAATAGATTGCACCATTTTCATCGGAGTTCAAATTGAGGAAAGCAAATGGGAAGGGAAACTGAATCTTTGCTACATCTACATTTCTTCTATGAGCTAAAATCATACGTATTCCAGCTCTACTTAATTCAAACTGAATATTAATTCTATTTCTTGGCGAACCCAGAAGGCCAAATTATCTTTTTAGCATATATTCTCATATAACGAAGAATAAATAGAACCAGTTAACTCATTTAGCTTTCCTTATAGTTTCTGTAGGAACCTGAATACCCCTTAGGAAACAGTTTTATCCTAAAGTTCGTTGATGAAGATTATATTTCGAGGCAAAGTTCAGTCTTTCAATTACAGTTATCATCATATCAACCTTTATTCCCTTAATTATGACATGTAAAAGTTTAATGAGGTTTAGAGCTTACTTTCAGGCATGTTTCATTTGTTTCTTAATAAGGAAACACGGACGGAATTGTGAGGTGCATAAAAGTGTCAGGCGAATACGGAGTTTAGGATCTCTCTTCAGCGAAAACCTGCTTTATTCAAGTGATAAATTAAATGGGAAAGAAATAGGTACGACCATGTCGTCTTTGCTTCGTGGACGAGATAGCAAATCCGGATAATGAAAATCACATAAAACTAAAAAAACAATCACTGGTAAGACTGAAAGCAACAGTGGACTTCCCTCGTCGGGGCAAGGGGGTCTTTATGACTTAATACTGTGTTTTGAGACACCAGCCACCGATGGTGGAATTCTTTGTGACTCCAGGAGTGGTGGTTTTGGTCTTCATTTCCACTTCATGGGATAAGTGGATATGAAGCCCACAATGCGGACACTGGTATTCAATCAACACACTTCCGGAACATAGGAGAGAGTGAGTATGAGCAGGTGTAAATGTAGTCATAACCAGATGTTAACCAATGGTTAGAGAGAGAGGTTAGCATATTCCTTAAGGGGAGTTTCATCTATTTCAGATTTTATTTTTCCTGGTAACCAGACAGAATCTACTTTTTATATAATACCTCACAACATAACGCTCTATCCTCAAAATGTGAGATTCTATCTTTCACATCTACCACATCCAACATGTTGCTTCTCATCTGATCTAAAAAGATAATTGCTTTAGTCGCTTAAAATCTATTTGCCACTTTTCAGTAATCCACATGAAATGCTCAACTACAACAACTCCACACTTTGCTGTTTATCTCTTTTAATTATGAGTAATTTCTTAGCAGGAGGCAACCTTTAGATTAACGTTTATGACACTTCAAAATCTTAGGAAGAAAGAGAACGTCGAAAGTTCTTTTATATTATTGAGGCACTGTTTTGTAGAGATGTGAATAATTATAATATGATAACAGTAATATTACCGTTTGCGTGGTATAACTATGGGATATCCAGGTGATGTTAAAGAATTGAAGTCGAACATTCTTACGCAGCAAATTCCAAAGTTAAATGATATGTAAAGTGGTAAATCGGGTCCACTTTAAGATTATCTCGTCTTTCCACTCCATAAATTTGTCAAATCTGGAAGGAATGGGATTTACAGCGAAGGATTTCATGGCCTAACATTTTAAAAACTCACATGAGACCGATTTGTGACTCAGAAACACAAAACACTTGCAACGACGCAAGATGCACCATATATTACATGCTTGCACACACATTATAAACCGCCGGGTAGTTTTGCCCTTAAAGCAAACGCGTGTGAACATATGTAAGTCAATAGGTATACAGTGTTAGGGATCTCAACCGTCTCATCATCCTATTTTGTTGATTATTAGTTCCAGTTTGATCTTTAGCCCTGGACCTTAAAGAGAATCACTTTCAGCGAAGAGAACCAAACACTACCTTTAGGACTGGATCCTTCTTGCCTCTGCGGTTGATATTGCTTTGGATACTTCGACATTATCCCGTTTGCGGGCGTGGGGTGTGTGTATGATTTTTATCGTTTCTCGCTCTCACCGGAAAGTAAGACACATCTGGGCCCGTTACGACTATCCTCTGTTTCCAAGACAACCAAATTCTGTGTATTGCCTCACTACTTCTATGACAGATAATTAGAGCATTTTATGTACATCTTGCGCCCCATTCTTAAGTTCTTATTATCGAGACCTACAGTTATTTAAAAAGCACGTGAGACATGGCTATATTCCTGTACCGATTGTTCAGAGTAGCAGTGTTTATTTTCTAGAGACGTGTTGTCGTTAGTGGTTTAATCCTGTGATATTTGTAAACTGATTGTGCACTATATTTATTTAATATATTTGAAGAAGCATTCTTTGTATTTTTTAACATGGTAGATATTTGTGCATCTTCCTCTTGGACCTCTCTTTATTTCTGTTTTGGGTGTAGAGATCTTAGTTCTTCGTCTTGCCCTTAAAGTCTCCTTTTTATTGTCCTTTACAAATCGAGGTACGGATTTATATTACTGGTTCATCAACCCCATTTTTAATCAAAGTTTGGGCCGTGAATTATTGGTCTCCATATTTATTTCAGCTAGAGGGGCTCCATTTATTCGCAGTTGCTGCTCTGTCAAAATGAGATGTCTTGGTGCTGAACTTCGAAGGTTGAGTAAGGCGCTACTATGTTGGTACAAGGCTATCATTTTCAATGGTCAAGGGCCAAGGACACGAGTTAGATCTCTCAAAAGAGGGGATTTGATTTTTGAACTGCTATCCTTCATGTTGCTTACAGGTACCCAGACTCCACAATCCAGGGAGTTGTGAAAGCCAGAGCGAAGCCACAAAATTCTATGGTTACTATGTGAACCCCTCCTTCGAAAAAATCAAACGATCCACTATGTTGAGCAAGTAGGCCTTTTCTTGGCAGCACTTAAGGCGGTGTAAGATGGTAAGGTGAACTTTCTCGAACCTCTCGGCGGCTGGGGTACAGAGATGGATAAAAAAAACGATGTAGCACTTTACTAGTGAAGGTTGGCGATCTCAGAGACAAACGTCCGTGTTGATTCCCTGCCAAACAACTTCGATGGAAGCGTCTTGTGTGAGTCTTTAGTCTCCTCCCGGAAGGTCACAGGGTCATAAGGCCGTGGTTGTCCTGTGGATACGTCAGAGTCGATAAAGTAATTCCCTGAGTCACCAGGTTCCTGTTGCTCTCGATCCCAGGTAACGTTAAAGTCCGCAGGAACCCAGCGGAGCAGTAGAATTGAGAGTGCATAGCACGAAGGATAAAGCAGTGTGGCCACTTTAATGAGGTGATGATGCATTTCAAGTGTATGAGTAGGTCATCTCACTGTTTAAGATGAGACTAGGAATTCAGATAAGTACCTAGCTGCCCTGAGAGATTACATGCAACCCTCATACTAAGACCTCTCCAGAAATGATGCCCGAAATAAGATTTCCCAGCAGGTATATTGCCCGGGTAACGAATCTACTGAACTATGCAGTCGTTTTGTGACAATAATATCACGGTGCTGGAGTGGCAAACTCAGTATCTGGATATGAATCCACTGGAAAAGCTCTTGCATGACCTGAAAGAGGCCGTAAGACATCATCAACCACCTTCCAATGAGCAACTTAAAGCACTCTTTCCCTAGGAGTGTTACAGCGTCACATCCTATCACGTGTCTCCCCCTCGCAAAGGCCAAAACTGGCCTTCCTCACTGCCAAGAGACTATCGATACGGTGTTTAGGTACCGGTTTCAGTTTGGTGTGATCAATGTTTCACAGAGATTGATCTTCTTATCTGTTTTATGTTGCTGATGTTACATAATGTGGCAACGATTCTTTTTGATTCTCTGGGGCACATATAATATTCGCTATCTATTTGTTCTTATTTCACTGTTATATTCATATTGATATGCAAATACAAATAAACCACCCTCTATTTATTTGAGTTCCTAAAATTTCTGTGGTATCCGAAGACTTTTGGCCGAACTCTAACTTCCACATATTTCACCTCTCCTAACTCAGCCATTTCTGTACTTACATATTTTACAAATCCTTCTAATGAAGCTTCTATTGTGGCTTTTCGGCCAATGGGAAACAAAAATAAATTACCAGAAAAGATTCGGGAAGGTTAAGGTGGTCAGGCTCTTTGGAGAGATCTTTCGACTGTCTCCGAGATGTCCTTTTTTGTCCACCTGATTCGATGTCAGGGACGAGTATTTGGGTGGAAGCCGAGGTGAGGGAATTCGTGCGATCTTTGCGCGCCACCGAGAACGCAATCGAGAGAATCAGAAAGACGCTTCAGAGGTGGAGAGGAATCGATCATAATATGGCCTACCTCGTGCTTATATACCCCCGCATCCCGGTTTTCTGT
This sequence comes from Ceratothoa steindachneri, assembly GCA_963969495.1. Taxonomy (NCBI): domain Eukaryota; kingdom Metazoa; phylum Arthropoda; class Malacostraca; order Isopoda; family Cymothoidae; genus Ceratothoa; species Ceratothoa steindachneri. The sequence continues at coordinate 10,875,681 of OZ018337.1, read as the reverse complement.
GCGACATTATAAACCGGACGATCTGCAGATAAAATACCCCCTCCCCCCGGTATTTCCTTGTTTCCAATAGAGTCTGATTTTATTTAAAAGTAAAACTTTACGATTGAAAAATAATGCCAATTTTTACCGCTAGTTTATTTGTGTTCTCTCAATCCAAAAAGGTTCTGCAGGGCAGGAAATTCCTGGTCCTATTTTGCTCCTTATTTTCCTATAATTTCTTTCTTTCTCACACACTATCTAACAAACCTCGTTGCAAAATTCCAATAATAATTTTCAGTCACAGTATTTCTAACATAATCAAACTTCACTGTTTTATCCTTTTGTAAAGGATTCCTAGTTAGGGTTTACCCATCCTCAAATGAAGAAAAGGCAAATTTCCTTTGTTGGTATATCCAAATTTCTTCGTCTTGGTGAAATAGAATTTAAACACACATTGAAGTAAAGATGTCACACACACAAATTCAAGGGAAATTGGATAAACATGTTTTTGTAAATGTTATAATCTTAAGGACCAAGCCTTAATGAAGAAACTCAATTAATACGAATAAACTGCAATAACTACATCAAATGTAATCGATTTAATTGAGAAAGTTTAAATAAAAGACTCATTTGTAAACATTTTGATGTTTTCAGACAAGGCAACATTTCACATTTGTGCTAGTCAACAGCCGCAATGGTCGTAAGAAACACACACACACAGTGTTAGGGTGTGTATTCCCATAACTTTTTCGTGATTTTCTCTTTCTTATCGAGTAAATAAAAATTTTCTTTGTTCACAATGACCGAAGCTCATCATAATTTCTACTTTTATATCGGAAATAAAGAGATAATTGGGACAACAAAGTCAAAATCAAGCCTTCTTTTTCATCCTTTATTTCCAACCAATTTGATGACGTCTTTTGCTTATGAGGTATATCTCTCCTCCTCCACCCCTCCGGACTTTCCATACGCGGGGGAGGGGAGATGAGAGGGGGCAAAATGCAGGGAATTTACGACAAAGAGGGATTTCTCGTCACCCTTTTCACAGATGAGAATTTATAGTTTCTCGGAACGGGATTTAGAAAAGTGGTTACAATCGAGGGCAGCTCTACTCACGAGAAGGCAAATATGGACACGCAGGAAAATAAGAAGCACTAGGGAAAGGGAGAGAAAAATGGAAAAGTAAAGAGGCTGAACTACCACATGTCCAAACACAGGCAAGAACAAAATGGTTTATTCTGGTCTGCGAGCGGGAGTACCAGGTGTATAAAATGACCAACCATGCTGCAGCTATCATTTGATGATTCCGTAGCCTGCAGCCCCAATGACCTTATGGTAAATTTTGGGTTGGTTATGCATAGTGCCACCCTTTGCTAGTTTTGAGTGCCATGAGTTGTCTGTTAGATGCTTGGTCTCTATTCCTGCCAGACATTTTCACTTCGCCTAACTTTAGAAATTTATGTACGAAGCTCTCCTCGGAAACTTTCTGGTGAGATTCCCTCGTTGGTTTTCTCTTCTTTTTTTAGGAAAATGGCAACAATCATCCTTTCTCTAAAACCCCTGAGTTCACTTTATAGCTTTTATTTCTACCCCCATCACCACCACCTCTTTATCACAAACACTTCATCGATACATGGTGCACATCAATCACATTTCCATTTCACTTAAAATAGAAAACGCCATTTCACACTAGAAAATAAGGACCCCATTGCAATACTGATACACCCATTCCTCACTTCATCACAACACCACTTGCTCTTTGCACAACCAGTCCATTCCAAATTGCCGCTCTGAAATATACTACACATCCATTTCCAAACCAAATATACGACACCACACATAAACAGCATTATATCCCTGCATAAACACTGCACCGCAATCTTACAATATCTCGTAAAACACCAATCAACGCCCGGTAAAAGATCCAACCCCGCATCCTCACATTCAGTATCACGTCCTCACACTCAGCCTCGTGTCCTCACACTCATCCCCGCGTTCTCCTACTCAGCCATGCGTCATTTAGACTCATCCCTTTGTCATCACACACATCCACGCATCTTCACACACAGCTTCGCGTCCTTACGCTCAGCCACGAGATCTCACATATATCCCCACGTCTTCACACTCATCCCGGCGTCTTAACACTTAGCCCCCCGTCCTCACACTCAATCCGGCTGCTTGTTCACACTCAATCCCGCTGCTTTTTCACACCTATCACAACGAGAAGACGCAGACACATTCGAAGGAGGTCAACACCGATAGCTAGACAGGTGCAGATATCTGTTGATTATGCGATAAAAATGGATAGAAACCGCATTGCATTATCGGTCTTGCCATTGCCGAAAATGCCTTGCACGTATATAAACTCAGATGGAGCATTGAACAAATTCGTTGAAATTAACAAATAATAGAAACTCCGAACTAATATAATTTTGATAAAACACCTGAAGATATATATTTTGGGTGGATAAATGCACAGAAATAAAGAAAAAAGAAAACATTTTGACTAAGTTTATGACGCCAAACTTCTTGGACTCGGTGTAGTCAAAAATCTCCAGACATTCCAAACGTGCGATGCAGAGAAAATCCAAAGCCCGAATAAAGAAAGACAAAATTAGATGAGGAAAGAAAGAAACTCAAAGGAATTATTGTAAGAGAACTGCCAATCAAAGTTAGAAAACTTCGACACTTATTTGAAGGAATATTGTTTGAATAATTAACAGAGACATAAAATGCTTTAGTTGTTGTTTAAGTTTTTAATTACAACCTACGTCTTTTTTTTATTATGGAGGAAGTTCTCTGACCGGATAATGAAATTAACATAATTATCAGAATGTTAATCGTTTCTAAGTTCAAAGGTTGTCTGTTTCTCGTTCGGGGAGAGGAAGGAGAGCTGCACTGGTAGTGTTTGGCCACCAATAAGTGTGTAGGAAACCTTTCCAGACAAATGAGGGCCACTCGTTCAAAGGTAGTGCGTTGCGCGTACAAAAGAACAGATGGGATGGGATGGAGAGGTAGATGGAGAGAGAGGCATGGAGAAGATGAAGATGAGGTTGAGGAAGGGAGAGGGCGAAGCCAGATAGAGAGAATGGGTGAGAGAGGTGGGGAGAGGGATGGAGAGAGTTGATGAAGCGAGATGGACAGTTACGGGGAGATAGTTACAATGGAGTTGCAAGAGGTTGTAAAGAAAGGAATTACCTTAAATGTTCCTGCGACCAATAGCGAGGAGGCCCTTTATAATATGGCTTACCTAACATAGATAGTATGAGAGAGTGTATATAAAAAGTGAGAGAGAGAGAGAGAGAGAGAGAGAGAGAGTTATAGAGATATGTTGATGAAGCTTCCTTCATCCACTAGTTAGATTGTGCGAACAGCCAATACGCGACTAGCTCCCTTCAATTGCAGAATTTTGTTTGTGTTCGCTCTCGCTGGCATTGAACCGGTTACCCAGGCTGGGAAATCCAACGTCTTATCCACTTCGATAGAAAGGGGTCCTGATTTCTTGGTTAACATATTGAATTAACTGATGCGAAAAATGTCTTCAATTCAGAAGCGTTATAGAGCTCAAAATTGCGTGCTAGGGTGAATCAAATGATCTTTTTATATGAAAAATGACCGATGTTTTAGAGGCAAGAAATGATGTTTCTCATATTCGAGAGATGAAATTTCGTCTTTGGGTACAACTCTATTTTGTGAAAGGAAAATTGATGCTCTGTCGTGCACAATTTTGTCTTTAGTTATAAACAGGTGTCACGATTCGAATCCCATATTTGTTCTTGTATACTCATGAAGAAAAAAGGAAATGAAAACTTATAAAATCCCAAAGTGAATTCTTTAGCTTAAAAAGAAACCAGCAACGGAGTGGTGTGGTCTAAAACAACTGGGCTCGTAAAGAAACATTCACGCATTCGACCGTTGTTTACTGCAACGAGGCACTGCCTATTCTTGCGGCACTCATTTCGAATAGACCTTGCTTGGACTTCCTTACCAAGTGTCCTGATAGTGCCTTTCATCGATAAACTACTCCACTCCTACCCCTAAATACAATAATATAAGCTCGCTCGTTTCCATTCTACAATGTCAAAATGATCCATATTTGGGCACAAATCACTTTACTTCCCTACACATATATTTACTTACCTCTTATGATGGAGCCAATCAATTTCTAGTCTACAAATTTGTATTTTTGAAGCTCCAATTAGATCAACCTGACAAATTCAATCGTCTTCCGTTGGGTCAATCGCCAAAATTGACTAAAATTTATGTACAGCACTAGAAATAATCACACATAAATTTCAACTAAATCATATTTGTGTCAAAACAATTTGTTGTTGAGATTCACTGGGACGATATTAATTAGATCGTTACTTCATCACTAAAAGTGAAACTTTAAATCAAAGAAAAATCTTTCATTTTAGGTTTTCAAAGAAATTCTTTTTCTTATTTAAAAATGTATATAATTCTTCATCTTCATTCTCCCTAATTCTTTTTAATACACACCTTTAACAGACACCAGAAAAAAGAAATAAATGGGGGTAAGGTCGAAGGAACAAGGAGACCATTGAGTACACTTTCTCTGTAATAGACAGTAGAAAATTAATACAGGGATGGGTAACTTTTGGTTAACAAGATTACCATTGTCTTACATTCTTTGGTCCAGAGTTTAAGGACACCCTGTATAATATTTCCAAATTAAAATGTACAAATATAATTAGACTTACTTTAGGCATGATCTAGACCCATTGCAGGCAAACAATTAATCTTAAATTTTATGTTGACCTGGTCATGACGTCGTTGTGACCATTCCGGTAAGCAACCATATCCCTATGGTAATAAAATCTTGTCTTTTCGCATTCGATGATCAGTGCGCGCAGATGACCTTTATTGTTTCTCGACCAATTGAGAACCGACAAAAACGATTTCCAAGTCTTTTCTTTGCGAGTTCAGGTTTTCCTGCTATCCCCAGTGTTTAGTTTATACAAATGTTTTTGTCAAATGTGCACCAAAGTTTCTTCAAATGAAAAAGAGAACATTTTGAAAACTTGTTTTAGGTGATTTGTCGTCTACATTACAAAGATTTGACAGAAATTGAAAGGAAGATTTGTAAATCTCTTTTCAGCTCCATTGCCTGAACATTCTTCCAGAGCTTCAATGAAACCTAACGACCGCATCCATTTTTATTTAAAATGGAGGTAGTTTATTCTAGCACATATCCTCAGCTTTTCTTATTTAATTTTATTCAGACTATCCATCTCAAATACTTTCTCTTTCTTATATATATATATTTTTATATATTTATGTCGTAGAATTCCCCCCCTTTTTGTTCTTTTCTAAGAGTCCTAAGTGTGTCTAATATATATTGATATCTTAACGAACAGAGCCGTTACGAAACACGTAAGGATATAAAAGAAACGCCCACTAATTCACAAAATAAACTTATATTTTACCTTTATCAATTGAATACATAACATTTATACATAAACTACAGCAATACTCTAAATATTATCCTAAACAAGAATTAATTAAATTAGTTTACCCACAAAAATTGGTTAACGTTTTCTCTACACACAACAATAATATAAGAATTAGGCTTACGTACTCATGTGGAGTTTAAAGGCCTCAGAAATGTTATTTACTCTCGAAGCGTGCCGCCGGCCAGATGTAGATGAGCGAGATCACACGGTTGTTTTGACGAGGGTGGCAGCTGCGGGGGGCCACACGTTCTTCCGGGGGATGGGGGGTTCTTCAAGGACGACAACCAATACGGTGCTTTATACAACACCTAGGCAGTCGTGGTCTCTCTGGCGAGAGTGAGGCGAACTTGGTTCTTGAATCAAGCTAATTTGGAGTGCGGTGTGACCACGGAGTAACGAGCTCGAGGAGGAGCTTTTCTCCTCCGTTACTAATTTCCTTATGGACAAAGAATGAACTCGAAGAGGGTCTTCTTCAAGGGTGAGGATAACGGAGGAGGGTTTCTCTGGCGAGAATAAGTTACTTAAAGTTCGGTTTGGTAACCAAGGAACTAGATCAAGGATGAGCTTCTTCTTAGTTCCAGTCTTCTTCAAGGGCGAGTATAACGGATGGGGATTTCTCAGACGAGAATAAGTTGAACTTGGTTCCTTACCAAGTTAACTTAAGAGTTTGGTGTGGCCATCGAGTAACGGGCTCGAGGAGGGAGCCTTTTCCTTCTTCTTTTCTTAATTCCTCAAGGACGAGGACTACCCCTGGTGTTTTAAGGTGCACCAGGGTATGAGGAGTCTCTCTGGCGAGAGTAACTTGAACTTAACAAAGTTAACTTATCGTTTGGTTTGATAACCAGGGACTTAGCTCGAGGATGAGCTTCTTCTTAGCCCCTTAAGGTAGTTAGCCCTGCCTCTCTTGCAGGGTACTTCTTGGTCTGGCGAGCCAAGTACACTACCTCTCCAGTCTCGGTAGTTCGGTTTGATCCGAAGACTTCGTCACCTAGAGACTGACGTATACTACTTCGATTTTCCTCAGAGTTCCTCATTTATACCTCGTCACCCCAAAAGGGGAGTGGTAAGGAAAAGAGGGGCTTGAGGACGGCCCCAGGAGAGTTCTTTTGGCCAACGGTTTTTCCCATGAAGTCAAACATCGGCTCCTCGTTAGCCTTCGAGATTGGGAGAAACACGTCTCCAATTTCTTATTTGACGGGAAACTGGATCTCACTCTCCTGCGGGAGATCTTACATTTTGACATTTAGGGTCTTTCATGGCACCGAGTTGTGCCACACTGCGGTTAAGCACTGAACCCGCCGATGCCTTCGACTGATGTCTTTGCGGTAACCGCCTTGTGACTGCACCAAGAGTTACGGAGGGGGGAGGAGTGACCATTCCCCTACAACACCTCCCATCGAAGAACTTAATGGGGAGGAGGGATGCTCCCGGGAACTCAAAACAACTTGCTCAACCTAGTCGAGATTAGCAAAGTTGTATTTCTTGAGCCCTCTCATACATTAAATTTCCTTACACATGTACGCCCTCGCGCGCGTTTACACAGTCAATATGTCGAACTAGACATACTCGATTTACAATTTTAAATGAAAATAACAAAACCTTAATTCATCGATTACCCACAAAAAAACAAAAAACAAGCTACTTCCTTACATTTCTAAGTTTTTGAGAACTTAAATCCTACTGATAAATATTAACACGTACAACAAATGAAAGCATGGTTTCACGCTCATTAGGTACTGAAATAACCCTCAATGGTATTTCGTCTCCGCCTATAGAGCAGCTGTCCTTTATCGGCTCCTTTGATGTAGCTAATACTAAAATGGTTCTCTAATACCAATACTTTAACGCGCCTGAGTCAGCCGTTCGGTTTATTGAGTCTACCCCAGTATGTTACTAAATGGTAGCGGTATTTCAACCTACTCGACTTACCCATATTATGGTACTTGACTACCTTTAAATTGAAAATTAAGGCTAGAGCGGCCTGTTGCAGCGGGGCATAATTGATGGGAACTTGAGTCCCATAGCTCTCCTTTAACCAGGTACACGGGAAGATCGTGTCTGGGTTCGATCTTTGGGGATAGATAAAACTTTTCCCTGCGAGGTCGTTAATGGGCGTAGTGCTCACTAAGACTTGGCGATTTAACGGTAACTCCGTGGACGTTCCGTTTGGGGAGGAGACTACTAGGGGTAGGGGATACTCATCCGTGTCTACAATTTGATTAGTCTTACCTGGGTGTATCGCAATAGCACCTCTTTCCTCCTTTCTTGTCAACTCATTTGATTCACTTCTCTTAGTAGGTAGTTCCTTAGGTACACCTGCTCGTACCTCTAATCTACCTTCTACTTCTTCCTTGATAACCCCATTTGGCTAAGATCTCCTCATAGGTTTTCCTTTAGGTACTCCTGCTGGTACCTCATCCCTACTTCCTACTTCTTCTATCGTTACCCTATTTGGCTGGGTTTCCCTCGATGGTCCCTTCTTAGGTCCAGGCTGGGCTACAACTTCCTCGGCCTCTATGAGATTCTCGATAGTTGCTCTATTAAGTGCGAGCAATCTTTCCTTTTCTTCTCTCTCTTCTCTTTCAACTTGAGCACGTTATTTTCCCTCTTCATTCTCCTTTCCTCCGCCTCTTTTTCTGCTTTCGCTATTTTATTTTTCCGTCGGGTTCTTCTTTCTTCATCTTCCAGGTTTGTCTTTATTTTTCTTTCATCATCTTCTCGTTTTATCTTTATTCTCCTTTCCTTATCTTCCCTTTCTATCCTTATTCCGAATTCCTGTGCTTCTCTTTTCAACAGTATTATTCTTTCGATTGTTTTACCTCCTCTTAGCATTCTTCTTTCCTCTCTTTCTATTTTCCCCTGTATTCTGTCTTTCTCTAATTTTATGTCTCTCCGTATTTTTATTGCTTCGCATTCTCTTTTCCCTTATCTTTTTATATTTTCCCTCTTTCTATCAAACTCTATTATTTCTTCTTCTTATTCTCTTTGTATTCTCAATTCTATAGGGCTGTAGGCATCCATATCCTCGCCTTCAAATCCCAGAATTTGGGCTTGTTGGTAAAATCTTTCGACCGGATCCATTTTGTGTTGGTCCGTCGAATTTTCCTTACTGTACTCTCAGGTAATTATGCCACCACTCACCAGGTAGCGCTCAGCATAACTTACCCTTAATCCCACTACTATGCTGATTGAAATACCACTCCTGACAACAAATTTACCACTTGGCCTACCAATTACCTTCAGATTGTTACGACCCCTAACTCTACCAATTTTCCTCTCGTCAATTATTCTCTTATTTCTGATATTCCTTTACGTGTTAGCGCTTTCTTAATTTGACACAACTGGGTTCTTTCTAATAACAACCTACAAACCTGAAACCACTTTTATTTATGTCGTAGAATTTCCCACCTTTTTGTTCTTTTCTAAGAGTGCTAAGTGTGTCTAATATATATTGATATCTTAACGAACAGAGCCGTTACGAAACACGTAAGGATATAAAAGAAACGCCCACTAATTCACAAAATAAACTTATATTTTACCTTTATAAATTGAATACATAACATTTATACATTAACTACAGCAATACTCTGAATATTATCCTCACAAAAATTAATTAAATTAGTTTACCCACAAAAATTGGTTAACGTTTTTCTCTACACACAACAATAATATAAGAATTAGGCTTACGGACTCATGTAGTGGTTTAGAGGCCTCAGAAATGTGATTTACTCACGACGCGTGCCGCCGGCCAGATGTAGATGAGCGAGATCACACGGTTGTTTTGGAGAGGGTGGCAGCTTGGGGGTTCACACGTTCTTCCGGGGGGGGGGTCTTCAAGGACGAGAACCAAAACGGTGCTTTATGCAACACCTAGGCAGTCGTGGTCTTTCTGGCGAGAGTGAGTCGAACTTGGTTCTTAAATCAAGCTAACTTGGAGTGCGGTGTGACCACCGAGTAACGAGCTCGAGGAGGAGCTTTTCTCTTTCGTTACTAATTTCCTCATGGACGAGGACTGAACTCGGGGAGGGTCTTCTTCAAGGGCGAAGATAACGGAGGAGGGTTTCTCTGGCGAGAATAAGTTACTTAAAGTTCGGTTTGGTAACCAAGGAACTGGCTCAAGGATGAGCTTGTTCTTAGTTCCAGTCTTCTTCAAGGGCGAGTATAACGGAAGGGGATTTCTCAGACGAGAATAAGTTGAACTTGGTTCCTTACCAAGTTAACTCAGGAATTCGGTGTGGCCATCGAGGAACGGGCTTGAGAAGGGAGCCTTTTCCTTCTTTTTTTCTTAATTCCTCAAGGACGACGAATACCCCTGGTGTTTTAAGATACACCAGGATATGAGGAGTCTCTCTGGCGAGAGTAACTTGAACTTAACAAAGTTAACTTATCGTTTGGTTTGATAACCAGGGACTTAGCTCGAAGATGAGCTTCTTCTTAGCCACTTAAGGTAGGTAGCCCTGCCTCTCTTGCAGGGTACTTCTTGGTCTGGCAAGCAAAGTACACTACCTCTCCAGTCTCGGTAGTTCGGTTTGATCCGAAGACTTCGTCACCTAGAGACTGACGTATACTACTTCGATTTTCCTTAGAGTTCCTCATTTATACCTCGTGACCCCACTGGGGGAGTGGTAAGGGGAAGAGGGGCTTGAGGACGGCCCCAGGAGAGTTCTTTTGGCCAACGGTTTTTCCCATGAAGTCAAACATCGGCTCCTCGTTAGCCTTCGAGATTGGGCGGAAAACACGTCTCCAATTTCTTATTTGACGTGAAACTGGATCTTTCTCTCCTGGGGGAGATCTTACATTTTAAACTTTAGGGTCTTTCATGGCACCGAGTTGTGCCAAACTGCGGTTAAGCACTGAACCCGCCGATGCCTTCGACGGATGTCTTTGTGGTAACCGCCTTGTGACTGCACCAAGAGTGAACGGGGGACGGGAGGGGGGGAGTAACCTTTCCCCTACAATATATATATATATATATATATATATATATATATATATATATATATAATCAATGAAAAGGAAATCTTAATTTTCCCATTGGTGTTTCCTCTCATTTATGTCAATGACCGAATGGGTTCATACACATTAAACATAAAAGATAAATAAAGGTTTTCTATTTTAGAGAATAAGGATTACAAATTGCTAGGAATTTGAAAAGGTTAAATTCGAATGACACTTAGGGTAAGCAGTCGGTGACCATTAGCACAAATCAAGTGAACACAAAAGGTTTACAGAAAACTTTAATAATATAAATATTTCATTCAGATATTAATGAAGTTTGGAGTATATAATTAGTTTGACCATTCATACATATTTGTCTATGATAAATTTTTCACTGCCCTACTAAAAGTATCTTAAGAAATTCATAAGAGCTCTCTATTTAAATTCAAGTAGAAAGCTTACATCCCTTTGTGATAAAACTTAAGGACCTAAGTGAATACAATGGCCTATTTAAAAGTTCAGCCCCAAAATCAATGAGACCTTAAGTACCTGATCAAATTATCCGGTTCTCGCGATTAGGAAAGTGAGGATGCGTATTTATTCTTGATACCAATGATTGATTAAACCAGTTGTTTCTGCCGCTAATTGCTAAATCTTTTTATGAAATATTAATTACATCTATTTTCTAAAATAATAACATGACTAGATTCAGTGAATTCAACCAAAACATAAATGAATTTAATCCTGCATTGTATATAAAAAAATGCTACAGATCTTATGACATAATCGTGTAAAGCAGTAATCACGGTGGGTTTACGGCTCTGTCCCTACTTGTTTATACAGAAATGCATGGCCCTTCTTTATCCTTTCACTACCCTTCTATAGTAGAGTAGATCGACAGTTTTTACGTATTTTATGAAGGGGCATGGATTATTCTGCCCACCTCTGGACATTCCAAAGGCTGCACGCTATCCATGATATGGCACCTTTTACGATTGTAGCTGCTAAATGTATGCTTGGTCCCATTATGTATGATATTCGCACACGAACAAAAAAGTATCGGGCGATTTTTGCCTCTTCTAGGAGCCATACTCAATAAATAAACATATTATAACAGCTCCTAAAGTGCCCTTTTTAATATTATAAAAATCAATGTATTTCTGTAACGTTCAATGATACAGAAAATATAATAACATCTTAGCTCTCAGCGAAAATAAATACATAATTAATAAACAATAGAGAAACCATAATAAACAATAATTGGCAAGTATAATGTTACATAGTGTATAACAAGGTGAGCTGTTGAAGTGGTGAGACAATGATCTAAAGTGGATGTCTTCTAAATCTGCAATGAGGAAAATATCTGGAGCAAATTAATAATATGTACATATGTTATTGATCTTCGAAGTAAGATGATTCAAAAAGAGTAATCTACTGTAGCCAATTTTGATTGGAACAAACTACAGCATCATTTTGAAGTAAATAATATTATTGGCAATATTAGATGTTAGTGGAAAAAAATATAAAGGTTAAAATTTGGTTAGAATCAGCCGAATAGTTACAATGTTATTGCCTAAACAACAAAAAAGCAAAACGGGACCAACCGAACAACATAGTGAGATGTAAATTCGACCCCGACTAAAAACAACATTGGCTTTTCGAACCACCTCTATATAAGCTTGCTTAAAAACTCTGAGCCTAAGTGGAAGTTTTGCGTAAACAATATTAAATATCTCATTAGAAAAGCCAGGTATTTGTGCCCCTTGGATATTCAATTACTTACTACACGTTAACGATATTATGCGTGGTGAAATATATATTTTTCCCCTTTCCATACTCGAAAAAAGTTAATTTCCCAAAACTCAACACTTTCCCTTAGACAAATAAAAGTATTGTGGAATATCTATGAAAATCAATTAACTTAACAGGCTGAATTAATTTATGATACCTTTATTAAGATCTATCAATGAAATAAGGTATAATGACCCACTAACCCACGTGAAAATAGAAATTTAGAAACAAGAAAAGAGTTCGGAGCGTCTCAAGAAGGACTTTAAAAATCAGCCAGCCCACCAAGAGGATTTCGTTTCTCCCTCATAAGAGCCATAAAGACCCTCATTCTTTCAAAGTCAATCATATTTAAATCCTTAAAGAGCGGGGAAAAGAGAGGCTCTTAATTAATTCCTGCCGTCTGAGGAATGTCATTTGTCATCGATTCTGAGTAACTTTTGCCTTTAAGACACAAATTAAAAATAAGTTTTTCGCTCAAGGAATTGAGTAATATCGAGGCTACTTAAAGATATAACAATCAAAGAATCTAGTAGAGCCAGAAAGAAAATTTTAATCAAATCATTTAACAATCAAAGTTCTCCCAATCACCGCATCCCCTCTTTGAATGCAAAAGAATTCTATTTCATTTGTGTTATATTGAATTTTATTGCTAAATCCTTATGGATTTTAGGAGCATAGTTTTCCAAGAAAGGTTTAACATCTTTTTTTTCAAAACAAACCACGTATCAGCTCGATGATATAGGTTTCCCCAAATATTGTGAAACAATACGGCCCCTCAAAGTTCAGACTTATTTTCCATTGGATCTACATAAAAAGTTACCTTCTTCAGTCTTTCAGATATTCCATAAAAATAACCTTAATGTTTGCTTTAACGAGGAAAACAAATTTAGCTTCCTCTTAAAACTCATCAAATTACAGTAAAAAAGAGAGTTACTTCGTGGTTCCAGAAATGAACTCCATTGCCCGTTCGTTTCTTACACAAATCTAAAAGCTACTTCAAGATATATTATTGCTATGTTGAATTTAAAAGGGTTATCTATAGTAGAAATTTCATCCTTAACTTCCTCACATCGAAAGACTAACTCCCAAAGGGCGTTCTCGTATATATTTTGATACCACTACCACCCTCCAAATCCCCTCTTATGCTTACAAGGAACACATTATGGGAATTATCGAGCAGCAAAGTGAAGGGAGTTATAATCTGTATGAAGAGGAATTAATTAACAGCAGCTTAAATGAGGCGAAAATTTGAGCAACATGAAGTCTGTTACAATGGAAGCAAGAACAAAACTCAAATTCCTTATGGATGTGTAGTAGATAATGCATGAAATCTTTGTTGCATTAAATATATCCTGGCAATCAAACATGGTGCCTCTATTATTTAAGTAAGCATAAATTTAAAAAACGGTTAAAAATAAAAAAGATTACAATTGCTTGAAAAAAACAAAATTTTTAACAATCTACTATATTTGAGTAATCTGCTTTGAGGGCTCTAGCACGCTAAGTTAATCCAATGAGCAAGACACTGTTGGGAAATCGATATCCTAACCTAAAAACTGAAGACCCGTTAGGTAACCGCAATGTCTTGGCATTTTTGAGGCCTAATCCGATTATTTAAACAAACCCCCCTCTCTCCCCTCGCCTCGAGGATAACCAGAATGGTCGCCCCAAAACCACATAATGCACTACTCATCACATTTCGTGTTCGGCTAGCCTAACATTAGTTAAACCAGCAATATTTCCCCTAAGAGTGGGTATTTAATTTCACTTCATAGGCGAAATTAGAGAAGCGAAAACCAAATGCCAGAAGGTGCCTTTAGAGAAGTGAAAGACGCTCTGATAAAAACCGTTAGAGGAGGAGACTTAATTCTGCTGACCTCATCTCCCCCTCCCCCATCCTTTTCCTACAACTAGTGGGGTAGCGAAGTACATATACGAAGAACTGCAGAAGAATGCAAGAAGCTCATGCTGAGCCAGTTCCTGGTGGTGACACAGAACTTTGAGTTTGCTTGTATTGAAAAACAAGATAACTATCTCTTGTCAGAGAAACCCCCTATCCTTGTGTGCAACAAAACCCAGAGATAGTTCTCACCATTAAGGAATACCTCAAAGTGAACTCCCTCAAACACTCTCCTTCGTCAAAGGATTCACTCGTTTTGCTCATCGCTCGTCAGTGCCAATTATTTTACGATTAACCCGAAGATTGGAACAAGCATACTTTCCCTGTCCCGTTGGTGAAATCATCTTACAAAGACAACGTGCTTAATGCCATCCGTCGCACGTACCGAATTCATTTGTGGCTTTAGAAATATTCCCACGCCAGACATACATCTGGCGTGGCATTAAAGACTTCCAAGCGCGTGCCCAAAAACAACATTCTTGAGGCTACATAAAATTTAGGTCAAGGTCAGGCTCAAATCAAATTCTCTTTTGGTTTTTAAAGGTAAATAAATTCCATTAACTCTTTTTTTTGAAGGTCAATTAGCCTGCAATTTAAAGTGAGCTTTGGATCAACCATTACTGGAGAGTCAATTGTATAATTTAGTAAATCTCACTTAAACTGCTTTAATTCATAACTGTGTAGTTTGTTTGTTAGATTTCGATTTTGGTTAATGTTACAATTAAAGGTCTATTTTCTTAGAAGCATTTAAATCAACCCTCGAAACTCTGAGCATGGCACTAGAAACCCTCAAAGATAAAAAATAACGTAATAATAATCAAATCAACACTCTTAGAGCAAACTTAATCAAGGACTTTTGAAGTACGTAACAAGCCTATACGTACGTACACCACCAGTGGGTCCTTGCAATACTACGACAGACTTCTTGATAAAGAATTAAATTAAAATAAATAATTTACGATTTTTTGAATCATAGGGGGAGGAGGGTCTACCGGCTAATCAAAAGACGTTTGTAAAATTGGAAACATGCTTTTAGGGAAGGATCCGGGAATTGAAGACAAGAAAGAAGGAAAGAGCAGGAATTAATTTATCTGTCAAATATCTGAAATATGCCTTAAACTTCATTTATAAAACAGACATTAATTTTCCTTTAGGGTAAATATCGCGGGTGACCAATAGGTTAAAAAAATAAAAATAATAAAATAATGGGATTTCTGCCACCCTAGAACAAGCATAAATGGAAAACTAGGAAAATGAAATGAAAAAACTCGCTTTCTTCATTGACGTCATGAACGGTGCCTTTTCTTTATCCCCTAAGGCCTGGGCGGACTACCTTTTTAGAGTGAGAGCCAGATTTGACTTTAGACAGTGTGCCGAGTCCGGGAGTAACAATAGAAATCCCTAAAGTGTCCATATATATATATATATATATATATATATATACATAAGTAATCACAACACCGTTATCATTTCCTTTCACGTTTTCATAACAAAAGATATCCGGCCTCTTCTTGTCTGTTCTTGAACCCAGTTGGTGTGAAGTAATACTGGCTCCTATAGGAGGGATGGGGGGCCTCATATCTACATGGTAATAATCTGGTGCGCCTCCGCTTCTTGTATCAAAAGGGTCACACCATCGCTGCTCCGAGAATCTGGAATGATCTGCCTAGCGCCTTACCTTGGAGATCCCCCACTCTGTCCCTAATCCTTTCCTTAGTGTGTAGACTTGCTCTATGTAGGCATTTATGTGGCTTTGAAGAGCGCCATACATAAACCATACATATTACCATTAGAGTCGGATTTCGGCATTGATTTAAAAAAGAACAACGAGGACATCTGCGTGGAATATTTTGAAAAGAAGAATCAATTAGGCCTCAACACTTGGCCTTATCCCTTAGAAATTTATAGGCTTCTTTCGACAATGCTGTACTGAATGACAGGCTTCCTTCTACAATGTTGAATGAAAGGATAGGCTTCCTTCCACACCTCCTCGAGGTAACTGAAAGAGGCGCATCTCCGGACACTCACACAGTAAGAAACGCACACATGTCTGAAAGGCAGATCTCGACCCGGAGGTCGTTAATTCAGACGGACAGAGACAAAAAATAGCCTCGTAATCAACTCGTGGCCTCGGCAGAGCTTTTGTCTAATTGAGCCGATCCCACTGATCCCAGACTAGCTTCTGTTCTGCATTCAATATTTTGTGATAAATGTGCAATTCTAATAAGAGGAATCAGTTAAACAGAAAAATATAATATTAAAAATGTTTAAAGGTCCATGGATGATGGTAAATACAAAGAAAAATACTAAATATATTTTTAGTAAATACTAGAAACATGAATACTATAACTATCTGTATACAACACGAGGATCATTTAAAAATGCAATGCAGATCACAAGCAATTTATACCTTGTAATTTTTTACTCTTAAAAAAAAAGATAAATTGTAGTCTTTTATGTGGGATAATCTATCATCTGTAACTCCGCCATTAGGTGCTTCCATTCAGGATTTTTCCTATGGAGTTCTTTTGGGCTCAAGACTAAATGTGTATAAACTATAAAAGCTGCTTTGTTATATATACTAAATCAACCCGAAGTTAGGTAAATATTATTAATTTTTAATATACATCACAAGCTATACCTTGAGAAATAATGTAGATCACAAGATATACCAGAAACATGCATGTAGACCACATACTATACCGGCACCATTTTTACTTGCCTTTAGGCCTAGAAAATAAGCATGGATCACTAAAAAGACAGACCTAGAGTAAATTAGGCGCTTTTTGTTTAGGGGACTCATAGCAAATATGGCTGGTGACGTCACCAGCCAGAAAGGTCGACTGGCCACCGTGACTCCATAATAATATTCTGCGAAGCTGCTTTGCTTGGACTTGGCTCGGCAAATTCATAAAGAAATAAGAAATTTCTATCCTTTGTCAGTTGCACTAAAAAAGGAGGGGCATTATTCTTGTTTAATTGTTCTTCTTAGATCAAGTAATCATTTCGTTCTCATAAATGTATGTTAAATAAATAAAATTAACTATTGCAACGATAGATGGCATTACGAGTATTGATTCTGGATTGAAATAGATTTGTGCATGTGTTTTTTTGGTCCAGCTTAAATGTTGAACTCCTCTGGCCTTGTGTTAGAGTCAACCTCGATCTTCTGAGAATTGGGGCATTTTTTCCAAGTAGCGATGAAATAACACAAATGACAACGTAATTGACTTCCTACACTCCTCTCATTTTTTAGCTTTAAATAAATTGCTCAATAATGAAACAACAATTTTTATTTGAACTCAAATTCATTTCTGAGAAGGCGCCTCATTTTTCTAAAAAAAAATAACCAAAAAATCTGCCAATGGTCTCATGCGAGAGTGGGATCGGTGCAATTAGACAAACGCTCTGCCGAGGCCACGAATTGAATACGAGGCCATTTTTTTTCTCCGTCCGTCTGAATTAACGACCTCCGGGTCCAGATCTGCCTTTCAATCGTGTGTGCGTTTCTTATTTTGTGAGTGTACGGAGATGCCCCTCTTTCAGTTACCTCGAGTAGGGGTGGAACGAAGCCTCTTATTCCATACACCATTGTGGAAAAAAGCCTATCATTCCAAACAGCTTTGTGGAAGTAAGAATATCATTTCACACAATGTGGAACGAAGCCTATCATTTCATACAGCTTTGTGGAAGGAAGCCTATCATTACGTACAGCCTTTTGAATGGAAGCCTATCAGTTCATAGAACATGCTAAAATATAGTCTATCGATCATTAGAACAATAGAGAACGAGCCTATTTGTCTATACAATAGTGCGGAACGAAGCCATTAATTCAAGAGAGCATGGTGGAAGGAAGCCTATCATTTTATATATCATTTTGGAAGAAAGCCTATCGTTTTATATCGCTTTGTTTTACAATAGAGCATTCTATAAGGGAACCTAGCCTCGATATAGCATTTGGGAATGAAGCCTAACATTTTAAACATCATTATTGAAGGAAGCCTATCATTTCATGCAGTACTTTGAAGTATTGCCTATTATTGCATAATGCTTTGTGGAAGGAAGCCAATCATTTCAAAGATGAGTGTAAAGGAAGCCTACGATACGTTACAGCATTGTGGAAGGAAGCCTATATTCCTATACAACATTGTAGAATGAAGCCTATCACTCACTAGAGCATTGCGAAACTAACCTATTTGTCTATACAACGGTGTGGAAGGAAGCCAATAATTCCCTAACGCATAGTGGAAGGAAGCCTATCATTCCAAACAACATTGTGGAAGGAAGCCTTTCATTAAATACAGTATTGTTCCAAGAAGCCTATCATTTGCTACAGCATAATGTCAAGTCACTGAGGCCAAATCAGGCTTCTTTTCCAATATTCAGGCGGAGATGTCCTCGTTGTTCTTCTTTAAATCAACGCAGAAATCGGCAACTAATCATCATCATCACTAACTCTATAATTTAAGAAGGGGATTTTTTGAGTATTTGAATAATAATTTCATCTTAGTTTGGTTATGACTTAAGTTTTTTTTATCAAAATTATTTTTAATAATTCTTTTATAATATGAAATAACAAAATGGTGAAGTTGAGAAATCTTCTATAACTGATATTTTGAAAGGAGGAAAATTTAATTTAAGTTCCTTTTTAAAATTAATATATTTGGCGAAGTTCAGAAAATTTATAAAAATGTAACCATAGCTGATTTATTTTAGATTTTAAATTTTAATCTTAGTAGCGAAGCCATTGCCTGGTGATAATATGGTTTATGTATTGTATGGCGCTCTTCAAAGCCACATAAATGCCTACATAGACCAAGTCTACACACTAAGAAAAAGTGTGAGGGGAGAGTGGGAGATCCCCAAGGTAAATTCAAAGGCGCTAAGGGCTCCAGGAGGAACGTATTAGGCAGATCATTCCATACGCTCGGAGCAAATCAAAAGGACGTAGGATCACTCATGGAGCACCAACCGACGACTACGAAGATCAGGGTGGCTTGAGTGCAGATCCAGAACGTAGGGTTCTCAGGAAACGAGAGAAAGATAAGTAGGTAGCGGCATTCATTCCCATATTGTGGATGAGATCCCTCAACCAGATAATGAAATGCACATAAAGATCTGACTGAGAATTCCTTGCGATCACAAACACACTATGGCTAGTTCCTATTTGCGAGGAGGGGGGGGGGGGGTCTTCGGGTGTATTGTATATTTTTTATTCCAAGCAGCGATGGGGTAACCCTTTTGACACAAGCAGCGGAGGCGCACCAGATTAGTCATATAAATATGAGCTCTCCCCCCCCCCCCGATAGGAGCCAGTAGTACTTTACTGACAAGGTTCAAAAACAGAAAAGAGAGTGGTTATCATGTGGTATGAAGACATGAAGGGAAATAATAGCGGTGTTTTGATTGGTTATGGACATAATGATGCAGGAATTTGGATTAAGCTTTAGGTGATCGAATGAGCTACGGGGATCTGTATTGAAGGACTGCTGAACATATCAGGAAGTTTGATGGTCCCTTTAGTACCAAGTGGACTTCCGGAGGTTAATGGTGGCGAATGTTCCTGAAATGGTCCTCATTCATTCCATTTCCAATGTTCTCCATTGTTCTATGGCCGCTTTCACACAAGCGTCCCCGAACTTTATATAATATGGCTCCGGCCTCTTGACTTTAGGGATGGCGCCCTTAGGGTCCTAATCTTTCCCAGGACTGCGCCGAATATGCCGTTTGCGAGGAAGATGAAATATTCTGACAGGCCACAGAATTCATGTCAAGAGTTCATTTCGTTTATTATGCTGTTTGTAAAGTTTAGGCGACTTTCTTCCTCTGGCACGTTTGCAACTGTTTTCCTATTCTCTATTTTCGTATCTGATCCAGGTGTTTAAAGTAGTCCAATTTTAGTTATCATAAGATAGAGTTGTATCATTATTTCCCTTCATTAGATTTTGTAATTACCTATATTGTAGTGAATATGCCTATGGGGCGATTTCGTTTAATAGGTTTTTAATCGTTAATTGGGGTTTAAAAGGTAAAGGGGGGCCGTCGGTGGTCTTATGGGTTTACGTAAAGGAATTTAAAGACCATAAAATGGTTTGGTCAAATTTTGGTTGCCGTGACGGGTGAGTATACTTTGAAACCCCCATCGAGTTTGCTCTGAATCCAAAGGTTTATGTAGATTCTGCTTCTAGGCTGTTGTAACTACTTCGTAGTTACAAAAAAGGAATCGAAGGGAAAGCGACGATGAATAGGTTTTAATTCTTGATATAGCACCTACCTTATTCGGCGTAGTGAAATAAACTGAGTTTTGTGCAGCGGTATGGAAGTTTTACTAATGTTGTGGTAGCTGAGGCAAAGTGACAGGATTTAGGAGCGAGAAATGGACCCGTGATTCAAGTAATAATAAATAGACGAGGCAAGTGCATTTACTCGTGTCTAACCAGTTCAATGATTTAACTGGTCTCCCCTTGAATGCCCATAATGTCCTCTTTCGGTTATTTATAACTCCCCTGTTTAAGGGGGTGTGGCCTCTTTGCTCTTCTCAAAGCGCGGCAGAGGAGCTAACGATAGGAAACTCATTTTTTAGACTATCCACCGACCGTTGGGCGAAGTTCAGAGGTGTCGAGTAACTCTGCACCTCCTTAGACCGGGCTGTCAGATCCTATCAAGAGATGACTGTTTGATTTTTCCTTTGACACCGTTCCTTAAACTCGACCGACTAAAGCAGACCTCACTCTGTATTTGCTCGGCTTCCTGAATTATCAAGGATCGGTATCTTTCCCTCCCACAGCTGCTCCTTTGTGTATCTATATGTGTTTGTGGTGTAGCCGCGTAAGAAGAAGTTATTTGCTCGCCTTTATTATGCATTTATAATAAATATATAGTTATGTTATAAGAATTTCTCTATTTTTACAATTGTTTATTACTTATTACATGACCTATTACCTAATCAGTTAACATATTTATGCTGGAGAAAATTAAATTTCATTGTTGAATTACGAGTGTTATATATGTTGAAATATATGCACAGAACAGCCATAAAACTTATTTTATATGTTTTTCTTCTCTTTTGAAAACATGGTATATAGCACTAATGTTGCAAAAAATGCGACGTCAGGAAGAGTAGGTTCATGAGTTGAGAGACATATTTCTAATAAAAAAGTTTGTAAACAATTCTCTATTTCCATTAAGGGACGTTTACACTAGGCATGTGTGACACGATGCTATTGGAAGCGATAGAGCGAGTGAGAATTTGTAGAATACGGAAGATACAAAGAGTAATGCTTAATAGTTATTATTTAGCTCTGCTCTATACTATATGCGTCTATATTAGGCTACAAATTCTCAATCTTCCAATCGGTTGGTCCAGACTAGCTGGACATTCTTAATTTTGTTATAAATTTCCTTAAACATCCGTTCTTTTGGATTCAGTTGTGTTTACTGCTAAAAACCTTCGTGTAATCTTATTAAACCATTTATCCATACTCGTAAAGTCTCTTGGAAGTTTCAACGAGCCAATAGGTTTAAAATATTTTGCGATGCCTCCCTCAGGGGCATCGGCATAAAATTTTGTCCCTCCAACCTTTTTGAGCCTGCCTTCAACTTTCAACCATTTTCCAATATATAATTGCTAGAGTATCTGGCCGCCCTTGTCTCCCTTATCCTTTATCTCAGGGCTCATATTTATTCAGATAATATGGCACTCCTTTATAATATTAGGCAAGGTAAACTTCCCAAAGAGATCCTACTATTATTGTCCTCTACTTCTCCTATTTTATTTTCTAAAGTTTTTCACTATTCATCCATTAATTTTCCATATATTAATAGAACCAAAAATCCTGCTTACTGGGTTTCGCTGACGAACCTCGGACCAAACCCTATTTAGCCCTCTCCCCCTTAGGTATTTTTGTGACTATTAAAAGACCAACGGAGCGGGAAACCCTATCAATAGGTTCTTTGACCGCGGTTGCACGGTCAAAGTTAGTTTTGCCATTTTCTCCTCCCAAATTTCTTCAATAATAGTTAAATTTATATAACTTTTAAATCCAAATTTTTGTAAAACCTATTTTATATTTTCAAAATAAAAGAATACCCCATTGTGGGTGCTCAGCGCACTGTTACTATAAAAGGACAGAGAGATCCAGAAACCCTATCAGTTTGTTCTTTGACCGCCGGTGCACGGTCAAATATTTTTCGCTCCCCGCCTCACCCTGACAGTGTTCCAATCCCATGCTGCTCTCCGTGCAGTGCAAAAGTGACTATTCTTCTAAGACAGTGTCTTCTCCTTTAGTTAACTCGTTAATTTTGTGAACTCGTGAGGGTAACCTAAGCGCGGTCCGGCTATGCCGAAAAAGCAACTGATCCCGACACCCAAGAAACTGGCACAGGAACATCATCTTCCGGAAGACTTCGAACAGGGTATTGAGAGTGAAGAAGCACCCATATCAACGTTGGTACAAAGTCTTACGAGGTTAGTCAAAAGCAACTAGGACCATACTCCCAAAAAGTCTGCCCGGCCTTTGATGCAGAACCCCGTATCTCCAACAGTGGCATGAAGGTGACCCGGTAGGCCTCTCGCAACCTGGGCCTAGTAGGTCGCAGATCCCGGAAACGCCCGAGACCTAGAACCAGGAAGATAACTCTGACCAAGAATCTGATATCCTTCTCAGCAAAACCCCCTCACCATTCTAGGCAGATAGTTTTCGGTCACCTCTTAGCATTTGCCAAGCCAATCAACCTGATTCACCTACCCGTGACGATAAGTTTGTTGCCGAACTGACGAAAATTTGGTATCTGTCAGGTTCAAACGCAGGAACCGTGAGGACATTGCCACACTCATCAATCTCTGCAAATACCGGAGCTACTTGAAGGACGAAAAGTATGAGCATCTCTTCCAAACAATCCGTTGTAATCAATTATGGCTGGGAACCAGCACTGGTGGATGCCACGGAGAGGGCAACGCTGGATATTAATCTTACATTAAGCGAAAACGAGCTTAAGGCTAGAATTGGTTTCCGAGTTACCAGTATGGACAGCAACAAAAATACCAGCAGAGAGCAAGACAATCCGCCCGGGTGGCTGGCATGGGCGACCCTCTGCTAGCGGAATGCGTGCTAAGGGAGTTCGATCATAAGCGTCAAACTACAGCGGAATTAGAAGAGCTGAATGCTTCCCATAGGAAAAGTTCAAATTTGCCCTCCAACGAAGGGCACTCTCCTGCACTTCCCTCCGCCTAGACCTATGATCTCTCCCCTAAAACACGACCTTCCAGGTCCTTTTTGCACCGACGATACTGCCGCTCGTGAAGACCCGCAGCTTCAAAATTTACAGCAATTCTTCGAGGAAGCGGCCACTCGAATCCGGGCCTACTGCATTGAAAACCCAAACCAACATCGTGTGTATCCACGCTGTCAAGTTAAGCCTGGAACGGATATGATAGGGTTCATCTCCCTCCCTGGTATGTCCGTCCACACGGTTCTAAATATAGACAACTCTGTAGTCTCGTAGGCCCTCGAAGTCCGTAGGGCAATTGGTCCTCCAGCTCCTCCAGAACCAGACGACTTCTGGGAGGGCGATATTATCCAACACGTCCTCATCAACGAAGACCATCTGTTTGTAAACGACGACCCGGCTAAAGACCTCGCAGAGGAACAACAGCAAAAGGATCAGGACCAACGACCACAGAAAGAACAAAGGAATCAACAACAAGACCAGGACGAGGACGCCAACAAGGACAGGGAAGCCATCTGCCGATAGGATGCGGAGTTCTCACCTTGCATTGACTCTTTGGAACCTCACTGAAACCAGCGTGTAGTAAGCTTACGTTGGGGAACCTTAGTACAGCCACCCTCCGTAACGTGCCTTAGGTTTCCAACCTGGTTAAAAGTGCTCCAACAAAGGCATTAAAGTGTATTTTCCTAAAGTGTATTCTTCCCGACCTTACTTATATTTGTACATATAATTCCTCTCGTTGCATAAACGCAACAAGGGTGGTTCAGCATAGTGTCCTTTGTTGCGTTAATGAAACATCCATTTTTCCAAGCCGTAGCTGTCGTAAAATGAACTTTATTATGGATAAAATTATTAATACAATCATTTACCATGTTCCTAAACCATTAAAGATACACATACATAGCCTTCATTAGGGCAACACACAAGATAATTCGTACATACCTTTTAAATGTTGAAGACATGATATTCAAAAAATGCGGCCATGTTAAAATGGAGCTGAAGCTTTTCATTCAATTTGAGAGAGCTGAAACATATCGCACCCACTTCCCCTGATTCGCGCTTTTTTGCATGCACGTCCTGAACAGTATGGGCAGGTTTTGTGTTGCAAAAACACAACGAGCAGTTTTAATGGCCAATATGTGTGTTCAATCTTAGGATTTCATAGATCCATTGGGCACCCATTTGTGAAGGATCTCCGAGGGGCCTATTTATCATGTCACCCGGCTAATTTCCTTGCACTCTGAGCTCGACAGAAAACTCCCATCCTATTAATGGAGTACGTTCGATAAATACGTAACAAGTAATTCTTTTGAGTAGACATTCTTTCGCATTAACATACACCATTCTTACAGGGCTCGCTAATTCATTTACCTATATATATTTTAACCCGACAATACGGGATTATTAATTAGCCTCAATAATTATGCTATGTTTCGCAATTATAATATTTATTTATATAATTGATCTAATAATCAGGTCACTTAACTAGCTCTTATAAATCCACAAGTTGCAATTATGATAAATGAAATATATACACTTTGGTACGCAGGAAAGTTCCAAAATATCGAGGCGTATGGATATTTTTGCCTCGTTCTCCTTAATTAACCGTGGATTTGGGGTAGGCATTCTTTTGCATTAACATACTCCATTCTTACAGGGCTCGCTAATTCATTTACCTATATATATTTTAACCGGATTAAAATACAGAGAAGTAATTGGTTGCAACACATGAATTTGATAAAGTGGCAGCAATCGTGTGATTCTTTGTTTAAAACCATGTAATCCAATTCGAATTAACATTTGGAGTCTGGATGTGGAGGAAAGTGACCATACTTTGACTTTTATAATGTTAATAAATAAAGTAGCACATGCCTCATTTTCTTATACATTGTATAATCTCACGAATTATATGGTTATTTTCCTCACCATTTGCACCCTATATATTTTGTTGGAGACAATTCATTGCTGCAAGCACTGCTATCCTCAAAGCTGTGTTGTTACACAAGGGTAAGAAAAAAACCCTTCAAATCCTGTGGCACTTATTGTTGGAATAATAGAGATATATGACTCAATGAAATTTATTGTAAAAGGTGTTCATTACTCGCATAATATGTGGAATATCTGTGGTAATCGAAAGGTAATTTCTTTACTTCTTGGACTGCAGTTAGGATATACAAAGAATATGCGCTTCCTATGCTTATGGAACAGCCGTGACGACAGGAATCATTATATTGTCAAAAGGTCTCCCGAAACAGAAGAACACATAGTTGCCGATACATTGTGAAGCACATGCCTTTGGTACATCCACAGAAGATCTACCTTCCACCTATTTATATCAAAATTGTCCCATGATTCTGATGGATTCCAGTATCTCAGAGAGATACTGGAATGCATCAAAACATTTACTCTAGTAGCAGAGGCAAAGTTAAAATTTGTTGGCTAGTGTTATGCGCAAAAATAAGAAATTAAGAATAAATTTAATGTCTCAAACTCGTGAAAAAATTATCTTCGTATCTCGTGTTTCCTTTTCCTTGACGGCAGTTTTCTTCCCTAATTTAAAGGTTCTAACTTTGAGCCGCAGACGTGATTGACTCCACCCAGTTGTAATAATTTTAAACATTTCACCTGTCTTCTTTTCTTAGACTGGATTAAAATAGCGATCATTTAGGAGTTGATAGGGAGGAAAGTACAATTGCGACTTAAAGTGTTACCCATCATATGCATAAAGGAAGGAGGAAAGTAATTTTAAGTAAACAGGTTTTTCTTCAAAGATCTGAGATTGAAATGCTGGAATGCAGAGTTAAACATAAGGTGATGGATGGTTTCGTTGAACACGTGTTTACCATCCTCACTATTGGTCAAGTTTAGCTAGTGTTGCCGTTGATAGTCTTAGATCATGAGGAGCATTAGTTAACACTCTTTCAAATTCATGGGAGAGTAATTCAGGAAGACAACTTCTCGATCGCACCAAACCTGTTCAATTCTCCTTTAAAATAATCAGTCAAAAGGCAAAATTGACGAACACAAAGGTATTAGGATAAATTTTGAAATCTCTCAAACACCGCAGTTAAAATCGAGTTTGTAGGTGACAGCCCAAAAAAGGTTCCGAACAATGCTTCAAGACTTTGAGAGTAAACCAAAAATATTGGTTGGAAAATAAATATCAGCAAACAAACCATGACAAACCACCAGGTGTTGATTTATTTAACATAGAAATTGACATCAAACAAAATTAAATCATAGTTAAATACCCATATCTAGGTTAACAGAAAACATTTTTAGCTTCAAAAGTTGGAGAAATCCAATGCATCTTGTTTAAAAGCAAAATGCGAAGCTTTCTAAAAAGAAAATATATACCAACTCCTTACTCATAATTATTACATTTAAAACTACCTGAATTGGAACCTGACCAAAAATATTCTCATAATAGAAGCCATTAAAAAGGGGAAAATGCGTGGCACGAAAACAATACTTGGCTGCAGGAACCAACAAAACTTCAAGATATAGAATAAAACTAATAAATCTCAAGTGAAACTAGTCTGTATATTTGTCAAGGCAAAGTGAAACGTCCAAAAGGTGATGGGGGATAATGCTAATGACCATAGCTCATTCTATTGAGTGTTACTATAATAAACTTAGAATCGCTCATGACGATTTCTTTATTTCTGTAGTCTGGTTAACACTAAACTTATATAACCACAACTATGAATAGATCCATTTATTGTTTGTCGGATACAGCTCAAGTGTTTGGGCTTATAGGGAAAGATAAGTACTAGTCAATATTCATAAAATCACTAATTACATTCCTTGTTATACTAAATATAGGCGAATTAATGGGAGATATAAAAGTCACCTTTTCCTTGCTGATGATATGGTCATGTTTGCTTTGAATTCCAGGGAATTAGAGGCAATAGCAATGAACTTATCGCAAGCAAAAATATAAAGGTACTTTAAATAAATGAAGAAGGAGGAGAAGAAGAAAATACTCGCAAAATGTTGGATGAGGAACTCCGCTCAATGGCGTGAGGATATTGGCGGACTCTAGCCCTGGCCAAGGATCATAGGAAGCTTTTTAGAGACGAGATTTGCTGAAGTATAAGATAAAATGGTGATAATTTGCTTAGTAATCTATAGGAAGAAAGCCTTTTTTTGTCTAGAAATTAAAAAAATACTATTAAGTTCCTAGCATAAA
Organism: Ceratothoa steindachneri; assembly: GCA_963969495.1. Lineage (NCBI taxonomy): Eukaryota > Metazoa > Arthropoda > Malacostraca > Isopoda > Cymothoidae > Ceratothoa > Ceratothoa steindachneri. The sequence continues at coordinate 10,848,179 of OZ018337.1, read as the reverse complement.
AACTTCAATTCTAACTTGAAATAATTATCACTCATTACAGTGTATTTAGCTTTGATATTTAATGTAGGATCTCGACTTCCGTCCCTTTTTCTCCATTTATATATTTGGGACGTCGTTTGTGCATCGGTCTGATTTTGAGATTGAAATTAAATTGCTTTGCTGAAGTTTGCTCTCGAAACAATCCTGCAAACGTCAACTTTTGGGAGGGATTAAGTTAAACTTCTTGTGTTCAAGTTTTAATTTTTTTTTATTTAGTTTCCTTAATCTTGACATTTGTTGAAGAAAACTCTGAAGTGCAGGGAAGAATTTTTAACACGAAAATTAGTGGGTGGGGAAAAGATCTATATTTTTTGCATCAGTAAACTTCCTCAAAATATAGATGGCTATTGAAAATAAAACTGAACCAATCTCATCATCATTTGATTGCTGGAATCAATTAATCCACATTCTTTGAAAAAGGATAACTTGACTAAGTTTTAGCCTGTAAAAAGAGAAAAATTAAACAGAATGGTAGGAGTATTTGGCACCAGAAAATGGATGAACGAATTGAGTGAAAGAGCGCCAGTGGCTGGCGTGTAGTTAGAATGTGTCGGTTGAACCTAAGTTGGACGCAAATAGAGGGCAACCGAGAAAAGGGCCACAGCATTTAAATGAAAAAGATCAAAGCTAAAAAGAACAAGCTGGGTATGCACGCAAATCTCTTCCCACTTGTATCCCTGATTCGTAAGTAATCAGTTCCTCGGGTAAAATTCAACTCCTAGACACGTGCAGGGGTTAAAATATTTGTGATTTTAATAAGATTTAACTTATTTTGGTCCTCAAAGAAAGTACCAGCTTCGTTGCTAAGTAGTTCTGGATCACACCATTCGCTTCAAAATTTCTGGAAATATTGGTGGCCTTATCTTGCGTCAGCAGCTGCGCGAATTTCTCCATAATACCTTTGATTGCTCCTAACAAATGTTCTTCATCCCCCTAAAGGAGATTTATTAAATATACTATTAGCAGTAGTAGAATTAGTAGGATTAGAATAGGTTAGGCGTAAATTATTTTAATGTAAAGAGAGGTGTAGGACCATTTTGACGGCTCCAATTCTCATGTTCGTACCAAAGTTAAGAATCAACGAGAATAAAATTGAGAATTAAATTAATCAACATCGCAACCGAAATGGAAATTAGCATCGTTATGTCTTCCGTCAAAGCTAATATTGTTGGTGAGCTCAAAATATAAAACAACTAATAAAATAAAAAGGCACAAAATCCTAGAAGATATTGTAAATATTATTATTACATAATTTTATTATAATCGAATGGAAATATTATATATCAGATTTTTGTTTCGAAAATACATAAAATAGATGGGTTTTATTCATGTTTCTTTGCTCAAATGATTTTTTTCCAGTAACTTCTCGATTCGATTTCTTTTCCTTTTTGGGGGCGAAATTACGAGAGTTAAAGGAATTATTTAAAAAGAAATCGCTTTTTGGCTTCAGAAGTTCAGAAGGAGAAAGTGAATGAAGCAGAAAGTGTAAAAGCAGATTTATTTGTAGTTTTCCGCTTGGTAAAATCTAGGTTGGATAAATAAACAAAAGAACAATAAAGATATCGGGAAATAAAAAGAGGAAACAGAAATAAGAATAGCCGAGTCGCTTAATTAATTTAATGGAAACAAGACTGAAAATATGGTGGAAGTCAGAAGATTTTATGATTTGAGTAAAGGAAACTCAGGTGAATAATGAGGAAACTCATTCAAAGGAGAGAGAATGGGGTTAGAGACACGGAGATGAAAAAGGAAGGTAGATAAATTTAACACGAATCAAGGAAAAGGTTGAGTGTGATAAAGAATGGCAAATCTCTTCAAACCCATTGCAAAAGGTTATCAAAAGAAGAAGTTGCCAGAGTGCGTAATTGACCTGACTTTGTTTCTGGTTGTAAGGAAGATTGGTTGCCATGGACGTAAATAAATAAAGATAAGTATCCAGGAAGAAAATAGCTGCTACCATAAATGCCCCCATTTAGATTGCCACAAATGAGACCCCTGAAAGCATAATCGCTCAGAGTGAAGAATGATTCGTACGACCCATTTCCCATCGCCATTTGAAAACAAGAAATTAATTGAACTTTTTATACAAATTTACACAATGTTAAGCAATTTTTTTACTGAGTAGTATCTGTTATTTCCTAATTGTTTATGTTCAAATAGTAAAGAAAATTGTTTTTATTGATTTCAAACTGCATTTCTGTGCCCTGGATAATGATAATCTATTGGAAATTATCTATCTCAAAATGTAAAACAAACGAAATTTCCATTTACCCCGGGGTAGCAAACAATAAAATATTAATAAAATTAACAATTATAATAAAGTTCTTCAAAAGTGAAAACAATAGTTAGGGTCTGACTAGGTTTTCTAGATGGCGATTATAAAAGGGTTTGTTTTATACGCTCCATGGTAGCTGCTTATAAAATTCAATATATCCTGTGGAATTAATCTTCTTCCTCCCTTAGGATTTTCCAATGTTTTCATTTAATTTATGAAGATAAAAATCAGGGTTTTGGACATCCTGAAGCCCATTTTGCCTTAGTTATACACCATTCTCAACAAGTTCCACGTTTGTAGTTTTGTGATTGCTCAGGAATCACTGAAACACTGGGACAAAACAGTCCATGAACCTTCCTTCAGAAAACTTTGGGAAGACGTCTTGAAATTATTTGAAGATTGCAAACTGTTTATCAAGAGCTTTGAAAAATCGTTTCATAAGAGTATTTTTTATATGAAGTGGTTGGAACAACACTTTCCGATGATTTAGCAAGTCACTTTTATATTTGACGCCTTTCTACCGTACAGAAAACTCCTTCCGATGTGGCCATTGACTGCGCTGCAATTGCAAATGGATCATGGACACTTGATATCCCTGCTTTGTACACTCATCAGGAATAACCGACTTTTGCATTGTTTGCTAACCTCCCTGCTATACTCATTGTCATCTTGCAAGATAATAGCGCTAATTTATTCAGCTTAGAGCTCTATTGAGTAAACCAAAGAAAAGGCGAATGCTTTTCCCCATTAGGACGAGCTAGGTTTGGAGATTCTTAGATGCACTGCCTAAAAAAAGAGTCGCCAATCGTTCTCGTGAATAGACTGGTAACGGATTGGTAGAAGCAGAGTCCATCTCAAAAGATTACGAAGCTTGAAATAGCTTGTTGATACCTTCTCTGAATTAGCAGTTTCACCTTTTTATCTACAAATTCACCTGTTTGAGCCTAGATGTCAAATGGTCGGCATTGGACTTTGTGTAAGCAAGTTCTCCGACACAGTTGTTTAAGTGTATTGGTTTTAGTAGTGTTGCTTTCTTTCATCACCTGTTTTATGAAATTTCCATTGCCAATATAACGTCTTCCTCTTTCTCGTATGACTTTCCCCTTTCTTCTTAAGATGGGCGCTTTATCCCTGGAGCTTAGGACAGGGTGGAACCGAAGGGATAACTAATGGAGAGTTCGGATACTTTCGCTTATTTATTCTTAGCTCGACCTCATTTTGAAGGGTCCATCATGTCGAGGGAGCAATTGTTTGAGTGATCAGTGGGTTCCCTCAAATTCTTAAGATAGCGATCTTCATGACACTCTTTCGCCTTCTCTCCACTTTTTTGAAAGAGTAAACTAAAATTATTATTATTATCACCAAAGTTATTTCACCCATGATTAATATATGTTTCTCGCACATTTTTTTAAAATTTGACATTAAATGGTTTTAACTTTAAATGTTTTGAAAATATTATATTATAAAATTCCACGATCCAAACAAGCAAAATTTGTCTATCTTACCATCTACAATTTTTTTTGTAGTTCTCAGAGGAGAAATGAGGTCCCCAAAGTTTGTCTTGATCCGAAAAAGGCATCCCAAAATATCTCTTGTGGGCCTTAAAAATAAATCTTAGCAGATGGTGCCATAGAATACGTTTTCGCTCTTAGTGCCATATCTAATAAGTGCCTACCCTGCACTTAATAAACTACGCTATAAATACTCCATTCTCCTCTTTTTTTTAATTAAACTTCAATAAACACATGATATTTGGATTCATCATATATGATTTTAAGAATGAATTTTTATTTTTTTTTCCTTTATTTTTTGTATTCTTGCAATATGATATCCTATTTAATGTTGGAGTATTAATTGATAAAATTTATATTTATAATTATTTCAGTAATATCTTGAAACGATTAGGGTATAACAATTCTTTTGACCAAATTTTATTAATATGTTTTCTCATTATTTACTAATTGCTATCAATTTTTTGGAAAGCAAATATGCTTCCATCAGCTTCGAGAACAACTTCCTCTATGATCATTCGGGCGTGCGAGTGCTCCTATACATTTTTGAAGGGCAAAACATCCTAATCATGACAAGGAAGGAATTTTATTAAAAATATCCGAAAACCCAAATATCTCCTTCAGTACAGTGAAGAAAGCTGCTATAAACAGATGTGAAGAAACAGGTTTCCTATTCAACGATTAGTTTCGTTTCAAAGGTATAGTTTTTGTAAGGAGGAGAAGTGATGAGAAAATGGCTCATTAGTGTATTAGGCCGAGAGGGAAGTATGGGGGTATGTATGTTCGTTGTGGCACTTTTACTGGAACCACTTTTCTATCGGTCTACATTTTATTTTGCAGCAAGTAAATGATGGTGAAAATATGCCCTGCACCTATCAAAGCCAAAGTGTCAATAGTTTAATGTTTTCACTCTCAAAGTTTGTTATTTTTTTTATTTTCATCATGTTTACATTATATATGATGTATAATAAATTTAGCATTTCGTTTCTTTTACTTTTCATGTAGTTTATGTTTTACTTAAAATATTGGGATAGATGGGTTGGAATAAACTGAGCTGGTGACCTTAAATCACACGTATATGTATGAGTTTTTATATTACTGCAAAGTTCTAGAATTTTTTTAGGAAATTCCCAAAGTTTCTTGAAACTTTCAAACTTCTCAAAAATTCTCTATATGTTATTTTGCTGATTTGTTTTGCAATATTCCGGAAAATAGGTAATTTTTTAAATAACATTACTAAATTGACAACAGCTAAGTTTGAATAGAATATCTGCAATTTCTATGCACTTTAAGTATAAACAATTATAAAATAAAACCTTCCGTTGAGGAGCAATGATAAATATTGCATTGTGGCACAACCTTTGACTCTAGAAAGAAACTGATTCCATCTCATATCATTTGCATAGGTAATGAAATATTTTGGAAGAAATTAAAAGAGATTAAAACCCCATTTTGAACTATATATTAGTCACTAATATTTCCTATGAATGAAATAAAATAAAGGGAATAAGAGGGTAAAATGGTACTGTTACTTCAAACTTATGATGAAGAGGGAGTTTTTACGCATCACCGATGTTATTAAGCGCATACCGTTCAGTAATATGATTAGAAGCCTTTTTTTAAGAAAGATGATAAGGAGCTGGTACATGCGTTAGAGAAATTGGGGATAAATGGTTATTAATAATAATGGGAAAAGATACCAAAAGGAAAAAACATTATGTATAGTAAATTGCATTAAACAAATATTGATAGCTAAGAATCGTATTTCAAAAACTCAGATTTTTTTCCATTTACTTTTGTGTTTAAATTAAAGGATATAAGATGAAGGATAGATGTATACATACATTGGAAAAAGAGGTTCCTAACGAGAGGTAGGAAATTCAACTTGAATGAAAGCTACATTCGCACATCGATGCATCGATTGAAGTGTCCAGGCTCTCCAATTTAACCACAGTTGCGTCAATGGGTGAAGTTTTAAGCAACTCTCTCGTTAGAAATTGTAAGATAAATCATAAGTGCAAGTTGGAAACTCTATTCGGTTTTGGATTCGAAGTTGTCAATATTTAACTCAGAAAATATTTATAAGATTTTCGAGCTTTTAAACTAAAATAGTCAAAATTTACGCAATGAAATAGAAAGCTGCAAAGTTTGCTTATATGAAAAAAAGGGATCCCAGTTTGTGCCCATTTGAAGATTGTATGGCCTAAGACATTAAATATGAAAGCTCTACTCATAAAAGTTAAAACTATTTATTTATCTGTGAGAAAGAGGGAGGATTAATGTTATTTACAAACATGATTCTGCGTTATTTACATCACAAAAATCATGAAATAAATGTTGCTTGGCTTTTTTTACGAAATATATATTCCTGTAAATAGTAGTATAAGAAGCCTCGTCTGCATCGCATTATCTTTTTACTTTAGCCTTGTGTTTATTGCAGTAAAATTCTATATGCTAAGTATGAACGCCTGATATTTGTCAAGGACTTCTAGCAAATGGTTCGGTGTGAGTATGAATGCTTGATTCATTGTCTAAGACTTCTAGCGAATTGTTCAGATGCTAAGTATAGTCAGCTAATTCTTTGATAAGACGTCTAGTGAATGGTCCAGATGCAAAGTATAAACAGCTGATTCTTTGTCTAAGACGTTTAGCGAATGATTCAGATGCCAAGTATAGACAGCTGATTCTTTGTCTAAGACGTCTAGTTAATGGGTCAGCTGCCAAGTATGGACACCTGATTCTTTGTCTAAGACGTCTAGCGAATGTTCCAGATGCCAAGTATAGACAGCTGATTCTTTGTCTAAGACGTCTAGTGAATGGTTCAGCTGGCAGGTATGGACGCCTGATTCTTTATCCAAGAAGTCTAAAGAATGATTTAAATGTCAAGTATGGACCTGATTCTTTGTTTAAGACGTCTAGCGAATAAATTAGATGCCAAGTATATACAACTAATTCTTTGCCTAAGACGTCTAGCGAATGGTTCAGATGCCAAGTATAGACAGCTGATTCTTTGTCTAAGACGTCTAGTGAATGCTTCAGATGTCAAGTATGGACGCCTGCTTCTTTGTCTAAGACGTCTAATGAATGGTTTAAATATCAAGTATGGACCTGATTCTTTGTCTAAGACGTCCATCGAATGGTTCAGATGCCAAGTATAGATAGCTGATTCTTTTTCTAAGACGTATAGCGAATGGTTCAGACGCGTAGTATAGACAGCTGATTCTTTGTCTAAGACGTCTAGTGTATGGTTCAGCTGCCAAGTATGGACGCCTGATTCTTTATCTAAGACGTCTAGGGAATGATTCAGATGTCAAGTATGGATCTGTTTCTTTGTTTAAGACGTGTAGCGAATGGTTCAGATGCCAAGTATAGATAGCTGATTCTTTGTCTATGACGTCTTGTGAATGGTTCTGATGCCAAGTATAAACAGTTGATTCTTTTTCTGAGACGTCTAGTTAATGGTTCAGATGCCAAGCATAGATAGATGATTCTTTGTTTAAGACGTCTAGTGAATGGTTCAGCTGGCAAGAATGGACGCCTGATTCTTTGTCTAGGGCAAAGAGCAAATGGTGCACATAATGCGTATGTAAGCCTGATTTATTATTTACAAAATCCAGACAATGGGTAACATGTCTAGTAGGGACGCTTGATTCTTTCTCTAGGACATCTAGCGAATAGTTCACGTTTTATGAACAAATCAACCCCTCAAGAAATTTTGGCGACGCTTTCCATTCTTTGGCATCGATAGTCCCTTAGGGGTGCGAAGATGTATTAGAGAGAACATTCCTTCTAATCGATAATAAAAATAGCCCATTAAATTACCAATTTAGAACGGACTTCGCAGTAACGTGATGGCAGAGTGCTGGCATTTGGATTCAAAGACCCGCGATCGATCCTCAAGTCCACAATTTTTACAAGGAAAATTCACGAAGAAAACGGAGACCACGGAAAACGCTTTAAGGACAACTTAAGAAGACTCAAGATAAATAAATAGCCTCCAGAAGAAAACGGAACTCAAGGAGAAGGAATTAAAGGGCTAACTCATCTCCACTCATCAAGAAATCATCACGTCATCAAGAGAAGGAATCATCAAATCAAGATAAATGCAAGTTATTATAAGAAGATACATAAAAAAAATCGAAGATCAAGAACTAACCCAGCCAACTTAAAGTAGAAGGAATCTCAGCCAATAAGAATACCAAGAGTCAGATAAATGAAAGACAAATGTTTTAAGGGGCAACTGAAGAGGAAGAATGATATAGGTAAATAAGAAAAATTATAAGGAAGAGCCCCCCCCCCCCACCATGCTCTTGCTTTGCCTCCAAACCTTTTGAATTAATGGTAACAGAAGCATCCATTGTTCTAAGGAGGCAATTTAAAAATTACCCGATTAAAATGGTTGGGCTCAAACTAAAATCATTTTAATTTCTAAAAAATTATGTTAGGTTACGGTCCCTATATTAATCTGGTTATTTTCCATTGCCACATTTGACGAATTGCCCTCCCACGTTTAATTGATACCGCTATTCTTGAAACTTCAATGATTGTATTTGAGAAGCACTTGATCAATGCCTCATCCTTTGAGGTTCTTCAAAAGTAACAGTTGGATCCAGCAAAGTAAAATCAATGGTGTGTAGGCTAATGGTCAGACGGTGGGACCAAAGAAACGTTTCTATACATAACCGTAGAATCAATTTTTTTAATGTCTACTATACTTGGCTTTCTTTTCTTAATTTAAGCTACAATCGGGAAACTACCACCAACGACAACAGTCGCCGTACTATACTCGTAAAAATTAGACTTTGCTCACTTTTTCAATTAGCAGCTTTTTTCCCGCAAGAAGTTTAAATACACTTTGCTGTGAATCAACTCATTTTTGAACTTGCTTTGTATCTTCACAATACACCTTCCTATTCGTGCAATTTAAGTATGTGGACCTTTGCTATTCCTGGCTTTAGCTTCTCTTCCCTTTCTATTTATCCACCTTTCTCTTTCACTTTTGTCTTTCCATTCCTTTTTTTTTATGTATTAAAAAAATCTTTAAGGTTTAGACTTGATTGAATAAAAGTCAGGGTCGTGTGTGGAAGCCAGTCTAGTCCTTGTTTGCATACTTTTGATGTCATTCAAACACAAAAACAGGGATAAAAGAGCTAGAGTTTAAAGTATTTTGGAAATACAGGGTATTACAGGTTATGCCAACATCGATCACGTTACTATTCCACTCCTACCCTAGTCATGTTTCACAAATATGAAGCATTGTTTGTGTTTGATATAAAAACCTTTTTGAAGTATACAAACCTGGAGAAGATTTCATCGCAATGGTCTAAGATAAAAATCATCAAATTGAAGATCACTCAACTTAAACCACTGTCAGATGAAGATTCTCCTCTGAGAGCTAGAAATTGAGTGGAGTAATTGGACCAAACTCATTTCCTTGAGAAAGGGATTTTTTGAAGTCATATCTTCAAGAATTTATTTGAAAAGAAAAAAATAGTTTTAACAAATATTCCTCTTTCCGGAAGACAATAAATGACCATATTTATTCAACTTAATTTTTCATATTGCTATAGTTAAAAGTGTAATTATATTAATTAGAGAGAAGGATCTAAAAAGTCAGGAAATTTAAGAGGCAGATGCAGTAAAATGTTGCTAAAGGTGAGGTAAGAATTTTAATATAACTCAATAAGGATTAGATTTTATGTTCATATCTCCGTGCAAAGAGGTGGGTTGGGCCAAACACTTGAAAATCGACGTGCTGATACCTCACTTTCCGAAGTTTCAGCTTACGACAGTAAAGTGTCCCAAAGAGGGGTTCTTAGTCCCATATTTAGAGGCCGTCCTAACAATTTCATTATCTTTATACAATAGAAAATCATCTTTACCTCGGAAAAGCTAAATGATGTTGAAACGAGAAATTATATTTTTAGAGGTATTCCTAAAGGATGATCAGAGCAGATAATGGTTTTCTTTTATCTATGACAAATATTTTATACTTTCCATCCTTAGAAGGTTATTTAAAACAGTCTTATATATATATATATATATATATATATATATATATATATATATATATATATATATATATATATATATATATATATATATGAATGTAATGTCCCGCAGGAAAACAGAAAAGGTGCTTCCAAGTCCTTTCAAACTTTATTCAGGATATCGGCAGACTCTAACCCTAATCAAGGATAATTACAGAAGAAAATAATATAATAAGAGTAAATATAAGCTAGTAAAAGATAAAGGACCGCCTCTAAGAGAAGAAATCACCAATGAGGAAGTAGGAGGGGGATGGGTAAATTCAGTTTAGGATTTAGCTATAACAGAGAGAAAGGTCAAACGAAGAGTCAAGAAAGAGTTATTTTTATGAAATATTCAACACATCCAAAGCATTACATTTAATGGATATAAATTAATAAAAATAATCGACTTTAACTTTGCACACTTATAGAACAATCTAAACTGGTGAAAATGATAATAAACTTCTATTTTATAAAGTGCAAAAAGTATAGAAAGCGTATATATATATATTTATATACGCTTAATAACTTTAAATTATTGAGAGCGAAGGAAGAGAGAGAGAGGGAGAGAGAGAGAGAGAGAGAGAGAGAGAGAGAGAGAGAGAGAGCAAAGGGAATGAAAGTATATACCAAATTATGACATTGATCGTAATTTGGATGCTCTTGAAACGGATTGTTTGTGAATTGTTTCCTCTTTTAAATTGATTTGAAAACAATTGTAATAGTCGTGCACACAAGAGAGTAATGGTAGAAGACAACCTTTGTTTTCCATTAAGATGTAGAACATCTATCACGAACTTTAAAAGGGCATGATAGCATCAATAACCTTGCTGAAGCAGCACACGGACGACCACTAAAAAACCATGACATGGTATACCTTCACTCCGAGCATCTCCGCACAAGCCACCATGCCATGCCCTACTACAAAACGTTTAAAATACTATTTCTAACAACTAGAAATTAAAGTAATGAAGTGGCCTATTCAGAGAGCGGAAGAAAACACACTTGAGAACCTCTAGAGGATCATTAGAGAAAGGTTCAAGACCAGCAACCTTCAACTTTAACGGATTTATACGACGAAATGTGAGTAAATATGAAAAAAATAACACCAGAATTTTGTGGGAAACTAATGATTTCTTTTGGTCGTCGTTACACAGAAATAATAGAAAACAAAGGCTTCAACATATCATAATAAGTGTTTAAGTTTCATCATTGTCAAATCTTGCTTTGTTTCTACTCTATTTTCTCGGTAGCAATTCTGTGACCGATTGTTTTTTATTTTTCACTTGTAAATATTTTATTTTGTTAGTTTATTTAGAATAAATTCTTGTGAATACGATTGTATTTCATGAAATCTTCATAAAATATATTAAATGATGCTTTGATGTACCATGGAAATTTTATTTACCTACTTATATTTTTGATAATATTATAATAGAGGAAATTCATTCTCTTATTTTGATGGGTAAGATAAAACTTCATCAATTCTCTTAAATGAGTTCAAAAGGAACAGGATTTTTATTTTGAGAATTTCCATAAATTTATGAGGATGAGCCTCAACAAATATACTGAAATAGGGAAATGAAGATGGAAGAACATTAAGAATTGTTGCTGAAATTAGGAACAAAAAAGAACTAGATTACTTGCGTTTAATTACGTACAATTTATCAATGCAACATTAGAAACTAACCCCTGGATTTCAACGATTTTAATTTTTTTTTAATAATTTTTAATTATATAAATCAATCTCTTATATATGTAAAACTGTTTGACCAAGTTATTTTTAATTTAATAATCAATTTTGTTTGATAACACGATCCTTGGCTTCCCATTTTATTGATTTGAGTCTTTAGACAATAATTGTGATCAAACGGTCTGGCGCTAAAAATGGCTAACCGCTGATATGGCGGCGCCTAATCTGGGCATCCCCCTTTTTACAGTCCCCTTAAGAGATGTCTCTGAAGTACACTACCTGTCATTTTGCGATATAAAATGCCTTGAGAAACAAACAATTTCTTGAAAATGATGTCAGACTGACCTCATTTACGTGCTGAAACATCATTATTGGACAATCCATTAGGCAGCTTCCGATGTCATCGCTAATGCGTAATTATCATTTTGTAAAAGATTCAACTTTGATTTAGTTCATCTAATTATATTTTATGTCTTTTAACAAGTCACATTGATATTATTTAAGCATAAATCTCTAAATAATGCACGAATTACCAGACGTTTTCTGCTCTATATGAGAAACGCTGAAAGCGGATGAATATACATGAAATACAAGTAAAATGGTTGAAATCATTTTACCTTGTTTAATTTTTATATTAGTCTTACTAAAACATCTTTCCAAAGCTTTGACGCACATAATCCCCCTTGTTTTGAGTACCTCAAGTAAATATTTCCAAAATTAACTGATGTGAAAATAAAAGAATTGTCGGACTTCAGATTCGTCAACTTATGACTGACAAGGATTTCAAATTAACGAGGGAAGAAACTAAGTTAGCTGCAGAAGGTGCATTCAAAGGTATGTGCGAATGACTGCAGGGAAAACATAAAGCTGGATAAGGTAATATTTTAGTGAATTAACTAATCAAGTGTAAAACGAATTTGGGTGGAACATCTCCCTGAAGCTGAATTTTCTGCTTTCCTTTCTCTCTTTGCTCCAAGAAAATGCAGGGGATGTAGGTGATGGAGTAAGAGAGAGGTTTCATAAACAGATATCAATAATGGAGACAGAGACAAATGAAGATAGAGTCCGACCGTGCTAGCCAGGTTTTACTAAAATCTAAAGCACGACCAACAAGGAACATCACACAAAGAAAGTGCAGAAAATACAGAAACTTATCCTATACTACTTTTTATGTGATCGTTTTGTTAATGAATTTGGATTATTAATAAAGGAAACATTTCCTGTGCCAAATACGATATCTTTATTTTATTTCCTTTCTCTGAAGGTTTGAATGTTTAGTGGGCATATTATGAACAAACTGGAATTGTTGATAAAACATAAAGTGGACTATGTTTGTTATTGGCATTAAATTTGTTCTTCAGTGTAGTTGAATAGATATTTGTTTTCACTGGAGTTCGTATCATTTTAGATGCTGTAAATTTTCGAGTAATTTGCTTGTGTACTGACAACTTTGGTTTTATTAATCCGAATTTCTATAACCTTCACAAATACATACTGTATAAATGTAGTTTATTGTACACCAATTTTGGAGACCTTTAGTTTTCTCTAGTCAAAGTTATGGAAGATGTTGTAATATAAATACAGGCGTTCTGATCAATTTGAACGGTAATATTTGCTGGATATATTTTGAGGTTCTTTATACTGATCTGATTCTTGTTCTTTGTTGAAATGGTCTAAGATTTAAGTAGAACATAGATTTATTTTAAGTAATTAGTTGGATTTGAGTAACAATCAAAGATTCTTTAATGAGGCTGCTCCAAATAAGGCTAATTCCAGGTATTCCGGATATTAGCAACACTTTTGACCTAAGGTTGATCTTAGATCTTCTCAGTCACTCTATTTCTTGAACCCATGTTTTTAGGGATTTGTAATACGCTTTAAAATACTCGCTATTTTTAAATGTGGCTTGTAATTTCCACCCTTGTTTCGTTAACTATTCCTGTTCATTCCTTTAATACAGCAGTTAACACGTTGTTTAAATCCATTCCTTTCATTCATTTGCTTCGAGATAAAAACACTATAGCAGTTTTTTTCAGTAAAGAAATAAATACTTTTTTACTAATTTAGTTCACTGTCGAAACTTCTTTTTTTTTGTTCGCAAACTTAATTCTTCGAATATTTACGACTGCTCATTCCTTTCTTCTCATTTTAATCTACAAACTTGTCAAGGGTTTGACCTACGCAGCCAAACTTTGAGAATTCTATCCACGGTCGTGCCGAAACCTGTGACTCAATTTTATCCGAAACTCTCAATTTCACTTCATATTTTTGTGAGAGTTTGTCCTTTTTCTCACTATAGGAAGTATTCCAAAATTCTGGACACAAGAAATATCGCATAGTCTCCTTGTTCTCCAGACCTAACTCCTTGGCTTCTTTTTCTGGTGTATGCTAAAGTAGGTGTACTTAATGAAACGTGTGGGACCGCATTATAAAGTAATGCGCTCAAATTGACGGGAATTTGTAGTTAATCAATCGAATTCATCAGCTGATTTTCGCACAAGGCATCGAACTTTGCATCAAAAATAGTGGAAATCACATTGAAAATGTTTATTAATATTGGAATTTTAAAAATTTAGATAACATCTATTGTAGTGAAAATAGGAATTTCGCCTGTGTCCAGACTTTAAGGACACCCTGTGTATCTTTGTTTGATATGTCAACAAATTAAATATATTTTTCTCTACTCCGAAGATATGGAAGAGTAAGGAGTGTATATTTGTGTCTCCTCTTCTCACTCATACTCATTTGTACAAAGATGATTTTCTCGATTAGCATGTATTGAACAGGGATTTCTCACCTTACCATGGTTCAACTATTTTTTATACTAATTGAGAAACTAAGTAGACCTTGCAATCAGGAGTCAGCTGGCATTGAGTTAAAGAAAACAAACATATATTTATAAAAAAGGCTAGTAGGGTGCAGTACCCACCTCCCTAAATATCCAAATCCAGGCATTTCTATAGCACCTTCTTCCATAATTTTGAAAGCCAAAATCAAAGTTCAAAAATGTGGTTTAGGATAATCTCCAGGTACAAACTACCTATGAGTAAAGGTTGTGCAAATTTGGATTAATAAGGCGAAAGTTATGAGACGATAAGAAATTCACTTGAATAATTGAAGTGTTAAAATGATTTGATCTACAGCTGAAACAAGCTTCTCTCGCAACATAACAATTAAATTATCATGGGTAAACATTTAGATAACTTATAAGTAAATAGTATTTAGTGTGGCGGCCTTTAATCTCGTTGCTGCCTTGACATCTAAAAATTGCCACAGGAACGAACCAACTGTTAACACTCTTGAGCACTATTCATTTGGGAGGCTTTCGCAGAGTTCTTGAAACAATTTCAATGAGATTCTGCTCCAGAATCTTTGCCTTCAAGATCATGATAGTGATGTGGTCGTGCTCCAGGAACATCTTACCGTGCTGGCCGTATAGAAAGGGGCGATATCCTGCATGGAATTTGGTAGGTAAATGGAATAAAGAAGGTTAGAACGAAGAATATATCAAAGAAAATCATAGTTTATACATATGAATAATTCTAATAACATTCCCCGTCTTAAAAGCTTTAATGTCTAAAATATTGAAGCTTAGAGGAAATTAATTCTACGCATTTATTATCTTTATAGTTTTTTACATTACGATAAATTGCCATTAAATCTCAGAATAGAAGTTTGATTATCGCAAAAGTGATTATTGAAAACTTTCCAGACATTTTCCGTTGGGATCAAACGCTTTCCTTCGTTTAAAGTTTGACTTGCAAACAACGCATGCATCCACTTAGATTATCCTTGATGCCCAATGACTGATCCCAAGGATTCTATGTCACTCTTATATTGTCTCTCCACCGTGGAAGGTCTTTAACACACCTAAGATCACTAATTTATTTTACCAAGGATATCTCGGTGAACACATAATCAAAAGACATCAATTCTTGCTATTCGCGATCCCAGTCACTTATACACTCTCTATTCACACAAATATATCACCAACAACCGAAAAATGGTCGCGTTCAGAAAATACTATAAAACACAATATCTCTAATAATTATGCCACAATATTAGAAAGGTTAAACTTATTTAGCCTCGAAACAAGACGGTTGAGGGGCTAATTAATAGAAGTGTTCAAAATCTTGAAAGGAATAGATAACGTAGACTATAAAAATTGGTTCGAATTCAGCACATCTAATACAAGAAATAACGGAATGAAAATAATGCCGAAGCATTTTCAAACAAGTTTATGCGGAAACTCCTTTGCATACAAAATTGTAAATACCTGGAATCAGTTACCTGAAGATGTGGTTTCCAATAATACAGTTGAAACGTATAAGGTAAGACTGGACAAAATTTTAAGAAATGTTAGATAATAAGTGACATGACATTGTATGTTGAAAAGATAAAGCGAATGCTCATATAAAAGACTAGTAAAATCTCTTCATTAATATTTGTTTGTTTATATAGGCTAAGAATCTATTGTAAATATGTTAGATAACATGTGACATGGGAACATTTGTTGAAGAGATTTAAATAGTAGTAAAATGTCTTCATGAATATTTGTTTAGACAAATTAACAATCTATGTTAACAAATGAAAAAGAAAAAAAAGCATGTTCTGAATTAAGATTATTACGATAAGTTAGATTTTTGTTTTTGTATATAGTATTATTTCATGCTTTCGTTTTAAAATTTCCTGGATGTGTCTAATTTCCATCACTGCCAGGTATATATTTTCACTTTTCTAAACCCGGAAACGGATGGGAGAAGGGGTGGGAAGAGCCTTCTTCTTTACTATACTTTTCCTTATATGTAGTTGTATATAGTTAGAATTTAACATAAAATTATAGATACTTCCAATGAAATGGATCGAATGGTCTCTTGAAGTACTTACTTTTTTTGTAACTTCTTTGTAACTCTTTATAACTCTATAGTGCGCAATACTCGAGCCAGCATAGCAAACCACAACATTGAATGTAAATTATACGATGATCCATGATAAAATGCTAAAAATTCCACTTCCTCTACTTACTGGGTTAGGGAGACGGATGAGGAGGACTTAAAGTTACCTGGCATTGCGCTACAACTCTTCCCATGGACTTAGCCCCCAATGCCGCAATAGCTTTAAGTTGCTTTCTGTCGTCTCCGAATTGGACACAATCGCAATATGCACCACCATTTGATGCAGCGCTTGCATGCGCCTTATTGTGACGACTGATTTGCCACCCAGACGGATCGGCACATTCTTGTTGAATGTCCCAGTCTGGGTGATCTTCGCGCACGTTATCTATCCCTGTAAGGGGACTAGCAGGTTCGCTACCGCGTTTTCTTTGTACATGTGATTGGTTCGTGCGTAATGACTTGTGGCTTATACGACTTGTAGGGAAATCGACCCTCTCCCTTCTCTCCCAGTTGAGACACGGGAATTTGACCGCAAAACATCCAGGCCAGGCACCTTGGGTCAACTCGTAACCACAGCCCCTCGCTTCTCGTCCATATAAAAAGCAGAACGGTTTAAACTGCAAGATCTTCCATACTAGTGTATATTCAACTTCAACTTAAGTACGAAATTAGAGACGCGTCTCTCTCAAGCTCGAAGGGCCAGCTGTACCAGAGGTAAGACATGATGAGAAGCACCGTTGGAGTAAAAACCCTCCTAGGGCCCGTCCACAAGCCCTCCCTTTTATCCTACCCCTACCCCATTGTGGTGAAGAGGTATAAATACCAAGCACTTGGGAAAAAAGAGTTAAATCCGTAAGTCAACCAGGCTACGAAGTCCCTTGCAAGAGAGGCCGTGTTACCATGGGGATTAAGAAGCACAGCTTATCCTGGAGTTAGTCCCTCGTTATCAACCCGAACTTTAAGGGAACTTGTTCAAGTTCAACTTATTCTCGTCAGAAAAACCCCCTCCACTATCCTCGCCATTGAAGAAGACTTCAACACCGAGTACAGTCCTCGCCCTTGAAAAAGACTCTCCCTCGAATACACTCCTCGCCCTTGACGAATTCCGAAACAAAGAAGGAAAAGCTCCCCCTGACCCCGTTACCCGGTGGTCACACCAAACCCAAAGTTTACTTAGTGTAAGAGCCAAGTTCAACTGATTCTCCTCAGAAACCCTCCCTCCCCCACTATCCTGGTGTATCACAAAGCACCGTGATAGTCCTCGCCCTTGAGGAATTCCGAAAAGAAGAAGAAGAAGCTTCTCCTCAAGCCCGTTCCCCGGTAGTCACACCGAACTCTTAAGTTAACTTGGTTTAAGGACCAAGTTCCAATTACTCACGTCAGAGAGACCCCTCCTATCCTGGTGTATCCTAAAGCACCGTGATAGTTATCGCAATTGAAGAAGAACTCCCCCTCCCCCTTCGAATACCGTGTAGACCCCGATCTTCCAAAATCGCTAAAATCCCTTGTGACTGTTAAGTTAACCCGTCCACTGGCAACCATCTGGTCGAGGCACGCGTCAAAGAACACACCGGATTCCTGAGGTGTCTGAGCTCGTTGAGTTCAAGGTCAGACTCAAACTCGTCGCCAGAGCAACCAAGTTATTTAAACTCCAGTAGAGACAATTAGCCTTTTTTTCTATATTGAAGTGAGTAGCGAGTTAACCAACATTATAAGAATTATTGAAATCCGTATTGCGCCTTTAAATTTGTAATATTGCTGTGGTTTTGGTTTATTTTGTTTTTGTGATTTAATTAAAGTTTTAGTTTGTTTAACAATTTTGTTTATTCTAACCTTGAATCGATACTTATGGCACAGGGATCCTTTAAAGTTTAAAGAAGTTAAAACCGAAGATAATAGTAATAAAATCATATATACCACTCTTAGAGAGATATCACGTTAATCAAGGAGTATTTCGTAAACAACCATTACTTACCAACGCCTTCCATCACTCGGTCCTTCCATATAAGAAACGATATTAAAGGTTTGGTGTTTGTTGTGTGGGGTGCTTCCTATTCCACGACACGACTTTTCTCCCCACTTTATTTGACTCTTTATGTAGGTCGCATGCTTCTGCGCCGGAAAGAGGTGGGCCTATTCCCAACACTGATGCGCGCTTCTTTCTTGTTGACATTTGGCTTTCTGTTATTTTCTAATTTTTTTGTTGTTTTTTCCAGTGCATAACCATTGTTTTTATCTTTGTCATTTGTTATTTATATATTGTTATTTGTTATTTAATCTAGTCTACTAGTAGGCTGTGATCTGAGTTTAGCGATTTAGGTCCGAGTAAGCAGTCTCCAGATGGGCTCTCAAAGTAAATAAATAAAATAAAATTAGCGTCAAATTTTGAAAAATCTCTCTTTTGTGATTTGGAAACGAAAGGACGAGATATGTAAATTACCAAAGTCTGAATAGTTTCCACCATTAAACCTTGATAGTATTATTATTAAAACAATTCACCTAAATATTTAGTTTTATAAATTGGAATCATTAAAAGGCATGCGCTTTTATTTTACTGTCATAAAACATGCATTTAATGAAAAAATATGGTGTTTTTAAGCCCATTATTACTTTGATAGGCGCCATAAAAATTCGCAATAATGAAATCTTGCCGCCAAAATATGACAATTGATTTGATACCGACTCTGGCTTACTTGCAGGGGAAAAAACTAATAAACAGACACTAAACCCAGTTAGCTTTACATACGAATCACTAATGTTAAAAGGGCCTCAATTTTAACTAATATACAGATATAATATCTAATAGCATTAAAGGGACAAACAACCAAGTATGAATTTGGGAGATGCCAAATCATTTGCTGAACGTCGATATACTATAAGATATATTTGAGAACATTTGGGGTCCAGCCACAGTTTAATTAGGTGGTCAGTATTTGCCAAAATATCGTGTGAATGACGTAGCTATTCGTATATGAGGTAAAAAATCCAAGAAGAGAAATTCATTGGATTCAGATCAGTAAATCTGTCGCTCATGTAATGATGGAGGTTAGAGATGTGTTCTGAGATTATTTTAAGGAAATTGACTGATTCCTAAACACGCTGCAATGGGTGAAGTGAAATAAATTGTTTCAACGACTTGTGCTTTCAAAAACCCAGTTTCTGATAAAGAAAAACATTTTTCTTTGCAATCCATTGAATTTTCTCTTAACTATTGAAGTCCTCACTAATTGTGCCAAGCTCCAACAAAATATCATACAGAGAAAAAAATATCTCCAGTGGCACTGTCGTAGAATGGACTCCCAACGATATACCATATATAACTATACGTTGAGGGAACTTCTTTAATTATCTTAAGAGTGCGTTAATGTCTGGCGGGCCGATATTATGTATCTTCGATATGCTTAAGAAGTGGAACTGAGCTCAAGGATAATAATATTGCTATCATTAATCAAATCGAGTTTTATTAATAATAACTAACAACAAACACAAGACGGTAAATATTGACATAAACAGAGAATGGAAAGGGTCGTAGGGGCTCGGGATAATCCGAGGATTAAAGGATTTAAAAAGGTAAAACAAATATAGAGTTAAAGAGATGGAATGATTCGCTAAACCATTTAAAGAACAGGATAGAATTGACAAAAGGGTTAAGTACTCAAAGGTGACGTTTGGCTTACGCAACTTTATACGAGTGGTGCAGTGGAAGGCGACGTGAAGGAATTTTCGGTCCGCTGGCGAGTTTTAGCCGAAGGGGGGGGGGGGGAATAAAAGGATCCTGACGTGGCGTCTTGAGAATGAGAACCGTTTCTCGACGAACGGCTTGAAGAACAATGGCTGTTCTACGTTGTTGTTCTCTTCTGAACAACAGGGGGGGGGGAGAACCGTCTCTTGTCTACGGGCTCAAGAACAATGGCTGTTCTAATGTTGTTCTCTTTTTGAACAGCAAGGGGGAAGGGTGAGAACCTTTTTTTGGCGAACGGATTCAAAAGAACAATGGCTGTTCTACGTTGTTCTCCTCTGAACAACAGGGGGGGGGGAGAACCGTCTCTTGTCTACATGCTCAAAAACAATGGCTGTTCTGATGTTGTTCTCCTCTGAACAACAAGGGGGAAGGGTGAGAACCCTTTCTTGGCGGAGGGCTTAAAAGAACAATAGCTGTTCTAACGTTGTTCTCTATCTGAACAACGAGGGGGAAGCCTTGAGGACTTGGCACCACGAAAGGCTCGAACCTTTGGCACTCAAGGGATATTGTCCTCCTTCTGGACAAGTGATGGTGAATTTCGAGGTCGAGGTCCCTTGGCGCACAAAGTGAGAGAGGGTCGTGGTGATGTTTCGCGACGAAAATCTGAATCTCCAATCTGATCTTAGTGGTAAAGTTTTCATCTAAATAGTCTAGACACTCCCTTGGCGTGGGGGACAATGGAGTGGGAACTTCGATGGAATGCACAGCCGAGGCATGGAACAATGCCTTATCTGCCCATAAGCCTAACTCAATCTTAATGTCGGCGTATGAGGGCGAACGGGGGGGACGATAACCTCCTTGTTTAAACATTGACATCCGGTGGCTGTGATTAGGTGCCAAGCTTCGAAGCGAAGATGCACGTGGGAGCATCGTGGTTTTAAATAATATGTGATAGGGGTTGAAACTAACGCTGCTCAACCCGTTCTATCACAGGGACTAAGAACTAACAAAGTAGCATATGAGTTACAATAGTGCCAAACATCTAACAAAGAAAAAGTAAACCAGATTCTGGGCACTTACGTCTTTATTTACTAAGACCGCTTCAAGGGGTTCTTTGTAAATGAAGAAGAAACTTCATGAAAATTGCTCTCCTTTATTTTTTTAAGCGTTCGAAATCTCTATTCAGCTGCTTTTTTATTGTCATCGTACATATGTTTGGAAGAGCATTCTCATATATTTTTTATCCCTGTCCCTACCGAATATTTTGAAGAAACTTTCAGCTTTTGATACAATATAATTTATTTTAAAACTTTTACTGCCTACATTGTAAGATTAAGCCTAGAAGCAGCCAGACTTTATGATTAATACAGTGAGCAGACACCATATCAGCACTATAAAGATTCATACGCTTTATTACTCCATTATATCTCACCTTTGTTGGTACACCATCCACAGCTGTAGACACTACCATAATAATAATATTGTATCCTCGATAATTCTGTAAAGAATTTTTTCCTTGAATTCTGAGTTATGCTGTCATCTTGAATATGCAAAGATAAGAGGTTCAAGGTCTAGAGAAAAATTGGTATTCTGGAGAATCTTATTGAAACATGCCCTAAAATTATCTGCACTTCTGTTCTTTTGCATTATAATGCAATATATCTTAATTACAGGCCCACAACAACTCTTAATTATTAGAGTGCAGCTAAAGTTTTTTGGCGATCAGTCTTAATAACTGACTTGAACTCTTGTTCCTTCTTGCTGCTGTAGCCTTAAAATTTTAGAAGGTGACTTGTGTACTGGTGTTCTACACATCTTCTTTCATATGTTTGCAGTACTCAAGGCGGATTTTCCGTTTTTTTTATAGATACTCTTCTGAGGTGTCATGCCAATTTTTATGGTCTAATAGAACCAGAGAAAATAAGAGTCTAACATAGTAAATAATATAGTTTAGTTAAATCTGTAGCATCAGGTATAGGCCCAAATTTGAAATATTCTTTCCAATATTTGCATTATAACATTGGTTCTCAGATGGCATTTTTAGCATTTAGTATGAATATTATAGAAATAAACTGGTAACATTTTATTAAAATACATTTAAAATAAAAAAGATTTTCAACAGAGAGAAAGCAGCTCAGATATATTGCGAGCTTATAACAATAATAAAAGCGTATCTGATTCTCAATTCATCGGGAGCCCCTCCGATTTAAATGTTATCGAAGATTTTGACAAGTTTTAAAAGGACCCTCAAAAGAATTTAACATATATTTATCCCAAATCAGGATTAAATTCTATTCCCTGGAACACGTCAAAATGAGCACAAAATTTGTTACACAAGGATATTATTACCAACGCTAAGTATCCAGTGGTCCACATGGGTCTTCACTAGAGTTATCCCAGTTAATTCACTTGATCAACATATGCGCTCTACATTTATGACATTTCTAACTACTTGAATAAAAGTAATGCCATTATGTACAGTACACATTATATTTTGACTTGAATAGAGATTATTTTATGTTTAATAATTTAAAAGTGTTAAAGAAAAGAAAAACAATAGCGATTCCTACCTTGCTTTTATTTTGGGGGGATATGTACAAAGCCAAAAATGCTCCCCTACTCTTGACACCCCTTCGTATTCAAGGTGAATAAGGAGACCACACACAAGTACAAACCGCCATGACTACATCATAAATTAAAACAAACAATAAAGTTACTCTCACCTTTAAATTTCAGAGCAAAATATTAACATTTCAATTCAGTTCATTACAGTGAAATCAGTTGATTGAGGCAGTTAGACATACATACATGCATATTTACATACTCAGAACAATAAACATGCTCATCTTTTCTATTTTCTATGAATCTCAACCAACATGGTATTCAACACATAACCCTTTATCACAGTCATATATGTATTACGTGACCCTTGAAAGCTTAAGAAATAAAGTGGGAGACAGCAGTTTTCCTTTGTTGGGGTATTAACAACATCCATTGTATATCACGCCCCATGCGATTTTCCCTTATTATAAACAAAAAAGATCGTGCCCCCTCCTACGAGAAAAACTACTTGCCTCTCAAAGTTAAAAATTTACACTTCGTTATTAAAAAATCTTCATGTGTCAACCTTTATGGAAGTTGAGGATGGTAGCTCAGTCGATGAGTGACGTGGTTCCATAAAGCGATGAGCGCTTGATGACTTCGCTTCGAATCTATTCCTTTATTTCACCTTAATATAGCTGTTAAAATTTTCTTCCCTATTTTTCAGTTTTTAAATCCCCCATTTTCTTTTTTAAGCATTTAAGGGTCACATAATATGTTCCTCAGAGTTTTTCCGGGTGGTGAGATGAGTTTTCCTACTAGAAAAACTACTTACCGCGCCATGGTCCTAAAACTATGAGCGATTGATGACAGCGATTCGCATCAACTCCTTTATTTCACCTCCATATAGTTGTTAAAATCGATATGTATCGGTTTTAACCATTTGGAGCAGTTTGTTGTTGTCTGGGCGGTGGGAGATATTTTGTGCATGTAAGACGTCAGGGGAAGGAGGGGGATTTGTTTGTTCGTTTCTGTGCTAGTCTTCTTCTGATTTGCTTTGTGGGTGTTTGCTCTAAGTTCTCTATGGTTGGAGGTGGTAAACTTAATCTTTTGTTGTGATCTGTGTTGGGGTCTGTGTCTAAGTTGGTGGTGTAGTTGTTGTTATCAAAAATGGACTTTTTTATGTCGGTGATTGTGAGGTTGTCTGGTGATGTGGTGGAAGGGATATTTTGGATGTTGTGTTTTCTGCCTGAGATGTGATGCATGTTGTGTTAGGTGATTTTTCATTGGTATAATGCTCCTCTCGTGTAGATGTTGGGTGTTTGTGTCAAGAATGCATCCTGTGGCTGTGTTTTGTAATGTCTGTAGTATTTTATTGTCGGTTTCTCAAATGATTGGAGACAAGATTGTGTTGGCGTATTCTAGTGCTGGTCTTGTGATTGTCTTAAATGTGTTAATGAACGTCTCCTTGGTTTTCCTCTAGTGGTTAATTGTGAGTGCCTTGAAAACTCAGGGTTTTTTCGTGGCCTTGACTATTGTGTTTTCTAATTGTTTTGAGTATGTGAGTTTGGGGTCAAAAGTGATGCCAAGGATCTTCGGTTCTTTTGTCGTGGTTAGTGGTATGTTTTCTATGTTTAGATTTAGGGTTGTGCTGTATGCTGCAGGGTCTGGTGTGTAGAGAGTAGTCATTCTTTTGGTTGCGTTTAGCTTTAGTGAGTTTTCTATTGGCCATGAGTGTATTTTGTTGAAGTAAGGTTGTATCTCTTGTGCAGCGGCTTCTGGCTTTCTGTGTAATGAGAGTATTGTGTTGTCGACTGCCTAGATGAAAATTTTACTGTTTGTGGGAGAGTTGGTATATCTGAGGTGTAGATTTTGAAAAGTGTTGGTGAAAGTACTCCTGCTTGGGCAACTCCGAATTTTGTGATTTGTATTTGGGTCTATTGGAGTCGTCCTTGATGTAGTTCGCTATCTACTTGATGAGGGTTGTGGGTATGATGAGTTTGAGGATCTTGTTAATTAGTTTGTCTAGGTCTACTGCTTTGCACATATAAAGGGCTACTGCTATGGTTTTATATGGTGGAATTTTCTTGTTGAATTTTCTTGTTTATGACATACGTCATATTTCATTTACCTCTTTCTTTACTGTAGTAATGTGATCCTCTTAATTAAATTATTTACTAATATCTCAGCAATTACTGGACCGATTTGTAAGAAACAAATGTAATTCGAAAGAAGGTGCAATGTCCAGTATGAATACAAATATAAAAATACGCAAAGAAATAGTAGAATAGTAGATATTAAAAATCAGTGAATCTCGAAAAGCCAGCTACTTCTAGTTGAAACAACTCCAAGGTACCCCGAATTCAATTATTTAGAAATATCAAGGAAATTACTAGACCGATTCGCACGAAACAAAAATGTAATAAATAGTAGATTAGTACATATCAATAATCAGTTAACCTTGAGGTTGCCAGTTAGTTCTATTAAATTATTTGAGAATATCTCGGCAAGTACTAGGCCAATTTGACGAAACATACGTCATTAAATGGGGGCTTCAATGTACAGTAAAAATGTATATATATAAAAAATGTGTAAAAATTAGTACGTTCTATTTTCAACCTATGCCATTGGCAACCTTTATCGATTTTAATTCATATGTACTTTATAAATTGTATTATGTATCTACATGATTATAAAATTTACCTATAAGTTCCCATTTAGGTCTTTTTACACTACAAATCTGGGTCCTGCCTTTTTCCCTTAATTAGCAAAACTATTGTAACGGGAGAAAAGATCCATGTGTGGGTCTTAGGTTGGAATTATTGCTTAATAAGAAGGACTTTTAGGGTTATATAAGTATAAAAAGATTAAATCCGTCTTAGTTTATTTAACATTCTTCTTATTCCTCCTATTTTTTCTATTGTTCTTATTATTGCTATTATTATTATTATACTTATTATTCCTATTATTCTTATTACTCATATTATTATTATTCATGTTATTATTCCTATTATTATTATTATTATTATTATTCTTATTATTATTCTTATTATTCCTAATATTATTATTCTACAGAGTATAGCTTTTTATGAAATTAAACAAACATAAGACCCACGTATGGATCTTTACTCCCGTTACAATGTAATGAAGGTTAAGAGAAATCTTTATTATAAAACAAAAATAATGAGGTATATTTATTTATTTAAAGAAATAAATAAATGTGCCATACTATATTCATGTGTAATTTGGTTATTAATACATCTAGATTTACATTCAACTGAAATATAAAGCTGTATCCTTTCACTAATTTCGCTTATGCATTTTTTCCAGAATTACCTTTTTTGAACAACTATCGTCATCTTGAAGCAAATTTGCAAATAAAATTGTTATTAAAGCTAATTTTGCACTACGAAGAAGACTTGTATCCAAAAGGTTACGTATATTAATCTATTCCTTACTGTCAAGTAAATCTAGTGGTAGGATTACTCAACAATTCCCCCAATGCTTCTAGTTTCTCTCAGTGTCCCTAATCTTTCTCACAACTTCTTCATCGGTGATTGTAATAGTTCATGTTAAAACTAGTAATGAGGGTTGATAGAGTTCGGCATTTTACGTTTGTCAACAAACAGCGTTTTAACTTCATTCATTTTATCATCCCTTTATTGGTACTGTAGGACTCCAAAGTTCCTCATTTGCAGACTCAAATCTCGTTTTTTAAGTAATATAAATAAATAATGAAAAATTACGGCGAGTTTATTAATTATCATGCAAAACATAATAATAATCATATTAATATGAATTTTGGTAATTTCCTGTTAAAGGCACCAATCTGTCTTTCACAAAGCGGCTGTAGAAGCACCCATGTCCATACGAGTCAAATGAACACTTTTATCTTGAGTCATGCGAAAGAATTTTGAATATTTGTAGGTACAGGAAGTTTGGTCATTGTGTCACCGGTCCTTTTTTGTGATCGTCAGCGAGATCCCCAAAGAGGATGAAATTCACATTAAGATTAGTATGGCAATCTCTGGATAGCAGGAAGCCAACAAGAACGGGTTCTCGTTTGGGAGGGGGGAGGGTGTCAAGTTTTACAAAGAATGCTACTACTGTTTCGCCCCCAATCAAGTTTTGCTCAGAGCCGTTGTGATTTGCTATTTGTGTGCTTGGGTGTCCTCTCGTCACACTCAGCCTACTGCCAATACTTGTCTAGCTCTCTACGAACGCTGAAATTTTTTGTGTCCACTGCCAATACTTCTCTAGCTCTCTACGAACGCTGACATTTTTCGTGTCCACTGCCTCGTCACCTAGGAGATGGAAGTCCAACGACGTATCCACGAGGCCAGCGAGAACTCCAGAAATCAGCATCATTAATACCTTGAACTCATCTTTTACGCTGTCATTTGGGAGCCAAATTTTCCACTCGTAGAAAGATAAGAATGACGATTTTTGGCAAGCCTTAAGAGAGAAGGGGCTGATTCTCGTTGTGCAGGAACATGTCTAGGTTACCATATTGTAGGGTGAGAATAAGAGTTACCCCCAAAGGAAACACTCTTATTTCTTTGACAGGTTTAGTAAAAGAGAAGAAGTTTTTCTATGGCGCTATATGGCAGAGAAGAGAATTGACAGCGGTATTATTTGAGCATGAGCCTATTGATGGCTGTTGAGCTACTTATCCCCACAGGGGTTAGTATTAGCGTATCCGCTCATTAGGTGGTGAGCTTGTGACGCTGCTGAAAGTTTTGTGCGCTTACTTGCTGGGAAGTAACCCCTGTCTCGACGTCAGAAATCCTTCCGACTAACACTAATCAATTATTTACGTAATACTCCTTGATTAACATTATACCTATCTAAGAGTGCTATATATGATTTTTTATTATTATTATCTAGGGTCTTGACTTCTTTAAACTTTAAAGGTTCCCTGTTCTAACGGAGCGATTCGAGGAAGAATAAAAAAAATGTTAAAACGGACTAAAACTTTAATTTAAACACAAAAGAAAATAAAGCTACACAGCAGCAATATTACAAATGTAAAGGCAAAATACGGCTTTCAATAATTCTTAAGGAAGGCTTTATAACTTGACATTATAATGTTGGTTAACTCGCTACTCACTTTAATATAAAAATAGGCTAATTGTCTCTACTGGAGTTTAAATACCTTGGTCCCTGTGGCGACGGGTTTGAGTCTGACCTTGAACTCAATGAGCTAAGACACCTCAGGAATCCATTGAGTTCTTTGACGCGTGCCTCGACGAGATGTTTGGCAGCGGACGTGATAGCTTGACATTCACGAGGGACTTTGGCGAGTGTGACAAATGGGGGTCCACACGGTATTCTGGGGGGTCGGTCTTATTCAAGTGTGAGAACTATCACTGTGCTTTAGGACGCACGAGGATAGGCGGAGTCTCTCTGACGAGAGTTAGTTGAACTTGGTTCATAAACCAAGTTAACTTAGAGTTCAGTGGGACCACCGGGTAACTGGCTCGAGCAGGAGCTTCTTCTTCTTGTTTCGGAATTCCTTAAGGGCGAGGACTATCACGGTGCTTTGTACTACAACAGGATAGTGTGGTGTGGGAGGTTCTCTGAAAAGACTCAGTTGAACTCGGTTCTTAAACCAAGTTAACTTAGAAGTTTCGTGTGACCACTGGGTAATAGGCTCGACGGGGAGTTTTTTCTTCTTTGATTCAGAATTTGTCAAGTACGAGGGGTGATTTCAGGAGGGCCTTCTTCAAGAACAAGGACTCTACTAGGGGGCTGTAGTCTTCTTCAAGGGAGAGGATAGTGGGGGGATTCTCTGACGAGAATAAGTTGAACTTAAACAAGTTAACTTAAAGTTCGGTTCAATAAACTGGGGCTAGTTCGAGGATGAGCTGCTTCTTAGTCTCTTTGGTAGCCCGGCCTCTCTTGCTTGCTGGGGACTTCGTAGCCTGGTTGACTGACGGATTATACCCTGTTTTTTCAAAGTGTTTGGCATTTATACCTCGTCACCCCACTGGGGTAGGGGTAGGAAGAAAGGCTTGCAGACGGGCTGCAGGAAGGTTCTTATTCTAACGGTTTTTCTGAGCAAGTCTTACCTCTGGTCGAGCTGACCTTCGAGCTTGGGAGAAACGCTTCTCCAATTTCGTACTTCAGGTGAAATTAAATATATTCTCGTAGAAGAGATCTTGCAGATTAAATCGTTCTGATTTTCATAGGGAATAGTGGTGATGTGTTGTGGTTATGAGATTGACCCAAAGTGCCTGGCTCAGATGTTTTGCGGGCAACGTCCCGTGCCTCAACTGGGAGAGAAAAGAGATGGTCGATTTCCCTACACCACAGATATTTAGAATATTTTCAGCCTTTTTTCCAGTTATTAGTAAGTAATAAAATGCCTAAATATAAACTATTATTTAATTATGCTTATTTCAAATTTGAACTCGTAGTCGAATGATGGATTTATTTCACACTTCCTATTTGGATTTGCCACGGTTTTACCCTTGATTTCCTTTGATTGATACTTATAGCAATGGATACCTAATGTTTGACATAGGGTCCTTGAATTTCTAACATAATAAAACCACCATATGTTTTGCATAACCAAGTAATAATAATAAAGCCATTAAATTGCCTACGAGTCAATGAAACCGAATTGATTTCCTATCAACGTATTGAGTCGGATCCTGAATATCGACGGACAAAACTATTTTTCTCATATTCATTGAGGAAAAGTTAAGGGAATATGAATGTGAAGGGATAAATCCTGGTTAAATCCTCCATATCGGTCAGAGACTTGGATCTAATTCTGAGAGCAATCCTTCATATCTTTCCGCGTCTTGTATCTCTATCTGTGCTTGGCAGAGTGTAAGTGATACGATTTATCTTATGTGGATCCAATTTCAATGGAAATTTTTATTTGTCAGTCATATTTTTTATTGTTTCTACGATGCTTCAAAAGTAAAGATTATACCCAAGAATCAGACAGTGTTGAAAGGTAAAGTAATATAAACAAAGAAGTAAGGATGTGATGTGAAGCATAAACAGATGTCAGGGAAAATGGGGATGATATAAATAGCCTGCCATCGATAGACTTCCTCCATTTTTCATGTTAAGGGTAAAGGAAAAAGATGCAAAGAGGAAGAGGAGACAGCCACTGATTGGGTAGGATTGTAAAGAAAAGAGAAGAATAAAAGAAATGTAAGGTAACTTCAATTAGGAGCAAAAGTCATAAGATTCTAAATAAAACTTACAAAAAAAAGAGACAAGTTAGTTTACAAGAGTTTCAAATAAAATTTTCCATATCGGCTTATTAACCTCCTTTTACCTAACCAAATGGAATAGTTTTTTGCATTCTCCACATAATGAGACCTCATTTATATCTAGCGGATCATTATTTGTTCATTCGAACGTGAACCAACCTACCTAGGTCTTTATTGTTCCACTTGAAGAAAATAATGACAAATATGGACATTTTATCTTTCTCTCATCTCATGTTTTCAAAATTTTGACTTCACAAAAGCATATTAGAGCATCTCCTAAACATTACTTCTTTATTAAATTATGGGCATCTTGGCAGGGTAATATTTGCCACAGTTGGGAAGGGTCTATTTTGAGCGCTTGTGAACCTGAACTCTCGCGTTCACTTCAAGTAAATGTTGTTTGCCAGGGCTTTCATATATTTCCTTACATTTTATATTGGTACTTAAAAGAGTTTTACTCATCTTCGCGATTAAACGACGCCATCTTTTCTCTAAGTTTTTACTCTACATTAGTCGCTTAAGCCATTGCCGTATCCTCAGCTCACATTTCGGAGACCTGTCTCGCCTTTTATCCATGGTGTAGAAAGCTTTAAACTTGTCCTAATCGTAAGCAATACACATATTTTCAGTATCAGATAGGTCATAAAAATATCTTGGTAGTTATGGTACTTGAAGAATTTATTTTCCAACTGTTCTTTTTTTAAATCCTGATTTTGTTTTCCATAATGAATTTGAACTTCATAAAGCATCTACGTCATATTTTCCAGATATAGGTGAAAAATAACCGAGACCAAAGTGCAGACGAACTTAGAGCCACTATTAAAGCTTTCTCTCCTGAAAAATACCTCGCCAGTGCCAAATGTTTATTGTTTCTATACCAGGCTTCATTGATTAAGTAATTCCTGCTAAAAAAGTACCAGCCAAGTATTGTGTGTATAAATGAACAAACATTCTAGGATGAAAATCATTTTATAATTGATTTTATGAAATATTTTAGCTTAATTAGTTTCATCATTTAAAAATTCCATAACAGTTTCTCTCTTCCTCGCCAAACTGGAGATTCTGACACTTTTAATTCCTAATTCGAGGTCCTGAATCGTTATCTATTTCTATAAACAGCGATAAGCTTTGTTCAATTTATGAATATAAAGAACGGCAAACAACCTAATAAATGCTTTTAGGTGGTGAGAAACTTTTAAAAAGGCACTAACATTCAGTTTTACTGGATGTTAGAGATATTGTGGAAAAGAAAGTGAAACAAAACCAATTATAAACCTCTGAAGGCCTGGAGCGAATCCCATTTCCATCTACAGAGAGCTTAAAGGAAAAAACCTCACGAAAAAAAGGGGTAGATTATCAACAGACTTAAAGAGATGAACTGGAGCGAGAAAAAAACTATATTTCTTTCAAAGTTACAGAATTTAATAGTTTCTAAATGGTTATCTGTCAAAATATAGATACTTTAACAGATTAGCACTTTTCTCCAAAATGCAACGACAAAACTCTTTTATAACCTACAGCAGTACCCCGGGTAGTTTTCAAACTTTCTTAATTTCCATTAAAACATCTCACCTTACTTGTTTTCATATTTTACTCTTTCCTAAATATTAGATAGAATATACTATTTTTTTTCTGCTTAGAAAATGGCGATAGGTGGAATCTGTAATTAAAAGATTTGAGATATTATGATTTTCAGGTTTTTCATATCGTTAACATATCATCATTGATGGAGGATTTAAATTATATCCATATACTGATAAGAAAAGAATAAATTTTAAAATACTCAGTTGTGTTCTACATAAGTTCCTACATATTCATTTCAGGTTGGCAAAGGAAATATGTCGACTCATAAAAATGGTTTGTGGGTCATAATCATGTTTTCCTACACAAATTTTAATTGAATGGGAAAATAAATATTACTGAGTATGTTGAATGCAAACGTAATATCCAGAAAGCTATAAATAGAACAATATTTTTCTTTGAAGAAACTTTGGTTCCAAAACTGCTACGTTAATGGATTTGATAACTTTGCAGAGCTGCAAATTGTCTACGCAGAATAAATTTCCAACTGGATTGTTTCCCTTTGTACTTTCCTAATATTGGTGGGTAATGAAGAAATTAATAAAAAGTTACGACAGAGATGGACAGGAAGACAGAGCTATAAGTTGTGGTTCTCGGACTTTCTGCGTCAAAGTACAATGGATTTAGCCTAAAGGTAAGGCGCTAAAGTGGCGTTCGTTCGAGATAATAAAAACAAAATAAAGCATTTTTTTGAGAAGAACACCCTGCATAATAAGAAGCTAGCAAATTCGAACTTTTTATGATAAGTATTTCTGTGAGGGGAAAATAATTAAGGTTTAAGATTTGCATAAGCGTTATAAAAAGTACAAAAGGGAAAATATGGAACAACGCTTATATTTTTGTCACGCAACGAATAAAATAAAATAACAGCTATGTAGGTCATCAAATTATGATGTTAGCATAATAATAATACAGGTTAACACCAAATTTATTGTGTGAGTTTTTTTTAGGTGAGTTAGGACAATGTTGATGTGCTAAATCCAGGTATTACATTGCTTTTGCTCAATCATTAAACTTTTTGATTTATCGTTTAAAGTTATTTACGTTTATTTACATTTATTTCTTTAAATAAAAGAATTTTCTATAGGTACAGGCAGCACCTTTTAAATAAATTACATTTTTGTTTTGCAGATGAACGAAATGGATTCGGCCAGATGGAGGGAGGCGACAAACCATTGCACTGACTGCTACTTCTGCGCTATTGACTTTACCGGCATCAATAGAAACAACAAGAGCAGCCTCAAGTATCCTAATCTTCAATTTTAATATGTCTTTTATGTCTCGCAACTTCTTACATTATTAGGGTCTCTTAGAATTCGATTTAACCCAGAAGTAATGGAAACCTCCACTAAGGCCCCAAAGAAGATTTTGCCAATGAAATTCAATTGTAATTTAGAATAAAATAGTTGATAATGGTAATTACTAATAGTGGAGGCGATTCACTAAGGCTGAAAGAAACCCATTCGCTCATTCAATCAAACCTTCAATTGACCAAAGTTTATTGATGGAAAATTATATTTTGAATTCAAAAGATGGTGACTAGCCTTAAAGTCATAGTCACTTTCGCCATTCTCAGCAATTTCTCTTCACACTTATATACATCCTCTAGATCAAGATCACTTTATTTAGTTCATTATTTGCTGTCAAGAGCAAATAACTTTAAGATATTATAACTAAATAAGTGACCTTCGTCGGTTGGTTGGTAAACATTTCAACTTTTTAATTAGTCTTTGAATGTTTTGAAGGTTAGAAGATATGTTTGTTAATTGATAATACGTTTGTTAAATAAATCTTTTATTTCGAAATTATTGGAAAAATATAAAGCACTCGACCTATGTCGAGTGTTGTTTTTCAGTTCTCGAGACAAATATAGTTTTATTTTAATGAAAATATTTATATTTTGTAGTTATTCCACGTTCTCTGCCAACACACGCCACCCAAATAGCTGCATTACCTGTTTTCAGGGCTAGTTTTGGTTAAAACGTAGAGGTGAAGACTTGAATGTTAAAGAGCTGACTTACATAAAGTAGTTGCACGATGTTTGCAGCACTGTAAGGGTCTTTCTGCCTCGTTGAGCAAAAACTGCCTCGAATTAGGAGGATTCACATCGCGATACTTGGAAGAAAAATAGGTTTTAAGATACGATTAGGAATACGATTTTTCCAGGTAAGATTCAAAATATCTTTTAAAAAATTTTACTTTATACTGTAATAAAAAACGTGACTTATTTTGTAGATGTTGAAATGCGATACCAAACTCGAAATGTTTAATTAAGGCCTCCGTCGAAACCAGGCTCCCAGGCTATTAAAATAAAAAGGTTGGTTACGTTTAAGGCTTGAATTTTCACAAAATATATAATAAGAAATCGAATATATGTAATCTAAATTATTGTTCTCATTCATCGTTTCCAATAATTGCTTCTCTTCAACTGTATTATTGTGCTAAGCAATACTGTGAATGTTCGTTCTCGTATTTTACACATAACAATATTTTATTTTCTTGAATATACATTTATATCGTATTAAATTTCCCCCAAAATATATTAAATGCATTCATTTCTGTTCTATGTAAATTTATCTTATTTTGCTCAGGTGTGTATAGATAACAAATATGTACTATTAAGTACTCGTATATCAAATTATGTAAGTAAGGACTGTGATAGAACGAGTTGAAGCTGCGTTTAATTTCAACTCCTATCCCATATTATTTAAAACCACGATGCTGCCCACGTGCATCTTCGATTCGAGGCTTGGAGTCTTATCACAGCTACCGGATGTCAATGTTTAATCAAGGAGGTTATCGTCCCCCCGTTCGCCCCCATACGCCGACCTCGCCAGATTGAGTTGGGCTTATGAGCAGATAAGGCATTGTTCTCCGGCCCGGCTGTGCGTTCCCTCCAAGCTTTCACTCCATTTTCCCCCACGCCAAGGAGATGTCCTGGCTATTTATATGGAAACTTTACCACTAAGATCAGATTGGAGATCCAGATTTTCGTCGCGAAACATCACCACGACCCTCTCTCCCTTTGTGCGCCAAGGGACCTCGACCTCGAGATTCACCATCACTTGTCCAGAAGAAGGACAATATTCCTTGAGTGCCAAAGGTTCGAGCCTTTCCGACGCCAAGTCCCCAAGGCTTCCCCCCCTGTTGTTCAAAGGAGAACAGCATTAGAACAGCCATTGTTCGTTTTGAGCCCTTCGCCAAGAAACGGTTCTCATCCCCCCCCTGTTGTTTAAAGGAGAACAGCATTAGAACAGCCATTGTTCGTTTTGAGCCCTTCGCCAAGAAACGGTTTTCATCCCGACCTGTTGTTCAAGGAGAACAGCATTAGAACAGCCATTGTTCGTTTTGAGCTCTTCGCCAAGAAACGGTTCTCACCCCCCCCCCTGTTGTTCAGAGGAGAACAACATTAGAACAGCCATTGTTCTTGAGCCCGTAGACAAGAGACGGTTCTCATCCCCCCCCCCCTTTGTTCAGAAGAGAACAACCTAGAACAGCCATTGTTCGTTTTGAGCCCTTCGCCAAGAAACGGTTCTCACCCCCCCTGTTGTTCAGAGGAGAACAACATCAGAACAGCCATTGTTCTTGAGCCCGTAGACAAGAGACGGTTCTCATCCCCCCCTTTTGTTCAGAAGAGAACAACCTAGAACAGCCATTGTTCGTTTTGAGCCCTTTGCCAAGAAACGGTTCTCACCCCCCATGTTGTTCAAAGGAGAACAACATTAGAACAGCCATTGTTCTTGAGCCCGTAGACAAGAGACGTTTCTCATCCCCCCTTTGTTCAGAAGAGAACAACCTAGAACAGCCATTGTTCTTCAAGCCGTTCGTCGAGAAACGGTTCTCCTTCCCAAGACGCCACGTCAGGATCCTTTTATCCCCCCCCTTCGGCTGGAACTCGCCAGCGGACCGAAACCCCTTTGCGCCACCTTCCACTGCGCCACTAGTGCAAAAGTTATGTAAGCCAAACGTCACCTTTGAGTACTTAACTCTTTTGTCAATTCTATCCTGTTCTTTAAAT
Source organism: Ceratothoa steindachneri (assembly GCA_963969495.1). Taxonomy (NCBI): domain Eukaryota; kingdom Metazoa; phylum Arthropoda; class Malacostraca; order Isopoda; family Cymothoidae; genus Ceratothoa; species Ceratothoa steindachneri. The sequence continues at coordinate 10,812,683 of OZ018337.1, read as the reverse complement.
GGTTTATCGAACCATCCCATCTCTTTAACTCGATATTTGTTTTACCTTTTTTTAAATCCTCTAAATCCTCGGATTAGCCGAGCCCCCACGACCCTTTTCATTCTCTGTTTATGTCAATATTTTCCTTCTTGTGTTTATTGGTAGTTATTATTAATAAAACTCTATTTTATTAATGATAGCAATATTATTATCCTTGAGCTCAGTTCCACTTCTTAAGCATATCGAAGATACATAATATCGGCCGCCAGACAGTAACGCACTCTAAAGATAATTAAGGAAGTTCCCTCAACGAATAGTGTTATATATGGTATCGTCGGGAGTCATTCTACGACAAGGACTAACCGCAGCCATACTCTACAGCCAGGCTTTGACCATCATTTTCAGCAGCTTTACATAGACGTCTGAATTGAACCTTAGAACTTGCTCTAGATAAAGGGCACGCTTGACGTCAGCCTGACAAAAGACACACCCTATAAACTTCACAGTTTGGAAAAACTTGGTTTTCGTGATACATGAAAGATTGCATGGATTGTAGGCAAGCCATTGGTTATTCAGGTGGTTTTTTTACTGGTTCTGCGAGTTCTTTCAGTCTGTGAAAATCAAGATCGTCATCTACTGAACAGATTCTTCAACTTATTCAAGAGTTTCTTTGAATTCGGAAATCGGTCCTCCTTGGCCTTATCTATCAGGATTTGTCTCTTGCACCTCTTTAACAAGTGTTATTAAAGGTTTTGATTCAGGACCAGCTTCATGGTGGCATAACATTACTCCTCTCTCACAACAAAGCCCGTATTCCTTTGTTTGGGACTTTCATTATTTGCTCCAGCAGTTGCTGGATGAACTCTCGTGTACGGGAGCAGTCAGGGTGCCTTGTGGTTTTCTTTCTGCTGGGCAGGGCTTCGTTGTTTGCATTGCAGATGTCACATCTTCTGCATTTTAATCCCTCCGACTAGTGATCATTTATTCAGATTCCTCCATGTTAGCTGAATTTTACTCAACTGAAACTTTACTAAGTATACATTAAAAATCTTCACAAATATATATATATATATATATATATATATATATATATATATATATATATATATATATATATAATTTTCCAAAATCTTTGCTTGCATGTAGTGATCCCTGCTCATCTGGCAGGACTCCGACTCCTCCTCTTCCTAAAGGACGGATGCCCATCATGCCTCAAATAAAGCAGTAGATCTTTAAAGGTACTGTTGCATTGAGAACTTTCTTGCCTCCGAGCTTCATTTCTATATCCAACAGCCTCAAATTCGCAAAAACTGGGTTTAATAAATTCCTACTCAGGCCACTAAGCATACCTCTGAACAACTTGCCACAACATATCACACGCGGCTACTCCTCTGTATGTTGTGTTACCTTGAAAAGCTTGATACACCTTCTCTACATCTTGCTAAATTACACACCTAATAGTATTTTAATGTCATTGTGTAAGTTTATCTCTCTTTTCAACCTTCCATATTAGCCATACATGTAAAAATACACTAAACACCTACAGCTAAACATACACTGGTTTAACATCCAAGCAAAAGACTTAAACGATTCCTATCAAAAACAATATCCACATCTTCCGTACTTTGGTATTACCCTTTACTCCAGATATATACCACCCAAAACATCAAATAACACTCAAGCCAACATCCAAGTCTTTATTTCCTTAAATCACAAATTTATCCTTTGAGCCACAAAGGCGCCAGTTCCTTAATAAGACACCCATCCACAACTCTTCTCTATCTTAAAAAACTAAATAATGCATGAGCACAACCATTACAAAACATCATCAGATATCAATTTATACTCCCCTATTATACGAATAAGTACTCCCCTATAAGATATATGTATATATATATATTATATATATAAAGCGAGAGAGAGAGAGAGAGAGAGAGAGAGAGAGAGAGAGAGAGGGAGAAAGTAATTGCATAAAAGATGGTGTGGTTAATGTGAAGCAATAAAAGACACCACCCACTGATTAATGCAAACTGGGACACTTTCTTTCATGACCGACGGGAGATCAAGTTTCAATCAGCTGTTTCTAATAGGCCCAAAAAGGCCTCATCCAAATAGGAACTAAAAACCTGTGACTTAAATATGAACTTCAAAGGAGGTGACTAGGTGACTAAGGAGTCCCTCAGGGTTCCTTAAGCAGATGGTAGTGTTATTTTTTATTTTTTGCAGTACACTAACCCGATTATATATATATATATATATATATATATATTATATATATATATATATATATATATATATATATATATATATATATATATATATATATATATATATATATATATATATATATATATTAATCATTCGCCATATTGGCATCAAAATTAAATCCACCGTTTCACACACAGAGTGATAAATCTTGCCAAATTGAACATAATGTGAATATATGCGTGAACAAATCATGAAGCTTTGCAAGATAATAAATATAGAGACCATTAATATTGCGATGCATAGAAAAGAATTCATATACACAGCATTCCTCTATATTTGTCATCTGGAAAGTGATGTGTATGGTCATGAATCCTTGAATTATTTATCCCCGTAGGAAAGAAAGATAAAAGGAAGGTACAAAATCGTTTACACAAATAAGAACAAATGTTTTGTTCGGAAAATCTTGTACAGAAATGTTTGTGTCTAAAGTGATTTGATTCAAGAATGAGAATAAAATTCTATAGGAAATTGCTGCTTTATTATAATAATAATAAATGCATGATATGAGTGAGAGAAAATGACACGTCTATTTTAATCTGAGGTGGTCTGCTGTAATTAAAAGGTAAGAAGAGATCACATCATCAGTCCAGGATAAATGAGATTTTTAGATTTCCATAATATCTTTAAAGAAATAAATGAAAAAAATTTGATAGATATGAATAATTAATAATTTATTAAACTGATTACGAGTAAAATGTTTAGTGCTTTTTCTCTTTTCACCAAGCAAATAAGGAAACTTTGTCTGAAAGTGTTTCTTAGTAGCATTCGATGTTTTTGCCCTTGATGTGATGTGAAATATTGTTCCCAAACTTTCGCAATGTTTTGATTGAATCTCATTAATGGAATAATTTGTCAATAGAACAAAATTCTCTCTGACAATGAAATCTTAATTGAGTCGAAATTATAATAATCACATGGAGTTCAAACTTCTCAAAGGATATAAATCGTTTGGACGGTGGTAAAATACATTGTTTTCCTAAGACATATACTGAATAGAAGCCAGGGTTTAGAAAAGGCAAATTCTTATTTAGTTTCTAGATTGATAGACACTCGAAAGACACCGTTTACCAAATCAAATGAAGCTAATGTGGGTTCACTGCTTCTATTCCCTGAAGAACTTTTAAATCAGAATGGGCGAATTCTCTTCAGCCTTATTCGGGAATTGACCAACAGTACAACGGTTTCCATCTTTCAAAGGTCGAGATAAGTTTTTATCTCTTCTTTAATTTTATCTAGTTGTGAAATAAGGAAAGTTTTATTATATTGTCAGCGTTAATATCATGCTTTATATATAAATTTATAATCTATATCTCTCTTTCACGGACCACTTTTAAAGATGAAGTTATCCTGAATTAATTCATTATGATAAAAAAGGAGCTAAAACTGAAAAAAGGAAACAAATGAAGCAAAAAATGACTGCAAAAAGTCGGGTGATTGTTTAATTGGGTTAAGTATCAAACTGATTTAAGCGATGGGAGTATTTTCCATTAGTAAACCAAAAATAATCATGTGTTTTGTATTTATAAAAAAATCGGCAAAACAATAGAGAAACCGCGTGAGAAAGTTTCTGTTCCTGGCAAATTTGGGTGAAATGAATATACAAGGAAATTGCATAGCTTGAATATTTCAAAGAATATTGAGGCTCGCAACTCTCTTTGACCTATTTCTAGTATATGACCAAAGTTAGTCCCTTTATGAGTGAAAAGAAAAAAATGAGGAAACGAAAAAAGAAATAAAGCGATGTAAAAAGATTTCAGTGTACGAAGGTTACATTTCTACCAACCACTTTTTCTCTTAATTGGAGCTTTCAACTAATATGGGAGTGTTAGAACATGCGAAATTCATACCATCCTCTTTCGTTCCTGAAATATGTTTCCAATTGTCAAACTTGACAAAGAAAAAGGAAGAAAAGAAATAAAACACCAAGATGCTAAAAGGGAAATATATAAATCTTTCCTGGAAGACTTCGGTTTCATGAAACTTTGTTATTGAAAGAAATTATGAAAGTTGAGTGATAGTTTTAGCAAAAGAGAGACAAAGGTGCAATTAATACTTACATCAAAGTAATGAAAATCTGGTTCCCCCTCAGGAACAAACTATTTTGTTACTAGATGTTTATAAAAACAGTTAAAGGGATGTAACTAAGATGGAAATGGTAAAAGAAAAGGTGCTATATTGAATTAAAACAATCCCATCTTAGGAAATTAAATCTCTAAAAGGGGATGTTCGGTCATTTTGTTTCTGAAAAAGCCTCGACTAATCAAAGTAATAAACAATCAGGAAAATGTTTTCTCGAAATTATTGAACCGATGGCTTTATTAGAGTCAAGAGGAACTCTATCGAAAAATCTTAACATTTGCACAATCGAATAAAAGAATCAATAAATATACATAATTATTTGAGTGATTAATGGTAAAAATTTACGTTTGAATTTTTTTTTTTGTATATTTGCTAAAAAAAATTTGAAATGACATTTTGCAAAGACCGAGGCATAAATAAATAATTTTAGAAGATTCGATGCAACAATTTATTTGTTGTTTGCTAAGGATTTTTATTCACTTCCTGAATGTTTATTATTTCTCCCTTGAGCAAGTTATTAAAAGGGATTTAGGAATTCATCATCATTTCAAGAAATGCATTTTAAATAATCAAGATTATAAATGATTGTATTTATAATAGTAAATAATGAAGCAAGATGGATCTAAATTTTAAATGAAAAAATAAAGAGTATTTTATTTTTGAAGATATATTCGTAAAATTTCTGTCGCTTTGTCATCATGACATGTTCTGTCGATCTCACTGGATAAATCATCATGTGGCCTCAATGAGAGTCTCCAGGTCACCTCGGAACCGGCCGGAGGCTGGCGACTTTATCTCTCGTTTTAGGCCACAGAAGGTCAAGATAATCCTGACCCTCAGCTCGTCCTTCGCCTTGCGGCTGGATTGGTTTGCTTCTCGTTCCTCGAGGTCGGACACAAAGAGTTCGAGGAAATTTCAAAGAAGCGAGTAGTCGGAGTAATTGTCTGACAGCCAGGCCTAGCACTTCCGGCTTGTGTGGTAGGGCGCAGAGTCTTGCTGCCACACGTAACGCCTCCTTTCAGCTACCCTCTAGATCCAGGGCTTTACCTTCTCACTCAGACACCAGATGTACCGATCGGTGTTCAGCCTTAGAGCCCCAGGGAAGAAGTGGGGTAACATGACGCCTCCTCCACTGCTGACGACACCGAGGACAATAATTTTCGGTGTGAATTTCATCTCTTTGACTATATGTAACTCCTCTGATGGGAGTAGCAAATGTCCTGATGCACGACCTGCCTGATGAGCTTTTCATCTGCACCTTTGTTTCTTGCAATATCACAATCGACCTTTTGGGATCCTATTTGATGATCTTCTGGATTTCTGCGACGAACTCTGGACTTCTGATGCCTTAAGAGCGTCAGGTATGAGTTTTAATCTCTGCTCTTGCTTGATAGTCAAATCCTGAATCTTTTAGCTCATTTCTTCACTTTTCCACCATCCTTCTGCTGACGTTGAGGATGTCTGAAATTTTTTGGTAATCCTTCTGGTGCAGATTAAAGGAGGAATTAATGCCTATCCTATAATGTAAGAGGTTCCTAGTTTTTAATAGTCACTTATTTACCAAAATAATAAGAAAAAAAGATTGACAACAAGGGGAAAAAATATGCGTTAAAAGAGCCGTTAAAAATTGCGAATGACTACCGTCCTTACCCTATATAACAACAAATATACTGACCATTGACTCCTAAAACCATTACTACCACAACCGCTAAAAATGACAACATTAAAATTTATAATTGTATGACAGCCAAGACCGGCTTCTCCTGCCTGTGTAGCTTGGTAAAATTTCATGTTACTGCACGTAAGGCCATTTATTTGCCACCTCCTGAAACAGGGCCAGCACAAATTCCTCAAAGCACTTTTTGTAGTCCCCTCACATTGAGGCTGAAGCTCTCCGGAAGATAAACAAGTGCATAACTTGGGTCTCACTTCTGACAACCCCAAACACTACTCGCAGATCTTCGTAGTGGAACTTGTCCCGTGAATTCCAAGCAGCATTTCTAGCCTTTTCCATTTTCCTTTTGAGGATTAATTCTGCCATGATATTGCTTCCTTCACCAATCATGCAAACTGAGTCTACTTTGAATGGAAGAAGCTAATACTGAAGTCAAACAACAAATGCGGAGACTTCTAGGTTGCCACCGGAGACAAATTAAATAACGCACACTATATTAAGAATTTCAAGCCAAACAAACATCCCTTTTCCGGTACTTTATAGTGCCATATCCCCATTCTCTCCAGCCCATAAATAATTTATCAAGAAAAGGTTTCTTACCTTCTAGCATGCATTTTAACAAGCAATTAAATGAGTAGAATATTCCAGCTAATACAAGAAAGCTTCCCCAACTGATTCTACCAAAAACCCATTTTGTGCAATATTAGCCATGAACAAATAACTCTGTACTGTACATTGATATATTCTCATAAACAAATTACTAAACTTCTTGCTTGAATCAATTCAAAAGCAGCGAACATGATATCACCATTATTTCTCGAAACTCAAAGCAAGCTCACACAGCTCATGATCTACAACTCGGCATCGATTTTAAATCCACTTTTTTAATTACTCTCAAGAAGACACCAAACAAAGTAATGCACCATGCCAACGGATCCAATTCTAATTAATCATCTAAAATCGGAATCAAAGGTTGTGCCAACAAGATATCATCATGATCAACAAGACGCACCATTTATAAGTAAAGACAGAGCAACCCATGGCATTACATGAAAGCCCGATAAATAACCCTCACCGATTTACATGTTGAAAACTACCAGGGATTACTAAACCGAGATATTCCAAGGAATTCCCTTTGCCAGTAACCAGGCCCAGTGATACCCACAAAACAACTCATATACTGATTCTACATGAAAACATCCAATCGTTTGACGTGAATCACTTTTTTCAACGCCGTTCTACAGGAAATACCTATACCCATAAGAATCATCTCTTCCAAGTGAAAAACAGGACGCCCTTGGAAAGCTCCTTTCTAGTCACCATACAAATTTAACACATGAAAATTCTATAATAAGGTAAGTAATGCAGACCTCATCTGCCACTGCGATTTGGATTAAGATACTGTTCCAAACATATACCTAACATTTACTAAACAAGCACCACTGAAACCAAAGTTAAAAGTACAGGAAATGCTGAATTTTCGAAAGAACTCCGCTGGGTCGAACGTTTTTATCGTGGCTTCTGCCTCAACTTAAATAATATTCTACAATGTTTAACGCCCTCTTTCATCGTTTATTTATTTTATACATGCGGTTCAAAACTAGTGGGAGATTTAAGAGAGACACAAAAGATGACCTGGGAGAGGGAAAGAGAGAAGGAGGGAGAGAGAGCAGTACTTTTTATTGTGGCACTAAATCGGTTGGGTGTAACTATTATCGAAGTTTGAGTTGTATTAGAAGCATTACCACGATTATAGCGATAAACTAAATAGTTCCCTAAGAAGTTTCGAATGGACAGTTCCAGGAAATACGAAATACTGTAAGAAATATGAGACATAAAGCGAAATATATAATTGTATCTAATTACATTAATTTGATTGAAAGCAAGAAAATAATTATCGTCAATTCGTTGTCAAACCAGACGTCGTTTCGGAGGAGGCCTTCAATTGAAAACATTTTTTGCCCCGAGGAAGAGAAGATGGAGTGGCGTCTTAAAATCATCTGTTTACAAGCAGGCGATTCTTTCAAGTATAAAATTGCTTTAATAAATTTTTATAATATATTTAGACTTGAAACTTTGTTTAGACATAGGAGAATATACAGGAGTTCCGTTATTTTATGTACCTACTGATGTGTCAATGGAAAGATAATTTTATAAATTAAATTCAAATGAGGCCTAACTCATCTCTAACAATTCCCTAGGGTAGAAACAGCAATATCTTTGACACTACACTCCGGCTGCAAAGTGATCGACGGCCGCTGGTATTATGAATTAAAAGCTCCTTTAGTATTATGTATTTTAACTTCATTTTTCCTTGCACTGAGGTGAAACACACACTTAGGTAGATAAAGAGTGAATAAGTGAATTGGATCGCAAATGGCAAGAAAAAGGATTACGATGTTTTCTGATTATGTGTCCTCCAAACAATGGGTGATCATAGGTGAGTTAAAGACCTTCCTCCGTTGATGGACCGTGTAGAAGCGACAGAATTCAAAGGGCTAGATAAATCTTATCGAGATGAGAAGAGAGAGAGAAGGCGGGATTTATGGTTGGATAAATTGGACCGGGTCCTAGATATTCGCTGTGTGCTCGTGATAGATTTGTTTATGTATATCTCTCCTGTCAAAAGAAAATGGATGGTTCCTTTGTGTGTTACAGCTGAGATCGTGAGATAAAGTACTCAAGAATTAGTCCTCTGATATTAAGCAGGCCGGTGAAAGATTTATCCCAAAGTGTGTTTAACTACAAATGTGATACATGTTATATAAACACATATATCCTTATGTAAGTTACTCATATCAGTATGTCTCAGGGTGTTGTCATTAACTACTGAGTGGGATTTTTTCTTTAACTTATTCTACTCCACATTATTTAGTTCTTTGGGGTATTAAAGAGTCAGAAAATGAAATAAAATATAGAAGAAAATATAAATTTTATTTTTCAACTTAACCTACTTTGAGGTCAAAACACCTGTGCAAGCGATCATAACATCCATTTAAACCATTTCTCTAAAACTGGGGACTCTTAGTATTAACCCAATTTAAAAGAGCTATTATAATAAATTCAGCAGAATGAAAAACGAGTACCCTTTTTAAGATGGGGAAAGGTCGAAGAGGAGTTACTCATTTGACCTTTTTTGTTTTTAAACCATAGTTTTTATTCGGTTTTTGGTGGTAACTCCAATTTAATTCATTTTCGTTTGTTTATTTCTTTTATATTCTCTCACACCAAGCATCTACATAATAAGTTTAAGACCACCTTCAAATCGGACCTATCTTACTAACCAATTGAAAAAGATTGTTTTTATTTCAGATCAGAAAATTGAATTCGGATCTTGTTAGTAGTCGTATAATGGCGGTCCTTTGTTCGGTTGCCTGATACTGTCTCTTCAATATTTGAGGTTAGTTACATTATTATTCCTTTACTCTCATTATTTCATTTTCTATTTTCTATTTCTAAACAAAATGGCATCCCAAAATTTCCTTTCCTTCCGGCTGGTTTCGATCCTTCAATTGCATTCTATGGTAAACACTTGTTAGGATAATTATAATAAGTATTACACTAATCCTTGTATAAAGCCAGTACAGAGGTCAAATATGTATCCTTCCTTATAATTCAATAGAATAGATGTCATACACTCTCTACTTGCCTCTTTGGAAGGAATAAACAAACAAGTAAATTAACTTTATCTATCATTCAATAAAGAGGAAGTAAAATGAATCCTTGCTCGAAGAAGCATTATATTCTCAAATTAACATCGAGTTTGAGATCAAAATCAATTCATCCGCCTTCTCGAGAAATAGAAAACAACTTTTACAAACACTATTAATTCTATCCGCACCTCGAAAGCCACTCTCAAAGCACCTTTAAGCAACTCAGGTTGGTATTAACTTACAAATTTCCTCATAAGCAATGTCCAAACCCTAATTTTTTCAGGCGCGTTTCAAGTAGCATTTAGAAAATCCGGGAAAGGGGTTATAATGATAAAATTTTAAATTTTAATTCCACCTGAAACAAGATTGTAAAATCATGCTATTAAATAGCAGATGTTCGGAGGAAGCCACTCTATGGCGGATCGTTGTCTCGCAGAACGCTCTCACTTCTCATAACAATGCAGGTTTTCCACGAATAAGACGCATCATCAGTCAAAAAGAGCAAAGATTCAAGATCAAATAATGTAAGGGAAACCCCACGTGGAAGATCTTTAGCAGAAAGGCACTCTCATGTGCAGCAGAAGGCCCGGCTAGGCCAAAATTGGTAAGCCTACACCATCCCCCACCCCCTTCCACAAGCAGTAGCCTCGAATCGAGTCCCCCACGATTCACCTTCCTTCATGCTGGCTAAAATAGCTTTGCAAGAAGATTCGAGGCCCAGCGAGAGTAGAGCTGTTTCCCACTTACCCCCAACTCCGGGTAAAGCCTCGGACATAAATAACGCTCGACTTCCCGGAAGAGACAGAGAGTTGAGAAGTTTCGCCCAGAACACAGAAGATTTGGCCATGGTTCCAAGTCAAGTGCTAGCAAAAAAGCAAAATGACAGCTGGACTATTTTGTGTATTTGGAATTAGCCCCAGCTAGGAGGTAATTCCACTGAATGATCGCCCGGAGTGATTTTCCCTCCTTTTTTCATCAACTCATGTTGAAGCCCTTCTCATTTCGGGTAGCTGAAATACTCTCCCTTGGACGAAAGTTACCCCCCCCCTTGCTTTTGGAGAACCGTCATCACTCTAACCTCCCGTTTTGAAGTCCGAGCGGCCCCACCTCAAGTGCAGAGGACATCCGTAAGCCAACACCTCTTCCCCTTTTAGTAACCCAATTGAGTTATTTCCCCCACCCTCCATTTGACTAGTCTACTGGAATACCTTAAGTTCTAACTTCATAGCCTGATTTACAACTACAATTCCCCCTTTAAATTTACTGATGTGATTTTGACCGTTAATTCTCTGAGGTAATTTTACCCCTCAGGTCTCTCATTATTTTGTGTGTAAATAAAATTATATTTTTGTACATGTCTCTTTAAATAACCTTGAGCTTTGCCATTGTCCATAATTTACCTGACCTCGTTGCACTCTTTTGCTACTCAACCCGTCTGAACTCGTGGTTTTCCGTCCCTTTTGTCGGTTCGCTTTCAAGTTATTGGTCCCTCCCTGATAGATATCATATGGTATTGATATAATGTAATGTCATACCACGACATATATATATATATATATATATATATATATATATATATATATATATATATATATATATATATATATATTAGTATACGTATTATATAAATCTAGTGTCAAGTGTGTTGCGGTTTTTACGAACCCGTGTCATTTTAGTTTCGACATTAGAAGTTCTCTTGTTATTCACGTACATCCCTTCTATTTTATTTTGTTCTCGTACTGGCAAGTTATTTGAAGAGAAGTGGAACGTAATCTATTTAGATTTTGTGTTGGACCCCAGCTAATTAATTTTCTTTTTTGTGTTCGAATTTTGGAGACTCTCCTGGTTTTTAATCCAAAAGAGTTAAGGTCTTTGGTGGCTTAATTCCGTTAGGACTATTTCAATTTTTTTTCCCGGTAAGAAACAGCAGAGGTAGGTAGCTGTATCTTATTTTTTTTGTGAACAAGGCCTTCACGAATATTCAAGTATTCTTTTCGCGTGGGTAGTGTCCTAGCTCGTTCGCGTATCAGTGTTTCCTCAGTTAACTACATAAAATGTCATCCTTCGAAAAATTCAAGAGTCAGGGTGAAATGTTAGGTCTTTTGGGCAAAGAGCTGCTAAATTACGTACAGGAAGAAGAGAGGAACGAACGGGCAGAGCAAAGGGAATTGGAGATAAAGAAGAACAAACTGGAGATGGAGGATAACAAACTGAAGATGGAGATGGAAGAGAACAAACAGAAGATGGAGATAGAGGGGAACAAACGGAAAACGGAGATGGAGAACAAACTGGAAATGGAAATAGAGATGGAGAAGAACAAAATGGAGATAAAAGAAAGTGAACAAATTTCGAAGCATGAGCTAGAAATGAGCCGAAATCAAATGGATTCTCATTCCATCGGTTCCCGGGCTGAAATTCCCAAACTCCTTCAGTCCACCTTTCTGCTTTTAATGATGGAGAGGACCTGCGGTCATTTTTGGCCCATTTAGAGAGAATCTTTCAGATCAATAGATGGGATCTCGAAAATGATGGCGTCGCTCGCTTACTTTCCCTCCTAAATGCCAAGTTAAGGGATATCTTCGTATCCCTTCCAACGGAAGCAACTTTGGACTATTGCACGTTAAAGTCCGAATTGTAAGCCGCTGTTTATATGAATAGGGAATTCTACCGCTTTCGATTCCGCCAGGAAAGGATCCGCCCTGGCAAAACATTTCGACAACACAGGTAAATCCTCCAAAGAAACCTTCAGTTTTAGGTAGATGCGTGCAAAATTCCTCCAGTCTACGAGTCCCTCCTGGACCTCTTCCTTAGGGATCAGCTTTTAGCTGCTGTGGCTCCCGAAATTCGCGCCTTCATTAAGGATACACGTTGCGCCACTTTCAAAGAGTGCTTGGAAGAGGCCGATGTCTACGCGGGTAGTCACGATTTATACCCTAAGGATGTTAAAAAGGCTCCCAAATTGCGCCCCAAAACTAAATTTTATGGCCCTAAGACCGCCCTAAATTGGTTCCAAGATTTACCAAAGCTCCTAGTCCCTCGAAGCCAAGAAACTTCCATCCATCGGAACACCGAGACGTTAAGCCCCTAGTTTTTTCTTCCCCGGCTGGGCTGTGCCAAAAGAACCCGATCGTCTGCTACACCTGCGGAGTTCCCGGCCATTACCACATGAACTGTCCTCAAAACTCCCAATTCGCAAACTCTCACTCCCACCAAGTACACCAAATCTTGGCCACCCCTGATCCTCTTCCGTCGCCTCAGAAGACTCCCGAACCTCCCTCGCACGCCTAAGACTCGGTCCATCAGGTAAATTTTCTCTTTAATGAGAACAACCCTTGTGGATTGAAATTCGAGAACGGAACTGTGAACGGTCGCCGAGTATCCACACTCGTCCGTGACACTGAGTGCACCTGCATTATAGTGTCTGAAAACCTACTCCCCCCTGTTGGGCCCGACCACAAGAAATTTGCGGTGGTCCACGACTACCTTGGCCGGGCCAGTCGTTTCCCAGTAATTTTTTGTCACATCGAGTGTGACTATGTGTCCGGTTGGGCCGAAGTGGTAGTGGCCCCAATCCAGTTCTGCTCCGTTTTATTCAGTCAGAATTCCGTAATTCACGACTATCGCGTGGCCCAGCCCGTGATCACCCTTACACTGGCAGCCCTGGGATCCCGTGCACCTGTTTCCCTGAAAACCTCTATCTACCCGGAGTTTAAAGCCCTCCGGAGCGATAAGTTTTCCCGCGCCCGAAAGGTGTGTGCAACTCTCCCCCTCCCCTTTGGGAGAAAACTAAAGCCCTCGAGTGTGAGTCCACCCGAGGTGACAAAAGAGTCTCTTATCCCGTGAAGAAGGACTTATTGAGAGGTTTGAGACCTAATTGGATCTTAAGTCACGAGAACAGAAATTCAAGTTTGTCACGAAGATGCTGGTGCTACTTCACGCGGCTATCATCAAAATCCTTAGCCAGTGAAAGGGACCCTACCCCGTCCTCGAGGCTAGAGGACCCGTGGACCCCCTCATCCTTACCCCGGCGGGAGCGAAGGTTTTCCACGTGAATTGTCTATATATCATCTCATTAATGTTCCTAATTATGATTTTTCTTGGTCCACTAAATTGTTAAATAATTTTTGTCACATATTTCTTCCTCCATTTGATTGTATCCTTATTTTGTAGTTCCACTGAAATGTCACCAATGTTCTCCTGTGATATTTCTTTTTTTTTAAATTGTATTAGTTAAATTCTCTATAATCGACCTGTTTAAGGCTTGTGCCCGTAAATTCTTAACTGAGCTCGGATTTACGTTTTTTTTGTGTGTACACCTGTCGTAGCAGGTCAGAATTTCCCTAGACCTTTGATAATTCTAGTGTGACGGATTGAGATGATGCTTTCCTACACAACTGCTATGTAAAGCATCATCTTTCGGTTGAGAGATGTGTGAGGGAATCCCTACGAGGAAGATCTTTAGCAGAAAGAAACTCCCATGTGCAGCAGAAGGCCTGGCTAGGCCTAAAGTGGTAAGCCTACCCCCCCATCTTCCACAAGCGGTAGCCTCGAATCGAGTCCTCGACGATTCACCTTCCTTCATGCTGGCTAAAATAGCTCTACAAGAAGATTTGAGGCCCTTCGAGAGTAGAGCTGTTTTCCGCTAACCCCCAACTCCAGGAAGAGCCTTGGACATAAATAACGCTCGACTCCCCGTAAGAGACACAGAGTTGAGAATTCTCACCCAGAACACAGAAGATTTCTCCATGGTTCCAAGTCAAGTGCTAGCAACAAAGCAAAGTGACAGCTGGACTATTTTGTGTATTTGGAATTAGCTCCAGCTAGGAGGTAATTCCACTGAACGATTGCCCCATGTTATTTTCCCGACTTCTTTCATCAACTCCTGTCGAAGCCCTCCTCATTTCGGGTAGCCGAAATACTCTCCCCTAGACCAGAAGTCCTCCCCCCCTTGCTTTTGGAGAACCGTCATCACTCCAACCTCCTGTTTTGATGTCCGAGCGGCCTCACCTCAAGTGCAGAAGACATCCGTAAGCCAACACCTCTCCCACTTTTAGTAACCCAATTGAGTTTTTCTCCACCCCCCCTTTTGAATAGTCTCCTCCGGGAATACCTTAAGTTCTAACTTCATAGCCTGATTTATGACTACAATTCTCCCTTTCATTTACTGATGTGATTTTGCCCGTTAATTCTCTGAGGTGGTTTTACCCATCAGTTCTCTCATTATTTTGTGTGTAAATAAAATTATATTTTTGAGCCTGTCTTTTTAAATAACCCTGAGCTTTGCCATTGTCCATAATTTACCTGACTTCGTTGCACTCTCTCACTGCTCAGCCTTTCTGAACTCGTGGTTTTTCGTCCCTTTTGTTGGTTCGCTTTCAAGTTAGTGATCCCTCCCTGATAGATATAATATAGTATTGATATAATGTAATGTCATACAAAGACATATATGAAGAAAGTCGTGTCTTGAAATTTGTTGGTTGAATTGTTTCAAGGTTTAACACCACTATCTAAAGTCAATGAAGACTTTCTTTTTCCTCGATTGACTGATATCTTGGAAATGACGCAAAGTACAGACTTGAACGGGTTCCTATCGAATTATAATCACAAATATCTTGTATATGCGAAACAGTGCGTTCTCTTCATTGGTGCAAACTTAAGAAAGCTAACATCACACACTAGGAAAAGAAAACTCCAGCTTCCAACCATCCTCACTGTGAATGCCAAGTATTCTCGATCCTTCCACCACCCGTTATGGTGAATATCGAGTCTCACCCTACCCTCCTCACACTCTAATACTTTGGTCAGTGGCCTTTTTTGAAGGAATTATAGCCTACACACACATACACGCACATACCTATTAATTGGGTTAGATTAGGAGTAAAATGGTGCCCCTTTTCTCATCCCCCTCTAGCATTGGTTACTCCTAGCCGGTCACATGCAGGTTTTCTAATTTCATTTTGATAATAATTATTATGTTTAATGATGCGAATGCTAGATATCGAGTATTAATCTAAAAAAATACTAATGTATAGACCATTTTACCATATATTGCACCCGTTTTAGGAGAAAAATAATCGCTTAAGTGACCTCTTTTGAAGGAATTAGAGATTTTACCCACACACACACACACACACTTACATTTGATCAAATCATACCTGTTCAGTTTTCTTTTGTAACTTGTTTAAAAAATAGTCAAGGTTGTTATAATGTTTTATTTTACATTGTAATTCAAATATGCATACATTTTCTACAGATTAATAAATCGAAAAACTTTTAATTGATTCTAACCATATTATTTAATAGAAAGTAATAAATATAGTTGATTTAATGAGCTACAAAATTACACATTTTCTAACAATTAATTTTATTAAGTGTACAGTATCAACTCTTTTTCTTTACATTCTTTTAAAAGTATTCTTTACAACGATTCCTTCTTTTCTTTTTCATTATATAAATCCAATTGCTCAATAAAAGATCGATATGATTTACCGTTTGTTATCTGCTGAATGAAATAGATGCAAAACAAGCCACATGAGTTTGAAAAGTAACTCTGAACTTTGAATTGATTGACGATAATAATTTTATTCATTTTTACTAAGGTTTTTCCACAATAAACTTAATTGTGGAACCCTAGACATAGACTGTCGAAATAATACAAACTTTTTGTTAACAAACAAAGTGATCCAATGTGAACCAGGTCGATGGCTGCTCTCCAGATTAATTATATAAGCTGCTAGCAGTTTTAAAGGTTGACATAGTTGAGTGTCTCTCGCTAAACAGCCAAGAAAAACTCGCCTATAGTTTCATTTCTATACAATAGCTCTTCTATTTCTATTGGATTCATTTAATTAAGAATAAACTACTACGTTTCTAGGCTTATCTATTTCAATACCAAACTGAAACTCTGCATATATCTCGATTGAAACCGGTTCTATTAATAGAGATAAAAACTGTAACTTTATTGATAATGTACCCTGTAGTATCAGATTGGAGCATTCACCAAGAGCAGTAGTAATCTTATCCTGATTTATGTTAATACAATAAATAATTTTATTTTTAGACACTGTTCCTACGTTAGTCCATTACTCTGCCTACCTCCAATATACTCTCTTCCGTTATATAACGAGTAAAAATCCCTTGAAGTAACTGGATCTGCATCGTCCGAATAGTCTAATTCAAATGGTCTTTCAACTTCATTCCACTTTATATAGATAGTGACACAATTCTCATTATAAGGTTTAAATTCCAAAGGGGATGAATCATAGCTACCAGAAAATGCTGTATGGTCAAACATGCTAATTACCAAACTTATAGGTATTCTTTCCATGAAAATATTATCCACATTCTTCATCGATATTCCATTCACAATTGGAAAATTTCGCATACAAACTTGTGTGATAGGGTACTTAAAGTTTGATGTAAGCAACCTATTTTCCAGCTCCAGATGAGTTGATGCTGAAAGGCGGAATTTATTAGGTAAACTCTCTAATAATTCTATTTTAGTTTCAAAATCGGTCTGGTTTCTAAATAGTGTAAATGAATGTGGTGCTTTGAGTAACTTTATCTTTAGTGATACTCCATTCATCAACAGATTATGTGCGAGAAGAAATCGGCGTGTAGATTTCTATATATATCCATAAGTTTTTCCATCGATCTGCTATATTTCTTTTCTATACGTTATTTACTAAAGTAATACTCTTCAGTGGAAAGAAATGTAGATTTTTCTTCTTAAGTATAATTCAACAGGGTCTTTAATTATGCACGATAAGGGTAATTATTTCGAATGGAATTTACAGATGTTTTATTTAAATAAATGTAAAATTTGCTGAACAAATTGTGAAGAATATTATTTTCCGAAAAAATAATTTTCCCATCTTTAAGTTCGCTTAAATCTGCCTTCACAATTCTTGATTTAATATAAAGATAAACCTCACATGGATCTAGATAAAACTGCCCACTACCCGCTACATGATTAATATTCAACTGGGGTAAGATCTGAAGAAATAATGCTAAGTGGCGAGTAAGACTGATAATTGCTCTAAACGTTCGAAGTTTGGCTCGGTGGAACGGTGAACAAGTCGAATTCTGTCTTCGAACAGATATAGCTTACTGTTGAATAGCATACATTTTTATACGTTATGATTTACAGCCGATGATGACTTTGTGAGAACATCAATGTCAAAGTATAGCCAAGTGTACGGGAATATACGCACACAGTCTCTAAGGTAGGCCAAGCAAGGCAACAACTGTTATTGTTCTAAGAGTGCGATTTTAATAGATAGCTGCAGCTGCTTAAACCAACGACAAAAATAGATTTTAATACACACTAAATAAAAGTCACAAGATTAATATGGATATATATAGGTACATGGATAAGATGGAATTAGGTTCCAAATATTAATTGGATAACCAGGGTTATAAAATGGTTATAGTGAGAGATTTAGGGTAGTAAGCCATTTAGTTCTTTAAACTTTGAGAGTAAAGTGGGATGAACCTCGGGGGAGGTCTTTGTGGCCTTAATTACTCAAGGGGGTAGCCGAGAACACGCAAAGGGTGGTGCTACTTTCTCCAAACTTGGATTTTGCGAGATGCGGGCCTCTTGTCCTCAAGAGGTCACCGGAGGAACTTTGAAGGGAGAAGTGACCTCTCCAAACTCGGATTGAGCGAGCTATTGGACCTCTTGTCCTTAGAACTTCACCGGTCACACTTCAAAGGGAGGGAGTGGAGATGACTTACCTAAATTCTAGTTGAGTGAGCTATTCGGCCTCTTGTCCTCAAAAGGTCACCAGAAGCACTTCGTAGGACGGTTTTTCCAATCCTTGATCCGAAGGAGGTTGAGAAAGGCTGACCTTGCCTCATGAAACTCTTCTCCCTGACCTGAATATACGAGTGTGATGTGCAGCTCTTCCGTGGCTTGCAACCGTCACTAAACACTTTTCTCCAGAGAGAGCGTCGTTGAATTGAACTCCTTTCGGGAAATTGTCGTCTAACCAAATTTGTCGGTAATCCTCCTTGCGTGAAAATGTAAGAAGCAGGGATCGTTGGTCACACGAAAGACCAGCAACTGGAGCCATAAAGGTTGTTCGAGTTGAAACTACAGAATAGATGAGTAATCCACCGACCCAGGGGGAAGGGGTGCAGGAAAGTTCGAGACGCCGGGGAGGTAGCCTTGAATTTCAGCGTCATGCCAGGGTTTTAATTTCTCAGTAACCGGGGTGCAAGACCAAAAAGGGTGAAGTCGGAGCGGGGTTGGCGGGGAGTAACGGCTCGTTTTCTCTGCCAAAGTAATATCTTAGGAGGGTGAAAAATATTACTATTCTAGCGGATCCCTCTAAAAACTAAGAAACGTGCGCTTGTTTATATTATGAGAAAAAATCATCCACTCCCTCTTCATGATCTATATTCAACTTTCTTCCCTTCTTCTACTTCTTATTCATCCATTTCCGTTTATTTATTACACCCATTTTTTCGGACTTCTACTCATTAACACTGAAATTTTATCTTTCTTCTAATATATTGCCTACTATCTTCAGTAATAGTATTTTTGGCCCTTCCAAGCAAAGCTTGCTTTGCTGTCTTTCCATGCATAATATCCTGAATGGTATCGAAACCTGCTGAAATGGCCTTCTTTCCTAGATAGCAATGAACACTCTTTAGATAGGGCGTTGCATTTTAGAATAGGAAGGAGAATAGAGATCCAAGACCATGTTCGCTCTGAGCTCTTAATCCTATAAACACGCGTGGGCCATTTAACCATTTTAATAATTTTGATGTTTTCGCCTAATATGAAGTTTTATCACCAAATGACCTAGAATGAAAGGAGAATTTCTCCCTTCAACCGTTATGATATAGATAAAAGCTGATCGTATGTTCGTATGACACCAGAGCTTAGATTCAGATAGTGTGGATTATGAAAAGCTATACTGAATTACCCATCATTGAAAGGAAGGTGAATAATTCTCAGCAGCCTCGCCTGGATCCCACCTACTAACTTCTATTCTACATCGTTAGATTAAATATAACTTGATCTCGGATCAGATGCGAGTATAAGAGCCGGAAAATCTATATTAAGTGCTATACAATTATTTAATTGGGGGGTATCATCTCTGATAGATTTTGTCATTATATTGGAAAATTTTTCTGACAGAACAAATAATATATTTTCTTTCCTATTCACATTGAGCAATGAACGTAAAGTGAGCATTAACACATAGTCAGTAGATATTTTCCGGTGCATTTTATCAGATTAAAACAGTAAATCTTGATATGATAATTTCTGTCTCATTTTCAGATTCATTTTCTCTAGGATTGCTTTTTTTATTTTTATAATATCCGGCGTCTATCCATATCTCATCATAAGCATAGTCAATTCCTATAATTTTTCTTTTCTTTACTCTTGCCAATATATTATCTGAAGGATAATTATTTACTTCCGTCATTTTCCAACAAACTGTGAATGCGTGGTTGGCTTAATAATATTATATTTTTCTATTTAAATTGGAACTCACAAAGCCATACCTCATACTGACTGTTGACTGTTATAATAAATTTGTGCAATTCAATTCTATAGTCAGACATGCAATTTTGAGGGTAAATATCCAGGGAGGATGAAACAAGAAAGGTAACATAAAAACTCGGATTCCATCTTTACAAATGATAAAAAAGCTTCTTCATCTCCTACCTTTATATAATTCAACGACTACATTTCCTCAAGGATGGTGTGTGATATTGCATGCCTTGATGTATGAATTAAACGATTTTGGGTATCCTTGCCATTTTACTAAATATCTCTTTATTTTTTCCACGCCCTTTCGCTTTAACTATCTATTCCACTACATATTTCTTACGGAAGTCAAACTTTACTTTCTGTAGTTCTTCTTCATAAACCCCACCTTCAATATGTTCTCTATTTAAATCTTCAATAGAATACAGCTCTAATAGTTTTGAACTCCTATATATCTTGTAGATTTCCTCACTCCACCCAACCTCGTATCCGTTTTAAAAGTACTGGAAACGCGTGAAATTCCAACTAATCACCGATTTTATATAGAAACCCCTTTTATTGACTTCAGATCTCTGTTCCAGTATAACAACATCATGTATGACTTTAAATGGTGTGTTGACAATCATTCTATGGCTAGAATTATTATAAGCTCTTGCAAAATCATTTACACAATGGTGTATTTCCATGTATTATTAAAAGTCAAATAAGGGAAAAAGTCTTTCCTTTATTGCGATTGGCTTATAAATTACTAGAATCATTTGAAGACTAAAAAATGTTGCATTATGTTTGTTTATGGTAATTGTTGGTGTGAAATTCCTGAATAATAAGCAAATCATATAATAAAGAAATATTTTCAGAAATGATTAGTTTAGAAGTTGAGGCCACAACCATCAGGCCACGCTATTTCTTAAATATTTGCATTTTTTTATATAAATGTTTGTCTGAATTCTTCTTCACATCTATGAAGATGTTCTGTTCAACTTCAGTTTATGAATAATTAATATTCTTTGAGCTGAAATCAGAGTAAAGTTTAATCGTATTAAGGAGAGATACACACACCAGTAATCTCCTTGGCAATGTAACTTCGAGAGATTTTTTAGTTCTTTCGTTTCGGTTTTTCACCCGTTTTTGTTAATTAAAACATATTCTTCTTTTTACCTTGTTTAACCTGCGACGAAGCGCCAGGTCTAGGTGTCAATTTTTCTCAAAAAGAGTAAAGTTCTATTGTACCCATTTAGAATCATGAAATGACCTATATGAGTACGGTACATATGGTTATACCCCATGTAGTTTTCAAATCTGCCAGCAGATTTAAGACTGGGTGGTGCCATCTAGTTAAATACGCCTCATTTAGCCATTCATAGGGAATGGAACTGATTTGAACCATGGGAAACCATAAATACAATAACCAGTTTTCATCCTAACACAAGGCGCCGCAGGTTTTTCAAAGGACTTTCCCTCTTGTTGTTCATTTTTCCAGACAAAAAAACTTTATTCTTTGAGTTTAGTAAAAGAACATCATCAGTAGCTCATTTGATTCCATTGGAGGGCAAAGATCATCTCCAAAGAAGCTTCTATTGATTACGAGCCAGTGGTCGATTCCGCGACGATCATCACGCAATTGACCATATTTCATTCTCGCACCTTCTGCGAGATCTTCTTCTTTAAAAGTAGCCTTTTACTCTGCCCTGTAATAATTTTGTTGCCATTGCCTTTAATTCACCAGGATTCAAGGAAAACACTTCCATATTATCAGCAACATGAAGGTGACTTAAACATCACCCACTAATTCTCGCAGATTTATTAAAACAAGGTATGTAATTAGTAGACCAGTGATTTTATAAATATTGACTGGTAGGTATCTTTCCATATATCCATGTGCAATTGGGCCTGCATCTAAAAAAAATAGATGGAGATATTCACAATTATAGTAATACAAGTTTAATTTTAACCGGAGTAAACAAAACAAATATAGCAATCACCAGTGTAAGCTTAATAGAGTAACACTTTAGAGAATGAATAATGGTCAATGCCATTATCTACAGCACTCCTTCTTGTTGTTCTTTTGTTGTAACACATGACAAGACCAGTTTTAATAGAGATTCCTAAGTTTTCATGTACATATATCTTATTTTTTGTCGGTTTACTTATCTACTTATTGTTTTTTGGTTAGGTTCAAAGTTTTTGGTCTATTGGTAATAAATAGTTAAGTTAAGCAGCGATTATATACGTTTCTTTTAGAAAGCTGGGCATTTTGCTTTTAAACCTAGACTTGTTTTGCTTTCGAAATGTTGACAAAGCAATGTAATTCGGCATTGAATTTCTCGTCAGTTGATGATGAAAATCATTTTTGATGACCAAGATTCAAATCTTTGACCATTATTTTAATTTTGTTTGGTGTCGTTTTTTCTGTTTATCAAATCACCACTTAATTAGTTTGTCATGAAATTTGTTTTCTGAGATTGATTTTCAAACCAACCCCTTTTGTTTAATCTCAAGCTGTCGATCAGTGTTTGAAATTATTGTATGCTGTCACATAAGCACATAAATTTAGCTGGGATATTTTTTTTTTCCAACTTATCATTATACTTTTTCTTTGGCAATTTCTCTTTCTAACAATTTCTTCAAAGAGAGATTTGGAGAAAACTGGTGAGATCGAGATCTCGTCTCCCTGCCTTACTGCCCTATGAATTTTAAAGATTGGAATTGATTCTTCTTATGATCGCTGTTGTTTCTAAATAGTCTAAGACTCGATGGTAGTTCACAAAATCTAGATAAATTGCGTTCATATAGTCACAAAGTTTCCTCAGTGAGATCCTTGGCCGGAGGGTAGGAACTCGATTACTGAAAACTCTTTTGTGAATCGAGTTTGTTCTCTCATTGATAAAACGCTGATTACTCCGTAGTTTGTAGGATTCCTACGAAGAAAGGGGTTGACTAGGATAAATTTTGGAATATTATTCTCTTCTCCGCCGTGGAAGATATTAAGTCTGAAGCACTTCAAAAAGTAATGAAATTATAATAGGAATGAATCATTATAGTTGCGTTCACTCGAGGACAGTAAAATAATAAAAAAATGGCAAACAAAAAGTAATAATTGTATCAAAATCTAAATTTTGAATATGATTAAAGGCTCATAAATTACTTACCAAGAATTCTGATTTTCAAAAGTCCTGAGGGTCTCTATCATACATAATTTATGGCAGGCGTAATATTTTTAACAATCTATTTCCTGATTCCTCATTTTCCTTTTTATATTTTTTGCCCTTGCTTCTCCATTCTTTCCAATTGGTCTGTTACGGACCTTAATCTCTTTCTCTATACTACTTATAATAATCAGAGCAAAATGAGTTTTTTCGTAATCTCCCTTTTATCCCCCTTCTAATAAGCGGAATATAAAAATAAATGTATTCTAAACCCGCTTTCTGTTTACTTCTAAGATCAAAATCTATTGTCTCGCACACGGCTTTAAGTTCCTTTAACGCGTGAGATTGTTTCCCTACCTCTCTCCCGGGTATGCAATGTCACGTACATAAATTAGGAACAATTTTTGATCAAAGTTTTCTAGTAAATTGTAATTGGAATTAAAGTCGGTTTATGCTATGAATTATAAATACGTAGACAAATTTAATTGAGTTATAAAACGAGAAATAAAATTATCTAACTCTATAGTAATTAAGTGGTTATTAACATGGAGGCGTCGATAATTTCAAGGGGAAGAACCCTTGGAGAAAAACAGGGATTTCTTTAATTATATTTGGTATTCTTATAAAGAGAGCATGGACAAATATTGACAAATTTATGAAAAAATTAAAAAGTAACCCTTATAACCTTAGTTTTTATAGTCAACTTTCTTAGATAATAAAGACTAAAGCAATCAGTATAAGGCAATATAATTAGGTCATAAGTATGTATGGTAGTAGGGTAACTAGGGTATTCTTACTCTAATTAATATTTGAATTCCTCTTTGTTTCATATTTAATAATCACAATTTACTAACAAACCAATAAGTACGTTTCTTTATAAATGTTAAAATGTTTGATCAGTAAATTAACATCACTATTGAACATCTTCTTCCATTTCTAGAATCGTGTGGAATTCATCTGCATTTCCGCTGAAAAACATAAAAATACAGAATCTTACGCACTTGCTTGTTCACGGACTTGGTTGTCACGTTTGTACGCACTTTTTCAAATTTTAATGTGTAATCCAACGCAATGTTTCGTTGACTACACGTATGTTTTATCTCACCTGTAATATTACCTGAAAACAATAACCAGTCATGGGTTTGTTGGTTAATTAAGAAAACGCTTATGTAGCTCTGATTGTTTTCACAAGTTTTGATTTCTGTTTATATTTAATCAGAAGTTGGAGATATTTGCGATTATGTTATGATTTGATAATAAAATAATGGTGCTTAGGATCATATATGATCGTACTCGATTATATTGTTTACAAACTTTAACATATTCATCTTATTGATCATTTTGTAGTGTATATTTTACCTTACCCGTACCTATATTCTGCTCACAGATTTGTGTCGTCCACTGCACCTCAAAGAATCCACAATGAGGGCAAAGAAGCGGAATATTTTGACGAATATATTCGAGTGGGATTCGTGTGCCTCCAAAATGGAGAGCAGAAGTTTCCTTATCTGTTATATGTTACAAGAATGCGCAATGATAAAATGTCTCTTTTACGCTTCGAACGCCACTTGAAGTCAACACATTCTGATCGTGCAAACAAGTTCAAGGCAACAATCTTCAAATTTTATCAGACTTCTTATTAGATTTTTATGTTGATTTCACAGATCAAGAAGAGCCATACCATGGCATTCTGAATTTAAAAGAGATTCATCAGATACTTTCGAAATATATAAAGATGATAAGCATGAATACTGCAACTCTATTAGGAACCCATTTCTTTGTAAAGTAGCTGATGTTTCGGCTAAGGTACAGGGGCAGGTTTTGAGTTGAAGTTCAAATTTACAACTAAAGAAGATTTGAAAGGGGCCTATTTTGAGACCTTCCGTGTTAAGACCTTTTCTCTTTACCCTCTCATCTCACATCAGTCCCTAGGATTCTGTGTTCGCACCTGCGTATCTTTCTGAAGAAACATTGTTCACTCTCGTTGCTCTCAAGTCCAAGTAGTGAAACAGGTTGATTATTGAAGGGGATTTACGCTGTACACTCTCTGGAACTCAAGATCTATTAGCTACGCAGTGTTAAGTATCTCACCAATTTATACTCAATACAGAGATTAAAATCATTATTTTCATTTTTCTTTATAATCTGGAAGAGAAAGTTATTTTGATGCAAAAGGATCGTGGAGGCAAGAACTACCTCTTAAAGGGGTCAGGGTAGTAAAGGAGGTTATGAACTATTGAATTAACATTTTAAATGATTATATCAACTATCTATGTACTTCATATAGACCAAACATGGGTGTAACTAGTGCGTAAAACGCTTACAAAATATCTAATTAACAATTTAAGTGTTTAAGTGTTTAGCGCGATAGATTAATTGGGTCCATATGTAGCGCATTGGCAAAAATCTCGTTAAACCTGAAGAAGTGAACGGACATCCTCACACACTTAGATAGACATATAATTTATTGCAATAAAACCCAAACTTTGTAGCCATATTTTAATATAACGGCGGAGTGGCAAGGTTGTGAATTGCTTACACGAATATTAATTGAATAATTCACGCGATATAGTAAATGGAAAATATCATTCAAAATGTCTTCCGCCACTCGGTAGCAACCATCGATTTCTCTAGGTTAAATTCAGAATTGCTCTGAGCCTGTACCATGACTCCCCACTTCTATCGAGTTAAGTTCAGGCAAAGTCGTATTCAACCCAAACAGACTTTTAAACAATTTAGGTTTACTCTACAAAGACTTCTACATTTCTGGTTAAACACCGCAAAAGTAACTCAAAATTGCGATGCCCTCATTTGTAATATATCTTCATTCAGAAATACGATCCTTCATCAAGAACAAAAGATGCAACAACTTTAAGGAATGTGTAGAAGAGGCTGACGTATATGCCGCCAGCCATAGTTGTTCTTAAAGTGGTCAACAATTGAATTTTTACATAAAATTATTTTAATATCCTTTCTTACAACCCTTTGAATTAAAGCTCTGCTCTTGTCAGGTTCGAATGATGCTGTGCGAGTAGACTTTGTTAACTTTGTCTAACAAGTTCTGAATAAGGATCCATTAACTTTCCGTAAATAGCGCACATTTTTTTTCTAGTCTGAACATAATGTGACCTATTTGCTATTCGGAAGAAAATGTTTCACTTCAGTTGCAAATTGAAGAATTACTTGCCAGGCTGCGATGTTGCCTGGCTCTTTTGAAGCCAGTGTTTTTGCCATCATGGAAATCCAATTAATCTTAAACTGTTTTCTCCATGTTCTTTTGGCCTAGGCCACTTTTTCTCAAGAGAGTTGAAATATTTTAAGATTTAATTTCGTGTTTCAATGAGATAAAAATTGGCATGAGAAAAAATTCTCAAAACCTGGGATTTAGATAAGGTTTGCCGTAGAATAGAAAAAATCGGAAAAGAAAATGGATATGAATGTGTATAGTGGATATTGAGACACCAGCTATTTTTTATTCTTCTAACCGGATTTTAGTCTTAACAATTTCATCTCTTCTCCTCACACTCGTTTTCATTTTTATATAAATTTAATATTTTAGGAGTTAATATTACTCCAGTCATATTGGTCATAAATGAAATGATATAGGCAAGATCATATGTATTATATTGAGTTGAAAATAGATATCTCGAAACAAACGAGTATAAGCATGGAAGAAATGATAGATCAAAATCATTATATATCAGTGTTTAATGTAATTTGTATGTTGATTCTTGTTAAGAAGAGCTATGAAAGAAACATGGTTTATATAAAACCTGTTTGTTTTTACCCCCTCAAGAATATGGATAAATAAAAGTGCGGCATTTGACTTTATGTGGACCAAATTCTAGGGAGGATGACGTATAAAAGAGCACCGGGAAAATTATTGGAAATGTTTTTTAAATTAATGACCAGAGGACTCTTACCTACTCGCCAAGTTGGAGTGGTAACCAAACATTCAAATATAGAGACAAAAGTAGACTCAATTTTTTTTTGTCTTCTATTCCCCATCAATCTCATTTACCTTTAAAATGAGCCAGTTTCTTTGCTTTCCCATGACCTTTCTTAGAATTTTATATCAATGTCCTCCTCAGCCAGTTTATTCCCATTCTGGTTAGTGGTTTTTCCACCTAACGTGTGCATTGTTCAAAGTCCAGGGCACATATCTGCCATGTTACCTCTGCCATTCATCAACGCACATTCTCCTACCATCTTTGAACTTTTCTTAGGGTTTCAATGTCCCCTTTCAGGATTCATTTTCGTCCATTTTTTGTCGTGTCTAAGAGAAAAGTGTCCTGCCCATTTTCCCTTTACAACTTAAATTATTTTCACTATATCTCTTAGCCTAGTTTGTGTTCTTGTCTATATACTTCTTTCATGGCTCCTGGAAATAATTTTTAATATTAATCATTCCCTGTTTCCTTAAATTTCTACATGCTTTTTTTAGTTTGGTCGGTACTGCATACGTAAACCATGCCAGTTCCTCGACTATGACCAATAAAGCTTGAATGAACCATTTTAATGATTGAATAATTACAAAGTAACGAAACCTGGTTTCCTTACCCTTCCCTGCAACTTATAATATTCAGTTTCGACGGGTGTTAATTCGTATTTTTCTAATTCGATTCAAAGATCATCATTTCGGAGTCACTCGACTCATTAATTAGCCTCAATCGACCGCTTAATGGAAGGTTCGCCTAATCTTCATCAGCGAAGGATTTTAAGTTAATTCAATAGAATCTCCTCCTAATACATCGAGGAAAAGAGGAAAGACGGAATCGAATCTTGACTCTCTCGCTATTTCTCTCTTTCCTATCAGACCAGTCGAGCTTAATAAGATGAAGTGAAGTAATGAAGGAGAAAAATATGTATTAAATTTAATAAACCTATAGTTCGCAGGAGTGAATGAGAAATGGTTAAGATATTTTATCTATTTGGCAAACATTATGGCTCAAGTAATGAGCTCGTGTTGTCCCAGGATTATCAAGGAACGCATAGGGATTGCTCTTAAATTTTGGATGGGACTCTAAATTCGGAATTACATTCCTGGCATCCTGTAAGGTTTACTGTAAATGCTTAGTCCGTCAGACAAAAAGAGGGCCCAATCTTGAGAGAGAGAATTCAAATTTTAAGAAAAAAAACGGAGCGTCCGACAGCAAACGAATCACGAAAATAGGAAAAAAATCCGAGGCAAAATAATCCGAGTGTAAATAACGTAACGGCCATTCTCCGAGGTGTGAAGTGATTAAAGGTTTTAAGGATTTACTAGTAAAATACATAATTCACATAATTAAAAAAATAAATGTTTCATATTGCATAGATTGTTGACTATCTTTAGAAAACAAATGGATTACTGTGTTTTAAGTTCTGAGACGAATTTTTTACTTACATAAAATTTAATAAAAAATACGTTCATGATGCCGTTATTTTTAACTGTAGTGACTCATTGTTCGTATCTTGTATCATCATACGATTTTTGTCGTTAAATGACCCTTGGTTTTGATCACTATACTCTTTGATACCCTTTTAGTATCGGTATGCTTTAAGGGGCGTGCGTTACTTCTATGATGAAGTAGGCTTTGTTCTAAGAGTGCTAATTTAGTGGTTTAGTTCTTAAGGAAGAGCTATTTTTAAACACATAAGGATAAAAGGAAACACCAGAATCTACCAAAAATAAACATGTATTTTAAACGAAACACTTAACTATTACAAATAAACAGTTAACACATTTCTATCTTTGGCATAAAAGATCTTTCAATGACAAAAGGTAAACAAATAGGATTCCCTTAAACATACCAATTGCCGATTAGTACTTTTTTTATCGCGACTCTATTTGATTAGCGTTAAGCATTAAATTAAAGTACTCTCGTCTACAAACACATATTACCTAGGTTCACGAACAATGGTTTCTACTCTCCTTTAAAACTTGGGATGTACTAAACTTCTACTATCGCAATAGAAATATAAATGTTATTTTTAACTTACAGGTAGGTATTCAGGGATTGACGGATGTCGCTGGAGGACTTATCTCTCGCTTTGCAGTGTTGTGGCCGCTGGTTGAATTTTAGTGGAGGGATTGCCTGTCGCCTGTGAAGGGGGCTGATTCTTCAACGTAATTAAAGAACGGGAGCTCGTTGGGGCTGGGTTCTTCTCCTCTCAATCTTACGGAGCTTGAGATGTGAGAGTCACTCGAGTGTGAGCGGCTTTGCTTTTCTTCAGTCGGACTTATTTGCAGACTGAAAAGGCTTCTTCGGTATGGCACCGATATAAAGCTTGACTATTTAGGTTAATACGGCCCTGAAAGGGGGGATCGATTTTCTCAATCTGATCCTCTCATTTCTCACTGAAATAGTCTCGTATGGCTGAAGGATCAATTTTCACGAATTAACCCTTCTTCTGGCGTATCGACTTTTAATCTTCTTGTCTGGCTGTAAGATCGATCTTCACGAATTAATCTTTCTTCTGGCGAATCGACTACTAATAATCTTCTTGTCTGGCCGATGGATCGATCTTCACGAACTAATCCTCCTCTTGCGTATCGACTTCTGATAATCTCCTTTGTCTTTCTTTGCGGGGCTTATTTATAGGCGGATTGCCGCCCCATCTAAAGGGGGAAGTGACCAGGCCACAGAGGCAAAGGGGGGGGGGGCAAATGGTGAGTTAGCATCTGGGGAGAGCGAGAATTCCTGAGGTGGCACTGGGGTGCCCAAGTCAGCTCGTAAATTAGAGGCTCGTAACCGCACCGCTCCTGGCCTGCCTTCTGACTCGCACCGCTTTTTTTCCATAACCACGGGTTTATGGGTCTCGTAGGTAATTGTATCGTTAGAGCGTCGTTTAAGGACCTTAGGTGGTCGCCTTAAAACAGATGTTAGCTCCAACTGCCCACAGCGGCGGGGAGCTCACACATGGTAAGCAGTTTCGCCGGCTACCTTTCCCACGCTTCTCCTCATGAGGGGAGGGGGGGCTTATCAATGTACCTATACTCCTCCAGGATGCTTAATGTAGCCATTTCTTCACAATTTTAACGCCCTTTTGTCCTCTTAAACGAATAAGTTACCCCACGAACCGAATAGGGAACTGAAGTTATGTTTAATGAATGAAGAAAATATGCTTAGGTAGCAACACAGGAAAGTAGAAACGTATTGTAAACACGCATGAAAAATGATACGGATAAAATTGCCGGGAATAGCGAGGCGAATTAACCTGAAATAATGGAGAAAGAGAAAACAGCAATGGAGATTAATTCAATAAAGCGGATAATAGAGCAGAAATTTAAACCCATATAAAGTTTGGGCCATAAAGCAAAATATAGCAGATTTACCAGTAAGGAAAATAAACGGACAAAGAAATAGAGATGCTCTTGAAGAAAGATCCTAGAATGAGAGTTCTGAGAAATGTGTTTTATTTACCCAAATAGGCCTTTGTTAAAGTTAATTTAAACGCTAAACTCTAGTTATTTAGAAAAAACTTGAAGTATTAGAGAGGGAACCTGTAGAAACGACTGTAATTAAAGGCATGTGATTGTTTATAGATGCTTCGATATTTTATTAAGTAACATACGAGGGGCCGTCCATAAGTTTTGCAATTCGGATATAAGGAAACAAAATATGAGGAAAAGTGTTTTATTATTTTTCAATATAACTACCCTCGACTTCAATGCACTTGCGCCATTTGTCCCTGAGGCTTCGAATTCCCGACAACGAGAAATCTCCCGACTGCTGTTCAATCCACTCCTGGACGGCGAGCTGGACATCTTTATCGTCCTCAAACCCGCGTCCACGCAGTGCAGCCTTGAGCTGGCGGAATAAAAAGTAAGCGCCGGGGGCCAGATGTGGACTGTAGGGGAGATGGTTGAGCTCCTTGAATCCGCACTTGCGCAGGGCAGCTTGTGGACTTTGACGACGCTGAAGTCGATCATGGGGCGTGAGGTTTCTAGAGACCCAATGGGCAAAGACCTTTGTCATGGCCAAATTGTCGTGGATGATTTTGATAACACTTCCATGTGATATTCCAAGTTCTCGCTCGATTTCTTCGACCTTCACTCATCTATTTTCGATGATCATCCAGCGAGCAATGGTTGCATAGGAAGGTGCGGATTCTGTGTACACTGCAACCATGCGTTCATAGATCTCTTTTGCATTCTTGCCTTCCTTGGTAAAATAATTGATCACTGCGCGGTGCTCAACCTTCTCCATTGTTGAAAAGTTTGTGACTGACAATCTGCGATCAGCTACTGCTTCTTAAATAGACGAGGCAGGTTCGTACGGTTGCAGGTCTTGACTTGTCATAAATTGTTCTAACACCCTCACAAACAGCCATCATCCTTCCTCTGTTTTGCCCTACCGATTCGCAAAACTTATTGACCGCCCCCTATGGTTGCGACGGGACTTCAGCATTTGTGTTCATAGTTGAGGTGGATTCGGCACACTCTACAGGCTGAATGGCATATAATTTGGGGGAACAAGATAACTTTCGTTGTTACAACGTTTTAGTTCAATCAATTAGTATTCACAAACAATTTTTCACCTAAATTGGTGACTTACTGAGTATAATGTGGGAAAACTATGAAAATTCATCATTATGAGGACATGTGCATATTTTGCCATTTAGTTTCCTTTATCTGTAAATTAAATTAAATAATTAATTAATTATCAACCTATTTAAGTAGCAAAAACAGTCTAATATTAGAATTTAATACTTATCTTCATTAAAGAATAGAGCTGGAAAGTCTTTGTGGCACTTTCACTGTTAAATTACTAGGTGTTAGCTGTGAAGAATAGTACGAAAATTAATTTAACTAAATATTTACCCTTTTTGGTGGTAAAACAAGTCAAACAATATTTTATAATATTTTATAATTATCACCCTAATATTTATATTTTATTGTTTATCTACTGTGTCGCGTGTATTGTGATTTTCCATTTATATAGAAATATATAATTAAAAATATATTCATTAGAGTTGCTGCTGACCAGTCTGATCTTCAATAGCAAGGCGAAGGCCAAAATATTTTATAATTCAATGACTTATTGACCACGATCTTTTCATGTTTTCTCTATGTATTAATTTTAGTAACTTTGTATTTTAGCCAGATGATTAAAACTTGTAGTTTTAGAAACCTTGTAAAAATTAAAAGGTGTTGCACCCGTTATTGGTGGCTGTAGGATTTATCTTCAATATATAAATATATATATAAAAATATATTTATATTCATAAATATCTTATAGCACATGTACAGAAAGGTGTAAGACAAGGATATACTATCATTTAGAAAAGGTTCACCTCATGTAGAGAAGAAATCTTTAGGAGACGAAACCTGTGAAACAAAGGCATTGATACGATAGGGGTTAACTCAATAACCCGAGATTCGCAGCTAATATTTTATTCATAGCTGCTGACTTAGAAGAGATTCAAACAATGTTTCATGAAATTAACCATGAAAGCAAAAGATTTGGCCTAAAGAAAATCTTGGAAAACAAAACTCGTGACAAACCAACCAGAGGCGGACATGATAAAAATTACAATTGACAAAAACCATTAAATTCAAAAGAATAGACAATTATATCTATCTTGGCCCACCGATTAGCATGTAATTCTCTGAAAAGATAAAGAAATCAAATGCAGAAACACTCTGGGTTGGGAGGAATTTGGATATAATAGAAGCTATGAAAAAATTGAAATGGAGCTGGACAGGCCATGCGCCAAGATTCAAAAACGTTAGATGGAACAGAAAAATTACCGATTGGACTCCACTTGTTAAACTAGTTTAAAAAGAAGATTGTAATCAAGAGAGTAGATCATCTTGAAGAAAAAAATGTCTACAAGTGGAAACCAATTACGCAAGATATATAAATAAAATCATAGGGATAAGACAAAGTTTCTGTTAAGAGTGGAGGATTACCAAAATAGATTAACCATTTTCGATTTTATCGAAGTTAAACCACATCGGATGAGGATAGTCAGATGGATGGAATCCCGATTCGAGTCGCCTTCGTAGTTACTACGCAACGCCGTAGATAGCCCTGATTCAAATCCCACGGTAATCATTAGGTCCTCACAGAGAAAGAAGAAAAGAACTTCTTGAGAGAGGGCATATGTTGGAAAAATCCTTACCATTATATATATATATATATATATATATATATATATATATATATATATATATATATATATATATATATAAATATACACAAGCGGCCAAAGAATAATGATCAGTAAGCACAAGTGATTTTAAATATTTTTATAGAAGATTAACAAAACGTTGAGACTATATATAATAGAAATCTTTAGAAATATCGAATATCTATCATTATTGAGAATTTCAAGTAGAAGGATTGAATATTTTGTAAGTTATGAGAAAATAAACAAACTATCTTCCAAATTGTAACAGCCAAAAGTTAACGAGCACTTAGAAAATCAATAAAAATGGAACAAGAATGTCGAAGTATAGCCTAGTGTATGGGAATATACCCACACAGGCTCTAAGGCAGGCTAAGCAAGGCAACAACTGTTATTGTTCTAAGAGTGCGGTATGAATAGTTAGCTACAGCTGGGTAACCAAGGAATATTCCAAACATAAAGAGAAAAATGTATTTTTAATACACAATAAAGAAAAGGCACAAAATAAATATGGATATATATAGGTACATGAATAAGACGGAATTAGGTTCAGAATACTAATTAAAGAACCAATGTTGTTAAATGGTTATAATGGGAAATTTAGGGTAGTGAGTGATTTAGTTCCTTTGCACCTCGAGAGTAAAGCGGAACGAACTTAGGGGAAGGTCTTGGTGACCTTGTTTGCTCACGGGGGTAGCCAAAAGCCCGCAGAGAGTGGTGAGTCTCTCCAAACTTGGATTTTGCGAGATGCGGGACTCTTGTCCTCAAGAGGTCAACGGACGAACTTCGAAGGCGGGAGGTTACTTCTCAAAACTCGGATCGAGCGATCAATCGCGCTTCTTGTCCTCAAGAGGTCACCGGTCGAACTTCGAAGGGAGAAGGAGTTGACTCCTCTAAACTCGGATTGAGCGAGCTATCGGGCCTCTTGTCCTCAAGCGATCATCAGAAGAACTTCGAAGGACGGCTTCTTCAATCCTTGATTTGAAGGCGTTTGAGAAAGGCTGACGTTGCCTCACAAGACTCTTCTTCCTGACCTAAAGATAAGGGTGTGATGTCCAGCTTTTTGTTGGCTTGCGACCGTCACTAAACACTTCTCAGGAGATAGCCTCATTGAATGAAACTCCTTTCGGGAAAGGGTCGTCAAACCAAATCTGTCGCTAATCTTTGGGAGGGTGCATATATACCCAGAGTTATCCAAAACAGGGAGAGAGAGAGAAAGAGGCCTTTCTGAACCCTCGGTATTGGCTCTGACAACCGAGCGTCTCCTTGCCGGAAAGAAGAAAGTATAAGAGGCAGGGATTCAGCAAGTCAGACGGACGACCAGCAGCTGGAGCCATCAAAGTTGTTCGAGGCCAGCCTACAAAATAGATGAGTAATCTCCCGAACAGGGGAGCAGGGAGGTAGCATTCAATTTCAGCGTCATGCTTTGGTCTGAATTTCTCAGTGACCTGGCGGCATGTCCAAAAAGGTTGAAGTCGGAAGGGGGGAGGAGTAACGGCTCACTTTCTCTCACAAGTAATATCTTAGGAGGTAAGGAAATACTACTACTCTAGCGGACCCCCCCACAAAAACCAAAATAGAACGCATTTCTATTAATATTTTGTTAACATCTCTTTACTAGCAATAACCTCCCGACATCTGTTACCACAGGACTAAACTATTTTCTTGCAAAATGATGGGGTAATATTGTTTCCATCGTTTATCAATAATTCCCAGAGTTTATCTTAGTTCTTTAGGATTTCTCCTTCGCACCCCTCTACAATAATCTTACAAATATTTTCTATAGGGTTGAGGTCGGCCCTTTGGGGTTGCCTGAGCATGAGATCAACTCCTTTATCAATCATAGAATCTTTGACTCTCTTTGCAGTGTGCGTTTTCCTGCACGAATATAGGAGGTTGAACTGACGAGGATCGGAGATGTAGAAGGGCATGCTGTCTAAGAATCCGCTTGTGGATTTCAGAATTGACAGTCCTTTTAGGCGAATAAGTGGACCAGGACTAACAGGAGAGATACTCCCTATATTATTACACTGCCTCCTACATATTTCACTGTCTTCTTTACACAAGAACGAGATAAACTTTCACCACATCTTCGTCGAACATACATCCAGCCATCGTAACCAATCACATTAAACATCGATTTATCGCTAAAATGAACTTGCACCCGCTGTTCTTCTGTACAAACGACATGTTCGTGGGCATAACGAAAACGGGCTCTTTGATTCTTCTTGGAGATTAGATGTTTCTTTACAGGTGCCCGAGCAAGCAAATAAGAACGTCGTAACCTGCGGGAAAATGTTTTTTGCGATACGTTTAAATCGGGTGTGGAGCCGAACTCGCGCGATATCTCAGCAGAACTCGTAAACCTTTCCTTCAGTGACATTGTAACCATAATGCTATCTTGTCTTGGTGACGTTTCACGAGGTCTACTGATTTTGAGTTTAGCATTTGCCAATCCTAATGACAAAACGATGTACAATTCATTGCACAACACTTATAGATCTCCCTACAATAGTTGCTAGCACAAAATTTGACTTGCCCTCCTTGTGGAGGCACACAATCCTTTGTTTCTCATCTCATGACACCGGTCGTCTCTAACAAGCCACCATGTTGACATTTAAATGTTCCAATAATGTATGATCATAAGAGGTTAGCCCATCAACAGTCTCCTAAACACAAATATCTCGGTTGACAGTTCATTTTTTCTAAGAGACCCTTAATTTTTGTCCGCTGTAGTTCGGAAGATAGTTTGTTTAATTGTTTAGACTCAACGTTTTTTTAAACATCTATATTAATATTTAAATACAATTGTTTTTACTGAAGCTTCTATTCTTGCCGCTATTATATATATATATATATATATATATATATATATATATATATATATATATATATATATATAAATATATATATATATATATATATATATATACACTCGTAAATATATATATATATTGATATACAAAGATACTAGCAAACACACTATTTAAATTATTTCTAATGAAAATAATTTCATTATTTTTTATTTTCTTCACAATTCATCAACACGTTATAATACCTTGTAATACGCATGTTATTGTCTCAATATCCTTACCAAATTGAAATAGTTTGAACTAAATATATCGTCCTCGGCAAATATTGCTTATATAAATATCAAATGTAAAACTAATAAAATCCCTACTAATACTGATGATATGCCAAAACTAAGGCAATATATATAAATTTAGCGTAAAAAGCACATATAAAAGATGAAAAATTCATAGAACAAACATAATTGTTAGGTCGTGAATTTCCTCTTCATATTCCCATATAAATTTGGTTCCGTTGCCGTTCGCATCCTTTTGGAGGCTTCAACTTCTCTAGTAAATTGCCTATCTGGTGATAATTTTCGATTTATTCATCCCAATTTGTGTAATGTCTACTCATACTTAGTTTTTACCTGCGGATTATTGTATACTAATATTTAAAACCCTTGATTTTCTTTGAAAAATATTATGGAAGATCATTTGATGAAAATATAACCGTTCCGGTCCTTTTAGCCCGTACTCTATATCTTCCTTTGATAGCTTCCTTTTTGCACAAGTATCAGAGGACTAACAACCTTTTGTCATACATCTCGTTTTTAACCTAGTTAAGGACTTCTGTCCCACCCTGTATAAAGTTTTAGTAATTCTCTGTTTGGTGTAAAACAAGGCAAGGAAAGACTGACTTAAAAACGATCATTTGTTCACAACTAAGCACAGCACTTTACTTCAAATTTGATATTGAGAGGATGATTTTCAGTTTGTAGCCGTGCAATTTAATCAAAGCATCCAAGTGGATGTTAGATGTTTCAGGCGAGTGAGTGAGATCCCATTTGTGGATTTCCAAATGACAGCTACCTCCATTCTGTGGAACTCTCCCCGGTTGTTGGGATACGGCGTTGGATTTCTGGTGTCAAGGTCGAGTGTCATTTCAAGAAATGCTGACACAAATATTCAGCTTTCATGAACTTTCCGCCCATTGAGCGGGTACGCTGATAGTCACCCTTCAGTGGTACTCAGCACTACTAGCATTATAGCTATTTAACACACCATTATCATTCACCTGTGGTCTTCAGTGCACAACATACCCACTATCTCTTATGTTTGGGAATTTCTTCAGTGGACTACGTTCGGAAAGCGTTTGTCTTTCGTTGCTTTGTTTTAAAAAATAATACAACCTGTAGACCTTACACACATAATAAAGGCCAGCTCTAATTTCCTTGGCGATCACCGTAGAGTGTCATTCTGATCTTTATGTGTATTTCATTATGCGGTCGTAGGATCTAGTCCAAAATGCGAGGCACGTATTG
The DNA here is from genome assembly GCA_963969495.1 of Ceratothoa steindachneri. Taxonomy (NCBI): domain Eukaryota; kingdom Metazoa; phylum Arthropoda; class Malacostraca; order Isopoda; family Cymothoidae; genus Ceratothoa; species Ceratothoa steindachneri. The sequence continues at coordinate 10,774,930 of OZ018337.1, read as the reverse complement.
CGCTACCTAGATATTAGACATTATTAGACATTATTTCTCTAAAGAATAATTATCCTAAAGAACGGCATGAAGTCTGCTGGAGTCGGGAGAAGAGCGAAGGATGCTCATTGTTGCCGATAGATTGCAGGTTTTCTTGGTACGATTTCACCACCACAAACAAACAAATAAAGTGAATTAATTTCACTCTTTAAAACATCTCTCATGTTAACTCCATGACACCGCGCAACGATTCTTGAAGACTCACAATTCCCATTGCCATTGAGCGAAGAGGGAAAAATTAATGGTCGAGAAGACGAAGTTGCTGTGAACGGGAACTCTTTTTTTCTTTTATTGAGAAGGGAAATGAAAAAATTATCCAGCAATGGCAAAGAAAAAAATTAAAGAGATGTCGGTTAAAAACAAATAATAGAAAAGGCTTGATGGAACAAAATAATATGGAATGTGAATTTCAAATGCAGTCGCCATAAACCAAATGTAAGTTCCGAGAATATTGTAAGCTACCAGCACTTGTCCATAAGAGGCCATTTCAAAGAACAAGGAAGAATTTCATACACTAGAATAAAAGAAGATAAATTACACATTCCAATTCTCATATAAAAATTTAATGCGCTAAATATATATGTATATAAAATTAGCCAGGGTTTCCTCTACTAAATGCTCCTGCATTGCATTTCTTTTAATTAGTTTTATGAAAGAATATAAATAAATGTCAGGAGCAAAGAAAAAATTGATAAACCCGTTAGAATGAAAAGCAGAGTGGTGGAAAATAAATCTATTAAATAATTATAACTTAGCGTATAAAATATTTCAAAGATCACTCGATTGTGCTTGCCGAGATTCCACTTTCCACTCACTAATTTTAATAATTATGAAGCGCATTATTATTCTTTGCTTAGAGTCACAGCATGTCATAAGAGATGATGCCGGCGGCTCACAATTTGCGACCGAGCGACTGTCTTCATAAAGGCTTTTTGATCTTCGTGACAAAAAATGGCGCTCATATACCAATAAGGACTAATGGGGGTCTGAGACAACAAATGAAGACGAAGGATAAGAGAAACCAGATTTGGTACGAGGTCCTTACTGATATTTCGCTACTCTGGACCATCTTAAGAGTGACCAAAGGCTGCAAAGTAGCGAAAAGTCAGTAAGACACTCGTACCACATCCTGTTTCTCCCATCCTCCCTCACTAATAAGGATAAATATTCTTCGTTGTCACAATTAGAATAAAGAAGCTAAAGAGTCCACAGAAAGTTGAGTACTGTATTTCTTTCATATTTTATGTTTTTTTCTATTTATTCGTAGCCTTTTTCAGGAGATCAATTGATTGATATTCCATGTGTGCAGGAAGATTGTCTTCCAAGGGCTTCTTCACGAAGATCTAAGAGCAACCAATTCAGGTATCGTCAAAATAAATCTTTACTTCTTCCAACTGAATGAATATCTTTCTGTTTTCTTTGACAATTGTGGGCCTTTTCTTGTCTAACGACAGTGATCTCAGATTGTTAGAATTTTTAATTCATTTCCGATTGTGATTTAAATTGAATGTGAGAAATATTAGGTCAGTTTCTTTTATTTTATTTTATTTTGGGGTTGTTTCACGTGTGACGAAGGTAGGCCTTTTGTTTGAGATAATTAGCTATATTTGGTGGTTCTGAGTTGTTTGGTATGTTACGAAGGCTTAGTCCTACTTTAGGAAATAGTTTTGAGCTTCTCACTTATTTCTGACCTTACAAACGAGTTTGGCTCTGAACAGATTCTCAAAGAACTAGAAGAAATCTCTTAAACGCCTAATTTGAGTCATATTTATTCAAATAATCCTTCGACTTTTATATTGAATTTGGTTCACTATCTTTGCCTTCTTGAAAATCCACAAATTAAAATTTATATGTCGTTATTTTTATATGGCATGTTTTTATACAAGCCAATCATTGGTTGTTCGGCAAAGCCTTGATCATTTGCAGGAAGGAATAATTTCTGATAAATAACTGACCGGTGTTTGTTAAAATATTTATAAAAGCTCAAATAAATACATTTAAGGCAGAGATAATCTCAAGAGGAAGTAATAATAGGAATACAAATTGTAAATTGAGGTCATTATAAAACCAATGTTTTTGGAGAGGAAAATATCAGTCGTAAGGAAGGAACAATAATGACGAGAAAAGAGAGAAATGCAGAGAAAATTAATGAAGATGAACACATTGTGAAAGGAATAGATAAAGTTTCAAATATTTTTGCATTTTGGGGAGACTAAAGACGGAGGAAGAAAAAAAGTACTAGCCGAAATAGTTGGATTACTCCAAGATCAAGGCACCGGCAGGGACAAGGGATCAAGTGAGATTGCTGAAAATTGTTAGTCATGGCACCCAAAATGTTGTGTCGTTTTAAAAATATTTTGACAAAGAATTTTACAAATGTTTTGGAAGAGCATCAATGTGAAAAGGAACGTTAACTGTATTTTTGAAATTGTCCATAATTCTTTTGAGAGCACGAACATTTTTATACCACAGAAAATTAAATGTTCAGCTTTATCTGCTTTTTATCATTTCCTTCTCTAGAGTTAAAATTGTTTTCCCGAATGCAATTGTGGTTGTAAATCCTGAAAGTTTGAATGGGTTGTCCGCCGAGTTTGATTAAAATCTGACCTGGCGATATTTATTGACCAAAACTTTTTATGACTTTATGAAAAGAATTGTGCGTTCTACAAAATTCCTGTAGTCTATAACTATAATTTTCGTTACTGCTTAAAAAAATCAGGTATTTAAGCTGTATTGTTTTCACCGCTCCTTGTATCACTTTAGTTTTTTATTTACCAGAATAAGACTTGGGTAAGAAATTTGTAACCCTTCCCCAACTAAAATTACCTTCCTGATAGGTATTAAAATTGGCATGAGAGGGGTACAATTAGATCAAGTCAAAAAAGGACTACGAAAAAGCACTACCAAAATTACTTATTCCCTAAAAGTGTTTGTGAGAGATCAGCCGTATTTAGTGTGGAGAAGCTAAGTAGAAAATCCTGTTGCGGTCTGCTCGACAAAGATATGACAGGGCTGATGTTAATACTTACGTGGTTAGGGTACGATGTAGTTTGCAAAGACTAAGCAACTAGACTGGCACTTTGCTCTATCTTACAAAGACTACTCTGCAAGCCCTTCAGGTTGCAAGGCGAACCTTTCCCAGGAATTCAAATGTACGTAACGTTTCGCCCCGAATATTCTCATGAACTCAGCCCTCTATGTTCAGGCGGTATCAAGTAATTTTCTGCCATGTTATCATTGGACGCCACCTAATGGAGCAAAGCTCACCTGCCATTCTTGAAAGATTATTTGGTACCTCACAGTGTACGCCACATTTCACCCTACCAGTTCCAGTTGACATATGTAAATACCTACAACGCTCTTGTTCATGGTTATTAGCAGAAAACATAAGTACATTGCATCGTTATCCACCTATTTTGAATCAACCTTGCACCCACAGCATTATTAGATTCATCAAGTACTATTTCATTTTCTAAAGAGTAACAGCTCAAAAACCAAACACTTTGCACTCCTTAGGCACCACCCCCCCCCCCACCCCCAAACAAGGTAATGTTTGGGCAAAGAACCTTCGCATTATCGACGCAACGTAGCAAACTCGAAAGTTAACTGTGATCAGCAGAAACCTCCCCGCAAAGTCATTAGTTTTTGTGGCAGCACTGACGAGTAAGCTAAAATGAGATGAGGGGTGATTTTGCCCATTATCTTTGATCTTGACCAACGAGAGTGACTGCTCCTTCCTGCTCCACATCCGTTTTTAAATTAAAAAAATGTATAAATAATAATAATAATGCGTAGTTTGTATTATACCATGAGAGGGAACAGATTGCACAGATGTATATGTTACATGCACAGCATTCATATAGTCTGTGTATTGAAGGGGCGTGACTAATGACTAAACCTTGTAAGCAACTCGACTTTCGCGCTCGAAAGACGAGGCACACATACACAAATGGACAAAAGGAAAGGAAGATAAATCTTGTCGATTTTCAAGTTTCATGAAAATACTTGCTGGATTTTATTTCACTTTGATTACGATGATTATTTAAAGATCCGGAAATTTTGGTATATCTCATAGAAGGTTCATTTTCCCTCGATATCCATATATTATAGTTACCAATATTTTTATCGCTTCTTTTTTCTACACCTTTCGATATGTTTTTCGCAATACTTTCTGATTCCGCAGTTTACTTTCCCCTCGGTAATAAAAATGTATCTTAGGATAATTAGCACCGTCAGCGTCATCTTCCAACCACACTAAGTTTCCCTTCACGACGAATGTAAGGTTGTCTTATGGTTGTCTGTTTATAATTAGTCCTTTTGCCGATACCATCCACTTTAAACCTTCCGGTGTCTGCAGCAAAATGGCATATGACTTCGGTCCTGTAGAACAAAAAGACTTAATAGGCATTGCCACTGTTAGTATCTTTGATCTCATTTGTGAGTTTGCCTAAGAAGTCAAACAATGCAGGGGGATGTTTACCTTTCCTGGTGATGAAGATGGCGTGTATCACACTTCTTGAGACGTTCATCAAGGAAAGAAAGTCCCTCCCTAAATAGCTTTTATTCAGCCACTCCTCATTTTACCCAACCTTCGCACACCAAGTACTACACATGTTATCCATTTCCTCTGCTGTCGCTCGAGATCTTTCTTTCTCTGTTCAAACCGTAGTCTCACTCCCATACACAAATATTAACCCTAGACTACTCTCATACAACTCAATAGCACATGCCAAACTCAAACCTTAACATTCAGTAAAGCTCTAATCGTTCTCATGGACTTTTCTAACATTTACTACTTTGCCGTTTATAACCACTTCATCTCTACACCTAGAAATCGCAATGCATCCGAGAAACTACACTTTTCCGCATTGACTTTTAGACTACTTTCTCACAAACCCTCTCAAAAGCGAAAGGCAACATTTCTAAACTCCTCTCTAACTTATGCTCCAACACCAGGTCATCAGCACATACAATAAATATAGAACTCATCCCTTGCCATTCCTCCTCCATTTCCCATCTCTTTTCCTCATTTTCAAGCGTTCTTCTACCAGTACTTCATTCCATATAGATATTAACAGCCATGGCCCTATCATACAACATGGTCTACCACTACATAGGTCAAACCACTCAGTCGATCTATCCCTTGCCATTTCTCATCCATTTCCCATCTCTTTCCCTCATTTCCAAGTGTACTTCTACTGGTACCCCATTTCATATAGATATTAACAGCCAAGGCCTCATCATGCAACATGGTCTGCACTCCATAGGTCAAACCACTCAGTCCAACTATCCCTCGCCATTCCTCATACATTTCCCATCTCTTTCCCTCATTTTCAAGCGTACTTCTACCAGTACTTAATTCCATATAGATATTAACAGCCATGGCCTCATTACACAACATGGTCTACCACTCCACAGGTCAAACCACTCAATCCAACTCTTTTTCACCCTACCACGCGTCTTACTTCTAACATCAATACTATTTACACCATACAGTAGTTTACCTCTCATTCCTGCACATGTACGTGCTTAGCACCCGTTATAAAGCTTTTTACATATCCACACAGTCATAAGCTTTGTTCACACCCATTAATCAACCATACACTTTCCAAATTTTATCACTTGTTGTTACTTTATATAGCATCTCAAAGCAAATATTTGATCCACGCCCACCCTGACCCGCCTAAAGCCCTACTATTCATTCCCTATCAATCTCTTAGTTTTCCTTCTTGAAAGCCTTAAAATAATTATTTTCGGACAATTTCCTAAAAATTCCTAACTGAATCACTCCTGTATTTCAACAACTCAAAAGCAACTGCACTATTACTGCACTCTCCTACTTGCAAATTTTAGCCAGTTTAGTTACCCGAATCACCCGTAAAACACCCACTAAAACTTGTAGGCATGTGAGTGACTTTATTATCTCCTCCACCTGCCTTTCATTTTCTATACCTCTCATAGCACTACCAACTTCTTGCAGGCTTATTTAATTCATACCCAGAAATAGCGTCTAGTTTACACTCACGAAAATCATATTTGCATTTGCTTCATCTTCCATGGCTACATGATACAACTCATCAATATATTATCGTCATCGCCTTTTAACGTCCTGACTGCTTACAATCTATGGAATCCTGATGTCACCGTGGTCTAAATACTCAGGATACCAATTTCATTGCAACCTTTTTGCCTTCTATGTTGTTTGAGATTCGATGGCATTCTCGTATTGGAGACTTTCTTGGAATGTTTGTTTAAAAATGTCTGAAGTACCATTCCCAAAAGAACTTGTAAATATTGATGATGCTTGTTTTCTTCAGAGGATCATGTCCCTTTACAACATATATATCTAACAAACGAGCCAACTATGGGATAAAGATTCAAACAATGACTATTGTGAAGTATCTAAAATTGAAATATATGCAGGAAAATATCCTAAAGTTCCATTCAACACAGACAATTTTGCCATTGCTGTGGTGAAAAGCTCGCCTCAGTGATCTCAGGATCAGACAGAAACGTCACATTTTATAACTGGCATACCACTTAACCAGTACTCAATAAGCTGTTGATTGATCATAAATTGAGTCCATTTGGTACAGTACGGAAACACAGAGTTGAGATTCTTCAGGAACTCATAGCGGTAAATCACATAAATAGTTGTGACAGTATGTGTAAGCTTACTGATATAGCGAAACTAGTTTCGTATACAGGAGAACATGGGAGAACATTAAACAAGGTCTGCTGACCCAAATTTCGAGTGACCTCACTTATTCTGATTTATGACCTTATGACCTACAAAACTTTAAATAATTTTTGGAGTAACCTTGAGAAGACCTTCACCGTTCTATTATTCGAACTAGATTGTAAACACCTTAAGAGTTTTAATTTCGTTAGAATCGGCCGAATGGAGAGGATGTTATTGCCAAAACAAAATAATTCCCGGGCTAAACTTGGGAGAACTTTTGCAATTTTATTATTTGAAAGAAAATGTAAAACAATATAAAAATTTCAAATTTACTTTGAATCAGCCGAATAGTCATGATGTTATTGTCCCTCCCAAATAATTCCTGGGTTGCTTTTTAATGAGATTTGAAGAAATTGGTTGGTATTTTTTATGTCACTTGATAAATTCAATCCTTTTCATCTTGAGCATCAGGAATTTGTTCGTCATTTTCTACAAGAGAGAAAACTATTTTACACGATGGCATTGAAACATTGACCTACTTATAGTAAGAACTCTTCTTCCTTCACCTTCTTGTCGCTTTTACTTATGGACTTGTTTATTTTACTCGAGGTTAATCTCGAAAGCAAATCTGATGTGGTCCAAAAGAATTCATCATTTCTCTCTAATCTTTGATGAAAGCAAGTTCCTTCACAGAGATCTTCATCTCCATAAGGGATTTAACTTAATTTGAGTTGCGTTTTTGCAACCGGTGGAACCAAATTCACAGCAAAAGAACAATTTTACACTTGCGCCTGAAAGTATCTTAGTTTTGTAATAAAAGTGTCATAGGCCTGTAGCTTTCCTCTCCCAATAGATATGTTTTTGGCGTGCTCCTATTTCTTTGGGATCTGTTTAAGATTGTGCACCATGAATTAACAACGGGGGCTAGAATGAACTGTTCCCTTGTTCCCACTTTTCAATCACTTTAGGATAAATATCCTTTGCTAGATTGGCTGCTGGGTAGTTTCTCACTTCCACATTACAGAACGTCAGCCAGAGATTGGAATTGAGATGGCAGCACTGCTATTTTCAAATTAGGTGTTCAAATGTGTGAATGTCGCAGGTCTTGTCCTCAATTCAAAAGCAATTGTTTCAAATCCCACTGGTAGGAAGTTAGTACTGAAAGCCATGTAATCTTCGGCACACTGCTGAATATGTTTCAAACGGTGAAATAAGAAAAAGAAAAGTAATAGATATAATTATTAATATAATAATAGTCATTTAATTCTCCAAGATGACAAAAATAAGTCAAAACTTTTCAGTATCTAACGAAATAGATTTAAAATTATATTAAAAAGAAAAAATAACTATAATTCCTAAGTAGAGCTGCAAATTTTGAGAACCCCTGATTTATGTAAATAGAACGTTGAAAAGATTGGCACACACTAATAGCACAGTATTCCAAAGTATAGTGTTCGAAAGATTGTGTAAAACCGTTAAGAGAAACAAGAAGCCACACTAGGTCGAGGAAAACCAAGCAGGACCGTGAGAGAATCGAGCTACTTCCGGTCATAAAACAGAAGCATGGACTGTCGAGAGCGCGGAAAAGACGCACCCCGCCTCACCGCGCGATATCGAAACCCTCGCCAGGATTCGCTCTTCTCCAGCTGTGTCGGATTAAGAAGAAGCCCTTCCGGGACCTGAGGCAGACACGACTATTTTGAATTCGGCTTCGTCATCATCCTCTCTCGAGGTGGTAAACAAGAATTCACTCAGAAGGAAGACAGCCCTAGTCAATTAGCTATACCCGGAAGCGGCTCCGTCCTCATTTAGGGCGAATACTCCTTCGAATCTTAATTCTCGAGGTTAAAAGCATCGATTACGACTAACCCCTGCGATCTCCTTCCCCCTAGACCCACAGGCGGCTAAAAAGCGAATATATAAAGATAAATGGGATGTTAGGCGACGCAGTACTATTTACATCCATTATTTTTAGCTACATTAGCAATGACATGCAACAAATAGATGATTCAAAGGCCCAAATAATATACAATTGTAAAGATTTCCATAAAAGAAAAATTGTAGAATCAATACTAATAGGAGAAATTGCCAAATTTAATCTTTCGGATGGTCAATTTACATGTAGCTCCTATTCCCGGAACTTGATCGTAAACAGTTTAGTCAATGATCTCAGAAACATATACCCCGATTAATGCCTTTTTTTTATTTTATCGGGATTTTGAGGTGTTTAGTGACCTGTGTGTTCATTCAATTCCCAGTATACGATTGAAGAGGGTATGGTAAACCTCATACCGAAACTAGTCTCGTAATTAAATTGTATCCTTCTATTCCATGGTTTCACTATAAAGTAAAAGGCAGTTTGCACTGTTGCTAAAAAGAAATCTGACATTGCCATTCTCTACAATCAACTAAATGATGCATTGATGGGGTCAACCAAATGGCAGGCGAATATGACATTTCAAGTAATAGCCATCGTTAAACAATGACAATTTTTTCCGCCCTCTTGAAAGTGACAAACAAATTATTATCTCTTATAAGGTCACAACCCTCAGAACACGCTAAACGCCTCTCCTTCATCATGTAAGTAACCCTGCAGCTTCTATAGGATGTTCTGAAGAAGAGAATGCAGGACATTCATCTGATGAAGGATATTTGAGAAAGAATTATAAGAATTTTCTCTCCAAAATCTCCTTTCAGCCAAAAATATCTCTTGTCGAGAAAAGATAGACATTGTGGCAGATCGAAGAGCACAGTAAATCTCTTCTGAATTGTACTGAATGCTGTGTTATATTAAGTGATGACTCGAAGTTATAAGAAAGGATAGGATGCTTAGAGCAAACAATATGTTCATAGTTTTATAATGTAAATTTATAATATTACAGAAAAACACACATATCATTTCGTGTCTTGCACACCTAAGCATGGAATGTTTAGTTCCTTTTGACCTTACACTTTGAATTTATGGAAAAACATTTATTTGAAAAATCAATAGTTTATTTATTTGATAAATATTTTTCTAATTTAATCAATAATCATGTTGTACATCATTTTGTTGCTTTATTTTACAGATATGATGATTAAAATGTTAGGATTGTATTAAATTTCTTTGAACTTCCTTTTTTTAAACTTAAAAAATTCAGGCGCATTTTAATTCTTATGTTTTCCAATGAGTTGAAGAAGATTTCGAACCACTTAATACATAAAACATACGACCTATTTTTTGGTTAGGGGGGGAATAATACCCCACGGTACTAACGTCCTTAAAATACTTAAAGGTACGAAAATAGTGTTAAATTGTCCAAATCTCCATTGCCCAACGCATTTATATTAATGTACATCTCTGTATTTGGTACACAGGTCTCTTTCAGCACAGAACCACACCACCCTTTCTCCAATTCACATTTCATACAACCATCAACCGATTCCTATTCTCAATTCCATCTATCCACTCGTCCCAACTCATTCCAAAATCTTTCTTTCTCATCTGCACTTCTACCAATAGTGGATCCATTCACTACAACTACTTAGATTCACCCTTGCATTCTCAACTTCACCCACACAATTTTCGCGCACACACATTTATACCCAATCATTGCATCATACCAGTCCTAATTTAAAATCCTGCCACACCCTCTCCACTTCTATCATCCTGATCTGGACCCGATTACACTCCATTTACTTCAGCCATGTTTGTCGCGCGTGAAAGGAGGAACCATCAGGAATATTCCCATTCAAATGATGAATACTGGTAAAAAGAACATATTTCTGGCATGAAAGATAAAATCTGATTGATCAAATCAACATCAATTTCAAGTTGAAATATTGCTAGTTCTGGGTCATTTACTATATTTTCCTATTATTTTAGTCACCCATAAAAGATCAAATTTACCACTTTCTATCATCAATATATTTATGGAGTCTGAAATATATTTGTCTAAAAAAATGTAAAAATGTATTAGAGAGACATAATAAGTAGGAAACCTGTTATAAATGACCTTTAATTTAGTTTGGTCTAACTCTAAATTGCGAGTAGCCAGTACTCATTACTCAGTGCAAGGCAATATTCCAGTAGTGTTGCCAGTTCTGGTAACCTTTTGTAACTGGTAACTCTTTATAGAGCATTTATATTTTATTTGAATGATAGTAAAGGCTGTGGATCATTTTAGAATAACATATAATTATTTGGTAGAGATTATTTCTTAATCTACGTGCCATCTTTTCATTTGCAGATATACCTGCGATTAGCGTGACAATGGCGAAAATCAAGACCAGGTCCAAATCAAGTTCTCACCTGACTAATTCTGTTGGGACTGGGCAAGAACGGATGGTGTCTAAGTTACCAATAATAAGAGATACTTTGAGGTACGGCATCTACCTGAAGGAGCAAAATAAAGATGACCGGAGAAATTATGAAGTGGACCAGCTGGTAAAAGCCATTGATCAGGGCTTGATTAATCAGTGGACCAAAGCTTATGCCCTCTTCAAACCACCTGTTGTAAATCTAAAGGTTACAATAATATAAATGCTGAAGGAGGTGTGGAAAGAGGCAGTAAATGTTTCCCTTGGTAAAGAAGAAATTGAAGTAAAAGAGAGGTTCATTGCAAAACTAGATAAGTTTTCCAAAATATTGACATGCAAATGTCAAATTTCTAGTTGTAAAGAAGTAGGTTGTAATGGATGTGAGACTGAAGTCCACAATAACTGCTCTTGTAGTAAAGATAAAAAATACCTACTAGGGAACTGGTCTTTATTAAAGGGAAAAGGATAAGGTTAGAAGTAAAGGTAGCTTTCAAATTGGAGGTACTAATATTCCCGTGCATAATAGACAATTAATAGCTTCAGAAAGGAGAGAAAAAGAAAGGATAGCAGGAAGAGAGAGAAAAAGTAAGGAGGGAAGCGCTGTTGTAGCAGAAAAAGCAGCAAGAAAAGAAATCGAGCATTTTTTGACAGAAGGTGAAGAACTGGAGGCAGAAAATTCGGATGCTGACAACAGTTTGTGTGATAAAGTAACTTTTCAAGCTGTCCAAGAGCCTGAATCTTCTACCAGGAATAGAAAGAATTATGATAAAATTCCAAATATTGCTCTTGCTAGTATAAGGTATGGTATGGGATTGAGACCAACTGCAGCTATAGCAACAGCAGCTTTAACTGATGCTAGATTCACTACTGAGGAATATACAAGTAAAGTAATTGATAAGAATAAAGTTAAGAGAACACAGAAAAAGCTAATGACAGTTATTGAACATGGGTTCAAGAAAATCTTAAGGAACGATGGGGGAATTTCTTGTGTTCTCTTTGATGGACGACTTAATATGACAAATTTTATGATGGAGGCAGAGGGAAGTGACAAATTAAAAGAGGAGCATTACACTGTCATCAGTGAGGTTGGGGGAATTACCTCTTCCATGTTGTCCCAGAAAAGTCTACAAAAGAAGAATCACATGCAGAGAAGATCGCTAAGCCTATGTTTGGATGGCTGAGGAAAAGTCGTTTGGATAAAAGCTTAATGGCCATTGGAGGAGACTATGCGAATGTAAACACAGCTGCAAATGCTAGATTAATGCTAAAAATAGAGCTACGTTTGGGCAGAAAGATTGTTTGGTTGGTCTGTAACCTGCACACTGGGGAACTCCCTCTCCATCATCTAATTATCAAGCTGGATGGCCCAACAATATCAGACAACAGATCTTCCGGACAAATAGGAAAGCTCCTTGACTCTGTTACAAACTTGGATATCAATCCAAATTTCACTTAAATATCTTTAGGTCCTCCTCTCACCAAGATACCTCAGGAAATGGTGCAAGATATTTCCACTGAACAACACTATGGCTATATAATTGTAGCGGCAATCAGATATGGAGTATTGCCTACAGGGCTTTCTCTATTGAAAATAGGAAAAATAAACCACAGTCGCTGGCTGACCACAGCTAACAGACTTCTTTGGCTGTGGGTTTCAAAGCATGAGCGCAAAGGAAAAGCCTTTAAGAATCTCCGTCTGATTGTTGAGTTTATCATTGGTGTCTATTATCCATGCTGGTTTAATGTTAAGATTAAGCACTCTTGGACCGAGAGACCTAGGCACATTCTTTATCAACTTCATTGCCTTAAGTCTCAGAGGAAGGGGATGTTGAAAATTGTTTTGCCAACTGTTTAGTGTTCAGCTTGGTATGCATACAGTGAAGATATCCTCCAAACCCTCATATGCTCTGAAGATTAGGTGGAGAGAACTGAAGGGGTGAAAAGAATCCAGACCATAGGGAGAAGGGGTCCCACTTACTCAACTGCAAGACTCCTCTGTAAGGCTTGGACGGAAACCAGAAATCAAATGTGAAACTACACGGATTGGAGATCTGATCAATTAGTCAGAGGATGTCTCTATGCCACCTAGCACTTGCTCTTGAGGGACTTCTAAATTGAAAAACTTTATTGACCCGCCTATAAATGTACCTGACTGGACTTGAACACACAGAACATTGAAAGGGTTGTATGAATGGTGACTGGGGCTTCTTTCAAGTATTTTTCACATGAAAAGCGGGATGGAGGAATCAGAGCACAAGAGACAAGTAGACGTCTAATGTCCAGGAATGAGTCAAAGCAAGATTTGTGTGATTTGGTAAAGCTTAACCTTTGAATAAGACCTAAAGTAACCCATGCAGCTATATGTGGAGCCTTGCATGCACTTTTTTGACCCTTTAAACATGTAAATTTAAGGTTATTTGTGTTTGTGTGTACTTGGATTAAATAAAATATATGTAGGTTACATAAGCTCGTGACAAAAGGGAAAAGTTTACTTTTATTTAAATGGAAATTGATGTAGGTAGTAGCAATTGTATAACAAAATAAAGTTTTTTTCAAAACCTACACCGGAAGATCTATCATTTAAGCACCTCTCATTAAAGGATTTAATGAAAATATATGGTTCTCATAAAGTATGACCTGCTTTACTAGGGGATGGTCTGTTTGGAGGATAAGTGTCAGAAAGAAACTTTGAGACCAGTGTTCAGCTGGAAGATTCGTCGCCCCGGGACAGAGGGACTCGTTGTGCATCAGAGGTATGTGAATATAGATACCTTTACCTAGCCTTCAATCAAGAAAGAATATAACTCTACCACCTAACATTAGTGCCTTGTGCGCCCCAAATAACCGAATCGGTAGCAAAAAGCCCAACCACAACCTTACCTGGCTACTCAGGACTGGTACTATAACTGGCGACAACACCTATAGACCTACGGAGGGGAAGTATGTATGGAAATGAGGAAAATAGATGTGAAATTGATGAGGAAGAGTTGGGTTCTATCTATGTTGGTGTGTGATTCTGGCCTGGTGTTGGTGGCTCAGTGTGAGAGGGATTTAGAAATATTGCTTGTAGCTTTTGACGGGGTTCGTGAGAGAAGTGGTCTAAAAGTGAATGTGAAAGAATAATTTTTGTTATTTGGAGAGAAAATGGGTGTGATATGTGAGAGCGTGGTGTTACCCTTGATCATCTGGGAAGTTCTAATGTTCTCGGCCGCATTGCAACTAATAGTGTTACAGATGAAATGCTTTGTAGCTGCAAAGTATAAATGGTATGAAAATCCCTGGGAACGATTCGAGATTTACTGAATAATAAATTTAGGTTGAAAAGTGCCATGAAGCTGTATGACAGTATGCTAGTGTCAATGTTTGCGTATGGGAGTGGGACTAGGGTATGGACAGAGAAGAAAACTTCTCAAGTGAGAGCAGTGGAAATAGACAACTCGTATGTAAGATTGATGTGCGAAGGGTTGGTAGAGTAAGAAGTGGCTGAGTAAGAAATGTTTATGGTGTGAATTCATTTCCTTGTTGAACTTCTCAATATATGTGACACACACACTTCCCAGCATCTTCCTCACCAGTAAAGATGATCATCTCCATCCAGTGGGCAACTTCTTAGGCGATCTAACAGAAGAGATCAAGGATACTTGGGGTGACAATGCCGACGGGGTCTTGTTGCTCTATGGGGCAGAGGTCATAAGCCATCTTCGTGCTAACACCAGTAGGTGCAAAACAGATGCTATCTGGAAAAGGGTCAATTATTAATAGACAACAAAATCACAGCGTCACATTCGACGTGATGTGGAAACTCAATGTGGTGGGAAGATGAAGCTGAGGAAGATGGTGTTAATTATCTTATGCTATCTTTTTTATCTTACTACCTGGCCCTAACAGAGGTGTGAGTAAAACGCAGTCAAAAGGTAATGCGAAGGACATATCAAAAAGGTTTAAAAATCAAAAGAGAGAAAAAAATATTGATCACTATACCATTTAATTATCGAGGGACAATGAAATCTATGAGAGATACCAAACTCCTTGGAATTTAAATAAAACAACCACTCTATTTGAAATCAGTGTAGTCAAATTCTACTAAAATTAAGGGTCTTTTTCGATCTGGTAGCGAGTCTTTAAATGAAACCCGAATATCAACAAGATTTTTCTTCGTCTACTTTTGCCTTTTCGACATTTGTCACTCGTGTTTCGAATGCAGAGGTCGAGTGGTTTACAAAGCTTTAATCATTGGTCACGCGCCATTTGCTACGTTCACCTAGATTTCCATGTATCATTCGAGTCTGTAGAGATGGCGTATGTACGTGTGTGCAAAACTATATAATTTCGATTGAACGTCCAAAATTAATCCCGGGAATTGAATGCAGATGTCTAGAATTGTATTAAACATGGGTTTTCTTGATCAATTTTACAGTCATGACTAGTTCATTCGATGTGTTTTAAGTAACAAGGCAATTAAGCGAAACGCCGGTACCTTCACTTGTTTTGCATGGAAATCTTAAGATCTGTTTGTCGAGCAGACTTCAACAGGAATATCTACTTAGCATCTTGACACGAGCTTCGCGTCGTCTCACACAATCACTATTAGACAATGGATATTTTTACTAGTGGCCGTTCAAATTCCTTTTTAGACTTGATCTACTTGTACCCCTGTTTTGCCAACTCTCTGATCTATCAGGAATGAAATTCTAGATGGGTAAGAGATTAATTAATTCTACTCTAAGATTTATTCTGGTAAATATTAAACTGAAAGGATGAAAGAAGAGTAGAAATCAATCCATTCTAAATATCTGGTGATGTTAATTAATAACGAAAATCATGTTAATAGACTGCAGGAATTTTGTGAAACGCACACTTCTATCTATAAAGTCCGAAATATTTAGGGTCAATAAATAACTTAAGATCCATTTTAATCAAACTCAGCTGACAACCTATTTAAACTTTCATCGTTTTCAACCACAATTGCATTTGGAAAGCAATTTTAACTATAGAGTAAGGAAATGAAAAATAGCATGTAAAACTTAACAATTAATTCTTTGTCATATTAAAAAATTTAGACTTCCAAAGAGAATTGTGGACAATTGAGGAAATAGAGATAGGGGTCATTTCCATATGGATCTTCTTCCAAAATATTTGTAAAATTCTTCCAAAACTACATTATAAAGCGACAAAAATTTAGAGTGACATAACTAAGGATTTTTATTAACTTCCAATAATCCTTTGTTCCTCCCATTTCGTTGATTTTGCGGTAATCCTACTCTTTCACCTAATAACTTTTTTTTCCTTCGTCTTTAATCTCCAAGAGGAAAAATATACTTGCGGCATCATCTATTTTCTCCGCTCGTCTCCCTTTCCTTCTCTTTAGTGTTCCTTCCTTAACGACATATTTTTACCTTATCTAAAACATTGGTTCTCTAATGACCCGACTTTACAATTTAGATTTTTATTATCACTTCTTAGGAGATAGTTTCTATCTTGAATGCAACTATTAGTGTTTTTGTAAACACACACCTGTCATTTATTTATCAAAAATTACTCCTTCCTGCAAATGATCCAGGCTTTGTCGTACGAGCAGAGATTGGTCGGTATAAAAATATTTAATGGCTATTTAATACCCTAAATATATCACTTTGAAAACATGCCAATAAAATATGCCAAAATATATATTATTTGTGGATATTCAATAATGCAAAGATAGTAAAACAAATTTTAAATATAGATCTCAAAATAACAAATGAAGCGATTAAGATTAAATTGAGCTATTTGAGATATTCTTTCTTGTTCTTTGAGGATCAGTTGAGTGAGACACTCAAAACTAAATATTTGTCCAAAGCAGTAAACTATCCTACAATGTTGGATAGTAGTTAGGTATAATGGGTTTAAAGATTACAGATGTTTATGCTACAACGGGAGGAGAAAGTGCACAACCGTATTTATTTACGATAGTCGCTCTGATGTCAGAAATTGTATCACAATATTTGCTAATTGTTTGAGGCATTTATCAAAGTCTAAGCTTTAGTAGATCAATTGACCTTTTTCTACAGTTCCAGTATTGTTTGGGCTTTATTTGTCATTAGAGCACCGCTTTTCAAAAGTTTTGTGGTTTACAACTGCCTAACCATTTGGGCCTCATTAGAACCTTTGAGCAAGGACGCATGACTTGTTGAAGTGATTCTTTAAAATAATGCAGAAGAGGCAAAAATGAAGAAGTCAATAAATCTTTCAAATCGATTAAAAAATCTAGGCTTGGATTTAATGGATGAGCGAAAGACCCTTCAGGATTTATTACAATGATAGGGAGAAACATTACTATCTCTTATAAATAGGTTTATCTTTATATATAACTTAACCAGGCAATGGCTTCGCCACTCCCCCCTTGCGCTTCGATACTAAGATTAAAATTTAAAATCTTAAAAAAGCAGCCATGGTTAAATTTTGTAAATTTTATGAACTTCGCCAATTATAAAAATTTTAAAAAGGAACTCTAAACCAAATTTACCCCCTTCAAAATATCACGTTGCTAAAATATAGTTAGAGAAGAAGATATATAAAAATACATTTTCTGAACTTCAAAAATTTTCGATACTCAGAATTATTTCTGAACTTCACCATTTTGTTTTTGATATTTTAAAAGAATTATTAAAAAATAATTTTGATAAAAAACACATGAGTCATAACAAACTAAGATGAAATTATTATTCAAATACTCTAAAAAATCCCCTTTTTAATTCATAAAGTTAGTTATGAGGATTAAGTTCTATTGAATTGTTTTAGTTTCTTTCAATAAAGGTATTTTTAATTAATCCATAACACTATATTTTAGGAATGCAATTTTTTGAAACAGTTTAAACTTTAGTTTAAGTCACCTAGGAATATTTGAAGCTTTGATCCACATTCCTTGTAAGATTTTCTTCACGGTTTTAAAAGCATCCACGAGCTGGTTTTTGTTATATTTGAAGCTTTTCTACGTGCTTTTTTAGAGTTCAGCCAAAAATATGATTATCGATTGGTTCGGAATTAAAAAATAAGATTACAAAGCTTGAAATTCAGAAAATGTATTGAAATGAGGAAATGATTTGTTTCATATTTTCGTATTTAAAACCAATTATAGAAGAAAAAAGAGGATCTCTTGGGATTGTTTTTTCCGTATATGAAAAGAATTTCGATAAAAGATTTTTTCTTGCCTTTGGCTTAGAAAATAAGCATTGATCTCCATCCCTAGACCAATACTAAATCATCAGGATGTATGTAAAGGAATGTTTATATTTTTTTTACCAATGTTTCGTTGCTAGAGACAGATTAGGCGTAGAGCACAGACCAAAGGGTCTGAATGCTAAGTGCAAGCTCTTCGAGTAAGCAGTAGTGATCTGCTCCTTTTTATATTTTATGTCGCAATAATAAACATTTAATGAATATTTCTATGAATTATATGTAAAATTACCAAGCAGGTGGTGTAAGCATTATAACTCCAATTTAATAACTACCTGAACTACTTAAACTATAGTAAATGGGTTGGGAACCGCATTTGAAAAACTAATGAAACCGTGGAGTAAATGACACACGAAAACTTGTATTGTTCCAATTCCAAGCACGCATTTTAATTATGGTGGGCTTAGCGTTTATTTAAAATGTTTTTGAGCAGCTTTGTTATATGGTACGTGTTTTGACGTTAGGTGTTTTATCAACGGCCGTTTCTCATTGGGAGTTCTGTCAGTGGTTTTTTGTCATGATTTCTAATGAGACCTGCATAATTTAGGCATAAATACGTCAGCAAACGATGTAGAAGGTAGACGAAAAAAGGTAAAATAGAAGATGTGGTGGAAATAAAGAGTAAGGAGGAGACAAATATCCCCGTCATGGAATTTAGGAGTGCGGTCGAGAGTGTAGTTGTTTTGTTTGTTTGGAAGATTTGGAGCGTTGAGTTGGAAAGGAAAACAAAGGAAACCTGCCACCCACAAGGGTCTGAAAGGTTCGACGGGAATAATGGCCATGCTACAACTAAAATCTGGATGATCTATGCACGCCCCCCCCCCCCTACTGCCGTCAGTGCCCTATCAGGTGCTGTCTTTTTCACCTTTTACAAGTCTCCCTTCCTCCTCTCCACGCATGGATACACCCAACAATGTGTGAAAGAGTGCGTTAAACATTCGTTAAAAAATAAATAAATAAAATCGCGTCTCTTTATTTAAGAATGTGAAGAATTGGTCAGAATGGGGAGTGGGGAACTCTGCTGAATAGAGGTGGAGAAAGAGGAGTTGGGATTCAGCTGCACACTCTATCATGATTATCTTTAATTTTGAGTGGATTTTTCCCCTTTCCACCACCTCAAACATACCATCGAGTCATAATTATATTTTGTCGATAATTTCATAAATTTTTACATATATGTGATTACATGTAACCCTGAGTTTTGGGTTGTAGCTTGAATGTGAGGCAGTGGGGCGGGTAAAGATAGGGTTATTGTCTCCAAATTCTGTTTAATCGCGTGGCCAATTAAGCTAAGTAAAGGGAAAGGTTCTTCTTCCCAACCAATGCGCCTGGAAGCCTTAATTTGATCTTATAGAACTGGCGTGGTACAACAACTCCATACCATACACTACTCCTATATTATGTGGGAGAGGGGGTTGACTCAATCACCTACTTCAACACGAACCGTCGAAGGACTGTTCGCAGGGATTAACCTCCGAATAAGAGGTCACACTTGAGGCGTTGGGTATCAAATCCTTAATAATCAGACAGTGTGCATAAATGGTGGGCGAGATTTACTTGAATAGGCCGAGAGTATCGTTCAAGCTTAGTTAAAGATGAAACCACAAAAAAAATTACAAAGATTAAAATAAGAATAAAAATAGGGAAAAGGGAATAATTTAAATTGAAAGAGGCCCTTGATAGTTATTATTAGGAATAAATCTCAAGCGCAATTAATTAATTGTAACTATGGTCAGATCAAAAGGGGGACTTGATAATACTAATAATGGAGAGGGGTTTCAGTCTTACTTTTCGATGACTTTGAGGAAGGTTCTTCTTTCAATGAGTCGAGTGGGGCACGATCCGATGAGGCAAGTGGGGAACGATACGAATGAGGCAAGTGGAGCACGCTCCGTATGAGGTAGGTGGGGCACGATCCGAGCCAACCTTCCTATGAAGGTAGCCATAGTTCAAAATGACGTTCGACGGGGAATGTGGGAATTCCCGTATTCCACTAAAAGAGGAGTCTTCTTTTACCTCAAAGGTAATCCTTAGCTATGTCCCTCCAAATTGTTGTCATTTGGTGAAATATTTTTGAAAGAATTTTAAAAAGATTTTGGAAGAAGATCCATATGGAAAGGACTAGTAGGTGTATTTTTTCAATTGTCCATAATTCTCTTTGGAGATATGAGTTTTTATATATAACATACAATTAATTGTTCAGTTTTACCTGCTACTCGTGTATATCATTTCCTTTTTCTATAGTTAAAATTGTTTCCCAAATGCAATTGTAATTGAAAACGATCAAAAATTGAATGAAATTTCAGCTAAGTTTGATTAAAATGGACCTTGAGTTATTTATTGACCATTAATTTTCAGAACTTAATAGAAAGAAGTGTGCGTTTCACAAAATCACTGCCGTTTATTAACATGATTTTCGTTACTGCTAAACATCACCAGATATTTTGAATGGATTGATTTCTACTTTTCTTTCATCACTTCAGTTTGCTATTTACCAGAATAAATCTTAGAGTATAATTATTTAATCTCTTCCCCAACTAGAATTTCATTCCTAATACATCAGGTCAAGTTAAAAAAATTAATTTAAGCGGCCACTACTAAAAATTTCCATTCTCTAAAGGCGAGTTTGTAAGATCAACCGGAGCTCGTGTAAAGATGCTAATTAGATATTCCTGTTGCAGTCTGCTCAACAAGCAGAAAAACAAGTAAAGGTACCGTCGTTTCGCTTTATTGCTTTGCAGCTTAAAAGTCACTATGTATGGAAATTGACATGTCATCCTAAAAATAGAGGTCCTGTTCGGTCATTACAATGTCCTTGCGCTTGGCAGCGTAACCCTAGTACGTACCCCAACCCCATCTCTCCCCTCGACTCGCAGACCACCAGAACGCCCCTCAGAAATCAACAGATTTCTGGGCCGGGAAGCATAACATTGTTTAAACCGAAACTATTTACCCTAAAAGCTGGGATCTAATTTCACGTCAAAGACGAAATTATAGGATTGGCGGCCAAAATACAGAAGATGTCTTTAAGGCTAAGTGAAAGATGCTCGGAGAAGAGTCTTTAGAGGAGCAAAGTAATACATAACGCCTCATACTCCTTCCCCCCTTCGCCTACCCCGGGGGGTCGGTGAAGTATATAGGCGGAAAACTGGACCAAAAGAAAAGGATCAACTTTGTAATCGGCACGATGAAGTCTGTCGAAATGCCCGGCAATCGAGGGAAGAAACAGAGAAGTAGCTCACGCTGAGCCAGTTCCTGTTGGTCACACCGAAAATTAGCTTTGTATTTATTGAGAATTACTCTTGTACATCTCTCGTCAGAGAAATCCACTATCTAGGTTTACCACAAAAACTAGAGATACTCCTCGCCATTGAGGAATACCCTAGAGTTAACTCCCTCAAACACTCTCTATTCTTCAAAGGATTCACTTGTTTGCTCATCGCTCGTCATTGCGTACTATTCCAAGGAAGAAGAAAGTTTTAGGTTAGGATATCGAAGAAAATAGTAAGAGACAAAAGAGGACTTAGGTAGTTATGGGATCTACAGCTTAACGTGGAATCCGAACCACGATGTGTCGCTTGTCTCTAAGTATAACTTTGCAGTTTATCGTAGTCTTGTCCCACGCATCTACTCTGAGTCCCATGTGCGGATGTGATAGTAAAAAGGAATAGATGTTAAGGGCTGAAGGAAGTAAGAATTTAAAAAGAGATGCTAGTTGCCTGGAGGTCAGGCCTATCTATGTCTATTATAGGTAGTAATAACTAGCGTGATAAAATTAGAATACTTTTAATTGCCTGAGTGTCCCGCAGTGCTGTGCTATTTTTTCATTTATTTATTTTTTTTTATATGAATCTATTTTTAATATGTCTAAGTAGTGTTGGTATTTATGAGGCGTTCAAACCGTTATTTTTAGTTATTCTTACTAAAAACTGGTGTAGGTTTTATCTCTCTATCTACTCTTTCATATTCATATTTAAGTTATAATTTACTATATCCTATTATCTATTGATGCTTCGGTTATTTAATTACTCATATTCGTCGTCGAGTATTATTCTCTTTCTCTAGGTGTAGATTTCTTTTTCGTTCTCTTCTCCTTCTACTCTGCTTGCAAAACTTGGGAATAATCTGTGTGATCTCCATTTTCCTCTTTGGGCAATTTGGTTGGTAAATTCAACTCTTACTACATTCTGTGTCTTTTCTATGACTCCCTTTGCTATTATTACAATTATTCTGTTGAGTAGCTTTATCTTTGCCTTCCTGTGCAGGTCTCGTAGTCTTCTTCTTTCTCCGTTTCTAGTGTTTGTTATTAAGTATATAGATTTATATAACTTTTTGTAGTCTTAGAAGGTTACTTCTCGAGATCTTCTCATCGCGATGGTTGGATAAATAATCGCCCACTGTAGTATGGTTTGATTAATTCTACTCTTGTTTTTTATGCAGAGGTTAACTAACTTGTACAGTAATGCCAGGCCGCTCTTTCCCCGATTTACCCTCTCAGTTACGTGCTTTCTATAACCTGAAATCGTAATGGTTATTACAAGCACCTTACATTCGTTTGTCGTATCTGTAGCGCTATCCTTCGATATATACATCTTAAGATGCTCCTCCTGTACACGGGTACAACTTTAAATTTATCCTTGTTTTTAACTTTCGATTTTTCTTCATATCTATTAATGCTTATTTTCTCTTCTACATTCATCCTAGCTTGCATTAGGCAGTTCCTGTAGGGGTAAACTATGATCAGAGTCATCGTTGTTCGTGCTCTCTTCTGTTTCTGCTGCCTGTTGGTTTCCTTTCACCTCTTCGATTAA
This sequence comes from Ceratothoa steindachneri, assembly GCA_963969495.1. NCBI lineage: Eukaryota > Metazoa > Arthropoda > Malacostraca > Isopoda > Cymothoidae > Ceratothoa > Ceratothoa steindachneri. The sequence goes on along the minus strand of OZ018337.1, from coordinate 10,751,887 downwards.
CTCATATTTTGTCTTTTCTGTGACTTTGATTTTGAAAATGTGTTGCCGGTCCTTGTTGTTTACTTTTGTCCATTGATGCGTATGAGTTTCTATTTACGTTAGTATTATTTCTGTTTGACTCTATTTCTTTTCTCTTTATAATTTCTTTTCTTCCGGGATGGATATTGGCCATAGTTCTGTGTCCCCCTTGGCAGTTAATGCATCTTTTATCTCTGTTGTTGCAGTAACGCCAAGAATTGCCTTCAGTTCCACATTCAGAACAGATCATTAGGTCTTTTCTGCGGCAATATTGAGTCGTATGTTCCTCCAACGCATAACATCTGAAGAATATCTGTATGCTTGTGAAGACGTCTCTTTGTATGTGGGCGGATGGGTTTCTCATGTTAAAAGCGAGAAGTCCCTGTTCGATGATCCTTGAAGCCATTTCAGAAGATTGACAAATGACCTTGAAAACGTGAGTCTGATCTTTAAACTTGACCAACTCTGCTTTTTTCGAGCAATTTCTGCCTCTCCTGAAGTTCTTCTTTTATTTCTTGCCATAAGTGCTCTACTACCCATGAGTAGATTTGTCGGCAGATGACACTTCTATTAACCAAGATTTGTGGGGGTACTCTTGCTTTCAAATCCAACTTCCTTAACGTAATGCTCCCAGCAGATGATAGTAGCTGCTCAACATCTCTATTTTCTTGGCAAATAACTGTGAATCCAGATGGTGTGCCAATACATTTGATTAATGGTATTATAACGAGTGTCCAAATATACTGCCATACCCCTTAAAAAAATGAGGAGAGCTCACTATGGTATTTAGGAAAAAGTAACTCTAAACTAACACCCTCGCTTTACTGAATTACAAGCATCTGCTTAAAAAGTAATTATCAAAATTTTTAAAAGTAATTACTGTCAACTTTACAATCACTATAGCTCCTAACGTAAAAAGAATAAATAGCTTAGTCACATTTCCCCAAATTATTGTAATTTTATTAACACTTCTTTATTTTTTGCCAAACAAATCATTGCTTGCTCTCCGAATAACTTAAAGATCATTTAGGCTATTTAAAAAAAAAACAAACGAGACGAATATAATAGCTTAAGGTTAAATAATTACAAGAACTCTGTGTAAAAAACTGTAGGTAATAATTACAATCCAATGTTTCCCGAAGGGATGTTCTCCAGACAACGCCATATCCTCCAATTAAATATCGAAACTTGCCCTTAAATGAATTTAATCATATAGATAAAAATTGATAGAATGGCTTTGTTTTATTTATTTAAAATTAGCATGTAAAATCTACATATAATTAAAAAGGAACCATATACAAAAAACTAAACTTCTCAACCCTCTATTGGAATCTATTAAACATTCGTAATATTAACTCTTTTAATCGAATACATATTAAACTAAACTACTTTATTAGTGACGAGTGTATTAGTATATAAGGATTGTAAGATTATTGTAAAAGAAATTAATATAAATAGAATGTACAAATTTAAACTTATTTTGAATTCAGATCGAATACATAAAAATAACCTAGAATAAAAAAAGGAATTTGCCTCATAGAGAAAAATAATACTTATTAAGAGGAATACAAGAGAGATACATCGGAATTCTTTCCAATTTCCCGCCGAATAAAAAATACTGGTTTCAGTACCGAAGAAACTTTACCCTTAAAGAAATCCTTGATCACCTTTAACTAACCTTCAATTAAGAAGAAGATAACTCTAGCATTTGGAGTCAGTGCCTCACGTAAAAGTCACTCCCAGAAGAATCAAATGTGTAGCTACCAAGCCGAACCAATATACCTATCTAGATACCAGGGTAGTGGTACTAAAACTTGGTGTCGAATCACATTTGGTAACCAAACCACTTACTACAGTGCGACACCAATACCATGACCTAGAACACTCTAAATCTAAATTGTTCAATTTCTTTTCTATAGATACTGAAGCAAAATGATCATTAAATATATGTATTATAAATTCATTAGACTCTTTTTACAACGTCTTCAAATTTTATAACCCCTATTTTATTTCCGCTAGATTTGTTATATGGTTTATAATAGTTGTTTTTTATCTTTATTATTACTCTGAACTAAATTATTTGCATGTATAATAACAAAGTGACTTCAAAGATTATCATCGAAACATTCTAAAGATACACTATCATCTATCCCTTTCGTTTATATTTTCCCGATCCAGAATTAATCTACTTCGTTGAAACTTTGGATTAGTTTAAAAATGAATACTCTAAATAAGGGAAAAGTGAAAGGATATTACCTTCCGTTATCTAATATTTGTAGAAAAAATCTTCTAATATCAGTTCACGCAGAGAATATTGCCCAACACATAAAAGGGAATGGCAATAAGGAAACTTTTTGCATTTTACATTATTGTTTTGAAATACGTCCCCACTTGTTTATTTATGCATAGCAAGGTTTTCATTCACCATGCTTCATCCATTTAACCTTTTCTTTTCTTTGTATTTCATATAACTTTTTCATTGATCCAGCGCGTTGCAAGTAAATCGATACAAAGCTGAAAGGTAGGGAAGGTTTAATGCCCGCAATAATGTAGGTTAATTAACCTTGGACACGCTCATTAAGTCTTTAGCTTCATGTGGTTAACAGCATACCCGGTTTCTTCTGAGATTTAGATAAAAGGTACGGCATACTCACGTCTTCCGCACTCGGAGAAGCGTGAAGGAGATTGTGAATTTGTTTTTCTAGCTGAGGAACGTCGTTGTTAAGCTGAAAAAGGAAGTATGACGAGGCCTAAAATAAGGACAAAGTAGCTACAGGTATACACAGCAAATATTTTCCCTCTTTTATGGTTCCTGGCGTGGTCAGAAGCAAAGGCCACGTTATATCTCCTTACATCTCCCCCTTGACCTCTAGTTCAATGCATACATTTACATTGAAGTATCGTGACTGTGGTCAAACCTTGAGGGGAAAAAGTAACCGGGAGAATATCGATGAACAGGTTACTAAACATTTAGTAGTTTTGTGCTGGAATTAAAATAAAATTTGCCCTAAGAGAGCATCCAAGTGTGGTGGAGAGCAAATAAATGAGGGAAAATTTACAAAATTGTTTGACATAAAACAAAAATAGAATAAGGGGCAAAGAAGTCTTGTTAGATTTATTTCTAAATATTGAGTAGAGTCCTCATTCCTCATCGTATCCTATTTAATACGTATTATATGGTGGCTATAGCGCCTTTATTTCTCTCACCCTTGAGTAAGAAGGCTGATGAGACAACAAGAGTAAGAAGCAATTATCAAACTATTTATGACCAATTTGATCTTTCTTCTGATGGCGATCGTCGCTCCGTCAATTCGCTCCTGGGTATAATTTGATGTAATGACGTCATAACTCCTTATTTTTATCTGTTCGTTTCCCTCTGTTAATACCCTGTTCATTTAGGAGGATGACATCTGGGTCAATTCTTCATCAAATATTTCTGTATAGGGTTATTGTTGTGTTCCAGAGCTCTGTGTTTATTTTTAGCTTATTTATTTAGGTTTTCTTCATGCGCCTCTTTTAAATTGCTCGTTATATACTCGTAATTTCCTCGCGGATTGCGCTATGCTCTTCGCAGGAGGAGGGGGGGGGGAGGCTGACTTGGTATCACGCTTTTGTTAGAAGTTTTCATTCGAGGTTCTTGCTAATGGCTTTCTGGTCTCTTCTTCCGTATCCGATGTGGTGGTGTCTTCCTGTTAATCGCTTACATCTGTTTCCGACTGAGCTGTCTTCTTTATCTTCCTGCTGAGTCTCTAGCCTCTCTTTTACCATTTATACTTTTTAAAGGACCTGATAAAGTCGGGGCACTTTGCATTTTCACCGAGAGTCGTTTGATTCTGTTGGACGGCTCATTGATATTTCGCGGTTGAAGAATATATGTCACCGTTTTAGGAAGTCGTTTTCTCGATTTTCTGAAATTCCATTTTACAAATCCATTCCTTGACAAGCAGCAAATTGTGCTCTATTCCTTAGCTCGCAGTAAACTGATTCGAATATGCTAATTTGTATACATATATGGTTTTGATGTACCACATATTGGTTGTATAGAGTACTTTTAACGCGAGTACAACTACGATAGCAAACAAACAGCTGTCTGATTCACTCATAAATTCATATTTACAATGTTTGTTAGACTTCTTGTCACTCATCTAAAATATTTAACAATTGATGGTAATTTTGTTAAATTAGTTAAATATCTGATAAAAATTTGTAGTTTAATAGAATAATGTTTTCTTAGATTATTTTTGTAGTATTATTTATTTACTGTCCCTATTTCTATGTTAGAAATTCATTGATTCTTTCTGTCATTTCATTGTTATCATTATTATTATTATCAGTATTACTTTCTTGTTTATTATCCTTTGTTGATATTACTTCATTATTACAATTTAAAATATTATTAATTAACATATTCTGTTATTCTTTTATTATTATTATTACTTTTATGCAAATTTAGCACATTTACGTTTATTAGAGTATTATTTACATTTAGGACAAAATTATTCCCCCTCTGCTATACTGATAAGAAACCTTAACAAAACTATTTATCTGACAAACAGTATAATTTACAAAGAAATAATAGATCGAAATTAATTGGAATTCCAATAATAGAAGAGGTCGGCAAATTCCAACACACATAGATTAGGTGAAAAATAAAAATATACTTAACCACATTTTCGAGAATGAGAATTAAATTTTACTGGAAAACAGGTGTATATATTTATCATTCCTTAGTCTCCCGAGAGAAAATTCCTCAATTCATAAAAAGTTTCAAGCTTGAATGTATTGAAAAGCTTCTTTCACTGAAATGTGAACAGGAAAATCTGTAATTTCATCATTTATCGCAAAAAGTAATTTTATAGCAGTTTGTCATATTTCGTAATTCATAAATATCCTATATCCCTTTCTCCTAAACTTTCATCTGGCGAAAGGGAATTTTAAATTTAATCCTGGATTTAGTTGTCTTATTGCATCCTGGAGAGTTATCACATTATCCTTAAATTGCATTTAATATGAGATGTCCATCAGAAAACATTAATAAGGTGAAATTGCATACCATTTAGAGGTGTTTCTCCTGCTATAAACTGGAAACACACACATTCACATCTTTCGGACAAAGATAGGAAAGTTTGTTAGAAATGCAGACAAGAAGAACATCGCTTCAAAGAGTACGGATCGACGACAAAGAAATGCATAAATTAAAGTTGTGAGCATTGAGCAACTGCTCTTATTTGTCCCAACGGAAGGGAAATTATAATGAAAAAGTAGGAGGAAGCGCCGAACCCAACGGCAACCTAATTACGCCTTTACAGCTTTCTAAAATAAACTTACATGGAACGAATGTAACTACGATGCACCATAACAGTGAGATTAGTGCAAAAATATTGACAGCCATAATAGATGTACAAATAACAATCTTGGGTTCTCCAGTATTCTATGGAGAGGAAGTAAACTCGATGCTCTGAGCAAACGAATTGCTTTCGATTAAAGGGCAAAAAACGCCCTACCCATCGAAAATACGGAACGTGAGCACAGGGCTAAATTGTGCCAATCTGATTCCATGTTCATTTTTTTCGCCTATTGTGAAATTGAATAACGATCGATTGTCGTGTTTTTGCTCCCTCATCTTCGTTGCATCAAGGTTCCATTGTGTCCCTGTATTATTCAAAGCGGCTCAGAAGTCTCGACTTGATCTTCTGAATGAGATTTATAACTGTAGGGTTGAATTCCTGCTATGGAATAAATATTGGATATTGTAAATATTAGTTTGATTAATCACTTGCTTATTTGGATAAATTCTGATATTAATAACGTTATTTCTTGTAGTATGAAATCTCCTACACAACTAGGATGTAAACCCTTTTTAACTTCATTAAAGTTTATGTGACTGTTTTTAATTTGTAAGCTCCGTATTCTATGTTTCTTAATTTGCTGGGACCAATTATGTTACATTCTCTTATATTAAGTTCTTCTAATTCTTGGAAATTAGTGTTATTGGAAAGTGAAGCAATGTGTTTTAATACCATTTCACAAGATTATGACGTCTATATTTCTATTAGAACATCGTTCATAACTTTTGCAAGTAAAATAGCCTGCTTATGATTAAAGGTTATGCCCAATTGTATAAAGTAAAACAAAATTTATAAGTAAATAAGCAATTTACTAGAAACATTGAAGTTTCTAGTGAGATATTTAGATGAATAAATAAACATTTCTATTCAAGACCATGCATTTTTTTAAAATCTTACTCTCGTGCAAAATTTTCAGACATTTTCTCATCTGGAAACGGGAAAAATGAGGTTTCAAACTTTGAATAAACGTTCCTCTTTTTGCCTTTGGAGAAAAAGCCTTAAATTCTTAACAAATTATATTCGAGATTTTATTTCAATGTGAAAATCCTAACTTTTTTGCCAAAAAACATGACCGAATTGATAGATCGGGAAGTGTTATTTTTTCTGCCGGGGAAAGAGTTAAGAGGAATCTAAATGCCTGATTCAAGTCCCTCCTTTCATTTTGCTCTTGTTTACCTAATAATATATCTGGAATTAGATAATATGAATTAGAAGTCGTCAAAGATGCCAGTGTATCCAAGGGGTTAAATCCATTCAACTCATTGATAAATATCTTGAAATTGCCAACTAGTCGATTTTTAGAACCATTGACAGCAATATTGTATTAAACGAAATTCAAAAGACCACTTTCAAAGCCTGTTTAGTTAAAAAGATATTCTCACACCGAAGATCGGGGAGAGAAGTTTACTTCCATCCCTTTTCATAATGTCATTTCTTTTCATCAGAAATCTATCGAGTTCAAAATGATATTACTCTTTTAAAAAATTACAAACCTGTATTTTGTTGGTCGATTTTTGTGACTTATGATTGAATAAGAAATTTATTCCTCTTTCTCTTTTATAGATTCACATCAAGAGCATAATTTCGAGTCTTTGTAAAAATTAACGTTTTTATAACTTATTTCTTTGATTTGTTAGTTTTCCTCAGTTTTTGCCTCCAACATTTTCTTATAATATCCAGGAGCTTTAAAAATTTAATTTCTTCCTTCTTTCAAACTGATATTTTATTCGGTTATTTATTTTTATTTTCTTCTTTCTAAGTGTTGAAGGTTTATTTTGTGTGTGAAAACAAACAAAGATACACATCACGCTTTAGCCTCCATTCAGAGCAGCCTATGAAGAGTATCGATATTCAACGACTCCCTCAGGAAATAAAAGCTGAAAGCCAAGGATTCAACCACGTTCTGGTATTTTCGCTTTGCCGGAGGTGAAATCTCTGCACACTAACTCTGGTATAAATTGGTATGTTGGAAGTAAAATGGGGTGATATAAATATTACTGTTCCTGTCTCTCTCTTATAACAAAATGTTTTTCATTAAAGATCAAAGAACTAAATGATAAGAAGTGAAGCATTTTTTATGGAGGTCGAATTCACAATAAAATTAAGTTCAAAATTATTATGTATAAGGATTTATTTGCAGACCCCCAAATGTTAAAACTTGAAAACGAATCAGTTCACAATCAAAGTTGTATTAATGTTTTGGGGTACTTGTAATATTCAATATCAAATTTTTTTCCGAAAAAATATAATAAATCGAGTTCAGGTAAGCGAAAAATGAGCTAAAACTTTAATAACATTACTGGGAAAATTAACTGCATGGCTGAATTAGGTCAGCCTTTATTTAATATCAAAAAGAATTTGAATTAAAGACTAAACAAATAAAATGAAAATGAAAATAATGCGCACATATTATTCAACCTTGCTGATTTAGAGATTTCTTTCAAATATATTATCAAAAATAGGTTATTCGGTCTAATTTCTAGCACCAAAATTTTATCTTCTCAAATATAAAATTCCTAGTAACATTCGCCTTTTCCAAGTATTCCAAATATTTCACCTTCAACATGCAGAAAATAATCTTGGTATATTAGGTATTGTGTTGTTTCCTCGTCTCTAATTATCTCACACTAAATTGCAATAAAAATCTGTTTAAGTCACTTAAGTTTTTAAATGATGACAATTTTGCCCCGCTGGATCCTAAAATGACGTCCTTTCCTCAGTAAGGTAAAAAATCCGATGTTCGGTTAATTTTGGTTAATATTTCTCATCCGAAATATTTTTTTACGAAAAAACATCGCTTTCTAACACAATTTACAAATTATATGTTACTAAATTGATTAGTATAAATTTAATAGTAGACATTGATAAATGTAAGTAAATGTAAATTGGATATTAGGGATTATTGTAAAGAATTCAGGCCATGAACATCAATTTCTTTGAACTTCTCGAATGAAAAGTGGTAAGGATATCTCCTTTCAGTCTTACAATATTCACCCATCATGACTGCATCCCAGCGTCCCTGATACCTGTTCTCCATCGCTCTTATGTCTTGATGGAATCTCTCTTCCTGCTTACCCCTCATTGATCCCAGATCCTTAGCAAACTTATCGATATGTGAGAATAAATAATGCATTTTGATGTTCCTAATGAATCCGAGGTTTATGAAAGCAGTCAGATAAATGATGAAAATTTTTTTGTAGTTTCTGGCTTTCCTTTTGCCCAAAAGGTTCTTCACGACCAGAATCAAAGCTCTCCACGCACTACTTCGACTTCTAATGAGCTGAGGGGATTGAGATCCGTCAAAGTTGCTAGCTTTCAACTTATCCATAGTTAATCCTGGAAAAGCGTGGCACATGTAAGTAAAGCAACCACCTTCCTTGGTAAGATCTTTACTTAAATGTTTTTCAAGCTAAGTTTAATGTGCATCGGGGGGAGGAGTATCCTTTGCGTGCCCTCTAGAGTGCTGTTTATTAAGTACCTTACTTTGCAAGCACCAATACATTCCGTCCATGCCATTTCTTTGTGTAATTCTGAGTTTGGTCATTATTATCCCACATACACAAAGAGCGCGGTTACTTGGTGAACAGGACTTTTTTCCCCACAGAGCTGCACAATCTTCAGGTCAACACAAAACAACTGCTCGTGCGGATCATAACGAATTTTCTCCAGCACTTATCTTACTGATTCATACTTCTTCCTTACATTCAAGTAAGCTAATGACTCTCTAATAGCTTTCCAACAGATAATTGTGTGTGCGGTCACTTTGAACCAGCATTCAAAATTTAGCTGCCTTCTTCGATACATCCCAAAGAGTGACCTCGTTGAAAATCTCAATGCCCAGAGAGTCAGAGAGGCATACAGTTCCCAACAGAAGGTATTTAAGGCTAGCGCACCTACCTGCAGGTCCCCCCACCCCATATTTACCAAGGTCATGATGACCCATGCAACTGCAACATGTTAAGGCAATTAATTCAGCTTCACCTACCGAAAAACTATGGAGCTGTGCCCGCACTATGGCCTTGAGTTTCAGACTGCCCTTTGTCGAATACTGCTCAAGCGAGCACCCAGCATTCTCACACGACTGGTCGAACTTTAAGTTGTCATTTAAACAGTTATAGAATATACGCACCAGAATAAGCCTATAGGTTCTTACCTTAACATATTATCCAGATCCATTGCCGTGAACACGCACAATCAGCTAAAAACCTTCTGCTCGCACCGTTGCCTCGTCCTCCTCTTTGCACCTTTCCAAATTATTTAAGCTGATTTCCTCCAATGTACCTAACTTCAGTCTAATCCTGCCTTCTCAGCCATTGACGCAAATCTATGCTACAGTATGTTTAAATATCCTTGGTTAACTCAGGATAAAACAACCATAGCGTATTCTTTGATGACGGAACGAGAAAGGAAGAATTTGGAAGCCCTTCCATTCTTTTGATTTGTCATACTACTTTCTTCCTAATGCTCTGATATATCAGATCCCATTGCTCTTATTTATGCTTTTGATCTCACAAAATATACCTGTACCCTTCTTTAGCTGCCCACCAACGTTGTGCTGAAAGGTAATGAAGCTCTTGACCTAGCTCCTTTGTCGACCTCCGGCCCAACATCCCCATTTGCCTTTATTTTCACTGACTTCCTTTCAAGTGTGGAGGGGATTCTCAAGGCACAATTGTTAGCTAGTTGCCTGGAATCATCAGCCTCTCACCAACATCACCGCACCAAACTCCACCTCTGGTATTGGTGTTATTCCTTCCACCACAAAGAGGCGGTTCTGGTACAACCAAGCCTTGGCTAACTTAGGTTCCGCATTCTCTCTCCCACTTTTACCACCTGTCGCATGACATTCATCCCCTCTTTGATATTTTATACTATAATTTTACTTCTTAGTCGATATTTTCTGTTGTTTCCTTCTCTACTTTTTTCATTAACTCATTAGCACCTTTAATAAACGGGTTAATATAAGCGCTTTCTCGATAATTAGCAAACGCAAGCTTCATTGTTCTGGAGTGAAGCAGGGCTCTCTAAGATGAGCAATTCGGTGGAACATCGAAAGCCAATGGAAAATAATCACGATAATCAAAGTGCAAGAAGAATGATGCCAAAGAATAAAACCCCATTTAATTAATGCAAGGAATAATGAAAGGTCTCGAATATTTTATGAAGTTGTACAACACAAAGTAGCTTTAAAATCATAATTGGTAAGAGGGTAGTTAAATCATAATAATATATATGTATATTAGTAAAATTATTGAATTATAAATATATTTCTCATTAAAAATTGGATAATGCGGAAATAGTTTCAAAGTCGTGTCAAAAACGTTTCGTAGTGATCCTCAGAGACTTAATCTGTGACTTTAGAAACATCTTCTATAGCGTTGAATGAAGATTCGCCTAAAATAGAAGCATTGATATAAAAATCAATAATCCATACAAAAATTATATTCCATTTTGAAAAAGCAGCCTTTAAATTCATATTCCTCAAGAATCATGTGTCTGTCTTCGGCAGCTTGTGAATTATGAAGAAAAAGCTAATTTTCATAATGGCTGATCTAGATATAACATTTTACCTGGAAGAAAGGGAAAAAATCTGTATTAAAAATAATAAATCGACCTCATCTCAGCTACAAAATAATGGTAATCCTACGATTCTACTTTCGACCATTACTGTACTACACTGCTGCAGTAAAGATACCTCATCCAGATATATGTATATTCGAATCTCACATATCCGAAAAAAATTGATTGGTGATATAACATCAAGAGTTTTGCATGTCCTAGTATCTTAAATCCTATTTCAAATCTCGCTCTGCCTCCAAATTAAAACATTTTTTCCTTACAGTTGATTAAATCAACAAAATCTCATCAAAAGATTAATAATAACTATCCTTGAGGTAAAAAAATTGAAAGAGACGTCCAGACATGACAAACCCAAAAACAAACACGACTGATCACATAAACTGCGATCACCTCGTTCGGCGTAGGAAACAATAGAGCGAAAATAAACAATGACGCTTCCATAAAGTTGGGAAAAGGTTTGTAGAGAAAGTGAATAAGGGATGGAAATGAGGATGCATTATGGTTTTAAAGGAAAAAGAAAATTTAGATGATGGAAAGTAAAAGTGAAAAATGGATAGAAAATTGGAATTAGAGAGGCATATATATGTTCTATTAATAACAAAAGGAAAAGAAAACTTGTCACCAACCCATTAAATAATCTTTCAAATGCATTACATAAACCATTGAAAGTTTAAGAAAGAAAATTAGATTTATAGAAACGGAGAAAATAGGGTAACTATTTTAACCACTCTATGAAAGTGAACAAGAGTTGAGGATGGTGGCTCAGTTGATGAGCGTCATGGTTCTGATAGGAAAGTGCGCTTGACGACACAGGTTTAAATCCAATTCTGCAGTATTCACTATATTTCTAAATTCCAAGGCAAGCTTTTTAAATTAATGAAGACAATATATTCTCTATGCTCGTGTTTACTTATTTTAAATTTGAACATTCTATTGAGTGTTTATTCCTTTATAACTGAGGTTTTCACTAAAAGAGAGCATATACATAATTTATCATTTATGAAAAGAATTAGAAAACTTTAACTTCCTGAAGAGCCAAGGGTTTTATTTAAGGTCAAAGCTTTAAAAAGCGTGTTTTAGTCTAAAAATGAGGAAAACATGAATAGTCTCTTTTACTAATGAATACTTCATTTGACCATAACCGTCAGGTTACTCTGGTCTATTTCCTTTTAGTTTTATTTTTGTTACCAAAATTACTCTTATGGAGATCGTTAATGTCAGTAATAGAAAAAATAAAATAATGTTTGATAAATACACCAAAAGGTGCATATAGCTTGCCATGTCGGGGCACATTTAAACACCTAATTTGATAACAATATCTAATTAATGAGCAATAAACAGACATTTTGTTAAAATGCCCAGCAATTATGCTACTTGCATAATGGCTAAAATAACGAAAGGATACATTGAATTTTAAAAGTCTTTTCTACGAAGTACCTTCCATTAACAGTGTATAGGATAATATAGATGTAGTGGTTCGATAGTTTGAAATAATATACTCTCATCGAAGTGTAGGAAGCTTTACTTAAGTTTTAAAATATTACGGCGAAATTCACAACAGTGGATGCAAGCAGTATTTATTATTACCCTTATGTGAGTATTTGCGGTGTTTTTGTTAATCTCCTGCGTTAAATGGATGCATTTTCGTTTAGATAAAAACAGCTTACCTTTCATGACACATAGTATCAAACAATATTCTTACCTTTTCCGCCACCGTTAACTGTATTCTTATAGATATATTTGGTTATCAGACTATTTCAGACCATATCGCATAAATTGATCATAATATACCGGATTTCAGAAGCAGGCTTTGTCAAAGATGTATTTAACATGGGAGGTTAACCCTGCAAACGAAGATAAAGCAGTTATGACATCGAGTAAAATATATAAGCTGTTAAAGTACCATTATCCACTTAATTTTTTACTTAACTCTAAATTTTAAAATCAAATGCAGATAATTATATAAAAATCACTATATTTTAGGTTGAGGAATAAGTTCTTGCATTTTTTGAATGTTGTGTTGATTTATGTTTTGTTGACGTGATTTGTGCACATATTAAGAGACAATAATAAATAATGAGAGGAAAATTGGCAAAGGTTAGGCTACGTCTCTTAACAGCGAAGACTATTAGGCTTTTGATTAGGCTACGTCTCTTAACAGAGAAGACTATAAGGCTTTTGCTTAGGCTACGTCTTGAAGTTGAGTAATAAGTCATTGCGGTTTATTTAAATGTTGTGTTAATTTAATTTTTGTTCTGTACCCTCAAAATGGAATGTCAAGTTAAAAGAAAGGCACATTTTTGACACTTGTGGGTATTCATTTTTAATCGAGAAGGGAACAATGAAAACGCAGCCAAAGCTGGTCGCCATATTTATGCTGTGTAAGGAGAAAATGCTTTATCAAAAAGGACAGCTCAATGGTGGTTTTCCTGTTTCAAAAACAGTCATTTCAATCTTAAAGAAGAATAACGTTCTGGTCGCCCCATTAGGGCGGATGAAGATCGTTTCAAGGACCTTCCTTATGAAAATCCTTGTCAATCGACAAGAGAATTGGCTGTACAATTGGTGTGTGATCAGAAAACTGTAGAGAATCACCTTCATTCGATGGAGAAAGTTAAAAAAACTCGGTGCATTGGTTCCGCACGCTTTGAGCGAAAGCAACAAACTTCAACGCTCCACGATTGCCGCAGCTTTGCTTGATCGTCCCAAGGCTACTCGTGGATATAAGGACAGATTTCTTCACCGCATCATCACTGGCGACGAAAAGTGGTGTGTTTATGTCAGCATGAACCATCGAAAACAATTGCTTAGCCCCAATAAAAAATCACTTCCGCAATGAAAGCAAGGACTTCATCCACGGAAAACGATGCTGTGTGTGTGGTGGAATTGTGAAGGCATCATTCTTTATGAGCTTCTTGCGAACGACCAGATTGTCAATGCAGAACTTTACGTTTGACAAATATGTCGACTCGCCGAATCTATTCGTGAAAAGCGACCTCATCGACGTTATGGAGTCCTTCTGCCAAACGACAATGCTCGTCCTCACATTTCCAATATGCCAAAAGACGCAATCCAAATGCCTAATTGGGAAATCCTGCCGCATCCTTCATATTCGCCAGACTTGTCTTCATCGGATTTCTATCTGCACCTATCGCTCTCCAACAATTTGCGCGGCGTTTGGTTAAATACTGATGTGGAATTGAGAACATGGTTAGACGAATACTTTGAGTCAAAATCCACAGATTAATATTGCAGAGGCATTGAAAAAATAGTTGAACGTTGGGAAAAAGTCGTATATAACAACGGAGAATACATTTTTGATTAAATTGCATATTGTTATGAATTAAAAATGAAGTTTTTCTAAATGTGTTAAAAGTAATGAATAAATTTGATAAAACCGCAAGAACTTATTCTTCAACCCATTATTATTTAATGCAGTCAAATTATCCATGTTATAAAGAAGTCCAAATAAACGATCATACTTAATAGTTATAATAACAAATTAGTCAACAATAAAGGGGAAGAAATTTATTGTAATTTGGTAATTGCAAATTCCAGATATCTTACTGATCTTTTTGACTCTACCAAACATCTACGTTTAAAGCTTAGTTAAAAACTAATAGGCTCGTTTGTACATTATGAGCGGAAATATTTCACTCAACATAAGATCTAATTTATTTACGCTTGCATCAACTATGACCACATGGACTGATTTAAAGGCAAGGACCTGCTTCAGAAACTACTTAGAACTTGTCGTTTTTCTATTATCTGTGGGTGTATTTGGGTCTGTTGATCGCGTCACCGCTGCTTTGTGGTTGTCCAGCACATATAGTGTTGACTCTTTTATTAAAAATACCCGTATTTTTAGGGTATATTATAAATTATTAAGACTTTATAATTGTTGAGGTAGAGAAGGGAAGAAAAAAGAGATAATGATGGAATAGGCAACGAGATTAAAAATGGTAAAAAATTATAAAAACTACAATCTAAATCCTCTACTTCGAATGATGTGTATGGGGGATGCTGTTCAAGGCCTCGTTAATTTATAATTATTCATGAAAAGTACTGAAAATTTTCTTTTTTTCTCTTTAAAATTTCAAATTTTCAAAATAATACAACCTGTTTTGCGGAAATCAAGGTCAAGCAACATAATCCCTGGATGTTATATATCACAAACGTTTCCTCCTCATCACATTTATTAATATTTAGGATTGTTTCGAGCTCAGACAGAAACAAAATCTCTTTGTTCAATTAATGCCTATAAATGCGATCTAAAAAGGTTGATGCAATTTTGTGTTCTTAAATCTCGAGACAAAATAGAATAGGGGAATATTTCGAAATTAGGATACAATTTTGGCTTCGCTCGATGCTTCCTTTAGAAGGACTTTCCATACCCGGTCAAACAGAGCAAAGGTCGAATTTAAAGAATTCGCCAATTTTGCCAATAAAACCATTAACCGAACCGAGGCAATTTTCGTAGAAAGAATCAATAAAGATTAAAGTTCAATCGTTTAGGAAAATGTTCTTTTAAATATGCTATAGGAAATAAATCTAGTGAATGACATTAAATATAATAAGAAGATTCAAATAGAAAGGGCAATTCGTTGCCTTTGGCAACATCCCTGGTGAGGACTAGAGAAACGCCTCATGATCCCTGTAAGTGATACGTTTCTCACAAAACCTGAACTAAAATTCCAAAGAAAACCTACGATTTTCTCGAATCCCAATAAGTCATAATATTGGGATAATCTTTTTGGTTATGATCGATCCTTTTTCTAAATGATGATAGAAATATTAATTATATAATTTTCTTTCTACTAGGATCATATTATTATTATCGACACATCTAAAGTTACTTTAGTGGTTAAACAAAAAATCAGGGAGGAAAATGAAGGAAAACTAAGTAGGAGACGCAAGGAAAGTTGAAAGGACAAAAGAGCAGATTTATTATAAACCGTAAATTCATGAATCGAAAATCAAGTATTAAAGAAGTGAACAAATAATAAATACCAATAACTTCGAATTTGACCTTCGTTTTTTAATCATGACCAATTTTGCGAGATAAATTTAACAATTAGGTTATTATTTAAATAATATTTATGAAAAAATATCTTTTTACACTAAAGCTTTTTTTCCTCTCTGTTGTTAGCGTTGCAAGTTTTTCAACTGCCTGGATTGAACCAACCCCATGATTGAGGGGTTTGGCTTCTCAACTTTCAGCCAATTTCGAGCTGCCCCTCAGCCACCAAAGTCCGGAAAGATTCTATTAATTATCGAGTAACATTTGGCACTTTCCTGAAGCCGATGGATCTTAATCAAAGCATTTATTCGGAAGATTACGAAACTAACAGGAAAATTAATTGATTATATTAACGTGCTTTAATTAAAGAGGGGAAAAAATACTAATCATCTAATTGAGAATTTAATAAATTAAGGTAAAGTATTTTAAAAATAAAACAATAAAAACAAATGTTATATAAAAATCACTCGTCAATTAGGACGTAGAAATTGTGGTAAATAAAGAAGACTAAATAAGATAAATGAACAAAGAAATCTATGAAAATAAGATTTCATGACCAAAATCAAATCCTAATGTCATATACTCAGGAAATCGAAGAAAAGAGGGATAAAGTAGAGGTCAAACAGAAGAAATGTAAAATCCTTAACTTGCTTTCATTTCGTTACCATAGCAACGGACAATTTCCTTTAATACAAAATCCAAAAGTAATCTTTAGATGAAGGTGAACGCAGGCAAAGTTTATCTCTAGATACACAAGTTTAGTCACTTTTCCTACATCTTAGCCTCCTCTATTTACTTATGACACTCATACAATTATACTTTTATGAACTAAAATAAGAATAAAAATTATTAAAATAATTAGAACTCATTCAAATTTTTAAGTTCCTATTTAGGTCTTTGTGATTACAAACACAAAACAGCTTGAAAATTGTTTTGCTTAAATCATTTTAGGCTTATGGATGGATAGAGTAATCCTGCTATGGGAAACCAGTTACACAAAACATTATATACGTATTAAAGAAGTTGATTAGAAAATGTAACCAAGAAATCCAAC
This sequence comes from Ceratothoa steindachneri, assembly GCA_963969495.1. NCBI lineage: Eukaryota > Metazoa > Arthropoda > Malacostraca > Isopoda > Cymothoidae > Ceratothoa > Ceratothoa steindachneri. The sequence goes on along the minus strand of OZ018337.1, from coordinate 10,734,867 downwards.
TAAACAACTGCGAACTCTAATGCAACAAAAGAAAATATTCGAATAAATAAGGAAAAATCGTTCACAAAACATACAGGAGAAAAAAGAAGCTCGCTGGTCACCCATTAATCTATCCAAGGTTCCTTGTCTCACTTTTAACTACCAAATTCTAGCCTAAGCATCCTGATCAGCAGGGGTGATCTGGTTCTTCTCAGATCAAAAGAACTGCCAGTAACAGTTGCACAACATCCAGGTCAACAGGTGTCTTACTAACAAAGCATGCGACTTTCTATGTATCAAGTGGACCTTGTTTCTCCAAACTGCGATGGGCTGTCTATGTCTACCTCAAAGATGACCTCTTTCCTTTCACCATCTTTGAGGAGGGTCTTAGGTTCAATTCAGATGGCTACTTATAGATGCTGAAGATTATGGTTAAACTCTAAACGGACTGAATTTGAATTCTTTTTTACAACGGAGAGCTGTGAACGCGCTTAATGAAAAATTCTCTTTTCATTAAAGTTAACTTTAAGAAAGAAGAAATATATGCGCCCTCTGGACTGATTGGAGATTCTTCCTGTTCCCAGTGGGCGGGGTGCTTAGCCTAAAGGAGTAATTCATCCTTAATTCCTCTTTATTTCATGCTTTGACTTCCAGTTACTTCACCGACTAAAAGCAACATAACACGACCACCGCTGCGCCCAAAGCTACTTAAAGTATGGTATAGTGGACCTGGAAAGAAGCCCCAATAGGGGGCGCGAAGAAGGGTTGTCCTTAGGAGGCGCTTCTTAGATTAGGTGTATTTAGGTAGGGTGGTCGTGAAGTGCTAAAATAAGTAGGTAAATAGGAACCATAGGCTGCTAGGTGATAGGGAACGTTTTCTCTCTCCTTTTTTACAGATTTAGAGAGGAAAGAACGAAGAAAAGAGCGCCTAGGCGCTCAGCTAGCAAAAGGATGGGGTATCATTCCCCTCTAGGGGAAGGAGGCAGCCTGAAATGCCTACGAGTACCTCTATGAACAATTGACCAGGAGATCAAACCAGACAAAGGAAAACTCTGCGAGACATTATTTGGACAGATAAAAGTAGCCCTCGTCGAAATTATGGACATCCCAAATAGCTACGTTGTAATTGCAAGTAAAGAAAAAGAGGTAGAAAAATTAGTGTCCCAGGAAGGAATAAAGACACTAAAAAGAATAGGACTAACACCCAAAATCCCACCCCAGATAACTGCAAACAGAAGTTTAATATGCAGGAAAGTAGACGTTTGGGTGGGTTCCCATCAAAAAGAGGAAATGAAAGAAGAAATAGAAAAAAAATCATGGAGGCATAAAAATAAACGAAATAATTAAATTTGGCCACCACACACATGTCTTTAAAATTGTGTGCGCAACAACAGATATGGCAGCAAAGATATTTCAACGAGGACTGCTCATGTTTAACATGATAATTCCACCAGAGAACATGAAACGCGAGAAATATATTAATATTCAAATGTGCTTCCGCTGTAGTGAGAAAAATACAGTATGTTCTAAGTGCGGGCAGAAGAACCCCGAATGAAGAGAGCGCAAGGAAACTACCAAAAAATGCCTGAACTTCCATTGGCCACCTAGGACTATGGCAATGTCATGCCCCCAAAGAAAGAAGATAATAGAACGAAAGTAAAGAGAAAAGAGAACAAAGAAGAAACTAGAAGAAATGCAACTTATGCAGAAGTGGCTAAAGCAACTGTCAAGCACATGCAGGAAGCACATGCCCATCTAACTGTGCTACAAGGGGCACTAACAGAAGTGCTCACATGCATTCTCTATGCCCATGTGATGAATGTTGGGAAACAGGGCACCTTCGCTACGACACTCAATACAATGCTATATCAAAATAGAATGAAGAAGATGTGGTTCCCTGACAATCCCCTATCATCTGAAATCCTTAAAATCAAAGTTGCCTCAGCGTCGGCACCAATAAGCAATGAGGAACACACTACTGAAGAGAACGCAATTTCAAACATGTCAGTGCAAAGTAATGAAGGAGACAAAATAGTATGCATGGAAGCACAGGAATTAAAACTTAAAGTCTACAGCGATGAATGCTCTCCCCTTCCGAGAGGTAAGAAACAGGACGACATCATTAAGGCAATTAAAGAAGGAAAATGCAAATGGGCATTGAAAGGAAAGACAGGAGAAGAAGACAAGGAATAAGTACAAAAACTCTTATTGAAGGATAAAATTCGAATATACCCTGGTGACCGCGTTACTCTCTGCCACTCTACACTTTAAAGTATGAAAAATGGTAGGTTTAAAGGCAATGAAGCAGAACCCAACAAGAGATCGACCCGCCAGAAGTCCAAAGATCTCTAGACAACCAAAATTAATAAACAATGGAACCAGTAAGGAAAAGAAAGCTCAGCATTCTGCAAATCAACACTCAAGGGTGGATCGGCAAAACATCGACATTAGGAAATAACTTCAGAAAGATCGATGCAGATCTAGAAGAAAAAACTATAAAATTGTTCGATTACACCGTCATAACCGCGAACCCTTCAGTCGAGCGTCATGACAGGGCGGCCATAGCAATAAGAAGAGGGCTGAAGTTCATAGAAGTTAATAATATGGATGAGGCATAATTGGCCGTAAATATTGAAACGAAATTAACGCCAATAACAGTAGTCATGGGATATCAAGCACCAAGAAAAAAATACCTTCCACTACACAACCTATTTAAAATCTTTGGCACAGGTTTCCCAACCATCTTTATGGGATACCTCAATGCCAGGTGCAGTGCAAATGGATACTGCTCCAGATTCAACAGGGAGCTAACATAGAAATGATGTTGGAAAGGACATTTTCAAGAGAATAGGGCCAGAATTTCCAACATATGTCACAGGCAATCCAGCTACAAACCCAGACGTCGTGCTAAGTAGCTTCAATATGCCATACAACATCCACATGCAACCAGTTACCTTTGCATGTAGCGACCATGTTGAAATACATTTGCTCATGAATCAATACCCGATAGGTGTACCGGTACTGGCAAGGAAGGACTACAAGAGAGCAAACTGGGCAGGTTACACACAAACTCTTAGTAACTTCTTTTCAAAGGATCTCACTGACGCTATCCTAGAAGATATTGATGAGGAAAAATCAAGATTAACAAGAATGATCATTGAGGCGGAAGAAAGATATATACCAAGGACAAGATACCGTACTCTTCCACATCCTCGATGGACAGAGAAAATGAGGGGGCAAAGAATAGGCAACTAAAAGGAATACTAGAACAAATAATTCTCCATGGACAAAATAGAGAGCGATACGAAGAAATCAGAAGAAGGAGAGAAGAACTGAGGCATCTTATAGAAGAACAGCAAAGCGACATATGGGATAGCCTAATAGAAAAAATAGACGAAGAAAGAAGAGCAAAAGAGAACTGGAGGCTAATAAATAGACTTAAAGACAGACCCACGAGAGAAAAAATAACAATTAAGAATGAACAAGGAGAAAAGATCCAAGAAGAGATAACCACAGATGAACTTTTTTGTAATCACTGGAAATCAGTGTTCTCCAAAACACCAGAGGAGGACAAAGACTTCAATTAAGAGATAGACGAAATGGTCCACACAGTCTTGCCAGAAAACATAAACATGATCACTCCAGCACCAAGTATAGAGCAAGAAAGAGGGGAAATTCTGTGTACAGGGGACTACATAACAACGGAAGAGATCAAAAGCGTAATACAATCATTCAAACAGAAAGCGCCAAGCCCCTCAGGAATAACCACATTTACCCATTTAAAGGCATCTAACATATTCATCAAAGTATTAAAGAATATTTTTAACGCGTGCCTAAACACCAGTTACTTCCCTGATAGCTATAAACTACCGGAAATGATATTTGTCAGGAAAACCACCAAGCCACATCAACAGTTAGCGGCCAATATCGCTATTGAACTTCATGGGCAAAGTCTTCTAGAAAATCCTTAACAGATGACTAATAGAATATTTTGAAAAAATAACCTTTATAATGATTATTAGTTTGGATTCAGAAGAAGCAGAGACACCACAATGGCACTTGGCATAATAAAAGAGAAAATAGCAAAAGCCAAAGCAGATAATTATTATATCGATCTGGTCCTAAGAGATGTAGAAAAAGCATTCGACAGAGTCTAGGTCACAGGAATCCAATATAAGATCTGAAATCTCTAGATGAATAGTAATCTGGAGAGAATTCACAGCGATTATGTCACAGAGCGAAGAGCATATGTGAAGATCAATGGTTATTAAGGAACAGAATTAGAATTAAAAGCTGGACTACCGAAGGGGGGCTGTCCCAGCCCCGCGCTGCATTCAATATACACAGCAGACCTGCTACCACCAATAATGCCTGGTTGCCTAAACATACAGTTCGTGGACGACATTACCAATTCGTCGTCAGTCCGTACAGGGACGTACGCTTTTAGGCAAGGAAAACAGCTTTAAAAATCAGCAACATCAACAACTACGAAAAAGATTGGAAGATAAGGACGATCAGGAGGATATTTACAATAATCCCAATCTCCAGGAACAAAACAGCTAAAATTGTAGTTGAAGATCAAAACTACAAATATCATAGTGAGGGTAAAGTGCTAGGACTCAAAGTAACAAAAAGAGGAAACAAACAACACATAACGGAGAGGAAGAACAAGGCGATTCCGATGCTTAACCTACTGTACAATCTAAGCGGGCTGGGCATGAAAAAAAAAGAAAAATCTATCTTGCACTAGGAAGAGAGGTACTACTATACCCGCTCAACCCTACAAACGGTGAGACAAGGACCAAAAAATTGGAACTCCAGGGAATACAAAATAAAGCTCTCTACCTACTCACCAACACAGGTAGGAGAGAGAGGAGAAGACTACAGGATCTACACCAAGAAGCAGGATTAGAAAAGCTCAATATCAACATCGGAAACAAAGCGGAGAAAATATAGAGGAAGATAGACGATCTACCTCTGATATTTGCAGAGCACACGAACACCAGATTTGGAGTCCCTTTTAACACTCTATTTCCCAGCGGCAGACAACAGCTGAGAATCGAGGAGGTTCCTATGTTTAATTGAGTAGAAATACAAAAAGAAAGAAGGAGCAAGCAGAACGATCAAGATATTTACCCAACTATATACAAACCCAACCAAAAAAATAAACAACCAAGACACCAGATTGATACCCTAATAAGACAACCAAATTTAAACAACCTAAAGAGAAAGAAACAACCGACTAAGGAGACAACACAGATCAAAAGTGAACTATAGTATTAGAAAGTTTAACAAAATTGATAGTGATGTGGAACTTAATAGTAAAACAAGTGAACAAAGTGAAACTAAAGTCAAAAAGTGATAACAACAATAGAAAGGGAAAGGAAATAAGGAAATTAAAAACAATTAACATAATACATAAACAAAGCTCAGAGCTAAGATAACTCAAAACGGCATGAATGTTACAATAAACACATGGATGAAAGATGAAAAGAATAAGTGAACAGAGATCAGGCGGTCCTCCCATTTCTGTATGAGGAACATAGGTACTAAAGTGTGAGAAAGGAGGTAAGCATGATAAATGATGAGTAAATGCATTATGGTGGTTCGGAATCCACGTTAATCAGCAGGTCTCCCTTGTCCCTCGGGCAAGGGTATTCCACCCTTTCCACCTTTGACTACCGAAGTTCCTCAATCTGCCTTTTCACCAATTTGTCCTGTTTTAACTCAAAACTTTCCGTCTCCCACTATAGACCCTCTTCTAAAGGTTGTTCTAGACTTCCCATTAAGCACTTAACTATCGGTTCACTGGAATTGAGAGTCAGAAGTGTGGGGAGTTTCTCCAAGAGTAAGTCGGCCACGGGCCTCCTCCTCTTCTGCGTCCCCCCCCCCAATCGTGGGCGGGGTACAGAAGGGAGGAGTAACCACGAGCCGTACCTTTTCTCCCCTTAAATAAAAAAAGGTAAACTCTGGCGGCAGAAGGTTGGTAATGAAGGCAATACATCCAGCAAGGGTCAAAAGTGCGGGTTAGAGAATTTCTACGACTTCAGCAGGTCCAATTTCTTGTCTCTCAGTTCCTCCGATTGTAATCCCATGGATTACAATCGGGCACGGCTGAGAAAGAGACCCAAAGCTCTGCCTGAAGCCCCAAGGCCGAGCTGATGGCCAAGATCAAGGAGATGTTTGAAGTTCTTCAGTGGGACACAGTGAGGAACGCATGCGACAACATCAGGAGCTGTCTTGAAGCCATGGTGGAAGTTGAGGGCAGCGACTTTGAGTGTACTGTTATTTTCCATTTACAATCTAGTCGATAGTATTTTAATATTTAGAATACATTTATTTTTGGATGAGGTATTGCGATTTTTTATGTGGACCGTCAAACTTATCCCGAACAACCAGTATGTTATTCTTTTAAAGAGTATGGTTAAGCAAAGTGGTCGTACTATTATTCATGGCTTATGGTATTTAAAAATAAGTAATTTTTATTGCATATATTTGTAAAGAGTTATTATTCCTTTATTTGCCTATTAAATTTGCTAAAATATGTTAGGTGTGTCTAAAATACATACTTCTCAACTTTTGTAAATTTCGGTACCCTATGTACAATAAACGATTCAGGAAATATGGCGCAACATTCTGGTATTATAGAATGATATGACTAGGCATACTAGATATATTGGTTCATTTTATGGTTGGGTTTATTATTTTTTTTCTAAAATGTGTCGGGTGATAAAAGCAAAGCGGTAGCACTAAACTTAATTCTTATTTTCAATCCCAATCTGTTCAGACGCGTTCTTATAAAGATCAAATAATCTCTTCAGCATCTGATCTGTCATCTTGTTAGTAGGGATTTCTTACATCCTTCAAGGCACTTTCTCTTTTGTAATTATGAATGATTACTACACAAAGACCTCGGCTTTAATAGCGCTGCTAAATGTGCAGTCTTTTTGCCCCCATTCCCCTCAAAATTTAAGGAAAAAAGAATATATCAATAAGGAAATTTATTTTATTGTGTTTACAAAAGGATGATTTAAACTCTAAATCATGTCTAAAATTCTTCATCGAAATGGACAAACTTTAAATTTTAGCATTACTGAGTAATCGGTTATTGAACGAAGAAGCATCCCGTTAAGTTTAGTTCTCGATACTCTCTGTTAGGTGAGATGAATCAACATTTATAATCGCCATCTTTTAGTCATTAGGTGAAAGGAATCTCTAATTTGACCCCTTTCAAATATTTACGGACTTTTGTAAGATCTAAAGATTGCATATAACTTCCTTCGTGACTCATAACTTGGAGGTAGACGTAATCTACTTTATAACGTCCATTTAAGAGCGTTCAAATTGGATAAGCACGACGCTATTTCACCTATATCCAGATTTGTCTAATTTTAGGGTAGAGATATACAAAGATAAGGGGATTTATTTAGTTTATAATTTAAATTGTAACATTTATCAATTCGAACATTATTTTTTTAAATTTTGTCTCGTTCACCTTTAGTTATCAAGTTATATACGTTCGTGCAAAGGTTCGGATATTTATAACACAGTTTTAAACTTTTTTTAACTAATATGATACCCATTCTCTTGGCAATGAGAGAACTTTACTGAAAAATCCTAGCAGATGTTTGAGTAAGGGAAATATAATTGCGGAAACGATCAAAGGATATCGAGATCTGACTCTTATCGCTGCGCACAGCTCAATTTGTAGCTACATGTGCGTTTAAACGTGTCAAAAACACGAACAAATGTATTTAATGGAACATACATACATTTGAGCTGAGTGTGGTAGGTGGCAAAATACAGCCATTATCAGGCCAAAAAAGAGTGGTGTAACCAAAATATCCCTACAAGAAACTTTAACAACCCCTACCTTTATATTTTTTAGAAAACTTGGTAGATTTCAGTAAGACCTAAAATTCTTCCGTGCAAGACAATATTGCCTTAAAACATTTCAAACCTTTATATCTCGAAATATGAATTGCTGGTACTCAATAAATCCCCGTAACTTAAACAAACGCCTGCGGTACTTTGGTTTCAAGTGAAAAATAGTCAGTTACTGAATAGAAACAAAGATTGAGTGTTTGCGTGAATTACTAAAAATTATCTTTGATCAGGCATTATTATTATTTCCGAATCTCCAGGAATAAGTATCAAGAAATAGTTAAATTCTCAGCCAGCACTACACGTGAAATTGCATGGGAAGGGGAGGCTAGGGGACCAAGTATCATTCATACATCCAGCACTTGTGTATACCTTCTAATCTAATTCACACGTGATCTCGACCTTGGAAAATCATGTGGATATTAGACACGATAGGAATTAAGAAAAATCGGAGCTCTTCCTGTATTTCAGGGCAATCTTTTCATATTTCTTTGTTTTTATGGGTTTTAGCCAGAGCCGAAAGGTAACAAACACAATTTTTGTACTTATAATTCTTTTTTTCTTCACAAATATCTTATTTCTCTCACCGGGTAAACTTAGTGAAGTCAGAGAAAGTAAAAATAGATGGAAAAATCATTTGAGAGATCCTTTAATGACCAAACGTTTTCGATTTGCAAACAAGAAATGGGTGTGACCATCTTAAATTTGGCTTGGATGTGTTAAGTGCCTTAACAAATAAAAATAACTATAGTAGATTTAGATAAAACGGGAAGCACGCCTCTCACTTTCATACTTAGGGACAACCATATTTGAATATAATTCGATAGACATAGAGATCGAAGATAATAGATAGACGGATACGAATTATACGTTTAGAAGCTCACCAAAGTTTACATTTTTGTTTTTAAAAGATCAGCTATTTTATACCAGTAATTTATTTTTCGACCTTAAATGATCCAACAGCAAAATTTGCCCGTCTAACCATACCAAAACCCGAACACTACGAAAAACTCAAATGTTCTTAATATTCAATTCTCTCAGGTTTAATAAATTTTCTAATTAGCTTTCCACCTCTCGATTGTATTGCTGAAAGAATCAGCCCTGTAAGTAAAAATAACGAAAACAATGATGAGATAAAAATTCTTAAAAATTCCTTATAATACCAAAAGAAATCCTTTTCTTTGAACCGGTCCCACCCACTTCTGAGTTATAGGTTAGGAACGAATATATGCCCGCCCATTTGTCGTAAAAGTAGCAAATAAATAGACAGTGTTGGATATTAACCTACCCATGTTAGGTTAGCATTAGTAGATTTACTTATAAAACATGTGAAGCCTCCTCCTACATAATATAGGATTGGAAAACTTCCATTAAATTACCCAATAGCTCCTTCTAACTAGTATCCTATTGGTAAACCCCTTTGAAGGTGAGCCCCCACCTTTGATATGAGATCCTTGTAAACTTTAGATCAGCAACCATTCTAAGCAAATCTTATAATTTCAATAATAAAGTTAAGCCATACAGCTCCCTTTGCTCTTCGCCACTGCGTCGTACCGGGTTTCGAAAATGGGCAAGCAAAACAAGTTGAGTTGCTGTGATCACTTAGTGTCACCGCCCTTCTTTGGCGATTGAATCCATTGTAAGAATCATCCTTCAAACTCAGATTGCACCGTGCACCAAAATAGCAGGCAGTCCTTTCTCACCAACTGCCTGATCGCCTTGACTTTGTGCCTCATCTAACGACTAAGGGGCATTGGCGCCATAGTCATAGTTACAAGAACAGAACGGAAGACAAATCAAACAGATTTTCAAAGAGACAAATTGAATTAAATGGCGGTTTCACGCACTCCTCTTTGTTGCATGAGTGATCGTGCCTACTCTGTAATTGGCTCTAACCTCTCAAATGTTCTGCCTCCTAGTACAAGCACCTCTTTTTCAGCCTGGTAATTTCAGAGGGCCTATAATGACCCAAGTCTTCTGTCAGACCCATCAATTTCAATTGACGGGCGTCCTGTAATTCTTCATTTTCTTGAAAGGCGCCAAATAAAACCTCTGTTATTATTGTTTTTAATTTAAAAGAGTAGGAAAAGGACATCGTGGGACAATAAATAGCTCTCGATCTCTTTAAACTGGATGGACCCTGTCATAAAAATCTTATTTAAAAAAAAATTGTCCATTTTAAATCTTAGCCCTTTGATTTATTAAATTTGTTATAATCCTTTCGTTTATTGAACAATGTATTTATAATTGCATATGTATATATTCATAGTTATGTGACTTATATTTCTACATTTCACACACACTCTCTCACACGTGGATACTTTGGAATAGATGCAAGTACCCTTCGGAACCTGCATTTAATCCCACTTTTCTGATATTTTTGTTCTATTTTCACGCCTACTCTGTTTTGTGTCGTTTCGTTATATGTGGGCGAAGAGTCACTTACTTTTCTCCTAAATATATCATTTTTGTAAAGTAAGTCCTTGAGAATGAACTGAACATTCTCAAGGAATTACTTGGAATCCGCTTTGGATCTGTCTCTCTTTCGCTCTCTCTCTCTCTCTCTCTCTCTCTCTCTCTCTCTCTCTCTCTCTCTCTCTCTCTCTCTCTCCTTCTCTCTTTCTCTTTCTCGAGCAAACATTAGCTAAAAAAATACTCCCTAGAAACTCCATTGGTTACGGCCACCTTCTCTACTCATATTAACAAGTACTTATTCTAACATGGACAATACCCTGTTTTATAAGCATTATTCACATCATCCACTCAGGCGATCGAATCACTTCGTCCTCGAAATTGAGATATATCCACTTAGTTGGATAGGATTCACAAAAGCGCCAGCCATTTATCATCAAATATCCAGTTCAAAATAAAGTTATTTTTCATTAAGTTGTTTTCTAAATCCTATTACGAACCTATTTAGAAGACACTCAAGAACGAATCTAATTATGTAGCAAAGAAGGAATATTTGTTTAAACTTGGAACTAGTGGTGACCCCCACCACAATCCATTAACTACTTCTTTCACTACAAGTATCAACCTCTTCTGTGGCTATATTATATATATATATATATATATATATATATATATATATATATATATATATATATATATATATATACACATATATACATATCTACACCAGCGTTTTACCACTGAGCTAAATGAAAGGATAGCCAAATCGCTACATTCTTTTCCAAACTAAACTTCTTAGAAGCCAAAGCGACTAAGCGAGTGTTTATATTGTTGTAAAAGATTACATGAAAGAGAAGGTGTAGTAATGAGATCAATTTTCCACCTTCGTCAAAAATTAAAATAAATGTCGACACGGAGCGAGGAGGATTTATTCGCTCCGTCATTTGATCCTCTTGAGAAGCAAGAGAAAAGGATTGCGTCTCACCCTCTCCCATCGCGCTGCGCCACCACTGGTGGAGCAGGGAATAATGCCCCGGGTACAAGTGAAACCTGGAGTATCCCCATGTCCGCCCTGCCACCTCGGTTACCACCACTTCTCACTTTTTACACCTTAAGCCTTCTCTCCACTATTCCTTTACACACACAGAAAAAAAATCGCAGCTACTACTTAAATTTGTAGTTTTTTATTATGTACATTTACTAAACAACGACAAGGTGTATTCGAATCTGTCATGGTATGACCAGGTGTACGCCGTTATACGCACATTAGCCTACTGGCCAACCGAAAGTATCTACCTGGCGATGGCTCTAAGAGTGCTTTAGAATACACAGTTGCTAGGCCAAGGAATATTCAAACACGGCTACAAAAATATACTTTAATAGGCCTAAAGAATTCATACACGTACAGTTCAAGTTAAATGTCAATGAAATTAAATATTGAAGGTTCACGGCTAAAATGATTGACACTATCAATCAAGTTTAAAACGAGGGATAATTAATTAAGATATTATCTTACAATTATGCAAGTTCTAGAGCAAAGAGGATCCTTGAGGTGCGAAGCAGTAAAGGTGGGAGGAGCGTGACGAAGCGGGGGATTGAACTCTTTTACCTTGATGTGCGGCGAGTAGGACTAGGGAGGTAAGTACGACCTTAAACTTTTGGGCGTCTCACAAGACGCTCAATCCAACTTCCGGAAATTGATGTGGGGCATCCTATCCTTAATAGGCAAACAGAGGATGATTCTAGGATGGCTTTTCCGATCCTTACTCACCGAAGACGTGGTAAGAAGGGTGGTAACGAGCCTAAAACTATCTCCGCGAACAGCAGTGTGCGATGACTAGCTCTTCATTGGCTAAAAAATCAGGGGTTTTCTCTTTTCTATTGAAAGCATATTGTTTTAAAGGGAGAATACAGCAAGAGCCAGGGAGATCAAGAGAATGGAAAGCAAAGTTAAAAAATTATGGTAATTTTTTCAAGGCCTGATTCCCCAAACCTATTTTAGAAGCGCAGAGTGAAATTGAATGTAAACATATTGTCACTTATGATAAAAATTTGTTTAATACTTTAAAATTATATCTAAATACAACACAAAAATGACTAAAAATCAATCTTTGACAATATTTGGATATTGCTGTCCAAAGCAACAGGTTTAGAGTTTAAGGACAATTTTATGATGGAGGGCAACACAAGATCAAGTTTGAATCTTGCTTTAAAGTTTAAAAGAATCTCTCTCTCTCTTCGCTTAATATTTGTCTAATAATTTCTCCATTGTTAATTGTTTTAAAAAGGTAAATAAATACTCGGTAGGTTCGATGAGCAGCTACCATCTTCTATGTATCATTCAGGCCCCTGATCTTTTACTTGTACGAAAATTACAGGCTTAAACTTGATTAAGATACCAGTTATCTTTTACATAATGCATACACATGCATATATATAGAAAAAAAAATATATATATATATATACATATATACAACAACAGTGAGACCGACAGAGATACAGAGAGAGAGAACTTACCGATTGTTGGCTCCTAGAGAACATTCCAGGGCCGTTATCTTGTTAACTAACACCTGTCCTCTATAAATTTGATCATTTGGGACGCTATATTGATGTATCTAGCTTTAGTCTCCATTCACTTTTCTCTGCTTAAGATCGTCTTAAGCAGCGTAAATGTGATCATACCTGTATTTGTTAAGGAAAAATTTGCTTTCTCCTCTTCAATGTTCTGGTTTAAGGAACCTTAGAACAAAATTTGTTGACAGATATTTTATTTCTTACAATGGGGGGGAAAAATGCCGAGAGAAGTCTACATCAAGTGCAGACATCAGTTGAAATTCTATGATCTTTCTCGATTATAAATTGAATGGCTTGAATATTTACGTTATTAAGTGATTTTTTCATCTAAAAAATTATTGTTATTACTAAAACAAGTTCAATTCTGTTTTATTAATGTAAAGTAAAAATAAAAGTAGCATTTTTCCAGACATTATATTCATAAACTTGTCACCAAAGTTCAATTATTTCCTCTGACTTCATCTCATGTTCTTTTAAAATGATACCCTCGCCTGGCCCCTTAAACATCAACCTATTGTCATTCAAAGGGTTCTGCGAATTATCCCAATCAAAAGGAAGGGTAGAGGTCATAGGCTAATCCAATCATGGGTATTTCATGAACTAGATTGCTTATTATCTTTATTATACTGATCCTAGCTTATGTGCGTGTCTTTCTGTCTGTGTGTGTGTAAGTCTCTGCATTGTAAAGGAAATTTGTTAAATTATTTTTTTTACTTGCGCACCCATTATGATGGTGGGAATGAAAAAAAAACTTTTTCTCTCGCACACTTTTTTATTTTTGTGAACGAACCGAACAAGCGCTGCAGGTCTAACAAAAAACGTACGGAAATCGGATTTTTGTTATATATGTAATAATTTGAAGTTTGATCCTATATAGAGAGAGGATGAAAAATATTCGCCTCCTGTAGAACTCATCTTCCCTATAATACTTCTTGTGAAAATTTAAATATTTTAACTTTCTGTCTATTTAGAAACGTTTGGAACAAATCAATTTTCATGTGAACCGTTTATTCTCAACTTCGCCCCTGTGTTTCTTTCTTTCTTTCTTTTAGTTAACTTTATGGCACACCACTTTTTCCATCGAAAACAGACGACCCTATAATTGCAACATCCAGTACGCGCTTCCACTTATAGAAGCGTCAATATTTAGCTGGGGCCCCATTTATTGCCACCGACTTGGCTTGGCATAAGAACGAGTGAAGCGTCTTAGACATTAGGCTAATGTGTTATTGGGAAACGCCAGAGCTATTGAGAGAAAAGATAAAATACGAGCTCCACAAATTGCTAGAAAATATCGGAGAAATTATTATTGCTTCAGGAATTTAGGAGATAAAATAATTTATGATTCAAAATTTTTATCAGTTTACTCCATATGTTCAATATTTTGAAGCTAATGAGAGATATTGGTATGTAGTAGTCCATTTTGTTTTCAAATTTTTCGCCATATTGCTGGCTATTATTCTTATTCATGTTTAATGTCTCTTTATCTCTGAGGCCGATTTTTCAACAACTTACTCCCGTTCCATAGTTTTTTCTAGATCGATTTTGACAAGCAAAATAAAGCTTTGCCTAAACGGGATCGTATCTTGTTTCTTTACCCTTAGACTGAATTCGCGTTCAGTCCCTTCTTTTGATTTACTCATGAAACGAACCGACTTCAAATTTGCCCCATTCAAAGATTTATGACGCTTATTTTTAGAAGATCAGCATCTTTCTCCTTGTCAGGGTTCCCTTTGTTCTTTAACCTTATGGATCTCCTTGACAAATGTATCATTCAAATTTATGCATAAATAAAGGAAAACAAAGATTAATTAAGTTGTTGAAATATCAAAAAGTTTGACAACCAGACAAAACCACTCTCTCTGGAGCTTGGTTTTACTAAATCCGTAACTCTATTACGGTTTATTTTGTACTATGCATCTACCCTCCTCTCCACATTTATATCTTTACTAACGTCAGTTCTATATTAAATTATAAGACCTTCTTCATCATTTAAGGTTAACGCATAGAACAATATCTATACATATATGGTTATCTTTCAATATTTATTATTTATTCCAAACCAATAATGCCATAGAATAACTATAAGCGATGTTTCAGGAATGAATTTTAATTTATTTTAATTGACATTAATTTTGTTTCTTCTACTCCTGTTTCTTGTTTTTTGTCCTAATTCTACGAAAATAAAGGATTTCTAATAATCCTTTTGTAATCAAGGTAGTTTCAATACCAGTTTCTAGTGTCTATGTGAACTATATTATATATAATTCAAAGCTTACCAAAATCACCATTGCCACCCTGTGTTGTGTTGGAAGAGAAGGGGAGATAGAGAAATTGTTACGTGTGGGGTGATGTATGTAGATAGAGTTTCTTGCCCTCACGCATCAGGATCACTGCGTCGCTCTATAGGCAATTAACTTCCATCAAAAACGGAAACTTTTAAATCCCTTCTCCCTGAGATTGAACTCGTCACCTAGGAGTTGGAAATACAATGCCTTATCTGGGAGGCTCCCCAGAGCTCCTTTATTCTATGGTCTTGGTCAATTGGAAGTGTTGTTGTGAGTGACGACCAATTGGGAGCGGAATTCGTTTACTTATTCTGAAATAGGAGTTTTGACCCTTCCTAGGGCAGGAGTAATGAATGAGTGGAGGAATTATTAGTTTGTGTAAGAGGTGCAGAGTTAATTGTTAGCGAGAATGGAGGAAAGCAAGAGGGTGTGAATATGACGTTTATTGGATAATGATATTAAATGTTTGATAGTGTGAGGGTTTAATTTTGATAGTTTATGGTAAATTTGAAGTTTGCTAAAGTTTAGTCGTGAATTAGAAGTGTATATGGGATCTATGAGATGATAGAAGTGTTAATTGGAAGAGTGAGAGGGAAAAAAATGAATATATCTGCATTAGGGTATGTGTGTATATGTTTCTAGACGAAATGAATATATAAATAGGGATTGGCAAAAGTGCTATGAGATCTTTTAGGAATAATGTGTATGCAATCACATTCAGCAATATTATGTCAACAATATATTTTACATGCAGCCGTGATTTTGTAAAATGCAATAGTAGAATTATCCTAAATTCTTTTTAGGTATGCCAAGAATATCAACCGTCCCAAAAGAAAAAAATGCATGCATCTATAATTTGCTTATCATCAGATGAGCAACTTACTATAAAATTTAAGAGTCAATAAGGTTAAAACCAGTTAGGTTTCTTCTAAAGAAAACAATCATTGTTTGCATAGCAACTAATTTCAGTTTTATCTGGTGCAAGTTATTTAATTTGCATGCTGTTGTCGTTCATAGAACATGGCTAAGAATTCTGTCACGCCTCTTTCTTTCCACCAGATGGTCGCAAAGCTACACCAAGCAAGTCTTTCAATCTTAGACATCAGAGACTTACAAGCAGTCTATAATAATAGTCCATAGTATTCTGTCAAACTATGTTAAAACAAGTTTATTTATGGCTGGTTATTCAAGTGCTTGACCATGGAAGACCGAGCTATTATTCAAATTTGGAAAAAGAACCGTTTCAATACGGCTGCAGCAGTTTCTAGAGAGTTCTTTGAGAATTTTGTCATCGATGGCTCCAGGCCTACCTTAGTCCTGTCTACTGGGAGAAGACAATCTTTACAGTCGCACAACCACGCTCAATTCATTGAACAGTTAATTATAACAAGAAAGTTCGTGTTTCATTCACTACTGAGCATGATCAATGAAGCCAAGTCCACTTTAGCAAAGAATCTAAGCTTAATTTCTTCGGATCGTATTGCAGGAAGTTAGTATGTTACGGCAAAAGTTTGTTAAATATAGCAAAACGAACTTTAAGATTTGCTTAGGAATATCATGGTCTGAAACGTGATTTTGGAAAAGTCACTCGACCTCATGTTCTCTTACAATAAGCACAGTGAATTCTGAAGTGTCCAAGGAATTGCTCGCAATATCATATTATGTACAATCTTCAAGACATTCAAGTCTCAAAAAGCTTTACTGCTATGAACATGCTTGTAGCCTACCTAGGAGCAGAATCCCATTGTTAATGTTTGGAAAAACCTCAGACATGGTCTAAATTGAGAAAACCGAAAATAGTTTAGAAAATCAAAACAAATTTCAAGAAAAATAGAGCAATATTACTGTTCAAGAGGGTGAAAGGTTGTTCGTTCCTGTGCAGGGAAATATCACAACATCATAGGAAATAAATGTCTCCACACTGATTAATAATTAGTTATAACTTGTACCAATGGTTTTCGCTAAGAAATTAAGCATTATATCCCAATACAAAGTTGTTCTTGGTGTCGTCTCGATCATTTGCATCATAGTGGTTGGCTAAAAATGGGCTTCTTTAGGTGAAGGTGCCTAAGAGGCTTTCAGCCATTCGACAGCCTGTTTGTTTCTTGCTCTTAAATTCGATAGATACACTGCATGGAATCTCGGGTGCGAACAATCTCAGATACTGTGAATCTCTTCGTTGTTTCGCGGCTCATTCTAACCTCAAATTTTCACCCTTCCTCTTCTTTGTAAATATTTTATATCATTCTATCACTTTATTTTTACAATGAACAAACCCTCGCTGAAATAATCTCTCACTTTTACATATCTAATAACCATTCACTAAATCTATAGTTCATTTACATCAAAGTATCTTCATACTTTACTTTTTCCATCCCTTCCCGCATCTTTATTTTACTGCGCATTTCTAGCCGCCTTACTAAATCAAATCCTTCTGCTAATTCACCTTCTTCTACTTCGAAAATTTGTATTTGTAAATTGTTTGTTTAAGGGATAATTTATTAAAATTATTCAATTCGTTCAGTTTTTCCTTTCTTTGGATGCTGAGCTTCTCTCCTGTTCTCTCCTGTTTATTTACCTCTGATGTTACCGAGTTTGTGATTATTCATGGCTGCTACACATTAATCACCCTCTCAGCTATGTTGCTTTGTATGCAGGATAAACTTTGTGAAAAGGTTTTGTTTGAAATCATAGCATAATTGGAATATCTATCGAACACGGAGCTCTATTGTGATATATTTATGAATTGATGATTTGGGCCTCATGTTATGTTCACAGCGAAATAGAAAGTTGGAATTACAGACAGATACAAAGGCTATGGCAAAGGCATTGATATGGCGGAAAAGTGAAGTTAAATTCAAAAGGTACGAAGAACAAGGTTGTAGGAAGAAAATAATAGTAACTGTGAAAGAAAGTTAGAAAGAGGTAAACAAGAAAAAGATAAAAAGCAAACAAGAAGAATAGATGCTTACCTCAGTCCCACTGTCAATTTACCCTTTCCTATCCAACTTTAACTTCACATTTCCTCAAATTTCAACTACCTATGACTATAATGTAAATCCTTTCCTTTCCCTTCAACTTGCCTCCCTCCCTTTGAAGATTAATTTAACAGCCATTTCGCCAGAAAAACTTGGATGCAGATCACTTTTACGAGAAATATTTAGTAAATTGACAAGAATCTTGCTTTAATAAATAGGCAGCAGTTATCTACGGTATAAAGATGGATGTGAAGTCTCTTATAAACGGATGACTGCAAGAATCCAAAGAAATAGTACTTCAAAAACAACATCGGGGCAAAAGGACGATATTTATTATGAAGAAAACCCAATAAATGCCTTATTAAGAAGGAAAGGAATCTTGTAATGTTTTACTTCCACCTTAAAATAATAGATTTATAAAAACATTGGTATAAGAGTGTAAAGAACGAAAAACCAAGATACAAAAGTGAAAAAAGGAAAACAGAAACGGAGTGTAATAGCGAATATTGTTGAAAAATGAGTCTTTGAAGGAAGATGAAGTTAAAAATATCTGATAAAATGAGTAAAGTAATAAGACTTACGAATACAGACATCTTAATTTAGGCCTTATTAAACAGAGAGAATAGAGAAGAACGATGAGAAGCAAGGGATTCAAAAATAAGAGGATGAGAGCGATTCAATAGAGGGCAGATTCTATAACAAAATATGGGACCACATCCTCTCAAATTACAATGAAAACTTATGTATAGGTAGATTCCTGGCTGAAACCACCGAATCTGAAATTCCTTTTTCAGTATCTTAATTAGAAGCAGAGTTATTGACATCCAAATTTTGGATTTGGGGGGTTGATTCTATATTATATAGACTCGTATCCTTAGCCTGTAAATTTTAACTCCTTAAAATTGATTTAGTCATTATTTAATATATAGAAAAATGTAAAAAATTCTATGGTTATCTAAAATTTTAAGTGAGGCAAATCCAAAAATTCTATGGATATGAAACAAAATTATTCACTTAATCTAAATTCGCTTAATCGGATCTGTTTAGTTGCTACTTCTGGTTTTTATCTATATTTTAATGATTGAATATTATTAAGGGTAGCTTTAAAGATCTCGTTCTGGCCTCTTACATTCACTTTTACTCCTCTCACCATATTAAAGTCAAAAGATCAATTTTATTTTAATGTTTTTCCTCTGCACTTCGTGTGGTTACTCCTGAATTCTTTGAATCTGAAGTTTCCAAACTTTGACATCGATCAGAATCTTTGTTATCCTTTTCATTTCTTGATAAATGCCTTCAGTTAGCTAAAAAGTCTTTTTATCGTTTTAAACCTCTGGCGCCTTTAAATAACAAGAATACTCTTGTACTTCGTTTTAATCCATCCTTTGCTTCTCTCCATCATATTTTAAAATTTCTAGGCACCTGTGTAGTTTTTAACTATAATAATACTATCTCTAAACTATTAGACAAGAGCAGCCCTTCCCCTATTGGTAATGTATATTAGGTAAAATCTATCAATTGCTCTAAAGATTACTTTGGACAATCAGGTAAATGTTTAAAAAAAAATTTGTCAGCATAAATATAATGTTCATCGCAGTGAAGAAAGCAGCTCTTTTTATGTTCATATGTCATATATTAATCACAATATTGATTGTAATCCTGCTAAAATCATCTATTATAGTAATGTTACAATTTCACGAAATATCAGTGAATCGACCTTTATTAGAAAATTATCAAATTTTAATTTAAGTCCTGGCTCATATAAACTCTATGGTTATTTTTTAAATTCTATTCACAATGCACTGTCGAAACTTTTATTTTGAGACTAAATATTTATATTAATTTTACTAAACTTTAAAAAAAAAATTGTGCATAGATGTAGCGTTATGTTTACGTTTGTGTACTTATTTTTGTTTGAGTGAAGTCTTTAGAACATTTGTACTTATTCTACCTTAATTTTTCAATCCTGACCTCTGATGTTGATCTCTCGCTAAGATTTCTCCATCCCTAATTGCCTAGAGGGTATTTTAATCCTTTTGTCAACCTTTAGTCTTTTGAATTTACCTGATATAATGATCTTAGGTTGTATTTATCTTCCTTTTTTGTCACTTTTCGCTTCTCCTTATGTTTCCATTTCATATTAATTCATTTTGTTGATTGGTTTTTTGCTTTTATGTGTGCGTTCCCTCTCCTGTGTATCATCCTTATATATATATTACAATTTTCAATACCTTTGTTATTCCTTGATAAATAACTCGAAATAAAGTTCGAAAGTACTTGGAATCCTCGTATTAATTTTCCCTGTTGGCTTTGTTGCATTTATTGCTTACTCACGCGATACTTTGTGAGTTTTCCGCACACACACACACACACACATATATATATATATATATATATATATATATATATATATATATATATATATATATATATATATATATATATATATATATATATATATATATATATATATATATATATATATATAGTTGCATTTATTGCTTACTCACGCGATACTTTGTGAGTTTTCCGCACACACACACACACATATATATATATTTATGACAAATGAATTGATCTACGCAAACTTCAGGCAAAGTATAAACAATACATAGGATGACCAGGATAGAGCCATAGATGCCTTTTTTTAGGAGAGGAGAGCCGGATTCGAGACCCGGCCAAGAATTTTGTTTACCAATCCGAAAAACTTAAAAAGAGTTGTTAAAACTGTTAAACTCAGCCTATCATCAGTTATTATTATCTATTGTTCTTATTAATGACTCCAGACTGGGATTATTATTTAAGTTCAAAGATCAACCACCCACCAGTAGGCAATCTAAAATTATATACACTTTTCGTTGTATATGCAGTAGCATTGTATCATATGTGGGTGCAACAAGGCGCACGTTTTACTTACGCTTCAAGGAACATATGGGTAGATCTTAAAGAACTGGTCTACACTTTGCAAAACCTGATCCATCCCCAATTCAAAACCATCTGTCACAATGTGGTTCTAGAGCTACACGCGAGAACTTCGCGATACTAATGCGGTAATAAACATCTCGTTCCTTTACCTGCTAGAGTCAATCTAAATTACAAAACTTCAACCCAGTCTAAATAATAACTCATTTTCTGTTCCATTAAATATATTGACTCATTTAAAAACCTGCTAATTTATTCAAATTCACACTGTTTTTTAGGGGGGGTGCAAAAATAAAATCCACTGTCAATTATTTTCCTTCCTATTCTTTAGAAATTCCCTCGTTAGTTTATTTTTGTTGTTTATTTTCTCCGTATTTCCAATGCAATCAATTCGTCTCAAATTTACTATTCATGTTTCACAATTTTATTGCATGTGTTAACTTTTTATGTATATATTTAAGTCTGTATTTTGTATTATTTCTTTAGCACTGATGATGGATTAGTTATAATACTGAAACGTTTTAGATAAATCTTACGAGGCATCTACATCTCTGTTCTGGTCATTCTTTTTATATATATATATATATATATATATATATATATATATATATATATATATATATATATATATATATATATTTATATTGTAAAATACGTAATATTTTTAAAACTAACAAAAGCAGATGTTATATTTTGGAATTGTGAATATCATCGATATATTTAGGGCTATTTCGCAATGATTTTTTAGAATCCTGCTCATTTTTCCTAATTTTCCTCTTCTTGCCAAAAGTATAAAAGGATCTTCTCTGAATAATTATGGTAAAAAATAATTTGGACCAATTTTATGGGAATGAAAATTCGCAAGTTCAGGGGCGGATTTGGTACACTAAATGCGTTGCAATTTATCCTTTCTCATCAAAATGTACAATCAGTAGGCCTTTCTTATATACCCTATCAATTTAATTCGTTTGAAAATAGTCTCAGCCTTTTAAATGTATTAAGTACTTGTATTATCACAGCTTTCATTTTAAATAGCTGATTCGGCATTAATTTGGGGAACTTTTAAATGAGAGAAAGAGTGCAAGATACCAAAAAAGAACCTAGTGTGCTACGGTTCACTAAATGCCCTTTAAATTTTATATCAGCCGCGTTCTTTGTAAACTCTGTTCATGCCACTCCACATATAAATAAATTTGCTTTTGTGTGCAGTAAAATAGATTATAATGTGCATAAGTATCATAGAAATGCGAAAATTTGTGTGTTAAATTGATTAAAATCAACTGCATAAAATAGCTGTATTTATATACAATTCAATTCTCATTCATAAATGTCCATTTTCATGTTCAGAACTGATAAAAAAACTCGACACAAATGTTTTAATAGTTTATCGGAGTTTAAATCTTTGATCTGTAAGTAGCTTATTTTTTGTTTCTTCAGTTCCTCATACAAGCAGTGGTAGTTCATGTGTCTGGTTCAAGCGTCAAAGTTCAAGTAAGAGATCTGCTTTCTTTAGAATGGCTTGCTCAGAACGGGAAGCCAGCATCCAAAATTCACTGATTCCGAGGTAGCCAAAGAATTAAAGATGACAAGCACTTCCTTCTCTTCTCCGCTGTTAACTTAATTTTTAATAGATTTAAACATGTTGATTATAAGTACGTTAATACAGAGTTAAAGATTTTATAAAATTTGAAAATTCAGCTCTTTAAATTTTATATTAAGATCAATTATTCTGCCTCATTAAATTCTTGAAACACTGTCATAGTTAAAAGCTTTGAAATTACTAAAAGAATATTAATAGAACCAATCAAACATTACATTTTTAATATATTTCTATAATATTTGTGACAAGATGCGCCACTAAGATTAGAAATACACTTATCATCCCTAAATTGGTTCTCAACTGCTAGAAAAAGGTTCTGATGAAGCACGTTTTAGGAGTATTTTGAGTTCAGGGCTGTATTCTTGGGTAGAATTGCTAGTACTCCAGTTAACTTGGACGAGAAGCAGCACCGAACATATGTAGAGTGTCGGGATGCATCACCGTAGGCAGAATACAGAGGTCTAAATAAGTGCTCACTTTTTCTGTTGCTAACGAGGCATCTTCCCGTAAGGCGAGGCTCAGGCAGAGGAATTAGAACAAAAAGCCACACGGAGGGCCAGGAGGACATATACGTTAAAGTCCCCATTCGTAGAAAGCGAGAGAATTGAGCCACATGAGGAGAGGCGTAAGAACGTTAGCCGTCTGACTAACAGTGAAATGGCCTACCATTTTGATCTGCCTGCCGCATAGGTAGTCAGGAGCGAAATACTGTGCCAAGGTGACCACTAAAGGGCATTACGCAGCTCTCAAATGATCCGATTACCTACGAAGCCCAGAAACCACGGTTAAAGTGCCCCAAAAAGCGGTGCGAGATCAAGAACAACACTAAGGTTTGTGACGGTCGTCGGTGCCTCTAATTAAGAACCGGACCTGGGCTCCGCGGTCCTACTCCTCCCCTCATCCCTCACAGTTCCCTTAGCGGCCTCATCCCTTGCCCTTTAGATAGAGCGGTCTCGGGGCTATAAATAAGCCCCATAAGGATAGAAAAGAGATTATTCGGCGAGAGACGATAGAGAACCAGATCGAGGATATTTGTCCTTCACCCAGTTTCGAAACAACTTAGAAAACGTCACGTTTTCGTATTGGTGCTATACCGAAGTATCCTTCACAGGATTAGTAAGTAGCCTGGCTTTATCACCATTCGTAGTGCTAAAACAGGAATTTTGCAAGTAAGAGAAAGGATTATTATTAGTCTACGAGAGAAGATCGAGGACTAGATAAGGGTGGTCAGTGCCTCACCCAGTTTAGAGAGATTGATTTCTACAACCTAGAAGTTCGTTGCCTTTTCTATTCGGTGCAATACCGAGCTATCCTTTATAGACTTAGAAGAAGTCTGACTGGATCACTCTTTATAGTGCCAAACAGAAATTGTGGGAGCAAGAGACAAGAAAACCTGCTCACCCTCTAGTGACTTTCACATCGCAATCTCAATAAGAGTGAGAGGAGAAAAACTATTTCCGAACGAAGTTGTATTTTTCAGGTACATTTAAAATCACCTCATATACCCCAAAATCCAGTTGGGTAACCCCTCGAAGAAGATTAAGATACAAAACGGCCTCAAGAGCTACCCAGAAAAGCACTCTTTGAGCCAGAGAGTACAACTCCTCCCTCCGCTTTTTAACGTAGAACCAAAGAGGAGACATTGCGTCCCCTACCCCCCTCCTATCTCGTGGTAAAACTACAATTGGCCGCTGCAACCCAACGAAGCGGGATAAAGCCAATATAACGACATTCGTCAACGCTGGTCTTTTCTAGTTTATATAAGTCAGAATAACTATTTATATTTGTACCGATTTAGTAGGAGTTTAATAATGTACTCAAATTAACTGAAGTGGAGATAATTTTGAGACAACCCCGTCATATTTACAGTTAGAAGAGTTAGAGTTAGGCCGCTGCGACGAAATGTCGGCTACTGCATTCGACACTTTATTGATTGGGGTCAATTTCTTTCTCCTTTCGATTTGCTAATTTTTTCGGTTTCAACATTTTAGATTTGCAAGCTCAAGTTTGCCGTAACAGAAGATAGTGGTGACGTTCAGTATCTATTTAAAAAGAACTGTGTTTTGATTGTTCTTTCTGTGAGTTTTTATTGCACTGCCCTGCAATTGGACTCTCAGACGTTTGTACATGGTGGTTGTGTTCCTGCCGTCGTATTAAAAATTGCAGTTCTCACAGCAGGCAATGTTCCAGGTGTTCTGGTAAAGGAAATAGACTTCTTTGAAGGGAGAGGGGGAAGAAAGAGAGAAATTCATCAAAACCGAATTGGAGATGCTTCGGTTCTTGTAGAAAGTGTATAAGTATGACTTGCTGGTTGACAGAAGTGACGTTGGATTAAATCATTTTCGTGAAGGGCTTTTATCGTGTTGTTCTCTCATCTAATTCTTTTTCTGTCACCTATTAGAGTAGTACATTTGGTTGAATTTGATAATAGCTATTCTTAACTGGAATCTTGGTTACTCTCGAGAACTCTGCAGTGAATGTCTTTCATTGACTAAAATGGGTGAACCCTCTATTGATTAGACAATTTATTTAAACTAGCTTATATTAATCCAGGCATGCTGAATTACAGCAATTTTAACGACAATTTACTTCTCATTACATGTATATTGAAATCTGATAGTGAGAATGGCGACTTATGCCCAAGTAGGTAGTCACAAGCTTGGGAATGACCTGCGTTGTAAAACATTTTTGTTTTCTTTTATTTTTTAATACATTTGTTTGAAATTCATGTTATAATGACATAATAGGTGTCATTTTTCTGAGAGAGTAAATAATAAAACTTACTTTCACATGACAGCAATTTTAACGGTAATATACTCCTCATTATTATGTGTATATCGAAATCTGCTATAAAATGTCATACATTTAAAAGTTATCATTTGTATTTTTGTAACCTTGTATCGATATTTTTACTTCCGATAGGTGTCGTATAACTTTTCTCTACCATTTCTTCCACATAAAGTCTGATTGGGTGAATAAGCATCTAGTGCAGTTATATTATATGACTCTTACTTGACACAATTGGTTCCTGCGAACCAAGAGTTGAGAGGTTTTCCATGTATGTAAGTGAAAGATGGTTGAAATGTTCTGAATTTTGTCATAGAAGGTGTGGAAATATATTTACCAATTCTCCGATTTTAGAAGTGTTATGGGTGTGGCCATATTTATATTTATTTATTTCCTGACTGAAGTTGCCACTTGAAACATTTCTTCCAGTAATCTGACTCCATATTCTAGTTGACGAAGAGTATCCTTCTTCTTTTAAGTTGGCGGAGGTTTCTTCTTCTTCAAGTTGGCTGGGTTAGTTCTTGATCTTTGATTTTCTTTTCTTGATGTATCTTCATATTAACTTGCATTTATCTTGATTTGATGATTCCTTCTTCTTAATTCTTGATGACGTGATGATTTCTTTTTGATTCTTGATGACGTGATGATTTATTCTTGATTCTTGATGACGTGATGATATATTCTTGATTAGTTAGCCCTTGAAATAGTTTCCCTTGATTTCCGTTTTCTTCGTGAATTTTCTTGGTAAAAATTAGGGACTTGGGGAGTTTCGATCGCAGGTCTTTGAATCCAAATGCCAGGTCTCTAGCCATCACGCTACGGCGAGTCCATCTTGATTTTCTAATTTAATGGGCTACTTATATTATTGACTTGGAAGGAAATTTTCTCTGATACATCTTTGCACCTCTACAGTGTATTTATATCCTCTTTGTAGAATAATTAGGCATTTTCATCAAATTGCTACTAACTTAGTAATTTTAAAAAAATATTGATGCTTAAAAGTCTTTCCCGAATACTTATTACCAGCTCTGTTAATTTGAGTGTGCCGTCTGCTGAAGTTATAAAAGCAATGCCCTATTTATTGGATGAATCCTATGTCAGAAATGAGTTAAATTTCAGTCAATCCGAATGATTCGTCGAACTCAATTTTGCCTCGACGTTAGTTTTCGTTCCATCAAAATAAGTATTATACCTTAAATGGAATTTGAAAACAATTTTTAAAATCACTTAATCAGAGAATTACATAAATCATAACAGTTATTTCGTTAAAATAAACACGAACTTTAATTAACCCGCCACAGTGATCCAAATCCGTGATGATGAGAGCAGAGCTGCTTTTTATTGAGGTCTGGCTGCACGTCAAGAGTCTGATAGCATTTTTTATGTGTTTTTTTACTTCTGCCACTTATTTTCATCCAAGACAGGCGAGAAATAATATGCCTGAGAGGAGGCAATAAATTTACCTTACCTCCTCCTTTCCCTTCCGAACGTTTACATACATAAATCCTTCGCGTAAAATGGATGTGAAAGAGACAAAGAGAAATATAACATATAGGAAAATACCAATGCGAGGTTTTACTATTTTATTGAAATATTCTCCGATTCCGTTCAAATCGATATTCTGAGTATCGGCGATTTCATAAGAGAAGTTGCCCTAGTTTAATGTTACGCCCTTCTGAGGTATTTAGGATTAAAAGGTGATTTCCACTTTGACATTTCTTCAATGTTTTATCTCATCTATTTGTCCTTAATTTTGTTCAAATTGTTAAATTCATACTACTTTCTTTTCCTCTACATAAATAATTATCTTTCACTGGCTATGAAACGGAATGATGCATTTAAAAAAATTTGATGAGACAAAATAAAACTCCAATCAATTATCTTTTCTGGAGCCAAGAAAAGAAGTAGAACTTAGAACAAGGTAAAAGCCTGCAAATCTTTAGAATCAGGAATCTGATTGCAAGTAAATTGGAGCCAAAGCAAAGATTACCGGCGAACAAAGTACTACAGACAATAAGCTCTTGTACGAAACACCTTTTGAAGATAATAACAAACAGAGGATAATAAGATTTCATGTTTTTTATTGGAAAATATCAACTAAATAATTCTTTGTACAATTTTTTTAATGTAGAAGATACTTATTGTATGATTGCATGGGATTGTTAGGAATTTGTTGCTATAGTTTTTCTCAGAACTTGATTTAAAATAGAAATCTTTGTTGTTCAAAGTAAAATTTAATGTCGAGGAAACGATTTTACTTACGCCCAGAATTTTAAAAAGAAAACCCTTAATGAACAATAGAAATATGGGATAAATTCTCTATCTTTGAAAAATATAAATTGCATCCACTGCAACTTTATTGAATCTTTTATCAATAAAAATCACAGGTATTTGATTCAAAAACCTAAATCCTCAAAGAAAATAAGCCTCATCATGTTAAGTATTTTAACTAACCTGATATTCCACATTTCTACCGAATCATTGAGCAATTTTTGCGCCTCAAATTTTCCCCAACTGACAGAAACAATCGGCCGGAAAATTCTTGCCAGATGGAGACGAGCGTCGTAATAATCAAGTATTCGATTATGAAAGTGACAACTTCGATGAGGTCAAATTCCGCCACATTTGTTTCAATGGGACGACAACAACACTAGACCGAAAACTCTTTATTCGATGCAAAAACTTTCGAGTGGATTCAATTCCCACGTTAGAGTGCAAGTGCGAACTTGTCTGCTTACAACCTACCGGCTACATCATATCATGATAGTGATCTATGATGTTTGTTATTCTCGATCATTTCCACTATCCGTTTTCTCCTCTTTCATTCTCTTTAATTTATTTCATCTTACCTGTTCTTTCATTATTCTCTCTCTGCTATACCTGAACATGGTTGGTAAAGTTAATAAGCCCACTATAATCAGGGTACATATCTTCAGAGGAAAGAGAAAGGAGCGTCAATTTATTACAGTTTCACCTATCTTTGGCTGTGACATGTTAACTGAATATTCTTTAACGTATTCCTTTCGGGAGGAGGTTTTTATTTATGAGATATTTAAACATTACTCCTTTTTCGGTAATCTTTAGACAGAACAACAAAAAGAACGACAAATTTGTAAAGCAAGTCAAAGTGTTAAATATTGTATTATAATTTACGTAATTAAGTCCGTAAATTGTTCTGATCGTATTCACACAATAGAGCTTAAACTCATTTCCCATCAAAACCTTCGCGTTCTTTGGATGTTAATTTAAAATGGCGAATCGCGCTCTAATTCGACTCAATTTTAGGGGCATTTTGTGTTCTAAATATGAGATGAAGGGGAACTACGGCATTGCCGAGTTACATGTGTTTCCTGGTTTGGCAAATTTAAGCCGCATTATTTGTGGCATGAGACGTACGCTCTAGCAATTCGTTATTCGGATCCTGCGTTAATTCGTAAATCCACAGTTAAAACAAAAGCCCCCAAACGGATGAGCAAAAAATAATCGAAGCAGAATAACTTATAACTATACAAAATGAAAATGGTGGGAATTTGAACCTGTTTCTATTATAAGTTTTTTTTGTTGGTATGGTTGGTAACGGAGTGGTTCAAAGTATCGCTTGCAAGAACAAAAAACGAATAAAATAAAACAAAAACGCATGAAATATAAAAGAGATCTAAGGCAAGAAGAATAAGGAAACAAGCTTATCCACTGGAAAGAGGCATCTCCTCACCCCGGCGCTGGATCATTCGATTAACACCAAAGAGAGTCAGATGAAATGGAGGACGACAACCTCCTCTAAAACGTCACATAGGTAACAATTATGTGTGGACGAATCCGTCCCGAGTACAAGCGACAAGCCATAGCCACGCTGATCGTCGCAGGACCAAGAAAGATAACGTGCGCGAAGATAAAGAAGACGGAACATTCAATTAGGTTGTAGCGAAAGGTTTTTGGAATAAGGCAGTCTCAGTACAAGGAAAGGGAGCGTTCCAACATATTGCGGAGCGTCCCTCAAGAGTGCCTAATTCAAAGAAGACAGAAAACATCCTGAAGTCATCAAGAGGTTGGCCATTGAATCGATAGGAACAGTCGGGTGCAATGACAGGCAACTTTAAGTGCCCTTTAGCCGTCTCCTATCTTTTTTGCCAAGCAGAACGGAGTGGGGTCCTGATTTCTGGTATATACTTGATGTGAAAAAAAGGTATGGTAGCCCAGCCATCAACGGCGCTCTCATTCCCAGCAATTCTTACTTTTTCATGAACATAGTAAAAGATAATCTCAACATTTGTCCTGCTACCGGAAACCCTGGCGTGATGGATACCAGGAACTAAGGGCTCTGAAAATTTCAATGCCCGATACAACTCAGGGTGCTTTGTGAGGCGCTTAAGATCAAAATCCCGTCTTCAAATCATGCACGAAGCTTTATCTCCCGTCCCGATCGGTGTATTGAAACCATCTCGGCAATGAAAAAAGGCGCAACGCCTGGTCGAGGTCTACTGACTTAAAACAGAAGAGATACAGCGAGAAAACCGATCTCCGCATGGTAGTTGGAGCCATCCGTGTATACTGACATGGATCAAGCATGACACGAAGTTTGTTCTATAAAGTTTGCAAGCAATACGTATACCTGGCGCTGGGGAAGCTTAGGGAGTAAACATATAAAAATAATGCATAATATACAAAGAGAAAAGAATTAATTAAAATTAATGAATGCCATTACACACATAATATTAAACACACGAAAAAATAGGTTTTAGTGAACTGTCGGATCTCCCGATCACTACTAGCCAGGGGAATTTAGGGATTCTGAACCTAAAAAAGAAAGAATCAGCAAAGAGTAAATGAAGTGTGGTGGTTTCGAAATCCACATTAATCGGCATGACCTCCATATTCTTTGGCAAGGAAAATATTCTGTTTTCAATATTGACTACCTGGCTGTTTATCCTGGCTCCTCACTAAATTTGACCTGTATTATTTTCATTTTTCTCTCCTACTAAAGCCTTTTACGAAACCTTGCTCCGGAATTCATTTTCAAACCGAGTCAAAGGTGATAGATACCCTCTAGGGTGCTGTCCTGGGCATAACTAGAGGCGCCATCTGCTTAAGAGCTACAACACACTCTCAAAGGTGCTTCCTAGCCCTAGATCCAAAGGGCTTAGGGTATGATTAGCATTTTTCAGGGGCATAAGCACCGTCGAAGTTGGCCGTGGATGCAGTGAAAGGCGTTGGCAACTGAAAGAGACCTCGGGCTCGTGCGTAGAAGCCAATAATACACCGTGCAGGGCTCAGAGTAAGTAGGATCTTTCATGAATCGACACTAGGCTCTCAATGAGTTCGAATTGAGGGGCGTCATGCAGAAGGCAACTGTTTGGTGTATCTTTTCTTCATTTCGCAATTCCAACTCGCCTGTAAATACGTAAAATTCGGATCAGTACTCAAGCTTGGAACAAAAAAAAGTATCGGTGGCAAGTAAGGCAGTTGCCATATCAGCACCACAACTGCTGAACCCCATAGTGAGAATGCCTGTTGGAGTCGACCCCCAAAGTTGGCATATGCACTGCATCACAAGAGATCGAAAGTTCGTCTTCCCATCGATACTCATAAATGTGACAGTGAGCACAATTTCCGGTTGGGCGCTCTCTTCCTTCCTGTGTTCCGGAGAGAGCTGTTCCTCCCCACAGTATAATACGCGGAATTGAGGATCTTGAAGAAATTTATCAATAAAAATCTAAGCGCCTCCCCACCCCCCCTAGCCCTCATTGTGTGAAGGGTGTCCATGATATTGCGTGGTACCGTCTACGAAGGAAGGCATCGAAAATAGTATTTTCCAGCCGGAGCAGAGTAAAACTGTTGTAGGTCGCAGAGTAATACTAAAGTGTCACTATAGTTAAGTACATTACGTTATTAAACACGAATGTAGCACCCGCTTTTCCCGAAAATATACAACAACACGTCTCTGAATAGTAGAAGTTCTGAAATATATTATCCGGAAATATTCTAAAACTAATAAAGATTATTTTAGCTAAACAAGATACCGGAGATTAATTTTCTATAATTTAATATGAACTTTTTCTTTCAAACTTTATTTTGGTCCTGTTTTTTAGCGCTTCATCGTGTTGATTTTTCATAGGTTAGAATGGAACAGTTTTTGCGTCTATTTAAGCGACCAAAAGAATAAGCATGAAGTACGAACATGGAAGAGTAAAAACATGAAGGAAAAAAGAAATGAAATCAGTGGCTTATATTGACTGATATAGCGAAACCCTTTAACATTGAAGGTTATGGATGAAAGTATTATTGGAACCCAAAAGAAACAAAAATTTAGGGGATTAAAAGATATAGGAGCTCAAAAATAAGTGTTCCTATTTGTGTTCCTAAATTCATTTATGGATTTAAGAAGGAAATAACAACCGATTTATGGTGAGTGAAGGTTTTACTTTAAAAGAGAAACAATTTTTCTTTTGGAAAAAAGCTGCTTCGTAGATATCCTCATTTCCCATTTTGGAGTTCACGGAGACGAGTTTTTCGAAAGCATTTTCCATATTGATAGCAAATTAGAAAATGCTTTCAAAAGATGGGAAATGATTTCGAAAGATAGAAAATATTTTCCGAAATGACAAATTTATTTTGAAAGATATAAAATGCATTAATAAATTGGATAATGATTTTGAAGGATTTAAAATACTATGGAGAGATAGAAATGCTTTTCAAAGTGGGAAAAGGCTTTCGGCGGTGGAAAATGCTTTCGCGGGGTAAAAATGCTTTCAAAAGTTGGAAAATACTTTGGGAAAATGGAAAATGTTTTCGAAAGTTGCAAATGCTTTCGAAAAATCGAAAATAATTTCGAAAGAAGAAAAAGGCTATATAAAGATCAAAAGGACTTTTGAAAGTTTGAAAATGATTTCGAAATGGGAAAAATGCTTTGAAAATATGGGAAATGCTTTTGAAGTATGAAAAATGACTTCATATGTTTTAAAATGCTTTTGGGAATTTGAAAAAGTCTTTAATAGGATCGAAAATGGTTTCGAATATTTAAAAATGCTTTGGAAAATAGGAAACTGCTTTCGATATATGGAAATGTTTTCGAAAGAGCCTGTCATTTCGAAATCGAATATGGAGGCCGTGGAAGCAGCAGAATTTAAAAAAGAATAAATCAAATTATTTCCATTTTGGTGCATTATCAATTGATTTAATTTCTCTTATGACCTTTGCTTCCTCATGGCTTGACTTTCCGAATAAATGCAACTAATTAAGAGTTCGATTTCTGCGTCGAATCTGACTCATTATACGCCAAGCAACCCATCCTTGTCTCCCCCTTCTCACTGCTTTCCCATACAAAACATATCACTCTTTTGCCTTGAAGAGTAGGTGACGAAGATTTCCCTGTTCATAAATTGGTGGCAAAATATTCGTCCTCCACTCTTTCTTCACTCTCTCTTATGGTACACACTGTCATGACAGCAAAAGTCATTCTGATCTTTATTTAAATTTCACCTCAGGTCGTAAGCCTTTGTCTACGATTAAAAATGGTTGGGTGGCGCCACTAACTATC
Organism: Ceratothoa steindachneri; assembly: GCA_963969495.1. Taxonomy (NCBI): domain Eukaryota; kingdom Metazoa; phylum Arthropoda; class Malacostraca; order Isopoda; family Cymothoidae; genus Ceratothoa; species Ceratothoa steindachneri. The sequence continues at coordinate 10,701,909 of OZ018337.1, read as the reverse complement.
TTTAGTAAAAATTATTAATGCAATAATTACATGCTTACTTTTAATTAATGTTAAATTAAACGTTTTACTTTCAAATAATTAAAACTAATTAAAGGTTTAATTATCCAAGCAATGCAATTAATAATTGGTCTAATTTGCAAGTGAATTCCATGAATTTCGGAAGGAAACTAATTATCGAGATTCAATTTAAATAAATGCAAGTAATTAAGGACTTTCTTTACAGCCGACACTAAAAGTTTCCGATATCAGGATTTTTTTATATTTCTTGAATATGTCCATGAGTATGTTGTGGTAGGTTTGTATTCATGTGTTCAATGAGTCTTGAAAGCAAAATTAAAGTACAGGATTCCTTATAACTTCTTTATTTAATATAGAAAATGGCAATGCTATTTTAATGTATGAATTCCGGCTATCTTTAGGTGGTATGTTACAGTCAAATTGTCATCATATGACACCATATTAGTGTATTCATGTAATATTCTATGTTGAGAGGATCTGATAATGGCAAAGATATGTAAATATACCGCGGATGAAAGAAATCTAAGAAAGTTGAAGGAGGAGGGTCTTGGATGTCGACAAATCGTCCGGAGGATCGGGGGATCACATTCTGGTGATGCAAAGGTGTTGAAGAGGATCCGAGAAAGTAGGAACGATCTCGGTATGGACGACGCAGGGTCCGTGGGCAACATGACTACAGATCTGTGCGTAACATGAGCCTTCGGGATTGTAAGAAAACTGTAGACCAGCGGAAATATAAATGGACAAATAACGGCCCGTTTAATGTATCGGTCAAAACAGTCCGTTGTTGACTGTTTTCACTAGGCCTGACGTCCCGTAAAGTTCGCCGGAAGCCGCAGTTCAACCTTTAGCAGAAGAGACGCCGACTGGCTTTGGCACGTGCTCCACGCAATTGGATTATGCCTCAGTGGGGACGTGTCTTATGGGGTGAAGAGGAAGCGTTCCACTTTTTCTTATCCACAATTAACGGTAGAGTCCTCGGAAGGCCAGAGCACCAGTGGAGTCAAGAGTGCATAGTGCCAAAAGTAAAACAGTGTAGTAGTTATATAATGGCATGAGGTGATGTTTATTTCAGGGGTGGTGCGCCTCACCGATTCTGATGGTACCATAAATTGCGATATTACCAAGCTGTCCTGAGTTATTAGATCCTGGGCTTCAGCCCAAGACGCCCCCCAATATGCGCGAAATATGTTTTTCTACCATGCAAATGCTTCATGTAACAAGACTGCGTCCAGCACACCGTGGTTCGGGGAGAAGAATATCACGGTAATGGACTGGATGCCTCAGTCTCTGGATACAAATACATTGGTATAACTCTGCTAGGACCTGAAAGAGCCAGAATTACGTTCTCAGGCAGCCTAAAATAAGAAACTGAAGGCAGTAGTCATCACCTACGTTCGAGTGTGCATCGCCCGCTCACGTCTCGCCCCCTCGAAAGATAAATGGTCAAATCATTGGAAAAAAACTCTCGACACCCTACTGAGCTTCTTGTATGAGAAACGTAGTTGTGTAATCTTCATTTGCTTATCTGTTTTATGTTTTATATTCTGGCAAATTTTGTATCTTATTAATTTTTTTAAATGTTTGGGACATATATAATTTATTGCTATTTATTCTTCCTTATTTCATATTGATATGCAATTAAAATTTTAAGACACCGCATTTATTTAATTTACTAAAAAATCCATAACCTCTTGGCCTCGGATGTACTTTCCTAAATAAACAACTTTTTAAAAATGGTGTATTTTTAAAGTGTAAACTAATCGAGGTGCTAATTTCGACTAAATACAATTAATTAGTTGGTGTAATTTAGAGTTCAATTACATAATCTTGGTCTAATTCGAGGACATCCACTCTCTCTATTGTAATACACTTAATCTTCCTTTTTAGCGCTCGACGACTTTTATAGCATTTTTGTCCTGTCTCTTTTTTTCTTACATAATAAGAATATTTCTCTTTCTAAATTCCTGTTCCTCGTCACATTCTGAATTTAATCATTGCTCATTTGGTCCATTCATCTGAAGTCTTTCTCAAGATCTCTTTATTCCTCAGTATTTGCCCCTTTAATCAATCTTTCGAAGTTAGTCAGTCAAAATCCGTCCTTGGTCATCAATTTCTATCCGTCTGTTATAAACATAAAATTTTCTCGAAAATGTTCAGACGACAAAGAGGTATTGTATAGAATCTCTAGACCCTCTTTATGCGTCGCAAGGGAATTTTCATTAAAATATCCTAATTGATTTTTAAGGAATTTTAATAAAAAAACAGAAAGCCTAAATAACATAATTGTCATTTACATTGAAAATAATATTAATCTAGTATAAAAAAACGCTGCATTTTTAACTTAATTGAAAGATTTAGCGATTTAATTTACATTTAATTTTGTTGGTTAAATGGGTTTCTCGTTTAAGGCAAATGATATTGTTAAACCAGCAATGAATTACAAATATTAGTGAAAAAGAATATTTATCTAATACAGTGCCTCTTTTATAACCTGGCCAATTTAATGGAGTAAAAAAGCATTTGATTTAAGGCCGCAGGAATTTGTGAAGTGAAATTAATGATATGCGAGGCTGTGTTGGCAGGAAGAAAGGAGGAAATGTGGTAGAACGCAATTCCCTCGTGAAAAAAAGAATCGGCGAGAAGGTAAGATGACTTCAGTCATCATTTACCTGATTCCTATTTCCATCACATTTCTCAAATTTCTTTGTGCAATATCCACCTTTTTCTAATTTAGACATATTTATTAACATTTAACCAGACCATAAATGTTCCTTAATTTATAGGGGATAGGAAACTGCTGCCTATTGTTAATTTTTCCACAGGAGATTCTTTATTCACACATAAAAATAAAAAATGGGATATTCCAGTGATTCTATTCAATTTTTTTAAATATATTGAATAAAAATCCTAAGATGAATATATAAAATTAACCCCAAGGTTATCTATATGGTAAAATTATTCTCCTTTTAGGAGGTAGTAACAATACTGATTAGCTACTCGTTCTGCCAAAATATGAATTGTTAAATTGTCTGCTCTTCTAATTTCACATCAATTAAATCAATCCATTCACGCGTCTTTTACTTTAAAATAACTATTATTCTCAAAAGGAATATCCGCTGCCCAGGGTTGAAAGAATCTTAAAGAATTATTTATTGTATATATTTCCTCTTTCATTATATGTTAAGTTCGAAATGAGTTGAGATTCGCATATCTCCCTTATAGAATGAATAATATTATCTTTAGTTTATTAAGAACTAAATGAAAATGGATTCTGACCACCAACGAGGGTACCGAAGGAAATATAAGGATATAAATTTAGTGAAAATCATTTTGAATTCTCCCTGACAAAATTATTTGGGGAATACACCTGTAGAGGTATAATAAGAGATTAGTATATATATATATATATATATATATATATATATATATATATATATATATATATATATATATATATATCGAGTCTAAGGAAATAATAAAGAAAGACATCTGCTCAGCTCAAAAGGCAGGCACTTCGAGGGTGTGCTTATAAACAACCCATTCAAAAGTGTAAACTTCCGATCTCGTATTACCCCCTTTCCGAGCCACAAGAAGCAAAGGTGCGGGAGAACAACCTGAGGTCCCACCTTGCGAGGCCCCCCCCCCATCCACCTCCCCACCCACCTCAGCGGGAGTAATTGGGGTATATAACAGGATGACTTGTATAAACGCTGCTTTTTGTTCGTTCCCACCGAAGAGACAAGAAAGTCACCGGTTGACAGAAGATTTTTCGAGTTCGACAAGAAGACTCAAAAATTACGGGTACAAAGGTATTGCCAGTTAAGGAGAATTTGCATTCCTTGTAAAATACCAGATTGTACCAAGAAAGCTCAGCGCCGTTCGAGCCCCAAGATTAGTGAGTATCAACCGACAAAGATTGAGGACTCCAAATCTTATTCTATCTAAGTTTTACAACTCCAAACTAGATAGATTTTTCATCCAAAATCAAAATTATATAAGCGAGACCCAAATCGCTAGAAAAGATTTTAAACATATCCCAAGATTAGAAACCTTTTTAAGGTCATAAACATACGAGAACCAACCGTCCTCATCGGCGTCTTTGTTTTGATTCTCTTAAGCCAACTCGAAATTCCGTGTGACGTCACTTATCCACCTTTAGGCCAGAGGAACGCCATCTTTGGGTGCAAACTGCAAACTACTCGAGCTACGCCTCTCAGGAAAAAAAAAACCCAAAGATATTCTAACTGGAAACTGGTATTAATCTCCATTACCTTATGTAAGTAAAGAATAATCCTGTTATTTATGTCCTCGTGCATAAAAAAATAGTTTAATGGATGTCTGACTAAGAAAAAGCTATTAACTTAAAAATTGTTTCCAGTGTAAAAATTAACCTCGAAGCGAGCTGCGAGAGCTTACCCAGTAATCCCATTTTCTTTTTTTAAGTGTATTAGATCTGTATTTATTTTATGTTATTTAGAGAGATGGGTTATGTTCATTAAATTGTATTTTTCTTTAGTAAATGCACTATTTTAATTATCCCCGAACGAGTTGAAGTGGCAATATTTGATAAAGTCAAAAAAAGAAACCCCTTTTATTTATTCACTAGAATAAAAATAAAGTTTAGCACTCTTAGAGCCCGATCCTCAAGCAATCACCGAGGCAAGAACCTACGCCTCAATTTAAAGTTATTTGGTTTATTAAAAATTAATAAAACAAATAAATATATATTAGCTCGGCTAAACTACGACATATTTAAGTGGCGTCAGGTGGGGGGTTAAGTCAAAAGAACCCCAATTACAGATTGGAGTAAAAAGCCCTTACCCATAACAAATATTTGCCAACCCGTTCGAGGAAAATTTAAATAACGCGACTTCAAAAAAGTCTTCAAGATTCAGTGAAGTGTAGTTACGAAGGTAGGAATTATAACTAAACAAAGAGTGTTGTGTAGTGTGCTTTCTTGTTTTCGGATAGAAATAATCCAATCAAGAGGTTTAGAAAAAGGCAAAGTTAGAGTAATAAAAGCTAAGGGACTCCAAGTTGCATACGTAAAGTTCGTTACAGCGGTGAGGTTTCGACGAACATAGCCAATATATCTTCGTTTGAATTATTTGTTAAACAAGGTCAAACCCTTGGACTAAAGGACAAAGAACTCCTTGCATATGTCCAAGATAAAGAAAGGACGGAAAGGGAAATAAGGAGAGAAAAGAGAAAGTTACAAATGGAAGCAGAAGAGAGGGAAAAGATAACAGAGCATGAGAGAGCATTGAGCAAGGACCAAGTGAAAGGAACAGTCCGTCGGGTCCAGGACTGGGACATCGCAGGTCCCAACTATGAAGCTGCCAGCGTACAAGGACGAAGACGACCTATACGCGTACCTCTCGCACTTCGAATTTTTGTTTGGAGTGAATCACTGGGATATCGAAACAGACGGTATCGCCAGATTACTCCCCCTTCTCAGTACCCGAGTAAGAGACATATTCGTGTCTCTACCATCTGATGCGATGATAGACTATTCTACCCTAAAAGCAGAAATACTGGGAGTGATTAACCTGAATCCTGAAGACTATAGGATAAAATTTAGGCAGGCTAGGATTCAGCCCGGACAAACCTACCGACAATTTGGTTTTATTCTCAGGAGACACCTTCAATTTTGGTTAGAGTCAGCTCGAGTGAGAAATAATTTTGACTCACTCATCAACTTCATACTGAAGGACCAGCTATTAAGCACGCTGCCTCCAGAATTAAGGGCCTTTGTCAAGGACAGGAGAGCAGAGTCCTTCGATGAGTGTGTGTCAGAAGCCGACTTGCATTCATCAAACCATAGATTATATCCTAGAGAGTGTAATAAAAACAAGCCCTCGTCCTCCAAGAAAGGTAGGTATCACCAGAAACCCTTTTCCCCAAAGGAAGGGGATTATCCCCAGAAACTCTCGCAAAATAACCCCTAAATTCGTCAGGAACGCCGTAAATCCCAGAAACCTCATAACCTGCTATAGTTGTGGCATCCAAGGCCACCTTAGCTACAATTGCCCCCAAAACTCGAGGCTTAAGTCGCCCTCGAACCAGCAGGTACATAACCTGACAAGAACGTTGGAATCAGAACAACCTTCGAATCCCTCACCTCCTTTAACCACAGCGAATTCCTCTGAACAGCAGGTCAATTTTGTATACAGCAAAAATTCTCCCGAAGGATTAAAATTCGAGACTGGGGCCGTAATTGGTCGCCGAGTCTCAACCGTGTTACGCGATACGGGGTGTACCTGTATCGTTGTTTTAAACCAATTGCTTCCACCTATCACCCCCCAGCACCAGAAGTTCGTGGTCGTCCAGGATTTCCTGGGTAGACCCACTAAGTTCCCTGTCGTCTAATGCCACATACAGTCGAAATATTTTTCTGATTGGAGTGACGTAGTAGCAGCACGTATTAAATTCTGCTCTGTATTAATAGGCCAGAGCGCGCAGCTCTCCCCAAATCCGATAGCTCAATTAGTAGTCACCCGGATACTCGCGAATAAGAAACACCCGGTTTCGACCCATTTGTTTTCGTTCAAAACACATGTGGACGAAGGGATATGTTCACGAGTCGTCAAGATTGCGACGGATGTGGTGCCGTCCCTTCTACCCCGGAGTGCAAAGTAGCGAAGAAGGGGAATGAAGAAAAAGAAAGAAGAATAAATATAAGAAGAGTAATACATACGCCTAATAAGCAAGATGTGGCCAAGCAAGTTCCTCCTGATCACAGGGCAATCAAAGAAACTTTTCCACTAAAAGTTCTGACCGAGAAATCTTCGCAAGATCAAAATAAATGTGCAGAATCGCTGCTGGAGCAAAACCCCGAAAATAAAAATTCTCAGAAGACAAAGATGGTGGCTGAAAACTAAAGGTCAGAGGCAGTGATTGAAACGGGAGTACCAAGCTACTTTCAAGAAAATGACGGTTCTAAAGAGAGTTTAATGAAAGAAGAAATGAACGAAAATTTTCGGGATGATCAATTTCCTCTCCCTGATGAAGATCGACCCTATTCCCGAGAAAAAAGTCAATAGTAAATAGGCAAATAAAGATTAAAAGAGAAGAAGCAAGAAGATGTGTAGGTGGTTGGAAGGAGTCATCCTGCTATCCTGACCACGTGTACGTCACTACCCCTACACGGGAAGGACACTTACATGCACGTAGCACCGTCTCAGAGCGTCCCTGTGAACGCGTTCGCACGATGGGAACATCTAAATATTACTTCGCTGATGTGGCCATCTCTGAGCTAGGAGTCAAAATTGGGAAAAACGGTTTATCCACAAGAAAAAATCGGGTAGACGCCATAATAAAGATGCCACTACCCAGAACCAAAAAACAAGTTCATTCGTTCGTAGGAACCGCCCCATGCTACCGCAAATTCATTCGACATATGTTATGCCAGTCGAAAACTCACGATGTGGGAAACAGCGTATGCGACTGGAGTACTGAAAGCATTAGCCATAATATAATACCAAGTTAATATAGTTTACATACTAAATATCTTTTGTGTGTAGATAGAATTTTATTGTTTGGTTTATTTTGTACGTATAAGTGTATCCCTAATGTTGTAGTTTCTTTTGTGTATTTCGTAGGAATCGGTTACGATAAGTGTTAATTAGGCGCACGGAGGACATAATTCAATCAATAAGAGTGATGTGAGTGAAGCGTTCACACTATCGGTCGAGTAGGTTTTTGTACAGATGTTTTATAGGGGCTCTTTGCGTAGAGCACAGGTGATTCCCCTCTTCCCCAGGATCATCTTAAGGGTGGAGGAATGTAGAGGTATAATGAGAGATTAATATATATATATATATAACTGAATCACGAAAATAAGGAACGTGAGGAATTTATATATATATATATATATATATATATATATATATATATATATATATGTGTGTGTGTATCGAGTCTAAGGAAATAATAACTAAAGACATCTGGGTTTTGCTTTGCCCCTTCGATGTTCTCCGGTAACATAGGAGAACGCGCAAAAGGGTAAGTAATACGAGACTGGTTCCTGACCTCAGCTTAAAAGGCTGGCCCTTCGAGGGTGGCACTTATAAACAACCCATTCAAAAGTACAACTTTCCGATCTCGTATTACCCCCTCTCCTCGTCACAAGAAGCAAAAGTGCGGGAGACCAACTTGAGGACCCACCTTGCGAAGCCCCCTCCCCCCATCCACCTCAACTGGAGTAACTTGGGTATATAACAGGATGACCCGTGTAAACGCGGCTTTTTGTTCGTTCCCACCGAAGAAACAAGAAAGCCACCGGTTGACAGAAGATTTTTCGAGTTCGACAAGAAGACTCAAAAATCACGGGTACAAAGGTATTGCAAGTTAAGGAGAATTTGCAGTCCTTGTACAATACCAGATTGTACCAAGGAAGCTCGGCGCCGTTTGAGCCCCAAGATTAGTGTGTATCAACCAACACCGATTGAGGACTCCAAATCTTATTCTATCTGAGTTTGACAACTCCAAACTAGATAGATTTCTCATCCAAAATCGAAATTATATAAGCGAGACCCAAATCGCTAGAAAAGACTTAATTTCCCTAAACTCAAAACTTTCTCTTAGACAAATAGAAGTTGTGGGGAAAGTCTATAAAATCAATGAACTTAACAGACTGAGTTAATTAATGATACCTTTAGTAAGATCTACCAATGAAATAAGGCATAATTACCCCCTAACCCACGTGGAAATAGAAATTTAGAAACAAGAAAAGGATTTCGTTTCTCGCTCATAAAAGCCATAAAGACCATCATTCCTTTCCAGTCAATCACATTTAAATCCTTCAATAGCTGGAAAAAGAGAGGCTATTAATTAATTCCCGCCAGCTGAAAAATAAGGAATTTTCATCGATTCTGAGCAAGTTTTGGTATTGAGACACAAATAAAAAATAAGCTTTTTAGCTCAAGGCATTGATTATAGATCGAGGTTACATAAGAATATATGAACCACAGAATCTAGTAGAGCCAGAAAGAAAATTTTAATCAAATCATTCAACAATCAAAGTTCTCCCAATCACAGCATCCCCTCTTTGAATGCAAAAGAATTCTATTTCCTTTGTTTTATATTGAATTTTATTGCTAAATCCTGATGGATTTTAGTAGCCTACTTTTCCAAGAAAGTATTAAAAAGTTTTTCTTAAAACAAACCACGTATAAGCTCTATGATATAGTTTTCCACAAGTACCGTGAAACAATACGGCCCCCTCCCCATCCCTTCAAAATTGAGACTTATTTTCCATTGGCAGAGAATATTGAAAAGTCTGAAACTCTTGTAACACAACCTGGAAAAACGCTAAGGAGAATAATATTACGTTAACCAAATAAAGCTTATGAAGGAAAATGGGAGATGTAGAAAATGGAAAGATAGGTCAAACTATTTAACCGTTGTATGAAAAAAATAAAGAAGTTGGATTTGAACCTGTGTCATCAAACGCTCATCGCTTATATGAACACGACGCTCATCGCCAGAGCTACCATCCTCTGGGAGATATTACCAATTTCCATTTATTGAAACCTTTAAATACATATATATATATATACATATATATATATATATATATATATATATAAAGTGTGTTCCATTAAGATGGAGCGAATTTAGCAGTAAATAAAACAGTGTTGTCTTTGAAAATTTATTGTATCATGTTTTTTGCGTCATGGCAATTATGTGTGAAAAATAATATCGCCTAAATGTTGGATAAGGCTTCGGCGGCACACCTTTACTCGATGGTCAAAATTTTGACTACGTCCTTGCATAGTTGCTCTTCGATCTCACCAATATACCTTATTAGCTCATCCCGCAGCTGTTGAATTGTTGTTGGCTTGTTGGCAAAGAACTTACTTTTGAAATGACTCCAAAGAAAGAAATCTAAAGGCTTCAAGTCACACGATCGTGGTGGCCAATTGACCTCGCTGTTTTGAGAGATGATGCGACCTTGGAACTTCTTATCCAATAAATACATTGTTGCATTGAGTGTGTGGAATGTGGTGCCGTCCTGTTGAAATCACAAATCTTATACATCCATAGAATTCAATTCAGGCAATAAAAAGTTGGTTTTATGGCACGGTATCGCTCACTTATCACCGTAACAGAATTCCCGGCATCGTTTTAGAAGAAATAGGGCCCAATGCTTCCGCAAGCAAAAAAATGCACACCAAACAGTGACCTTTTGTAGATGCAGTGGCTTTTTAACAATCTTCCTGGGATTTTCATCAGGACACATGCGACAATTCTGCTTATTAACGAATCCACCATGATGAAAATGGACTTCATTACTAAAGATGATTTTTTGCGAAAAATCATCATCGGCTTGTCTTTGCTCATGCACCCAACTGACGAATGTACGGCGCTTCCAATGGTCAAAAGTTATCGGTTCTTAATTGAATTTTGTAAGCATGTAGAGACAAATCTTTTGTCAAAATTCGATATAACGTTGTTGTGGGGAGGTTCATTTTCTTGCGCGCGATGACGAATAGAGGTTTCTGGATCTTCGGCCATATTCTTGCGCCCGGCAGCAATGTTTTCAGCTAAACGCCGTAAACGAGCACGCAATGCTGTTTACCTATCTGCCACCGACCCGTTTGTTTGAATTCACGAACAATTTTCCCAATTGCACTCTCGGTTGGTCGATTATATTGACCAACAAAATTGCGAACTGCCAGAAATAAATCTGAAAGAAAGAAAAAAATCATTAGACGCTTAAACTTAAATCACATTTAAAACGGTGCAAGTTATTGGAACGCCCTTTATATATATATATATATATATATATATATATATATATATATATATATATATATATATATATAAATATCATAAGGACGAATCCCAGGGGGCAAAGTAAAGAATTGCATTTACGGTAATCTTAACCATGTTTTTAAAAGCGCCTGTAATTGATTTAAATTCATCTTAGGCTGCGCTTTGTTTAATGAATATACATAAAAAGTTATCCTCTTCAGTTTTTCAGGTCCTCCATAAAAATAACCTTAATGTTTGCCTTAACGAACAAACAAATTTAGCTCGCGCTTCAAACTCACCAAATTACCGTGCTAAAGAAAGTTACTTCGTGGTTCCAGAAATGAACTCCATTGCCCGTTTGTTTCGTATACCAAATTAAAAGCTACTTTGAGATATATTTTTGCTATGTTGAATTTAGAAAGGCCTTCTATACAATGAATTTCATCCTTAACTTCCTCATACCTAAACACTAACTCCCAAAGACGTTCTCGGAATACTTTGACACCACTAACACCCTCTAAATTCGCTTTTATGCTTACATACAACACATCTTGGGAAATATCGAGCCGCACAGCGAAGGGGGGTCTCCACCTAGAGCAGAACATCCAATCAAGAGCTGCGCTAATCTACCTCTCCAGGTCTTTGAACTCTGAACTCAGATCCTAACCGTATAGAGGTGAACAGACGACAAACTAAGCATCGACATGGAATTTTAACTCTAGCAAAATAAATTCATTAAGAAGTGTTATAATTTGTATGAAGAGGAATTAATTCATAGCGTCTTAAATGAGGTGACGATTTGAGCAACAAGAAATCTTTTAAAAGGGAAGCAAGAACAAAAGTCGACTTCTTTATGGATGTGTAGTAGAAAATGCGTCGAATCTTCGTTGCATTGAAAATATCTTTAGAATCAAACATGGTGTCTCTATTATTTAAGTAAGCATAAACTTTAAAGGAGATCAAAAATAAAAATATTAAAAGTGTTAGAAGAAAACGAAATTTTGAAGAATGCAATTTATTTGGAAAGTCGGCTTTGAGGGCTCCAGCACGCCAAATTAATCCAATGAGGAAGACACTCCTCGATTTTTTTAAATCATAGGGGGAGGGGGGGGGGGTGATTTCTCGTGGTTAATAAAAGGACGTCTCTAAAATTGGAAACCTGCTTTTAGGGAAGGATCTGGAAATTGAACACAAGAAAGAAGGAAAAAGCAGGAATAAATTTATCTGTCAAATATCTGAAATATGCCCTAAACATTGATTTCAACACAGGCATTAAACTTTCAGGTAAATATCGCAGGTAACCAGTTCGTTAAGAAAATAATAATAATAAAATAATGGGCTTCCGGCAACCTAGAACAAGCATAAATAGAGAACGAGGAAAATCAAATAAAAAAATACTCTTGCTTCATTGACGTCCTGAACGGAGGCTTTTCATTATCCCCTGGGGCCTGGGCGGGCCATCTTTGTAGAGTGAGGGCCAGATGAGACATTGGGCAGCGGGCCGCGGCCCGAAGAGACAAAAGTAATCCCCAAAGTTGATTTATATATATATATATATATATATATATATATATATATATATATATATATTAATTGTTATATTCGACAGCAGAAGAGGCATCGAAACTTGAGGTAAATTGTCGTGAAATCAAGTATTATTTCAGAAAGAGATGTGTTAGTTTTGCTGTTTTCTGCTGTTATTTTTTCTAACATACTTGTATGTTCCTTCTAAATAGTTTCCTTTTAAATTCAAATTTTTTTCAATTTGATCTCAAGTATATTTTTTCTATGTTCCTCCTCAAAATCTTGTAAAACATTTACATATATTTTGTATTTATAGAGCAGGAATTCTTTAAATTTAGTAGTATAGTCCCTGAAGATGACCAATGTGGTTGAAAGAGGCCCCGAGGAAATAATAGATAATGATTTAAAATGATACAAGGGGCGATCAATTAGTTTTGCATTTTGGATATAAGGAAACGAGATATGAGGAAAAGTGTTTTATTATTTTTCAATATAACTACCCTCGACTTCAATGCACTTACGCCACTTGTCCCTGAGGCTTCGAATTCCCGACAACCAGAAATCTCCCGACTGCTGTTCAATCCACTCCTTGACGGCGAGCTGGACATCTTCATCGTCTCCAAACCGGCGTCCACGCAGTGCAGCCTTGAGCTGGCGGAATAAAAAGTAGTCGCTAGGGGCCAGATCTGGACTGTAGGGGGGATGGTTGAGCTCATCGAATACGCACTCGCGCAGGGCAGCTTGTGCAACTCTGGCCTTGTGGACTTTGACGACGTTGAAGACGATCATGAGGCGTGAAGTTTCTAGGCACCCAACGGGCAGAGACCTTGGTCATGGCCAAATTATCGTGGATGATGTTAAAAACACTTCCATGTGATATTCTAAGTTCTCGCACGACTTTTTCGACCTTCGCCCGTCAATTTTCGAGGATCATCCTCTTCACACGGGCCACATTGTCCTCGTTGGTCACGTCGGACGGGGGTGATCTTCAAGGGATTCACGACAATGGCTAAACTCCCTATTCCAGCGAGCAATGGGTGCATAGGAAGGGGCGGTGTCGGTGTACACTGCAACCATGCGTTCATAGATCTCTTTTGCAGTCTTGCCTTCCTTGGTCAAAAATTTGATCACTGCGCGGTGCTCAACCTTCGCCATGGTTGAAATATTTGTGCCGGACGATCAGCGAACAGCTACTTCTTCTTAAATAGAGGAGGCAGGAGCGTGCGGCTTCAGGACCTGACTTGTCATAACTTGTCCTAAGACCCACACAAACATCCATCCCTCTTCCTCTGTTTTGCCCTACCAATTCGCAAAACTTATTCACCGCCCCTCGTATTCATGGTCTCCCCTCTTTTAAGGAATAATCATATATTAAAGTTATCAAGAAACTAAAAACGGCCACTTCTGCTTTTGTATATAACAATTATTATATCTAAAATGGCATCTTTCTAAAATATATATATATATATATATATATATATATATATATATATATATATATACTAGAATACATTATACAAGAATTTTATTGAAAAAGATACCAATCAGTGAGACGGCTGATGCTGCTTGCCCTGAAGAGGTCATAAGCATTTTTGGTTTAGAATTTCCTCCTCTACAATTTTGGTCTCTATGAAGTTTTTTGTATTTGTGAGGAAAATGCATTTTTGTTTCATATTTTACTGCCAGACGTAAGACTGATACTCCTCTCCCTCTACGAGTCTACTGAGACAGATGCTGTTTGGCCGAACCTATTTTAGGAGGACGGGGGGGGGGCTGGGGTTACGCGGGCTGGATTGCAATATTAATGCCGAGCAAGGTGGCGGGCCAGATGCAAGACCTTCGCTGGCCAGAGGTTGCTCGTCCCTGTCTTCGGTAGTCTTCCTGCCATGGCTACGAGCTCCACCTACCCACCCTTACCGTGACGCCGAGTCACAGAGGTAACCTCCCTAGTAAATAATGTCAGCTTAAAACGAATCCGGACGGAGATTCGAACTGGACTCCCGACCATTGCAGGGCAACCACGCTAACCACTATACTAACCGGAAATTCATCAAAAAATAGTTAAAAACTCCTCAAAAATTAATGTATCCCCTTAGCTCATTCGATCACCTAAAGCTTTATCCAATTTACTGTACCATTGTGCAAATACGAGTAGCTAATCACAACACCGTTATCATTTCCCTTTACGTCGCTGGAATAATATTGGCTCCTATAGGAGGGGTGGGGGACCTCATATATATATGGCTATTCTCTGGTGCGCCTCCGCTCCTTGTGTCAAAAGGGTCACACCATCGCTGCTCCGAGAATGTGTAAGGATTTGCCTGGTGCTATTCGCTCCTTCCGTCTCCCTTATCGCCTTTAAAATTACCTTGGAGATCACCCACTCTTCCCCTAAACATTTCCTTAGTGTGTAGACTTGCTTTATGTAGGCATTTATGTGGCTTTGAAGAGCGCCATGCATAAAGCATATTATCATTAGTTAAATTTCTGCGTTGATTTAAAAAAGAACAACGAGTACATCTCTGCGGAATATTTTGAAATAAAGCATCCATTACTCCTCTGCAAATTGGCCTTCTGCTGTAGAAAAGGATAGGCTTCTTTGCACAATGTTGTATTTAATGACAGGCTTCCGTTCACAATGTTGAAAGAGAGGATAGGCTTCCTTCCACACCTCCTCGAGGTAACTAAGAAAGGCCACTCTCCCTACACTCACACAGTAAGAAACGCACACACGTCTGAAAGGCAGATCTCGCCCCGGAGGTCGTTAATTCAGACGGACAGAGACAAAAAATGGCCTCGTAATCAACTCGTGGCCTCGGCAGAGCTTTTGTCTAATTGAGCCGATCCCACCGATCCCAGACTAGCTTCTGTTCTGCATTCAATATTTTGTGATAAATCTGCAATTCTAATTAGAGGAATGAGTTAAACATTAAAACGTTATATTAAAAAATAATATTAATTATAATATTAAAAATGTAGACTAGCTTGTGATGTACATACAAACTTTTGTTATAAATGTGCAATTTTAATTAGAGGTGTGAGTTAAACAGAAAAGGATAATATTAAAAATGTATAAAAGTCCATCGATGATGGAAAATACAAAGCAAAATACTAAATTTATTTTTATTTCATACAAGAGAGATGAATACTATAACTATCTGTATACAACACGAAGATCATTTAAAAATGCAATGCAGATCACAAGCAATTTATACCTTATGATTTTTTAATGTTAAAATGAAAGATAAATTGTAGTCTTTGATGTGGAGATAATCTATCTAATGTAGCTCCGCCATTATGCGCTTCCATTCAGGATGTTTCCTATGGAGTTCTTTTGTGCTCAAGACTAAAACTGTATAAACTATAAAAGCTGCTTTGTTATATATACTAAACAAACCGGAAGTCAGGTAAATATTATTAATTTTTAATATACATCACAAGCTTTACTTTGGGAACTAATGTAGTTCACAAGATATACCAGAAACATGCAGGTAGACCACATACTATTTCGGCACCATTTTTTTCTAACCTTTACGCCTATCAAATAAGGATGAAACTGAAAAGAACAAAACAGACCAAGAGTAAATTAATAAAAGATACCAGGCAATGGCTTTGCCCCCCCCCCCCCCCTACGGGTGGAGTCTGTGCTTTGCAACTAAGATTAAAACTAAAATCTACCCAAAAACAGCCATGGTTAACATTTTATAAATTTTCTGAACTTTGCCAATTATAATAATTTTAAAAAGGAACTCAAATTAAATTTCCCCCTTTCAAAATGTCACGTTTGTAAAATATAGTTATAGAAGAAGATATATAAAAATAAATTTTCTGTACTTCGCCATTTGTAATTCGTTAGGTCTTAAAAACTTCACAAAATTTCGATACTTATATTTATTTCTGAACTTCACCATTTTTTTTGTGATATTATAAAAGAATTATTAGAAATAACTTTGATAAAAAACATAAGTCATAACCAAAATAAGATGAAATTATTATTCTAATACTGAAAAAATCCCCTTCTTAAATTATAGAGTTAGTGATTATGATGATGATGATAATAATATATCATTTTAATTGCAAAGAATTTTTCTATTGATTTAACCTAAAAATTATTAATAGACGTCTACATATTTAGAATTATGATTGGAAATATTTGCTTGTTACTCAAAGATATTTCTTGTTAATTGAAGAAATGAATTGTTAGCTTTTAGTTAGCGCTTAAATCTTATGGATAACATTTTTATATGAAAGGATTTGTTTAAATTCTCCAAACAAATTGGAAAAAAATGTTCACCTATTTTTTGGCTGAATAGGCTTTTTCTCATTAGGATACTTTGAATAACGTGCTGATTTCAATTGAATGATTTTAATGAGTTTAATTGGATGTTAAACGAAAAATATACGTGTATTGAACAAAAAAATAGGAAGTCCTCAAATAACGGCTGTTTTAACATGTGTGAACCCTAAATCAGCCCTATTTTTTGGCGGTCGCTTTATGGTGTGGCCTAGAACCAAGTTAAGTTATTCTCATTCATAAATCTCTGTTTACAAACAAAGAAAGACTGACCTATGCGATTTATGTATTTTAATTAGATGATTCCTCACTAGCATAAGAGTTTGACAAAAAAAAAATTATCATAATAATCAAGGCGATTACGAGTCTAAAAGTGAAAGGTCACAAAAGGCCCTCAGCGACTAATGGACTAGGTAAGTCTAGAATAGGCTATACTATGCTAGGCTATTATAGGCTTGGTTATAATACTATGTTAAGCTATGCTAAGATAAAGTGTACGCGGGTAAGATATAGTATTCTAATTTAGGCTATAAAATGATATGTTAGGATAACATATAGTATGTTAGGCTAGACAATACTAACGTATGATTACCAATAATATGATAGTATAGGCTATAATTGTGTAGGCTAGTTGATGCTGGGCTAGGGTATACTATGCTAGGCTAGGCTAAGCTATACTAAGCTAGGCTAGGCTAAAGTATAATAGGCTAGGGAGGGCTATGCTCTGCTATGCTAGGCTGGATTAGGCTAGTCTAGGTAATAATATGTTAGGCTACTATAGGGAGCTAGCCAAAGGTATAATAGGATAAGCTATGCAAGGTTATTCTAGTATAGTTTATGTTATGCTATACTAGTCTAGAATATGATAAGCTTGTCTATATTATGTTAGGTGTGGTTATGCTAGGATAGACTATACCAAGCTAACCTATAGTATGCTAGGCGTGGCTATCGTATGCAAGGATGTATCGGCTCGGTTATAGTAGCCTATTCTAGCTTGGGTATACTAGGCTAGTCTATTCTAGGAGACGCTAGGCGAGACGCTGACATTCCATACTTGTTTAGGCTAGGCTAGGCTACACTAGTTAATGCTACGCTATGCAGGGCTATACTGATCTATGCTAGACTAGTCTATTTTATGTTTGGCTAGGCTTGGCTAAACTAGGCTAAAAAAGGGTAGTTTATACTATGCTAGGCTTGTCTATGGGTATACTAGGCAAGTTTAGATAAGGCTATACAAGGATATTCTCTACTATGCTATGCTAAACTATGTCGCTATACTATGCTAAACTATGTCGCTATACTATGCTGTTTTAGGCTTGGCTAGACTATAAAATGCTATACTATGCTATTTTAGGCTTAGCTAGACTATAAAATGCTATACTATTTTGTGCTATGGTACGCTATGCTATGCTATAATATACTATGCTATGTTCAACTCTGTTATGTTATACTATGCTGTGCTATATTATGCAATGCTGTGCTATTCTATACTATGATGTGGAATAATATTCTCTAATATACTAAGCTCTAATCTGCTATGGTATATTATGCTATACTATGGAATACTGTTTTATTATTGTTCTAATTACATAAATGAGTAACAACACTGATCAAGACACATTTTGCAGACTTATGTTTTTCGGTTGTTTTTAACTAATTTTGACGTGATGATTTCAAATATGGCATCCAATCATTTGTATTACATCAGGTTTTCATTCTACAGCATAATCCTATTTTACAACGTACTGCATATATTTACTCGATAAGGATAGTTTCCTAAATGTTATAGCTTCAAACCCTAAGTTAAAATGTGAACAGAATTTGAAAGGATAAATGCATTGTAGTATAACATCACCTATTACTAAATACATACAGGTCATTTTTCTAATATAATGGAGAAAACACAAGCAATCGTACACATACATATACATTCATGGAATAAATTTTCGCTTGCGAGAGTGTCTGGAGTGTGTGATATCTACACAGTTTTGTTAAATACTCCAACAGTAGTCTGCCATCATGTTTGTGTTCTATCGGCCTTGATATCTCTCCTCCATAATTTAGATATCTTGATGAAAACGCTCTCCGTGTTTATCACTCACGTTGCCAAGATTAGCAAGAATTTATCAAAATGGCTCTTGAGGAAATGAACCTTTATGCTCACTAGTGAATAGTCTCTTGAGGTATGAACATATCAAAAACTATATTTTTCTGTTTCAGTTTAATTTCTAATTATGTAAAAAAATAATTTTGAATGCTACAAAATTATAGAAAATATATAGACGATTAGTCACAAAAAGCAGGCCTGGCACCACCCCTCTTGTAGTATGAC
Organism: Ceratothoa steindachneri; assembly: GCA_963969495.1. Classification (NCBI taxonomy): domain Eukaryota; kingdom Metazoa; phylum Arthropoda; class Malacostraca; order Isopoda; family Cymothoidae; genus Ceratothoa; species Ceratothoa steindachneri. The sequence goes on along the minus strand of OZ018337.1, from coordinate 10,682,980 downwards.
AAAATTGTCAGATTAATATGGCAAAATAGAGGAAGATTAATGTAATGCAATGATTATGTAATGTATTACCCTGAATTATAGAGTTGTTGTTTTTGTTACACAGCACTGGAACTCTCTCATATCATTAGCATTAAAATAGAGGAGGAATTTATCGAGAAATATTCATTAATTTAATATTACCCGTCTTCCTTAAAGATTCAATTTGCCCACCAAACTTCTATTAAATCTGGCAGTCTTTTTAGCGCACTCGATACGAACACATAATTAATTGTGAATGAAAATATACTCAAATTGTGCAGGGTTTTTGGCTCTTAGTCTCTATTTTCTCATCTGATCCTGGTATGAAAATTAGTGAAATTATGGTTATCATGAAATATAGTCGTATCATGAATTCGCTTGTTTATATTTTGGTATACCTATATGATAGCGAAAATTCCCATGATGTGAAATTTTGCTTAATAGGTTTTGTGTTGTTAATAGGGTTTTAAAACGTACAATGGGCCGTCAGTGTTTAATTGGTTTACGTACCGGAATTTAAATACATTTAAAGGCTTGGTCGTATTGCGGCTGGCGTGACGGGTGACTATATTTCTATCTTCCCGTCGAGTTTGCACTGACTCTAAAGGGCATTCTGCTTCTCGGCTGGGTTCCAGAAGGTGCCTTAGTTACATCCTATTTAAAGGAAAGGACTGAAAGGAAAAGCGACGATAAACAGGTCTTTACTCTCGAAATAACGTCTACCTTATTAGGCGTAGTGAAATAAATCGAGTTCTGTGCGGCGATAGATAGTTTTACTAATGTTGTGGTAGCTGAGGCAAGGTGACAGGACCTATGAACGAGCGATAGACCCGTGATGCCAGTAAAACTAAACAGCTCAAAGATTTAACTGATCTTCCCTTGACTGTCCATAATGTCTCCGTTTATTTATAACTCCACTGCGTAAGGGGGCGTGACCTCTTTTCTCTTCTCAAAGGGCGGGGGCGGAGCTAACGATAGTAAACTCACTTCGTAGCCTCTCCGCCCACCGTTAGGCGGAGTTCAGAGGTGTCGAGTATCCGCATATTCTTAGTCCGGATGTCACAGGCCTACTTTCCTTGCACTCTGGGCGCCACAGAAAAAAGTATCTAAGACTAACAGTTTCTCCTGATATATTTTTATTATTTGCTAGAGATGGATGCTACCCGAAACATGTACATTTCTTTATTACATGCACAACGAAAAATATACACACACATGTACGTGTGCACACCGAGGGAATGGTGTGTGGAAGTTCCCACTTTTTCCTTGGCGCGAAACTACATTCTTATCATCGGTGATAGAGAGGCAAAGATGTCTGATTAACATCCGCGAAACGACTCGCCTTTGTTTCCTCTGCAAGAAAAATTCCTTCGAAATTTTCACACCTAGCATTAAGCCGGTTTGAAGTTGCTCTCCTATTGAAAAATGGAGATAATAGGAGTAAGGAACTTTGTAAAAGAGATGATTGTAATCAACGGAGGCAAAACCTGTCCTTTTATTTTGAATCATTCAAATTAGCTGATGTTAAGACATTTTATTCCTGTTCAAATCAAGTGGTTTTGACTCCTTTTATCTTTAGGTGGAAGTTTCCTCTTCGTGTTTAATACTGTGTAGGATATTTCAAGGTCCAATTATTTTCAATTATAAAACTGGCTTAGGAATTAGTTGGACTGGGTTCACTATTATTTGTAGTTTCATTTCAATAATATTTGTAACCTTTCTTGTATATCGTCTGATTTGTGGAATCCAGGTGTTGTATTTTAATTTTCAATCCTAAATACAGATAATTTCGGATATAAATTAAACAAAGTGACGTTATACAGGGTGTCCCTAAAGTCGAGAGACAGGAAATATCACAATGGTCTTGTGTTGAACAGACCTTACTTCCTTTGACTTTTTTTTCTGGGCTATGATAAATGAGTCAATGCCCATAAGAAGATAGGAGACACCTTGGGAACAGCGCACCATGAATGAATGTGCTCAAATTGATAGAAATTTGGAGTTTTTGCATCGGCTTCTTAGAGTGAATCTTGCAAAGCGCATCGAACTGATATCACATTGATGATGCTATTTATTAATATTTCAATGAAATAAAATGTAGTTCAACTTAATTGAAAGGAGATAAAATCAAGTTATTTTTTTATTTTAAATATGCATTTTACCTATGTTCAGAATTTAGGGACACCCTGTACAATAGAAAGAAGTAAAAAGTCTTTCACAATTTAGTTTAAGTTAACAACCTTCGAGTATGTTCTAATGTAAAATGATTTTCCACAGTTTAAAGTTAACGCATTTAATCTATAAAAAATTAACTATATTAAGTAAAATTCAATATTATTTTGTCGGTATTTTGGTCTTTAAATTATGGTCAATTCTTTCCTGAATTCTAATATAACTGCAATCAGACCGAACCAGAAAAGTGGCCTTATCTTAACTAGGTTGATTACAGAGGTTTTGCCTGGTTTATTTGCAAGATGAATTAAAAATATTACTAGTTTTCTTCAATCAGATCTATTTTTTATATTGATTTAAAAATGAAAGGAATATGAATATTATGTGAAATTAGCATATTTATTTGATCAAAGGAGAAATACATAATTTACAAATTTGGCAAATGTGAACGGCGGCAGAATTACAACCAGTGAGGAAGAAATGAATTTTCAAGTTATTCGTTTGTGTTTCACATCTGGGACATCTCCTTCAGCAGTAGTTTGCTACCATGTTTTAATCCTAGCCGCCCTGATACCTCCCTACCTCACTCGAACATGTTGATGGAAAGGCTCTCCTTGCTCTCTCCTTTTTATCGCCGAGATTATCCGGAAAGTAATCTAGATACAAAATGAAAATATCATCTTTACAGACACGTGTGTAGCAAGAGTGCGGACGTTTGGCAGAAATTCCTACCTAACGCATTTATACTCAAGAATTGGTTGATTGCCTAGAAAGCTTGCGATAACATACTCGGATGTAATCCAGGCGTGCCTCTGATTGACCTGCATGGATTTGTCGAATTGAATGCCTCTCATTGTCCTCAATGGATTTGTACAATTGAACCTCTCTCTTGATATCCCTAATTTGAGGAAAATCAAAAATACCATATTCCACTTTGGCTTCTCTGTGACGCGGAAATTTATGTCCTAAAAAAGTGAACTATTGGTTTTCCTCCTAGAGTTCCTCAACATAAGTCTAAATTCGTCAAAATTTCTTGTGTAGTAGTCGAAGTAAAATATATTTATGGGTTGAAACGATAATAAAATAAAAATATTAATCTGGTTCACTTCAGGTGTTGCAGAAGCGTCACGTTCTTTGTTATAACTACCAAGTAAACCAAGAACAATGGTTAGAAATTGCAAAAAACAGATAGTTCTATAAATTTAGTGGTTTCTCCCTTCTCTGCCTATCTTAGGATGGCTGGAAAGAAAAGGTGGCTTTGGCAAGTCTTTCACTTTCTCTCACTTCACACCTTTTCTTTCATTTCATTTTAAATCGCTCACATCTATGAGGAAAGGTGTTAGCTTAGATTGAAAGGTTTTAGATAAATTCCCTCAATCTCAGTTGTGATTCTTTTATCTTGTTAAAAAATTCTTATGACTAGATCATAACTTATTCATAACCAGTTTTGACGTAATCTCATACTACACTAGTGTCTCACTTCTAGAAACCATCAATATTCTTTTTCATCGCGCCTTTCACGCCCAAACTCCTACTTCCACGGCTTCACACAAAAACAAATAAAACAAATAGGCCTGGCTATTTCTCAAGACAATTACTTCATACTCATACATGTTATGTTATTCCTTCCTAAAATGAAGACTAAAACCTCGATGCATCGACCGACTAAAACCTCAAAGATGGAAAGTATTTGCTACTATCTATTATGTCCAGCTGAATATGTACCCAATTAGAAATATTGACACCTCCATAGGTTACCCAGCGATGTGCCAAAGTAAATCTAATTTTGCAGCCCTGATTTAGAAATGATCCATCGACCGAAGAAAAACAATTAAGTTTCACTCCACAATTATTCCCCAATCCTTCGAATAGGGACAACTAATCGTCGAACCAATTTATTCCTCCAATTAACTTCAGATATGTTACCATAAAAATAAATGTGATTAAAACACTTTTATACAAAAAAAACAAAATTAATTCAAATTAATTATAAACCAACTAAAAGTTCATCTGCACTGGAAAAACCCCCAACAATTCGACGACGAAAACTCAATGCATTTAGCGTCCATATGCCAGACCAATTGACCTTGATCATATACCAATCTCTGATGGAACACAACTAAAAAGACAGACCCAAACACACGATTAGATTTCTTATTAAAAGATGGTGGCTTGGGAAGGAAAGTTGGCTACAACATTTGGTTTTATCACAAATTCGGTGTGGAGGTCAAACATTGGAGATAACTTCAAAGTTATTTTTTTAACTACCATTGCATCATGTGCAATGCTATTTAAAATGATCAACGGAATCGAGGCTGCCATATACCGGAACTCTCAGCCTGGACCACTATCAAAGAAATGCACCCAAACGTAAAATTCAAAGGACGTTTCCTTTACCTGGGCCAGAATATGCGAAGGAAAATTGCATTTTGGGTCTTTCTTGTCTTTAAAATAAAGTCGTCAATGATGCATTAATGCCTATTCGCTATATAGATTGTTATATTGATACCATGGCCAAAGGTTTGTCGGTCGAACAAATGCCAATTTCCAATTGGCTCGAACACCCTATATATATATATATATATATATATATATATATATATATATATATATATATATATATATATATATATATATATATATCGATTAAATAGACATGAAAATAGCACCCGTGAGAACCTTTTCGTAGTGAAAATGTGGACTGTATATATTCACAATTTAAAGAGTGAAGATAAACAAAACAACTTTACTGAATCAGCAAGTAGAAGGTCCCATTTGTAATTAAAAGTGTATCATCCAATAAATTGAACATCTGGCAATGTGACGCCTTGATAAATTCATAAGGTCGAGACTTATTTAGAGTGGCTAGTTGATTTGGAATGCACCAATGTTGAAATAATAAAGGGACAACGAAAAACCAATCTCAGAATAGTCAGAAATTTTGCTCATATTGAAGATGTACCTGCCATTTCCCAAGATTTATTTTTATGAAAGTAAATTATTATCTTGGCAGTTTTTATTATATGCATCGTTCTATTATGTTGTTATTGTTAACATCTCCCCAGGAGTAAATGACCTATGCATCCTCCAATCACTTTAAATATTTGTCTTATGCAATAATCCTCCGAAAATATTCATCCTCACTTTGGTCAAAATGAGAAGAGAGGAAAATTCAGTCGAAGGGAGATATGATTTATGGTTTAGGACATATATGCTAAGCCCCACCTCTAATAAGCATCCTAAATCACTACTCAGGTTTTGTATCGTTTTACATATTTTACTTTCCTGTTGAAAGGAACTATTATTTTATAACCCACAATTTAATATGAAGCTATACTCTTTACTTTCTTTAGAGGACATTTTTATACCTACAGAAACATATTACATACCATTGTCAATTATAATTTCATATCGTTTTCTTCCACTTTTTATATCCCTTAATATCATTGGCTTCACATTAATATATATATATGTTTATCTTCCAAATTTTCTATCGTAATCCCAAGATAAACACAGATAAACTCAAATTTTTCCCCAAAAAAATTTAAGAAAAAAAATTATCCAATATTTCAGGACGATGTTAAATTACGAGGTATCTGCAAGGGGTTAAATAAATACACACAAAATAGTATTTACAGTATTATTTACAACAAAATTAAAATAAAATAAATTGAATGTTAACAAATTATACGGGGTTCATTAAACAATAAAAAAAGTTACAAATGCTTATCACCATCGAACAACCACAAGTCATTTTAACCAAAAAGTTATTCGCGCATACAAAAATTGGGTTTCTATGGATAAATTGTTTATAGCCGAAACGACACGCGCCGTTGAAGATAAAAATAGGCTCCGCTACTCTAGTGACAGATGTTCCCTGAAAAACCTCTCTGTCTTATGGCCTTTACCTTGGAGGCCAAAAGTTACATGACTAACACTTATAACCCTTTATTTATTTAATAGGGACGTAAGAAGAAAGAGATACTCCAAAATACCTGATACCAGAGCAGTGAATCAATAACCCACGTCGGGAACCCAGGCGAAAGAGGCTCTGCGATGATGAGGGAATTCGACCCAAGTCAACAGTGGTAAATGCGATGGCGGTTTTCGGTAAGGAGAAACCCACAGACAGCTATATCGTGGCGAAAGGCGACAAGACCACGCAGCTCGATGATTCGAAGGCCCAACGATCCGAGAGAAAGAATTCGCGATGACAGAATTCCCCAAAGAGAAGATGGCGAGGTGACTAGAAGCCAACTTTCACGTGCTCAGTGTGAACGGCTTCCCAAGGAGAGTACTTGTAAACGTAACTGGAAGCGCACAATTCGATTTAGCCGACAGAGGGGCAGCAACAAAGCTGGCAGGAATCAAAGGGCAGAAAATCCTCGTTGCACGAAGGAATCCAGTACGGGTCTCCAAAAATTAATAACGTCAATGTAAGTGACGGTCAACGATACAGCGGAGCAATCAGGCAGAATTCTCGCAACAGAATACCTTAAAGGCCTCACGGCCACATTTATATCCTTCAGTCCGAAGAGCGAAAAGGAAAGTGGGGCACAATGGAGGGGGGATGAGTCGCCTTCCCTACTCAAATTAGACTGGTAAGTTAGAGAAGTTTAGGCCAAAAATTATAGCCTCGACGCGGGTTGACCTGCAATAAAACACCTTAAGCTATGATGAGAAAGGGAAAGCATGGGAATACGAGGGCCTACCATTTACATCTACCCATAGCGTGAAATAAATTTTGTTCATTTTGTTGTATTACGGAAAAGTTATTGGGTATTATTAAATGAAATTATAGCAAAAGATCGATCATTTCATTAACTTATTGAAGAAAAAATTAAAAACTTATGGAATTGTCTTTGAAGTTTCTTAAGATGATAATATATGAATACCTTTTTATTATAAAAAGTGATCGGCGATAACTGTGTATTAAGAGAGAATGAAATCGGACTATTTTAAGGATAAAAGGTTTTTGCAAAAGAAATTGGTTAAACAATAATTAATTTACTGCCAAATAAAAAAAAATCTACGTCCGGCCAATTCAACCATAGAGCTATTTTTTTAGTAATACATTATCATCTTTAGGAATCCAATCAATATTCTGCATTCTGATTGGTCAGCCTTGGTCACGTGACTATTACTAAATCAAGTTTTTATAACAACTAAATCCCAAGGATAAAACAAACATTTTTTAATGGAACATCAAATCAAATGAACTAAAGAATATAGAAACGCATGTGAAATGCATATCATCGCCATATCTATATGAAATAGAGGTATTGTAACTAACGAATCATTTTCGCGAAATATTTTTTTCGTGTTAGCTTTGGAAAAGATTGCTCTAGAAGCCATTCTTGCTCGAGTATACACATCTCTTTTATCATAAACAGCAATTTTACTGCATTCACTTCTTAATTCGCAAATTAGGCACTGCACCTATTTGGTATGGGTTGGGAAAGATGGCAATTCAAATTTGCTGACCTTCAAATCCTAAAGTTCAACGATGGTGAGATCGCATGTGAGGAAAGACTCCTAAAGCGTTACTGGATGCCAATCTTATATTCCAACAACGGTGTTTCCATTCAAGTTGGAAGGAGGAGGAACAAACTTTTCTGAACGACATGTTATCAACATTCCTCTCTTGCCGAAGGTCCATGATCTTGCGAACGACAAAGGCGCGGAGATTTGGATCATCGCCGTAGTAGAAAAAGACGAGCGGATTTTCCGGGTGCGCATTCCATGATTTAATGTAAGAGAACCCTATGTTTCTCGTTGATTGAGGAAGAAAGCGGAGACATTTGATTTGTAAAAGTATTTGCGTGCGGCTTCAGAAATGTGTGGTCGAGTTTTGATCGAAACCAACAAGAAAAGTAGTTGGTAACTACGTAGAAGATAAGAGAGTGTAGGTTCTTCTAAACTTTAACTTTAAAAGGATGCTTTGTGACGTGAGTTGCGTAAGAATTCATTGACGAGCGACGAACGCAGAAGAGTCATCTCCCGTGACAATTCTAAAGTCTATCGATGTTGCGGTGACCATCCTGGCGGCCATCCGATTCGACGCACCCCAATATTTCGCCACACGCGCCACCCTTAGCAAAGGGATTCGATCTGCGTCGCCTAAAATAAAAATTGTACAGAGTGACAGTCTCTTTCTCTCTCTCTCTCTCTCTCTCGAGGATATCATGCTAAACAACTAATAAAATTAGTAATACGAGGGGCGGTCAATAGGTTTTGCGAATTGGTAGGGCAAAACAGAGGAAGGGGAATGGTTGTTTGTAGAGGTCTTAGGACAAGTTATGACAAGTCAGGACCTGCAGCCGCACGCTCCGGCCTCGATTATTTAACAAGCAGTAGCTGATCGCAGATCGTCAGTCACAAATTTTTCAACAATGGAGAAGGTTGAGCACCGCGCAGTGATCAAATCTTTGACCAAGGAAGGGAGGAATGCAAAAGAGATCCATGAAGGCATGTTTGCAGTGTATACCGACACCGCCCCTTCCTATTCAACCATTGCTCGCTGGAATAGGAAGGTTTGCCATAGTCGTGAGTCCCTTAAAGATGAACCCCGTCCAGGACGTCCGTCAGACGTGACCGACGAGTACAATGGGGCCCGTGTGAAAAGGATTATCCTCGAAAATCGATAGGTGAAGGTCGAAGAATTCGAGCGAGAACTTGGAATATCACAGGGAAGTGTTATCTACATCGTCCAAGACAATTTGGCCATGACCGAGGTCTCTGCCCATTTTGTCCCTAGAAACGTCACGCCCCATGATCGACTTCAACGTCGTCAAATTACACAAGGCCAGAGTTGCACAAGCTACACTGCGCGAGTACGGATTCGAGGAGCTTAACCATCCCCCCTACAGTCCAGATCTGGCCCCTCCCGACTACTTTTTATTCCGCCAGCTTAAGGCTGCACTGCGTGGCCGCCGGTTTGGGACGATGAAGATGTCCAGCTTGCCGTCTAGGAGTGGATTGAACAGCAGTCAGGAGATTTGTAGTTGTCGGGAAATCGAAGCCTCAGGGACAAGTGGCGCAAGTGCATTGAAGTCGAGGGTTGTTATATTGAAAAATAATAAAACACTTTTCCTAATATCTCGTTTCCTTATATCCGAATTGCAAAACTTATTGTCCGCCCCTCGTACATGTACCGTGTAGTGAAAGTTTCATGCAAATAACTTTGTTTCTACAAACTATTCCTACGCGTTATTTTACATATACTCGATAAACTATTAACAATCCAAATAAGAAATATAATTTTAGTGCCATTTGTTAAACTATATCCTGCTGCTGGTTTAAAAGAGGAAAATCAATCTTATGCTCGTGAAAATATTTTTGTTCCCAAAGAAACAAAAATAAGAAGAGATATTGCGTCTTTCTCACGCGGCGCCACTCTTCCTCATCTCTCTTTTCTTTGGCTAATTTAGCGGTCTGCTTGTGCTTCCTTTTAAACCCCTTGGCCTTTTGCGTTTCAATCATTTTAAACTTCTTGGTCCTTGAGAATGTAATTCAGAGCTTCAGAAGCAAAGCAAGTTTGGACGCGTGCTGATGGTGCTGGCGGAAGATGAACTTGCGTTCTTTGGGAGGAAGTTTGTGGTCGAGCGTAATTTCGCGTTTGAGCAGGTGATAAGAATGACGTCATCGTTGTCTTGGCACATCAGACACTAACAAATCCACCTTAGAAGATTTCGTCGGGTTAGGCGTCAAAGGATTGGCGCTTTTTATCGTGTGTTGCACTTTGAAGATAATGTGGCTTTTTGTGCGCGACTTTAATCTTGTCGGCGATGGAATAATTCTTAATAAAGCGAGAGATGTGTTGGCACGCAGGTCGATTTCGACGACACTTTGAGCGACTTCTTTGAAGAGAGAAAAGTTGACCTTTCGACTGCGCTCCTGAAATAATGCAATAAGATTCGGTGATCTCTTTTTCTCTTTCTCTTCTCTCTGCTATATCTATTTTTATTCCTTTCAGCACGCGCAGTCTCTCTCTCTCACGCTCTTGGTTAGCCCACTAGCCCAAATTTTATTCCTTTCAGCGCTGTGTCTTTGGCTCTCTGCTAGCCATAATGCTATTGCTTTCAGCACTCGCTCTCTCTTTCTGGTTTTTAATTTTCTAGCCACAAGCCGGAAAAAGTTATGAAAAGAAAGAAAGGGACAAAGAACCACAGAAAGTTTGACTTTAGGTCAAATGCCACAATTCCTACGAATCTAAGGTAGAATTTTGCAAATGGGAAAATGACGGAGGAGCCAAGGAATTGCAGACGGAGTACGGTTGCAAGCCTACATGCAAGGCCAAATTCCACACTTGCATTGATGAGAAAAGGTCCCTATCTTTCTCTCTCTCTCTCACTCTCTGAGAACAATACATGTAATTTTTGTCATTCACCTCGAGAAAATAAATATAGGCTAAAATATCTCGTTGTGTTGGGAGATCTAAAAGTGGGAACGGGTTAAAGGGTCCGATTACATTACTTGAGCGACTTCGAGAATTACCGTGTTTGATTGCTTCAGGCATTTTTGCCAATATTTACAATTAATTTCGAATGATGAAATGGATTTGTTTCAGTCTTCACATGTGCCACAGATCTTACTACTGATTGTCTCGGCTCGAATTTCAGGATTTGCATCTCAAATCAGAGCTCAAGTTAAAGATAACACCTGAATAGAAAGTGATGCTTCAGCGTAGAGCGAGAATTTCTCAGTTTATCTAAACCAGTGGTTCCCAAAGTGGGCCTTACCCCCCCCCCCCGGGGCGGTGGAAAGATCTGGGGGAGGGCGGTGAGGAAGAAGGGGGCGGTAGGGGGGCGGCAGTCCGAAGTCGAAGTCAGAAGTTCGAACGTTTGTTTGACGATTTGTACACAACACGTGCAGCAGGACGAGTCAGTGGACGACGCATCAGGGTCCGGTTACCGCACGCCGCTCTGGCCCAGTCAGATGCGACAGCATAGACTACAAAAGCAAAAGCTCAGGTTTGTAATTTCAAGCTTGTAATGTTCAGAATTTTATCTTATAATAAAAACCGCATCCTGGCGGTCAACATCATCTTGAGTTCAAGTCAACATGAAATTGGGGACTCGCCAGAACGCGCCGTGTTGTGTTGTGTTGAGCTGGTTAGGGTGGTGCATTCACTGATATATATTGTTACGAATGTATATGACTTTGTACCTGTGTGTGCATGTGTTTGTGTGTGTGTGCATATATGCGTGTTCACGCGTGTGTCATTGTGTGGGTGATCACGTCCGCCACCATTTTCTGTGAGTAAATGTAAGAAAATGAATACGTGAGAGGGTAAACTTGCTTTTTATACCTTCAATGTTGTCATTTTTGTCTTTAGGTAGGCCTATTTATGAAATGCGATAAAATGCTGTATTTTACATGGTTTTATTTTTTTGTTCCAGAATAAAGTATGGCCTTGGTACAGCAAACAAAAAAGAAGTGTCGGCAATATAGTGTGGAATATCTGAAATATGGATTTGTCGCAGCACCACACAACCAACAGCAACCAATGTGTCTACTGTGTGATAGAGTGTTTTCAAATGAAGCTATGAAACCTTCGAGGCTTTTGGAACATTTGAAGAAAATGCACTCTGATAAAGCAGACAAAAACTTGGCATATTTTTAGTCACTCCGAGACAACGTTCGGAAACGGAAAACCATCGGAAATATATTTGCCAGCAGCTTACAACAATCTAATGACGGTTTGCAAGCATCATACAACATCTCTTTGCTGATTGCTAGATCTGGTAAGCCTCATACAATTGGAAAAGAGCTTATTCTACCAGCAGTAAAAGAGGTTCTACACACAGTTCTACACAAGTCACCTGACCAAATTATAAAAGCTATTCCTCTCAGTGATAACTCTGTTCAGAGAAGAATAGATGAAATGGCTGAAAATATTGAAGAAACATTGTGTAACATGCTTAGAACAACAGAATTTCGTTTACAGTTAGATGAGTCCACTCTGCCAGGCAATGAACCTTTGCTTCTTGCTTATGTTCGTTTCGTCAAAGATGAAAGCTTGGTTCAAGGGCTGTTATTTGCGAGACAGCTTGAAACAGACACAAAAGGGGAGTCAGTATTTCGTGTCGTTGATGTTTTTTTCAAAGAGAAAGACATCCCACTTTCTAACATTCCTGCTTGTGCAACAGATGGGGCACCATCAATGGTAGGTCGTCATCGTGGCTTCATTAGTTTCCTGAAAAAAGCTGTACCTGGAGTACTTACAGTGCACTGTGTAATCCACAGGCAGCATCTGGTCGCAAAAAACCTGAGTGTAGACTACACAAATCAATGAGTACTGTTATCTCAGCAATAAATAAAATTAAGGCACATGCCCTCAATTCCCGACTGTTTCGACAGCTGTGCACTGATAATGATGAAGAGTTTGAACGTTTAGTGTTGCACACAGAAGTTAGATGGCTGTTAAAGGGAAACTGCCTGAGACGTTTCTATTCACTGTTTGATACAGTTGTTGAATTCTTCCAAGACTCCAATTCTGTTCTGTGTGATGAACTAAGAAACATGAAGCATGACATTGCTTATTTTGCAGATATATTCACAAAGTTCAATGAAGTTAATTTGCAGATGCAAGGAAATAAGGCTAATCTAATTACAGTCAAATCAGCTATCTCTACCTTCCTGGCCAAGTTACAGTTATTCAAACGAAACATAGCTCGCCATGCACTCTACCAGTTCCCAAGCCTCTCTGAATTGGATAAGGAAAAAGGCATACCATTCGATGACCTTCAAGTGTATTGTACACACCTGGATGAACTGCACAGAGACATGTCTGAGAGATTTGAGGACATTTTATTGCTTGAAATACCAGACTGGGTGATCAATCCATTCCTAAATGTCGACGGTGAAGAAACTGGAGTGGCAGAGGAAGAAATGATTTCCATTCAAAATGACATTGAGCTAAGGCCAATGTTCAAAAAGTCATATCAAGATTTTTGGTTACAAAAAAAAATCTCTGACTGCTATCAAGTGCTGTGGAACAAGGTCAAGATGTACTTTATTGCCTTGCCAATATCATATTTAGTAGAACGGGGCTTCAGTGCAGTCGCCTTGCTTCTTTCCAAGCAAAGAAACCGACTGAAAATTACTGACCGCGGGGATCTACGACTTCTTCTAAGTGAGTTCCAGCCTGATGTTGAGAAGCTTATGTCCCTGCACCAAGCACATCCATCCCATTAATATTAAGTGTGAGACAATGAAGGTTACTGGTGGAATGTTTATTTACCATTCTATGTTGCTGAAACAGTTAAAACTGCTAAAAAATATATTGGTTTATTAAATTGGGTTTTATTTGTGAAATACACATTTGTGTTTAACCTTTCTCTTTTCAAATTGCAGCATACCAAATATCAAGAAAGAGGTGTTTGTTTCCATATGTGTCTGTGGGGGGCGCTAGGAATTCACTGGGGAGCCAAGGGGGCGCCAGCCTGCAAAAGTTTGGGAACCATTGATCTAAACAAATCTTTTTTTAATCATCTCTATGTATATCTTTACTTTCTATTATCTTTTTTCTCACTTACGATAGTACAAATGTTCGTTCTAATGATATCTATTTACGACCACTTCCAATTTTGGCTCTGGTTCCCTTACTGTGTATACAATCTTTATTTCCTAAAATTCTGGACACTAAATGCGAATCATTTTACTTTCTCTTCGTGACTTATTTACTGGCAAAAGATGATGAGGTGTTGACATGATGGGAGTCATAGAGTGAATTAGATTGGGAAGTATAATGGGAAGCACATGAGATAGATATTACATATTTTTACCAAAGGGTAATGGGGTAAATTAAGCTGTGTACAGAAAGATTAGGGAGAGGAAATAACCTTTCTTCTATTTTATTCAATTATTCATATAAATAAAACCTTCCCTGTCATGGAGACTAACTTCGCGACCACCTCATTAATTATCGATTCATCCATCTTGATCGATTAAAATCGCAAATGGCCCTTAAGCGAGTGTCAGACGTACTGCAGGTGACACCCGGAGGTTTACGTGCCCTCCCTGTTTCAATATCATAGAGAGGATATGGCATAATTATATAGGTCAGGCTGACTCTTGGGAGCAGCGAGCTATTTCTGTACAGATTATCCCGGCTCGTTTATTCCTTAGACTAGTCAAGTTATGTCCAGAGCTTTCACACAGTTTCACCTACTTTATATTCATCAGAACTTTCAAAACCTCACGCCACAAGGTTTCTTTTATAGATTACCTCTATGGTATTCGCTTTTTAGTCTTAAATAAGTAAACACGAAATGAGAGGAAGAGAAGAAACTGGATGTAGAAATGCAAAACGATTCTCTTTTTCCCAATTGTACCAACACAATTCGCTTACCTCAGAGTGAATATCCCGGACTATGTAGTTGACTTGCTTTGACGGTTCTGTTACCATTACCATCTCCGCATCCATTACTTTTTACGCTACAAATCATTGCTTAATGGATTCTTTGTCAAGCAATAGTCGGAATTTCGCCTTAGCGACTCGTTTCGAGTAGGATCTTTTTATTTCCTTGTAGGATCAGAGTGAGAAACACAGCTTTGATTCCTCTTCGGACAATTTCCACCCTTTCAGACGCAAAGAGTACCCCAATAAGGGTGGTTTCCCGTTTAACTGAAGAACAATTGGACTTTTAGGTGCTCTGTAATTGCTCTCCGGAAGGTCTCGTTCTGTCGCTTTAGTTGGACGTAATATTTATCGAAAGCCTAAATGACGTTGAGAGTGTTTCGTTCTTTTGCTACTTCCTCTGCGCAGCTGCAAATTTTCCTTCCTTTTCCAAGCTTCCTTCCTTTAGTGGTGTTTATATCTAGTTTGATATAGCGTGTTGTTGTGTTGTTTTGGTAGCATGCGTGTATCATGGCTATATTTTTATAGAGATTTATGAGTTGGTTCGCTAGTTAGTTTATTGATAAAGGAGAGAGTGTGTGTGGAGATGAGCAATATTCCCCTGGATATACAAATTTGTTACACATCCACAATCGTGAAGGCTCTGTGTAACTTGCATTGACCATCGCTTTGGCTCATATTTGAAGTGCTTCAAAAAGGGGCAAGTTGGGGCAAGTAGGGCAGTTTTCTTATATTAGCATCATATAATTTCTCAAAGTCTGCCACCAATCCATATTAATTCTTCGGTTCTATATCACGTGCGCCACCGAGGGCATCACCCGCACACAGATTTTAAGGAGAGAAATGTAAAAAAAGAAGTGAAGGTTGAGGAAGTGAAAATGTGGATATGATTATATACAGTCACAAACCTTCTGACGTTAGTGAGGTCTGGAGGGTACAAAGTTAGGAACATTGGGGGCAGGGCACGCAATCATCTATGTCAGATGTTGTATGCTTGGCCATGCTACATCTTACATTCCACTTGAGGAGTGTTGGCGTAACTGTATTCCTTCAACACATACCGCAATGAACTTGGCACCAACCCCATAATAAAACTACGAAATGAATCATGGAACGAAAGTGGAATGTGACGTTGACTGGCAACTGCGTGTCGAACTGCAGACATAGAACGTATGGGAGTAAAATCCCGATTAGATAAAAGTTTGGTGGAATATTTGCAAAAAATGCTTATATGGTTACCGAAAACATCAACCACACTTTTGTGCATCGGAAGACGCGTATCAAATATTCAGTAATGATTTATTGGTTTTGAGGGAAAAGGAAAAGTCATCAGCGAAAATCGGCTTCCGCAATTCGATGCTCAACTTTGATCCCATAATTTAGTTTACCCATCTCAAATTTCATAGTTACTCAGGTCAACCATGAAAGATGAGGAAATTGCCCAATTCTGAGAAAAATATCTCGAACATAAAGAATAAATAAGAAGTTTAAGATAGTCAGAAAGGAGAATTTGGATAATAGGGAAGAAAAACAACGTTGTAAATTAATTAGTGCGATAGTAGGTGGGAAGTGGTGTTCGCTGCTATCAAACTCAAAAGTGCCACGGGGTTTACCAACCTAAGGACTATCGGCAGGATGGTCCCCAGTTTAGTAAATCAAGCCACTGAATTTAGTTCCTTAACTTCCTGCAACTAATTAAGGCCCGGTTTGTGCTACGGGAATAAAAGACTTGAGAAAAATTGTACACGCATCTTTCGATCCCCCTTAATTTAGATTACTCGAATTCAGCAGAAATCAAATGAGTAATCGAATGAGTTTGCCACTATATAAATTTATTATTGAATAAACTCGATTAATATCTTACTCTAAGGAATATATACAATGAGGAATGAATAAGACAGCAATTTTTAGTCAAAATTAATATTGAATTTCCAATTTGAAAAGAAAAATCTGGGTAGATCTTAGAATGAAAAAATAAAACTAACTCCCTTTTACTCCACTGATAATTTTAATGATTACACTGGTGAACAAATTTGAACTCTTTTTCTGCTGAGCTAAGATTGAGATTGGTTCTTGGGAAATTCAGGTTCACTGAATTTATAAATGACAATAGTTTTCTTCTATCACGTCAAGTTTTTTTTATTTTTATACTGGTCCATATTGGTCCCACTCATAATAGCAGGCTACCTTACGACCAAGTAAACGGAAGTGAAGACGTTTGGTATTCTTCTTATTTTATTTTATCTATGTATTTAGACTTCTCTTTATGCACATCTAGATATATAAATCAAGTGTGTATAATATATTTTTTGTTTTTTCAAATTTGTTTTATGAAATAACATTTAGTGTCTAAAATCTACCCAATGGATAAAGGGCAAATTTCTATGTTTTACAAGGAGCCAATAATCCATGTAACGATTGTTACTTTTGTCTCACAAACACTTCTGCTTATACCCAGTAAACGCGACATAAAATAAGGTACCCAAATCTCGATGCGTGTACTGGAATTTCTTTCAGATGAAATTCCAGTACCTGGAATAAGAAACTTCTTTTACTGTAAAAGGAAGTAAAATAGGTGAATCTGACGTAAGCAATGAACTTGACAGTATTCCAGACTTTGTACATACATCGACCCAAGAACGTGGAAACATCAGCAAATTAGAACTGAATGATTTATTTAGAGACCTAGGCCTGTCAAAAGAGTTAGCAGAAGCGTTAGCTTCTAAACTTTAGGAGAATTATTTGTCGAAGGAAGAAACAAATGTAACTTTTTGTCAGAGCAGGGAGAGAGATCTCCTGGCATCCCTTAAGACTGAAGAAGATTTGGTTTACTGTTGTGACGTGGCGGGACTGTTGAACGTGGTGGGTGTTTCAGAGTAGGATCCAATAAATGGAGTCTTTTTATAGATAGTTCAAAGAAGAGACGAAAATGTGTGTTAATCCATATTGGAAAATTGTTTGGTGCGATTCCTATTTGTCACTCCTTGCATTAAAAAGAGAAGCATGGACACATAAGATCTGTATTAGATTTACTCAAATATAATGAACTGAATTGTATCATATGTGTGGATCTGAAAATGGTGAATTTTTAACTTGGCCAACAAAGAGCTATGCAAAATATCCGTGTTTCTTGTGTTTATGGGACAGGCCAGCCAAGGACAAATATTGGGAACAGAAACTCTGGCCAGTTAGAGAAAGTTTGACTGTTGAGCGAGAGAAAATCATCATCCCACCTCTTCATATTAAACTAGGGCTGATGAAACAATTTGTGAAAGCTCTAAATGTGGAAGGTGACTGTTTTAAATTCATATGTACAATATTTCCTGGTTTAAGTTGAAATAAAATAAAGGCTGGAGTTTTGATTGGCCACAAATCAGAGAGTTAATGGGAAAACCAAAACTACCTCGAGTTCGATGACTGACATAGAAAAAGGAGCATGACATTCATTTATGGTGGTTGTGAAAGGATTTCTTGGAAACAAAAGGGCTGGTAACTACAAGGATTTGGTAGGGACATTATTTGATAGCTTTAATCGTTTAGCTGCAACATGAGCATAAAGGTTCATTTTCTAAGAGCTCTCTTGATGTAATTCCTGCCAATCTTGGCAAAGTGAGTGGTGAACACGGAGAGCATTTTCATAAAGATATGTAAATTATGGAGAAAAGATATCAATGCCAATGGAACACAAACATCTTAGAAAACTACTGTTGGAGTATTCAACGAAACTGTGTAGACATTAAACACTCGAGACACTCTAGCAAGCGAAAGTTTCTTCCATGAATGTATAGGTATGTGTACGATTGCTTGTGTTCTCTCCATTATATTAGAAAAATAACCTTTATGTATTTGGTAATAGGTGTTGTTATCTTACAATGCATTTATCCTTTCAATTTCTGTTAACATTTTAAATTACGGTTTAAAGCTACAACACTTAGGAAACTATCCTCACCGAGTAAATACATGCAGTACGTCGTAAAACAGGAATATGCTGTAGAATGAAAACCTGATGTGTTAAAAAAAGGATGCCATATTTGAAATCATCACGTCCAAATTGGTTAAAAACAAGTACAAAACATAAGTTTACAAAAAGTGTGTTTACCAGTGATAATTTAAAATTATATTTTCTTAAATCTGATCAATATTTTCGGGGACTACAACTGATTGTTATTTGTAGTGTAGAGACCGGGCAAAAATAACAGCTATACATAGAAAGTAACTAGGAGATCTTAGGGGATGAAAGAAGTGAACATTGTTTACAGGTAATTAAAATAATAGCAAACACAATAAAATGAATCAGCTTCAAGTTTCTTTCTCAGAAATCTAATTTACATAACATGAACGAGTTTCACAAGATCTATTCAAATTAAATCGTTCGCCGTATAAGGAGAAATCAGGAAGTCTTGTGTCGAACTGACAAGGTTAATTTGGATCTGGAACGGTTGGTTAAGTAAATACGCTCACTACAGTATTTCTCCTTAACCCTACCTTATCCATATGTGTGAAACATTTTGGTACAATTTTGGGGGTTTTCTCTCCGTAAATACGTTGATAATATTTCTTGGAGAAAATGGTTTCTAAATGATGTTAGTGAAGCTACTTACTTTATTTCTACAGAATCAAAATATATTTGATGCATAACATTTTTGTTATTTGGTTGTGGTACCTTATCCATATGCGTGCAACATTTTGTCAGATCTTGTTTATAATGGCGCACAAGCTCTTTATTCATACGTAAAATTTACAGAACATTTTGAAATAGAAAATTACGAAGTGGCAACCAACATTTCATGAGATTTGCAAGTTACTTATATTTTTAGAGTTAGTACTGACCCAATTAGGTCAAGAGGGGTACGTGTAAAGAGACTGAACGATCATAATATTTTATCTCCGCCTAATGCTGAAGGAATCACTTTTGATCAAGGTGAATTAGGTAACGAATACAATTCATCTGAAGATATTATAAGTGAGGAAAATACAGATTATCACCCAGAGGGCAAGAAAGGTAATATTCCGTTCATCAGGGAGGTGGCCCTAAAGGACAGCGATGATCCAAGTTCAAGCTACGATAAAGAAAACAATTCACTTCAGGCATCTGAAGAGGCTTCCAGTGACGCCTTTGTAAGTACCTCTTTCACCACAAAACGACATGATCTTAGCCTTTATTATTTTAAGCTTAAGAACCTTGTTTATCCAAATGATGAAGTTAAAGCTTTTCATCTGTTTATCAGAGATAATACGGTTCTGAACACACAAAGATATACTAATTGCAAGGTAAGTGACTTAAGGTGTGAAAATCGTCAAGATGGAAAGAAAATATATCATTGCATGATTGCTTTTACAGTGGATGAAGTAAAAGCATGTCTAGGCCTTATCTTGTATGAAGGAGCCGATTTTCATAACCTTACAGCTCTTGATGACCTATGGGATCCGGTTGATTGTAAACTGATATATCGTGCTGTTATGTCTCAAAATCGCTTTAGATATTTTCTTCGTACTGTAAGATTTGATAACTACCGAGGTCAACAAACTCGATTACCTAATGATCGACTTGCTGCAATTAACGTGGAATTGTATGAATTGAATGAGAACCTCTCAAAAATTTACATACGAGGAGCGGTCAATAAGTTTTGCAATTCGGAAATAAGGAAACGAGATATGAGGGAAAGTGATCTATTATTTTTCAATATAACTACCCTCGACTTCAATGCACTTGTGCCACTTGTCCCTGAGGCTTCGAATTCTTGACAACCGGAAATCTCCCGACTGCTGTTCAATCCACTCCTGGACGGCTAGCTGGACATCTTCATCGTCCCTAAACTGGGGTGAGGTTTTTAGGGACCCAACGGGCATAGACCTTGGTCATAGCCAAATCGTCGTGGATCATGTTAATAACACTTCCATGTCATATTCCAAAGTTCTCGCTCGATTTCTTCGAACTTCACCCGTCGATTTTCGAGGATCATCCTCTTCACACTGGCCACATTGTCCTCGTTGTTTACATCTGACGGATGTCATCTTCAAGGGACTCACGAGCATGGCAGAACTCCCTATTCCAGCGAGCAATGGTTGCATAGGAAGGGGCGGTTTCAGTGTGCACTGCAACCGTGCGTCCATGGATCTCTTTTGCATTCTTGCATTCCTTGGTCAAACATTTGATCACTGCGCGGTGCTCAACATTCTCCATTGTTGAAAAATTTGTGACTGACGATCTGAGATCAGCTACTGCTTCTTGAATAGACGAGGCATGAGCGTGGGGCTGCAGGTCCTGACTTGTCATAACTTGTCATAACACACCCACAAATAGCCATCCCCCTTTCTCTGTTTTGCCCTACCGATTTGCAAAACTTATTGACCACCCCTCGTACCGGGAGACATATTGACTGTAGATGAGCAGCTTCTTGGTTACCGAGGACGCAACTAGGCCGCACCAATATACAAACAAAACCAAGAAAGTATGCTCTGAAAATATCTTAGGTATGTGAAGCTAACACTAGATATGCTCTAAATTCTATGATCTACACAGGTAAACAAGGAAATTCAGTCCAGCGGTAACTTGGGAAAATGTTGTTACACAATTATGCAAGACTTAGGAAAAAAACGGGATGTGAACTAGTTACAGATAATTATTTTCCATCACAAAGCCTAGCTGTTTCACTGCTTCAAAAAAAACTCGCCTTACTAGGAACAATCAGAATACACAGGAAAGAAATTCCTTCATCTCTCAGAAATAAAAACAGGCCTGTGCATTCAAACTTATTTGCTTATGACTATCATAATGAAATAATGTTTTTTATCTTGCATTCCTAAAAATATAAGGTTGTCATCCTCCTCAGCTCTTCTCATGCTGGGAATGAGTGTATTCCTGAACATGCCAATAAGCTAGCACTGATTTTAGACTACAACTTTGGTAAAAAGGGAGTTGATCAGTTTGCTGAAAACATAGAAGAGTTCACTTGCAGGAGAAAAACCGTTAGTGGCCGCTTTTTGTTTTTTACAATACGATGGATGTTGCTGCAATTAACTCTTTTTTACTCATGAAAAAGGATAGTTACAAAAATACACAAAAAGCGTTTATGAAAAACTAATCAAAATTGCTTGCCCGACCGACCGCCCAGAAGAGGTTTAAAACAAATAAACAAAGAATGCCGAAGAGATCTAAAAAAGCTGCTGCAATTTGGGGCTTTATCCCATCTACAACAACCTGCACTACTACGGAGAAAAGTGCAAATCGTCTTGGACGAAATAGAATGTGCTCAAACGTATGTAGATCTAAATGTGATAAATGCCAGAAAGTCATTTTCTACACAGGAAAATAAAGAAAACGTGCATACCCGAGATGTTAAAGATTCTTAGAAGTGGAGTAGGCCTACTGGGCAAACCACTATAATAAAAGCGAGTGAGCCATATACCCCAACGTCAATTGGAAACTATGGCAAATGTGTAGGTGTGTGTTGTGCGTCTGTGAATGTGCGCATGCGTTTGTGTGCTATATACATAGAAAAATTCCTTTGAATTATTTCTGAGTTTCTTTTTTGAGCTATTTTAGCTTTCTTAATTTGGGCTTCGAATTTTCGATGCATCGCACGTTTGAAATGGCTGAGGTGGGGTGGGGGGTTGCCTTACTGAGTGCAAGAAGCTTTGCATCCTAAACTTACTTAAAATGTTTTCTTTTATCTTCGTTTCTTTTTATTTATTATACACTTTTCCACCATAAATCCAGCTAAAAAATATATGTTGTTTTTATTAGTTATGTGTTTCTATTATTTGCTTATTTAAAGTTAAAGCAAAATGTTCATTGCTACATCTGAGTCTATTCACATACAACGCATCTTTTGCAACGGCAGGACCCTATAATACAATGCGCTTCCACTGTATTTGTGTCGTCTATTCAAGAGATATATGTACCTACATACACCCTCAAGGTTCTTTTAACAGTTAAGAATTACATTATACCTCCGGTTTTTTCTTCTTACACGAAGGATGTTAAGGTCCTTAAGAACTTTGTATTCATAGGATTTCTTCTCGGCTTCCTTTGAAACCCCAGGTGGATCCTGTTCTCCTTCAAACATTGTCTGCCTCTTCCCTTTGTGATTGGAGTGAGAATACGGAGCTGAGTGTGAAGACATAGCTGAGTGTGAGGACGCGGGGCCAAGTGTGAGGAATTTGAGCTGAGTGTAAGGACTTAGGGCTGACTGTAAAGACTTAGTTCTGAGTGTGAGGACGCAAGTTGAAGACACGGGGATGAGTATGAGGAGGTTGAGATGAGTGAGAGAACACGGGGCTGAGTGCGAGTAAGAAGGGCTGAATGTAAGAACGCGGGGCAGAATGTGAAGACTCGAGGCTGAGTGTGAGGAATCGGAGGTGAGTTTCAAGAAGCAGGGCTTGACTGTGGGGACTCGGGGCTAGAATGTGAGGATGCGGTGCTGACTCTTGCACCTGAGCGTTGTTTGGTGTTTGTACGAAACGTTGAAAGATTCGGGCACACTGTTTACGTAGGTATATAATGTTGTGTATGTGTGGTGTCTTCTATTGGATGTGCGGTATATTTCAGAGCCTCAACTGTGGAATGACCTGGTTGGGGAATGTGTAAGTCGTCTGTGGCGAGGAAAGGGGGCGGGGGAGGGGTACATCAGTGATGACGGAAGTGCTTATTTTGGGGAGTTGAATGGCGTTTCCTATTGTGTGTCAGAAGAGAAAACCAACGAGGGAATCATGACCTGAAGGTTCCGAGAAGAGCTTCTTAAATGAAGTGTTGAAGTTAGGAGAAATTAAGATGTGCGGCAGGAATATAGACCGAGTAGCTAAGAGACGAATCGGGGCACTCGAAGTGGTACGGGGTGGCACCACCCAGAACCGCCCTAAATTTTCCCATTAGGGCTTTTGGGGGTCTAAAGGGCACAAAATCATAAAAATGACACCTGCAGCAGTGTTGTACATCTTATACACCTGGCATTTTGTCGCGCGGACCAGAATAAACCATTTTGTACATGCCTGTTCTTGGACTTATGGTAGCTCTTCCTCTTTAGTGTTCTCACTTTTGCTCTCCTTTCCTCCATTGCTTCTTATTTTACTGCTCCCGTTTGTTATAACTTTTTTCGATGCCTTTCTAGAAATTCTTATCTATCGGTGTAGAAACTCCTTTTGATCGTATATTTCCCCCATTATTCACTCCTCCCCTCCCCCTCCCCTCACCCGATGTGGGGGAAGGCGAGCGAAGGGGAGGGGGAATATAAGTGAAAGACGTCGTCAAAATGATTTTGCCTTTGTTGTCCCAATTTTCTCTTTATTTCGCATTAAGAAGTCGCAATTGTGATGAGCCTCGGTCATTGTGAACAAAGAAAACCTTTATTTAATCGAGATAAAAGAGAAAATAAAGGAAAAGTTAGGGAACTTGACACACTAACAGTCTGGTGTGCATGTGTGTGCGTGTCTCAAGAGCATTGTGGCTGTTGAGTGGCACTGTTGTGAAATGTCGGTTCGTCTGAAAAGATGAAAATGTTGACAAATGATTCGTTCATTTAAATTTCTTAATTAAATCGATTACATTTGAGGTAATAATTGGAGATGTTGCCATTAATGGAGTTTTGGCTAAATATTATATAATTTGTGACTGCAGATGTGCATTAAATCCGTCTGAGATGGCTTTTCTCACATCTTAACATTTATAATGACATGTTTATCCCAATTATTTATGAAATTTCTGTTTGTCGCATCTTTATTTTAATGTCTTCTTAATTTCCTTCGAATCGTGACGATCAAATTTAGATTTACTAAAAAGAGAAGAAAATTGCTTTTTCTTTATTTGAAATCGGCGAAATCATAAATATGCAAAAAATAGGAAACCATTAAATGATTTACAACATTATAAACAGAGCGATGTTTATTTAAATTAAAAGCACTGGGAATAAATCATTTTACTTGAATTTACCAATAATGTTTCTTAGATTGTGTGTGAAAAAAAGAAAAAAGATTAAAGTAAAATAAGGAGCAAAATAGGCCCAGGAATTTCTTGCTCTGCATTTTCTTCCTGGATTGAGACAACACAATTAAACTTGGGTTAAAAAATGGCATTATTTTTCAATCCTAATTTTTCCTTTTAAATGAAATCACCCTCTATTAGTAATACCTGGGGGGGGGGGGTATTTAATCTGCAGATTGTCCGGTTTTTAATGTCACACAGAAAGCTGCGTATTTATATATACACAAAAATTTAATATTAAAAAACTAAAGATCTTCCCCTTATTAAATAATTTTCTCTAAATTATACACATTTGTTTAAAAGAGTTACTCAATTTGTCAGAATAAAACAACTTTGTAGATTAAAGTTGTGAAAGTTTTAATTAAAGGTTAGATGCATTAGAGTGAATAATGCGTTATAAAGTCGTTCCTGAGCTGCCTGTTGCGGTCTGACCTCAGGAAGAGTAACAAACTTTGTTTTGCTTCTCGGTTAGGAACAAAGTTAAATATATCGCAGGAAAATGGAATCTCTTCGTTGGAGAAAAGAATCTCTTCGTGGGAGAATGGTGTCTCTTCATTAAAGCAAAAATGAGGATGGATAGAACAAGAAATAGAACTATGAAGATGGGATAAATAGGATGAATTAAAATTACTTTGAGACGAGCGGTAAAAAGAGCTGTCTAATGTTTAAACAGTTTGTTAATTAATATGTTTGAATTACTTAGTAAATGATTTGTATTAAATAAAATGGTGTTTTTCGAAAAATCAGAATTTAACCAATATTTCTTATGTTTCAGCTTAGTTTTATGACTAGTGTGTATTCAGTATCGTTCTACATAAGTAAGCTAACTTAACTAAAATAACGTACGGATGCACAGAGAGTCCAAATCCAACTTCTCAATAGCCAAGGGTTATCATAAATAGAAATTGCTAACGAACTAACCTCTTCAATATTTGCTGTCTCAACTGCTATAAAATTATATCAAGAGACCAAGAACACAATATCCAGGAAGATAAGTGGAAAAAACGTCTTATGACACTTAGAAAAGCCAGATCTATCATTCGAGCTTCGCTACAAAATCGCCGATAAAAATAATTTCTGATTATGTTGAGGAGTTCAGTGAAGCTCAACTTCAAAATTATCACCCAAAACCGTTAGAAGGATACTTAAATATAAAAGGCGTGAAAAGTGATGCCCAAGAGAGAAGCTATGGATATCTGAGATCAAGTGAAAATAAGACTTCAGTGGGACACATCTCACAAAAATTGTACACATGAACAATGGTCTAAAACTATCTGGTGAGATGAAAGTAGTTATTTGGTACGTAAGGAAAACTATTGTCTTGTTGTTTCATATGTAATTTGATTTAAAATATCTTAGAAGTAAATTATATAAAATGGAACATTTTGTAATAATTTTCCGAGATTTCAACCAGTTTTGGGGGCTACTTTTGTGAGACGAAGAGTGAGACAATCATTTCACCCTACTTGTGTGATATCAAATGTAAAGCATAGAGGGGGTTTTGTCAATGTAAAGGGCTGCATGTCTTCATCAGGACCAAGATCTACAACTTATACCACCATGTTGTCGCAAGGCTTAGGGCCAACTATCCAGAAATTGCATCCAACAACATCAAGAAATGAAGTTCTATTTCAGCAGGACAATTCCTGAACCATACAACCAAACTCACCAGGAATTTGTTTGGAGAAATGGGTATCACCACAATATAGTGGCCAACAGAGAGCCTAAACTTAAATCCAATAGGAGACTGTGAGAAGTGATTGGAAAAGAAAAAAATGTGGTACAAGTACAAGTAAAACAGAGTTGTATGAAAAATTGCTAAAGGAGTGGGGCAAAATAGCTTTAGAAATTTGTGAAAATCTGTGGAAATTCATTCAAAGAATAATTAGGGGTGTAGCTAAATCAAAAGGGTCAAACTAAATATTAAAATAATTAAAAATAAGTAAATATATATTTACTGAATTCATTTACCACAAATATCTAAATACAGTGTATGAATGAGTGTTTTATTCTTTTGGCCAAGCGTGTATGTGAGATGACGTAAAGAGTTTGCGCGATCAGTTGTGAATCAGTATGGTAGAAGTAAAGAGTGTGCAACAGTGCTTTTTAGTGAGGAGTGGCATGATGCAAAATGTGGGGATGAATGTGATTATAAGAATTAACTGGGTGAAGTTGGGATTCAGATGGATGTAATTGTGCATGATTGTAGCATATGGACCATGTAATGGTATAGGTAAAACTGAGAAAGAGAGATACTGGAGTGACTTGGGATGAATTCTGTATAGAATTAGAGGTAGGTATGGAACTGAGAGTGGGTGTATCAAAGAGAATTGAAGTAATAAGTTACGGAATGAGAGAGAGAGAGAGGAAAGTGAAGCTTACGGTACAAAAGAGAGCAAGGATGGTAGCGTTTAAGAGTGAAAGCCACCTATGTGTAACAACCACATTATTTTAGCATGTGGATGTGAATAAGTAAACACGTTGTGCAAAGAAGAAGAAGAAGAGAAGATAACAGTATGATTGATCTCTCCCAATCGAGAAAGACTAAGTTGGGGATGTATTTGATGTAAAAGCTGTAAGATTTATGTGTATTGGTATATTCGATCATATGATTGTGGTGTGTAAGGTCAAATTAGCTGGTGCATAAATAAGAAGAAGTCAGAGAGGTGTAAAGGAAAGAACAATTAGAAGTGAAATGTTATTGAATGAGAGAGTAAGAGGAGTGTTTTTTTAAATGTTTGCAAGGCGAAGAGAGTGAATAATTTTAGCCTGAAAATGGAGCAAATGCCTACAAAATATAATGAAGTGGTATTAGGTATTGTGTGGGAAGAACAGAACTACCTAGAGACGGTAAGATCTTTAGTAGTAGAATGACACTGTGAATTGTATAGTGGAAAGTAAACAGGAGGTGGACTTGCAAATGGTAAATATGCTGACGAGGATGACAGGGAGATGCGGTTGAATTCAAAACAGAAGATAAAAAAAAAGTGAAACGAGTAATTAAACACAGTATAAAAGAATCCTATGAATTATTTGGACAAAGGATGATGAATGAGGATCCTGATGGGAACAGGAAATTATTCCTTGCAGGAAGTGAGGAAGATGAGAAACCGAGAGAAGTGATGTGAAGTATATACCTAATACGCTTTCTCTTTCCTTATGTGCAGAAGAACTAGAGGATTAAAAGTGGTTCACTAGTTTACCTATCGTATTACCTGGTTGTCCTACTTTATTGCAATTCCTTTTGCAACTTTTTTTTTTCACCACACTTTATGTCCACCCTGTCTATCAGGTGTAGTCAACCTTTTCAGTAGCATGGGCGCATTGCATAACGAATGACCATTCTTCATCTTTACAAATTGATAGATATTTACTCCCTGACACTAAGTAAGGGTGCGGTTATTCCGTCATTAGTCATGGCTGATGCTCGCAATAACATGCATGGTTATTGGTTCTTACTGGTTCTTCACTATGAGTTTTTAAGTAACTCTGTGAGTGGGCCTGAGGTGGTTTCAGATTTGAGGGCGGGTCAAATTTGGCCCGGGGGTGAGGGTTCCTTCCCCATTTCTGCTGGATATGCATGATTCATGTAGATAGAGAAATATTATGGCAGTCAATAAGAATGTATGGAATGAGTGATAAACTATTGGACGGTATGAAGAGTATATATGTATGTTGGAGGTTTGGCATAGGTTAGGCAGAAGATATCCGGAGTGAGAGGTTTGACATACATATGGATGGGAAAGGGCACTAATGCAATGTCCTGTGATGGTGTTATCCTGTCTGTTTGATATCTTTATGAAAGAGCGTGTAAGAAAAGTACGTATGGAAAGAGTGGAAAAGTGTCTGAGATTGATGAGTGGCGATGGATTGGTATGTGTTGAAGACCTGGGATTAGTGGCTAAGAGAAGGAGGAATTTGCAAAGGTTGAACACAGCTATTGAGAGGGTGGGAGAGAAGAGGGAGGGGGTTAAGAGCTCATCTGGCGATTGCCTGCTTGGACATAAGTTGCCCTACCCCACACGGACTAATTTTTAAGAACAGAGTGAAGGTAGTCAATCGGTAGGATCTATCAGATTGGAAAACAGAGCGAAGATAGTCAATCAGGAGGAACTATCAGATTCGAGATAAAAGAGAGGATATCCATTCAATACAAACTATAGGACAAGGCAAAAAAAAAGAAAGGATAAGTAGAATGTGCAAAAGACGACAAACTAGAAGTTGGCCACGGTGGGGGCAAATGGCCCCCAAACAGAGATCAATGACCCTACAAAATAAGAGAGAGCAAAACAAAAGACAGAGGGATCAAATTCACGTCATCATGACAGCCAAAGTGTAATAAAGGCTTGCAGCAAATTGAAAAAAAAAAGTCATAAAAATGTGAGGCTTCGCTAGGAATTTAAGTGAAGAGGCAAAAAATGAGACATAATGGACCATCGAGGAAGAGGATTAGATATAATCAATTCACTCAAAATTCTAAGTTGATAGAACTTCATTTAGGCTAAAGTGTGCTGATGGAAAAGTAACAAAATAAAAATACTTATTTTCTTGTAAAGCTGATAGTAATTCCAAAAGCTTTAGATCACTTAAGATCTTTAATCATCAATCTTTTAATGGATGCAGGATTTTGTGCCAGTAGTGCAACATCATCAGCAAAAAGAAGTTCATTTTTACATCTGTGACCCTTGTTATAGCCTGGAGCAATTTAAAATTGAATAAATTGCCATTTGTGCTATGATTTATAAGCACTAAATCTTTATTATCAATAAGTTAAACAATGTGGATGCTACCACACAACCTTGTTTCGCACCGCAAACTTTAGAACATTTTTCCGATTTCTTCGAATTAAATTATTTTCAGTGACATATAATTGCAGTTCTCTAATTTTAAAATCATCTGTACATGGCAGCGTGAAGATCTAAACCACATTGCCTCTGGATATATATATATATATATATATATATATATATATATATATATATATATATATATATATATATATATATATATATATGCTTTCAAAGAAAAGGAGTCGAACAAAATAATTTTCAAAATATGCCTCTATGATTATTGCGGTCATTTCTTGCTCTCTTTGTTTTAAAAAGTTTAACAAATTTGGAAACTACAATCCTGAGGAACAACCTCATATCCAGTGTAAATTAACACCTTATGTAATTTCAAGAGGGTCTTTACTTCTACAACTTTAAAAACTTTTGCTAGCAATCCATTAGTAATAGATTTATTTTCTGATATTTCTTTAAATGCCTTCTTAAAATCATTTAAAGCAGCCATGTTATTTAATTCTGTGGCAACTTTAAATTGAGGCATAGCTCGAATTTATTCGTTATCGCTTAGAGAAAATTGTCAATATAATAAATTGTAGCGGTTGATCCAACGGGTCGTTAGAGATGAAATTGCATACAAGATCCCAAATAGAGGCACGAGCCATTTAATTTGGGCCAATAGCTCTTTTAATCGCATCCCACCTTCCTTTATTATAGATGTTTTCAGCTTCGTTTTCAATCAGTGCGATGAGATCATTCCAAAATCTTTCGAGCAGGATTTAGAGAATTATTACGACAAATTCCAAGTGAATTAAGAGGATTTAAATTCGGAAACTGTTTTGAATGAATGAGAACTCTCCACCTCGCTTCAATTTGAGGTTTGAATGGAAATAAATGCTCTTGAAACTAGTCGCCATTCTTTCTTAACGGTTCTTAATTGGAGTGAGCCTATTAAATGAAAGAAGAAGTAGAGATGTGAGGTGACAACTTGAGAAATTGCTTGGTGTGTGAAAGGATAATGATTGTGGTAATAAGGAGCGTTTATAAGTGAGGAGAAGGGTGTAAATAAGGTTGTGACTAGAAGTGTTCTGGGAGTAGTGAGAGCAAATGATGTACGAAAGAGAGAAAACGAGAGAAATACGCGCGCGCGAGAGAGAGAGAGAGAGTGTGTGTCTCGGAGTGTTAGAAAACTTGAAGGCGGACGTGTCAAGGGTGGGTTGATTGTGTGAGTGTTTAGGAGAGAAAAAATTGACCGCGGAGGGACTGAATGGTATTGGGTATGAGAGGTGGGCATGCTGATGTATATTAAGGGTATGGCATGGGGACTTCTGCGCAGGGGATAAACCCTGTCTGGGTAACATATGAAGCAGTACCCTAAACCACATCGCCTTCAACGAACAAAAAAAGGATGGAGGCTCTTGGGCTTAATAGAGCCTAAAGGTGGGACTCGGTTTTAGTGGCGTTGAAGCTGGTCCACCCCACTTTATGGAAAAGTTGTAACTTTAGGTTAGGTTAGGTTAGAATTTATCGTGATGGGTTGGAACATCCCTTGAATACAAGTCAGGGACTGCTAAGGCCGCAGTACCGAATTTCAAATTAACAGGCTGAATTCTCCCCCACTTCTAAGTGCTCCTAACATCCATGTAATTGACAGCTGTAATACAGTAATTGTAAAAAAAATTCTTTTTTCCTATTTACGTCTAATTAATTAATAAATTTACCAATGCAAGTTTATATTTAATAAAAACATCCTTAGAGATAAAATATTTGGAATCTCTTAATGATACTTTATAGGCGAAATAATTTGATTCGTCAATAAAATAGGCAGCAAAAACTCTTATTTCTACTTTAGTTCCCACTTCAAATTTATTCTGAATTTCTTAAATAAAAGTTAAATCTTAATCATCTAAACGAAAAATCACCCCTTAATTAATACATAGTAAGAAATATGATAAAACTTCAAATTAAATATGAAGTAGGGGAGAATTTGGTAGTAATTTTGCCTAGAAAGACTCCATATCGTGGCTAATTCGCCTCTAGGCAAATAGGGACAAAGAGATCAGTGGTGTCAATGAAATGAGGCGCAACTCAAAAGGATTCAATAATATTTTGGACAATTTCTCATCGAGGCAAAATAGGGAATAATCGAATAAAATAGGATCTATTTTGCTCAAAATTGAAATTTCACAAATAGAAATTCGCTCTATTATATCTATTGGCTTGAACCTTATGCTGTTAGTCATTTTCTATTTCCATGTCTTTTTTGTTTGTTTTATATTCTCTCTGAGCCATGTTTTGCCTGACCAACCTCAACATCAAATTTATTATTGTGTATTCAGTCATTTATTCCCCGAGACTTCCATCATTTTTCTCCCCTTTGTGATTGTTTCGTGATAAGGGGGAAACCTGGGTGTACACGTGTACAGTCAAGGCCAAAAGTTTCGAGACTACTATATTTTTATATAATATAATGAATATAACTAATCAAAGGTTTCATTTTGTTTGAGGTAATTTTGCATTATATTTGATAGCGAAATATACAGTCCATTGGTGCGCGCAGTCAATATTGACAGTGATGTTTCTTGTTATTAAGGCCAACTTTAATTGGTTTTGGCCTACTGCAGATCATATTTGTAATCAAGAAGCACCAGCAAATTCTCACAAAGAATTCCTTCTGTTTTTCAACAGCGAGCTTCATTATCGCCAAAAGTTCTCCTATTGTTTTTTATCTGGCAAAATTCCCTGCCAAGTTCTAAAATGTTCGCTTTTATTTTCAGTTAAGAACTTGGTTATTGCTTCTGGTCTGTGAGGACGGGGCACATCATGTTGGAAAATAAAGTTATCATCCCATAATTGGACCTGTAATGTGGGAAAGAGGTGCTGATGAAGCACGCTTTGGTACGATTTTTACTTCATGGCAGTGTTCTTCGGCAAAGTTGTTAGTCCTCCAGTTCCCTTAGCCGAAAAGCAACTCCAGATGTGGAGTGTGTCCAGATGCTTACCAGTGTGCACGACATAATACTCGTAAAATCTCTTCCATTTTCACTTGCTAACGAGGGCTCTTCCAGAAGATCTACACAAGCGAAATGGAGCTTTATTAGGGAATATCACTTTGTCCCAGTCTTAGAAATTCCATTCTTTATATTTTACATAAAGGTCTAACCTATTCGTAAGGATTTTGGGGGGGAGAAAGGGGCTTCTTTGAAGCCCTTTTCGACTTGTTAAAAGGCGAAAACTCTCAGGATTCCTGCGTCATGGTTATACTGAAGCATCCGGACACTCTCCATTTAAAGTTAAAAACTTATTAATGCTGAGACAATAACTTCTGTCCTTCGGCTGAGTGAAACTGATCAAATATAAGGTTGTTTATTAATGCATCAAATGCCTATTTCCACCAATTTCACCTCAGACAATTAATCACTTCTAAAAATTTTCCTCGCGACTAAGATCCAAGAACAACCATAATTAAACACAACCATATCACAAAGATGGCCACGGATGTGCTTTATAACCTTAAAATAACTAACCAAGATTCGCTTTTTTCACCGATGATTAAAACAAATAGACAATAAAACGATACTATCACGAGCTTACATAACCATTTCTGCCATAAAATAGGGAAATAAAAGCCCATATCTCCTCCCCGATTTTTACTTGGGTGTCACTCGTTACCTTTTTTATTCGTAGGGCTAAAAAAATCTCGACATTGAATTTATGCCCCAAATGTATTTAAGTAAAATTAAGTGCAGTAATTCGATTGAGGTCACATTTTCCAGAATTCCGAATGTTGTAGTGACTTGGAGTTCTGATCGCACGATAGACTGCAGGTTTTCCCTCAATAAAACCAGTGAAAAAGCGCTTTAAATTGCGTTAATAGAACGATCCTCATCACTATGTTGTTTGGGTGGTGGCCTGGCACTCATATTACTTCATTCCTCCAATAGCAGGTCCGAAAGTATAAACGTCCCTTCTTGGCGCTAGGTGAAGCCTCCTCGCCACCCCTTCTAATGTGCCAATTTCTCGACCGCAAAGCGTCGCTTGCTTGATCTTTGCACTTTACTTAAATCTTTTTGATATTTTAATCTACTTTTTATCTTTCTCGAAAACGGAAAATAAGCACAGTTTCCAACCCCGTCGATAATAAGGTTCGATTGCGACTATATTTCCGTAGTTATTTTGATATATCCTGACAAATTCCCATTTATTTCTTTAATTTGACTCATTATAGCCCATTTCGATTAGCAGCGCTAATTAAATTTCAACACATTAATCTTTGATGTTATTAATTATTTCTGCCCGGATATAATTATATAAATATAATTATCGAAATACATCCCAAAAATGTTCGAGTATTCAGTTACCACAGAAAGATTGACTCTAGGTTCGCAATCTTCATAGAATTCATTTTACAATATCTACATTGCTCTTAGAGATTCATTTAATGGCTGTGTTGTTGAATCTAAAAATAAGTAAATATTTTAAATAATTTCCGATGTGATTTTTCTTTCATGGTATTGTTTGAATATGCGATTAAATGACATCGTTTCAATTCATTAAATCACTATTTTTCTGACTTGAGCGTCTATGATTTTGAGGAAAATTCTATAAAGGAGATTTGGTAGATGGAAATTAAAATAAAAATCACGTACTACATATCTTAGAAGTCCCTAGAGTTTTTACACTTAAATCAAAGAAATAAATAGAAATGGATGTTATTGGTGATTTTAAGATCACATCTTGCTTATTCCTTCCTCTTCAACTTATTTGTTTTTAATTCAACAAACCTATATTGACACAAGCACTTTAAAGATAAGCCTATACTGATACCTATAATTCCTTAAGTGTAGACAATTTATTCTTTTATTTGGGAACGAGATTCAATTAATCTGTGAGAAAATGCCCTTTAAGCTTTTATTAAAGACATAAACAAAATTGTTTTATGTCATCAATTGAAAAAATAGGTAGAAAACATGCAAAGGGTGTGAGATTGAAATGAAAGAAAGCGATGTTATTTGAAACATGAGAGAACTGCAGTGTAAAGTACTAAATTAATTGAACTCTAATGAATTTTCTACGTATTTCATTTATTCAAAGAAGGAAAACTACAACATGAAGAATAATCTCCATCGTAAGGAAATAAAAGATCAGGACACAAACAGACATGTGATAGTGAAGGGCGTATTTCCTGGTGTAAAACAAAAGAATTTCTTCAGCCATACATTGGATCCTTTCAACTTTGTTTGTGAGGCTTAATTGCTCGGAAAAATTTCTTAATTTTTGAAAATTATTTTAATTAGACTAGGTGTTTATACAAAAAAAAATAGTGGGGAGAGAGAGAGGCAGAAGTGAGAGTGCGAAAGAGATGAAAAAGCGAAAATCAAAAACGCTGCAAGTTTTCATTCTATAATTTTTCTGTCCAAAATAACGTGAGAGAATTTTCCAGATAATACCAATTTATTTTTTTTATTTTATATCCCAGAAGAAAATATTGACTTTTTCTTTAACTGCATCTTTCATTATAACAATTTCCACCGTTTTGTGTTACATATGTTTCACAAGAAATTAAATGATCCCTCATTTCGGGGAGAGGTTTGTGGGAATAAACTTCTTATTATCTTAATTAATTCTACTCCATCGAACTATTTTACCACCATTCCCCTTTTTTTAAGCAGGAAATCTATTCCAAAAATATTCCACACATATCAAATTGTTGGATGGCATCCAAGGCTCATAAATTCAGGCACTCTGGAAAGAAGATAGTTACTCTTTTCCTTTGGCCGAAAGTTTCCTCAATTAAAAGAGTTTTATGCAGAAAGGGGTGTAATTCCGAACATGGTACCTCATTTTTTCAGTAGCAAGGTCAGGAGATATGGACAAGAGGTTTAAATATGCCAGTTTTTGTTTGTTCTTCCACTTTATAGCTTCACATCCATAAATGATGAAAGAGATAAGTAACTGGATACATAAAAGGGGGATTAATAAAGAAGAACAAACCAATGAAAATAAAGAATATATAGTCAAAGAAAAATTCTAAAATAGAAAAATATTTGTAACGCTGGTATTAGAGAAACGTCAGCTTACAGTGAACGAAGGAGGAAATAAAGAGATATTCGAAATAACGCATTTCTTATTATATCCATGTCTCCCACGCTTCTTCTTCTCCTCTTTAGCTTTAAATTATATAAAAAGAGAGGTTGAAATATTGGCTGATATTAGTTAAGTTTTGGCTCGTCTTGAGGGACTCTTTTATGAGCTCGAAAATTTATCTGTTATATAATTACCATTCAATTTACCCATCACTTAAAATTGCTTCCTCCCTAAATACTATCCAATTAATTTCGATTTTTCAGGTTCCACGAGAGTACGACACTTTATCGCAAAATTTGAGTAAGTTCGAAAGAGCTGCGTACTCTCCAAATCCATAGTGTTCCCATTTAATTTATTTTTCAAATACACAAAGAATTACTTTATCGAATGAATAATCCTTTCAGGACCCGTTCGCCATCCATTTGACCCTCTAGCGCAACGAGGTTATTTTTATTTCAACATATTTCTTTTCCATTTATTTTGGACGATACTCCTCAAAACGCCATTCGGAGAGATGCGTTTATTTTACTTCTGAATATATCGAAGTTTATTCAATCTTGGCGAAAAGGTTAAATTAAATTAAACACTCTTAAATAATTTTTCGGTTGTCGAACAGAAAAGAGAAAAAATACATTTATTAGATTTTGAAAATCTAAAGAAGTTAATCGTAGTGATTTCAGACTGCAAATGGATTTCATAAATAAACCAAATCATCGACTGATAGTCTGAAAGAATCGGAGAATGAAAAAGAAATATAGCAAAATACCAGAAGAAATGGTAAACACTAAAGAAATTACGAAAATAGGGAATTAATTATCTTGGCAATTATCTCAATAATCCTATTTTCAAGAGTCACTCGAACGAGTTCCAAAGCATTAACGAACAAAAAATATAAATCAAAAACCAAGATTTGTTATGGTTCTCACACAGCTAACCCGTTAGTTTGCTCTTCACATACATTCTCACATGCGCTAACACACAAACATACCTCTTCTCCCTGGATTAAGTGTAGTTTTTCCTTGTCTAAAATACGTTTTAATTATAAATCGAATTCTAGGCCTCTTTTGATACAAAGGTTTATTCACGGTTTTCCGCTTTAATAATTTATTACCAATCTTTTCTTTAAATCTTTTTCATTCATGTGTTTTTTGGCGGCACCAGTAAACTAAAAACTACGAGGCTTCCAAAGAGAAGAAATGGGCTTATAAAAATTGCTAATTACAGAAAAAATGTATTTTTACTAATCAGGAAAATATGGGCTTCAACATTATCATGAATTTAAAATTTATATAAATGTAAAGAAAAATATTATTTTGCTATTTGAGACTAAATTAAATACGAGCAAATATGGATTGCTTCTCTTTACAAGGTTAATAAACGGTAGTGTTATTTCGTACTGGTAGTTGTTGGGAGTGCTTCTGTTTACTAAAGGAAAGATGTATATTAAACAGCCATAACATCCCACCTAAACTAACTTCCTAAACAAAGACATTTAAGGCGTTTGTGTTTACTTAGCCAAATTTAGGTAGAGTTTATCTTTATTGGTAAATTTTGAAGAGTTCATCTTGAGAATTGTTCATTCGGAGTAGGTATGATTTCATGATCGCATAACTACATAAAGGGATATTATGTTGCGGGCTCATAGCCCATTTGCTTTGGTGGTTGAGAGGCAAAGATGTAGTAGCAAGGTCAACCGTGTTGCCCACCAGATTTCAATGATGCTTACGGAGATCTGGCTTAATATCGGTGCTTGACAGCTTCTACTGTAGTGCACTCCATCAAATTTCAGGTTCTTAAAGTAGTATTGTCTTTCAACAATTCTGACTATATTTTAATTAATTTCGTCGCTCGACCCAAGACGCTTTAACCTTACAATATATTTTTATGTAAGCGCCAAATGTGTATCTATGGAAACCTATTCGTTTGAGAAGACGACAATAATATAGGTGTCGGTTTCAATTCTCGAGGCTATTTTGTGGTTTCGTATCAATATACTTTTTCTTTAGATACTTCACTTCAGAGCAATCTAACTGATAGATTTCTTTTAAAAGCTAACTTGATAAAAATAAGTTAATTTAAAGAATAATCAAATACTTTAGTATTTTCATTTATTTACCTTTAGGTTTTCGATATTTTTTAATAATTCCAAATTAAGAAACCTAAATCATTTTGCATCTAGAGATTATCATAAACTATATGTCTTACCTTTTAATTTCCTGGTTAAATTAAATTTTTCATCTTTCTGATCTTTAGACTACTTTATAAAAGACTCTTTGCAAGTTTAAATATTCGCTCTGATAGTTTATAAATATAAAAATAGAAAAGGTCCGAGGAGCCATTCCAGAGGAACGCCGCTACTGGTGGTTGGTTGCCTCTGGTTAAATACTTGCGTTACCAACAATTCTCATCCTTTTTTTTCCAGTTTTTGCAAACTACCTTTTAGTTCGGTTTCCCTTATTTTATTGGCTTTTAGCCTTATTAATTCTTTCATGTCGTGAGGTGTTCCAAAATCTTGTAGAAATCGAGATCTACTACAGATATATCTTTATCTTAACTAATTTTTGTGATCATATTTTGAAAGAAATTTGTTAAATATCCGCGTCAAAAGCTATGCTCTATGCCATTTATTAAGTTATTTCCCTTCAGGTGTTCCAATATTTTAAGGGCAACAATAGACTCAGGGTTTGCCAAACGACCGAAATAAGTGAGAATTAACGATAATTTTTCAGGATGAATTTTAATCCTTTTGATGAAAAATTGGTGTTACATTTGCCTCTCATAACTAACGAGCAATTTATTTGTTAATACACTTTTAAAATTACATAAAGTTTTGATAACAGATGGTTTGGGAAATTTTAAGCAGATGAATCGAATACATTTATTGGGGGCAAGTCGCTTTATAAATTTAATTTTCTTCGTATAAAAACTAACTTAATCTTTTTCAGAGGGTTAAATATTTGAAAGAATAGTGTTTTTGACTTGTATTGTAGGTTGTAATGTAAGTCAATAGTCTGTATTTTTAGTATTAAAAACAATGCAGTGAAAATCTTCAAAAAGAGCACCCTCAATGCCCTTTCCAATGAGTTTACGTTTTTTGGCATATATATATATATATATATATATATATATATATATATATATTTGGCCCAGGTTGTCAGGTTGTGTAAACGATGATTATTTCTTCAAATTGTTCCTTTTGTTTGTTCTTAGTTTTCGTTTGGGAAGACGACGATAATATAGCCTTGGTTTCAATTCTCGACACTATTTTGTCGTTTCGTATAAATAAACTCATTTTTTTGATACTTCAACTTAGAGCAGTCTTAGTGACATATTTTTTAAGCTACCCCGATAAAATAAATAAATTTGAACAATATCAAATTCTTTAGTATTTTCATCTATTTACATCTCTGTTTCCTTTATCGTACCACATACTGTATCGACTATCCTTGGAATAAGTGCCAAGCACTTGCTATCAAAGGTCCAAGCCTCTTCAGTTGTGATTCTTGGATAATTACAGTATTCATACAATCTCACCACCTCAGAGTGCTAGGCTTTCTCGTATGCAAACCTTCACTACAACCTTTACAGTATACTCACACATACTTGGAACATATGTTGTTACATTACTGTGTTTTATTTTTGTTTCCCTGCGATTTATTACTTCGCCTAGCGTTATATGTTCAATAAGCCAACCAAATTTACGTTGTCATAGAGACATAATATTTAGCTGAATATCTGATTTTATTCAAGCACCCAAATTTTGTATATAACTCTGCATTACAAATTGGTTTTACTCTCAATAAGAAATATGAGACAAAGAATAATGTGCAAAAAGGGGACGTCTTTTCCATCCGAAAAATTTTGAAAATATTCCTTGGAAAAAATATTTTGGAAATTTTCACTTTGAACGAAATGAAGAGAGTAGACGCATCTTTTGTATTATTTTCTTATTTGAAGTTGCAGGGATTTTTTATTTGCTGCATCTACTTAGCCTTATTTAATATCTTTTATTTACTTAATAGCTGAATATATAGTCAGAAGGCCTGAATTTTTTATTTGGTTTTCCCATTTTTCTTCCTGTGCTGATTAAATTTGGGATGTTCTCTTGTTAACCTAAATGGAAGATTTATCGTACACGATATTAATAGACAAAGGAGGAAAATAGTGTAAAATACGACAATAGCAGAATTGACAGACTTTGCCTAAAATGTGAGACAAAGTTGGCATTTAATAAATACTTCGGAACTCGTTCGTACCCGAGCGGTTCACGGGGTCACCGATGGAGGTGTTGGTAAAGTAACGACGCTCACGATTTATATTTAGTAACATCGTCATGGTTTGTAATTCGTCTTCTTTGCATCAAGTCATAGCCTTGCAACTCGCCTTGATTGAGAGTTTTCTTGTAGGTTGATGTGAAGGCTGGCATTATGCGTTGAAGGATGTGGGAAGCGAGAGAGTTATGTGGATGACAACATCCGCGACTCCGGTGCGACCGAATAATTAGATCAAAAATGGCGTAATGTGGCCAGGTTTGGCTATCATTGGGTTACTGGCTGTTTTAGTACACAGAAGAAAATACAACAGTGTGATTAAACCGTCCTACTATGTAATAAAAGAATGATAGGAAAATACCCATAATGCAAAAAGGTTGGTAATGAATATATAGATTTAGTTTCGACTATTGGCCAAGGCTTGGTTCGAGGTAGGTAGCATTTGCTAATTCATTTTTGTGTTTGCACGGAAAAGTTTGGCTTGAATGATGTCGTGTAAGTCTGATTTTGAACAACTCTAAGAAAATACATCGCCGATTGTTTTTTTAAGTTTAAAACACAAAACACTGTTTCTTTATTATTTGAACTCATAAACGGTAAACATCTAATTCGAACAATGAAATTTGAAAAAAAATAATAGAATATCGTTTTAGAGGTTTTCGTAAATAGGAACTTGTTTGAGTATTATAGGTTTGTTCATGAAAAGCCTAACACAACACAACTTCTTATAAATTTTTACAGTTACACTCCTGTGAATTTAATTAGCTACCATCAAAAGTTGGTATCCATAGATCTTATCGTATTTGATTTGATATGTGCTTTTTTCATAAAGAAGTCCATTCACTTGAAAGGCTTTCTTAACTATAATTTTTATCCCAAAGTTAATTTTGATAAACTAACATCTAACATTGTCAATAATATTATTTACTCCAAAATGATGCTGTAATTTCTTCCAACCAAAATTGGCTACAGTTGATTACTCTTTTTGAATCATCTTACTTCAAAGATCAACAACATATGTACATATTATGAATTTGCTCCAGACATTTTCCTCAGTGCAAATTTAGAAGACATCCACTTTAGATCATTGTCTCACCATCTTAAAAGCTGACCTTTTTATACACTATGTAACATTTTATTTGCCAAAGTATTGTTTATTATGGTTTCTCTATTGTTTATTAATTATTTTTTTCGCTGAGAGCTAAAATGTTATTGTATTTTCTGTATCATTAAACGTTACAAAAATACATTGATTTTTATAAAATTAAAAAGTGCACTTGAGGAGCGTATATAATATGTTTATTTATTGAGTATGGCTCCTAGAGGATGCAAAAATCGCCCGATACATTTTTCTTTGTGTGCGAATGTCAGAAATAATGGGACCAAGCATACATTTAGCAGCTACAATCTTAAAATGTGCCATATCATGGATAGCGTGCAACCTTTGGAATGTCCAAAGGTGGGCAAAGTAATCCATGGCCCTTCATAAAATACGTAGAAACTGTCGATCTACTCTACTGTAGAAGGGTGGTGACAGAGCCGTTAGCCCACCGTGATTACTGCTGTACCAGATTATGACATAAGATCTGTAGCACTTTTTTATATGCAATGCAGGATTAAATTCAGTTATGTTTTGGTGGAATCTAC
The DNA here is from genome assembly GCA_963969495.1 of Ceratothoa steindachneri. Classification (NCBI taxonomy): domain Eukaryota; kingdom Metazoa; phylum Arthropoda; class Malacostraca; order Isopoda; family Cymothoidae; genus Ceratothoa; species Ceratothoa steindachneri. The sequence continues at coordinate 10,641,658 of OZ018337.1, read as the reverse complement.
TAAATCTAGTCATGTGATTATTTTAGAAAATAGATGTAATTGATATTTCATAAAAAGATTTAGCAATTAGTGGCAGAAACAAATGGATTAATCAATCATTGGTATCAAGAATAAATACGCATCCTCACTTTCTAATCGAGAAAACCGGATGATTTGATCAGGAACTTAGGTCTCATTGATTCTAGGGCTGAACTTTTAAATAGGCCATTGTATTCATTTAGGTCCTTAAGTTTTGTCACAATGGTATTTAAGCTTTCTACTTGAATTTAAATAGAGAGCTCTTATAAATTTCTTAAATTACTTTTAGTAGGGCAGTGTAAAATTTACCATGGAAAATTATGTATAAAGGTCAAAACTAATTATATACTCCAAACTTCATTCAAATCTGAATGAAATATTTATATTATAAAAGTTTCCTGTAAACCTTGTGTGTTCACTTGATTTGTGTTAATGGTCACCGACTGCTTACCCTAAGTGTCATTCGAATTTAACCTTTTTTTATTCCAAGCAATTTGTAATCTTGGTTCTCTAAAATAGAAAACTTTTATTTATCTTTTATGTTTAATCTGTATGAACCCATAAGGCCATTGATACAAATGAGAGAAAACACTAATGGGAAACTTCATATTTCCTTTTCATTGATTATATACATTGTCGTAGAATTCCCCTCCTTTTTGTTCTATCTCTAAGAGGGCAAAGAGTATCTAATATATTGATATATAAGAATATCTTAAAGAACAGAGCCGTCACGAAACACGGAAGGATATAAAAAAACGCCCACTAATTCACAAAATAAAATAATGTTTTACCTCTATCAATTGAATACAAAACTTTTATACATTAACTACAGTAATACTCTGAATATTATCCTAAACAAGAATTAATTAAATTAGATTACCCCAAAAATTTGGTTAACGTTTTCTCTACACAAAACAATAATATAGGAATTAGGCTTACGGACTCATGTGGAGTTTAAAGGCCTCAGAAATTTTATTGACTCACGACGCGTGCCGTGTGTCCAGATGTAGATGGGCGGAATTCCACGGTTGTTTTGGCAAGGGTGGCAGCTGGGGGAGCCACACGTTCTTCCGGGGGGGGGGGGGTGTTTAAGGACGAGAACCAATACGGTGCTTTATGCAACACCTAGGAAGACGTGGTCTCTCTGGCAAGAGTGAGTCGAACTTAGTTCATAAATCAAGTTAACTTGGAGTGCGGTGTGACCACCGAGTAACGAGCTCGAGGAGAAGCTTTTCTCCTTCGTTACTTATTTCCTTATGGACGAGGACTAAACTCGGGGAGGGTCTTCTTCAAGGGCGACGATAACGGAGGTGGGTTTCTCTGGCGAGAATAAATTACTTAAAGTTCGGTTTGGTAACCCGAAACTAGCTCGAGGATGAGCTTTTTCTTAATTCCAGTCTTTCTCAAGAGCAAGTATAACGGAGGGGGGTTTCTTCGGCGAGAATAATTTGAACTTGGTTCCATACCAAGTTAACTTAGGAGTTCAGTGTGGCCAACGAATAACGGGCTCGAGGGGGAGCTTTTTCCTTCTTCTTTTCTTAATTCCTCTAGGACGAGGAATACCCCTGGTGTTTAAGGTGCACCAGGATATGAGGAGTCTCTCTGGCGAGAGTAAGTTGAACTTACCAAAGTAAACTTATCGTTTGGTTTGATAACTAAGGACTTAATTCGAGGATGAGCTTCTTCTTAGCCCCTTAAGGTAGGTAGCCCTGCCTCTCTTGCAGGGTACTTCTTGGTCTGTCGAGCTAAGTACTCTACCTCTCCAGTCTCGGTAGTTCGGTTTGATCCGAAGGCTTCGTGAGCTAGAAACTCACGTATACTACCTATCCAGTCTAGGTAGCTCGGTAACGGATCCAAGGACTTCGTCACCTGGCCTGACGTATAATACCACGATTTTCCTCAGAGTTCCTCATTTATACCTCGTCACCCCACTGGGGGAGTGGTAAGGGGGAGAGGGGCTTGAAGACGGCCCCAGGAGAGTTCTTTTTCCAAACGGTTTTTCACACGAATTCAAACATCGGCTCCTCGTTAGCCTTCGAGATTAGGAGAAACACGTCTCCAATTTCTTATTTGACGTGAAACTGGATCTCACTCTCCTGGCGGACATCTTACATTTTGACCTTTAGGGTCTTTCATGGCACTGAGTTGTGCCACACTGCGGTTAAGCACTGAACCCGCCGATGCCTTCGACGGATGTCTTTGCGGTAACCGCCTTGTGACTGCACCAAGAGTGAACGAGGGGGGGTGACGGGGGAGTGACCATTTCCTACAACACCTCCTATCGAAGAATTTAATGGGGAAGGAGGATGCTCCGGGGAACTCAAAACAACTTACTCAACCTCTTCGAGATTAGCAAAGTTGTATTTCTTGAGCCCTCTCATACATTAAGTTTCCTTACACATGTACGCCCTCGCGCACGTTTACACAGGCAATGTGTCGAACTAGACATACTCGATTTACAATTTTACATGAAAATAACAAAACCTTAATTCATCGATTGCCCACCCCCCCAAAAAACAACAAAACAAGCTACTTCCTTCCATTTCTAAGTTTTTGAGAACTTAAATACTACCGAAAAATATTAACACGAACAACAAATGAAAACATGGTTTCACGCTCATTAGGTACTGAAATAACCCTAAATGGTTTTTCGTCTCCACCTATAGGGCAGCTGTACATTATCGGCTCCTTTGATGTAGCTGATCCTAAAATGGTGCTCTAATACCAATACTTTACCGCGCCTGAGTCGGCCGTTCGGGTTATTGAGTGTATCCCAGTATGTTACTAAATGGTAGCAGTATTTCAACCTACTCGACTTACCCATATTATGGTACTTGACTCCCTTTAAATTCAACATTATGGCTAGAGCGGCCTGTTGTAGCGGGGAATAATTGATGGGAACGTAGGTCCCTTAGCTCGCCTTCAACCTCGGTACACGGGAAGATCTTTGGGGATCGAGAAAACTTTTCCCTGCGAGGTAGTTAATGGGCGTGGCGCTCACTACGACTTGGCGATTTACCGGTAACTCCGTGGACGTCCCGTTCGGGGAGGAGACTAATAGGGGTAGGGGATAATCATCCGCGTGTATTATTTGACTAGTCTTACCTGGGTGAATTGCAATAGCACCTCTTTCCTCCTTCCTTGTCAACTCATTTGACTCACTTCTCTTCGCCGGTAGTTTCTCAGGTACACCTGCTCGTACCTCTACTCTACCTCCTACTTCTTCTCTGATAACCCCATTCGGCTGGGTTCTCTTCGTAGGTTTTCCTTTAGGTATTCCTGCTGCTACCTCATCCCTACTTCCTACTTCTTTAATCGTTACCCCATTTGGCTGGGTTTTCCTCGATGGTCCTTTCTTAGGTCCAGGCCGGGCTACAACTTCCTCGGCCTCTATGAGATTCTCGATGGGTGCTCTTTCGAGTGCGAGCAATCTTTCCTTTTCTTCTCTCTCTTCTCTTTCAGCTTGAGCACGTTCTTTTTTTCCTCTTCATTCTCCTTTCATTCGCCTCTTTTTCTGCTTTCCCTATTTCATTTTCCCGTTGGGTTCTTCTTTCTTCATCTTCCAGGTTTATCTTTAGTCTTCTTTCTTCATCTTCCATTTCTTTCCTTATTCTGAATTGATGTGCTTCTCTTTTCAACAGTATTGTTCTTTCGTTTGTTCTAATTCCACTTGAGAATCTTCTTTCCTCTATTTCTATTTTTAGCTGTATTCGGGATTCTTCACTTTTCCGGTTCATCTGTATTTCTATATTTTCCCTTTTTCTATTAAACTCTATTATTTCTTCTTCTTCTTCTCTTTGTATTCTCAATTCTTCAAGGATGCAGGCATCCATATCCTTGCCTTCAAATCCCAGAATTTTGGCTTGTTGGTAAAATCTTTCGACCGGATCCATTTTGTGCTGGTCCGTCGAAGTTTCCTTACTATACTGTCAGGTAATTATGCCACCACTCACCAGGTAGCGCTCAGCATAACTTACCCTTAATCCCACTACTACAGTATGTTGATTGAAATACCACTCCCGACAACAAATTTACCACTTGTCCTACCAATTATCTTTAAGATTGAAACCACCCCTAACTCTACTAATTTTCCTCCCGTCAATTATTCTCTTACTCCTGATATGATATTCCTTTACGTGTTGGCTCTTTCTTAATTTGACACCACTGGGTTCTTTCTAATAACAACCTACAAACCTGACACCACTTTTATTTATGTCGTACAATTCCCCCCATTTTTGTTCTATCTCTAAGAGTGCTAATAGTGTCTAATATATTGATATTATAAGAATATCTTAAAGAACAGAGCCGTTACGAAACACGTAAGGATATAAAAAAACGCCCACTAATTCACAAAATAAACTTGTTTTACCTTTATCAATTGAATACATAACTTTTATACATTAACTACAGTAATACTCTGAATATAATCCTAAACAAGAATTAATTAAATTAGATTACCCCCAAAATTTGGTTAACGTTTTCTCTACACAAAACAATAATATAAGAATTAGGCTTACGGACTCATGTGGAGTTTAAAGGCCTCAGAAATGTTATTGACTCATGACGCGTGCCGTATGCCTAGATGTAGATGGGCGGAATTCCACGGTTGTTTCAGCGAGGGTGGCAGCTGGGGTGTCCACACGTTCTTCTGGGGGGGGGGGTTCAAGGACGAGAACCAATACGGTGCTTTATGCAACACCTAGGTAGACGTTGTCTCTCTGGCAAGAGTGAGTCAAACTTAGTTCTTAAATCAAGTTAACTTGGAGTGCGGTGTGACCACCGAGTAACGAGCTCGAGGAGAAGCTTTTCTCCTTCGTTACTTATTTCCTTATGGACGTGGACTAAACTCGGGGAGGGTCTTCTTCAAGGGCGACGATAACGGAGGTGGGTTTCTCTGGCGAGAATAAATTACTTAACGTTCGGTTTGGTAACCCGAAACTAGCTCGAGGATGAGCTTTTTCTTAATTCCAGTCTTTCTCAAGGGCAAGTATAACAGAGGGGGGTTTCTCTGGCGAGAATAATTTGAACATGGTTCCTTACCAAGTTAACTTAGGAGTTCGGTGTGGCCACCAAATAACGGGCTCGAGGGGGAGCTTTTTCCTTCTTCTTCATTAATTCCTCAAGGACGAGGAATACCCCTGGTGTTTAAGGTGCACCAGGATATGAGGAGTCTCTCTGGCGAGAGTAAGTTGAACTTACCAAAGTAAACTTATCGTTTGGTTTGATAACTAAGGACTTAACTCGAGGATGAGCTTCTTCTTAGCCCCTTAAGGTAGGTAGCCCTGCCTCTCTTGCAGGGTACTTCTTGGTCTGTCGAGCTAAGTACTCTACCTCTCCAGTCTCGGTAGTTCGGTTTGATCCGAAGGCTTCGTGAGCTAGAAACTGACGTATACTACCTATCCAGTCTAGGTAGCTCGGTAACGGATCCAAGGACTTCGTCACCTGGCCTGACGTATAATACCACGATTTTCCTCAGAGTTCCTCATTTATACCTCGTCACCCCACTGGGGGAGTAGTAAGGGGGAGAGGGGCTTGAAGACGGCCCCAGGAGAGTTCTTTTTCCAAACGGTTTTTCACACGAATTCAAACATCGGCTCCTCGTTAGCCTTCGAGATTGGGAGAAACACGTCTTCAATTTCTTATTTGACGTGAAACTGGATCTCACTCTCCTGGCGGACATCTTACATTTTGACCTTTAGGGTCTTTCATGGCACTGAGTTGTGCCACACTGCGGTTAAGCACTGAACCCGCCGATGCCTTCGACGGATGTCTTTGCGGTAACCGCCTTGTGACTGCACCAAGAGTGAACGAGGGGGGGGACGGGGGAGTGACCATTTCCTACAACACCTCCCATCGAAGAATTGAATGGGGAGGGAGGATGCTCCGGGGAACTCAAAACAACTCACTCAACCTCTTCGAGATTAGCAAAGTTGTATTTCTTAAGCCCTCACATACATTAAGTTTCCTTACACATGTACGCCCTCGCGCACGTTTACACAGGCAATGTGTCGAACTAGACATACTCGATTTACAATTTTACATGAAAATAACAAAACCTTAATTCATCGATTGCCCACCCCCCCAAAAAACAACAAAACAAGCTACTTCCTTCCATTTCTAAGTTTTTGAGAACTTAAATCCTACCGAAAAATATTAACACGAACAACAAATGAAAACATGGTTTCACGCTCATTAGGTACTGAAATAACCCTAAATGGTTTTTCGTCTCCACCTATAGGGCAGCTGTACATTATCGGCTCCTTTGATGTAGCTGATCCTAAAATGGTGCTCTAATACCAATACTTTACCGCGCCTGAGTCGGCCGTTCGGGTTATTGAGTCTATCCCAGTATGTTACTAAATGGTAGCAGTATTTCAACCTACTCGACTTACCCATATTATGGTACTTGACTCCCTTTAAATTCAACATTATGGCTAGAGCAGCCTGTTGTAGCGGGGAATAATTGATGGGAACGTAGGTCCCTTAGCTCTCCTTCAACCTAGGTACATGGGAAGATCTTTGGGGATCGAGAAAACTTTTCCCTGCGAGGTAGTTAATGGGCGTGGCGCTCACTACGACTTGGCGATTTACCGGTAACTCCGTGGACGTCCCGTTCGGGGAGGAGACTAATAGGGGTAGGGGATAATCATCCGCGTGTATTATTTGACTAGTCTTACCTGGGTGAATTGCAATAGCACCTCTTTCCTCCTTTCTTGTCAACTCATTTGACTCACTTCTCTTCGCCGGTAGTTTCTCAGGTACACCTGCTCGTACCTCTACTCTACCTCCTACTTCTTCTCTGATAACCCCATTCGGCTGGGTTCTCTTCGTAGGTTTTCCTTTAGGTATTCCTGCTGCTACCTCATCCCTACTTCCTACTTCTTTAATCGTTACCCCATTTGGCTGGGTTTTCCTCGATGGTCCTTTCTTAGGTCCAGGCCGGGCTACAACTTCCTCGGCCTCTATGAGATTCTCGATGGGTGCTCTTTCGAGTGCGAGCAATCTTTCCTTTTCTTCTCTCTCTTCTCTTTCAGCTTGAGCACGTTCTTTTTTTCCTCTTCATTCTCCTTTCATCCGCCTCTTTTTCTGCTTTCGCTATTTTATTTTCCCGCTATTTCATTTTAGCGGAGATCTTACATTTTGACCTTTAGGGTCTTTTATGGCACTGAGTTGTGCCACACCGCGGTTAAGCACTGAACGCGCTGTTGCCTTCGACGGATGTCTTTGCGGTAACCGCCTTGTGACTGCACCAAGAGTGAACGAGGTGGGGGGGAGTAACCATTCCCCTACATACATATTATATATATATATATATATATATATATATATATATATATATATAAATATATATACCTATATAAGATAGAGAAAGTATTTAAGATGGATATTCTAAGAAAAATTTAAAAGAGAAAAGCTGATGATATTTGCTAGAATAAATTACCTCCATTTTAAATAAAAATGAATGCGGTCGTTAGGTTTCATTGAAGCTCTGGAAGAATGTTCAGCCAATGGAGCTGAAGAGAGATGTACAAATCTTCCTCCCAATTTCTGTTAAATCTTTGTAATGTAGACGACAAATCACCTAAAACCAGTTGTCAAAATGTTTTCTTTTTCTTTTGAAGAAACTTTGGTGCACATTTGACAAAAACATTGGTATAAACTAAACACTGGTGATAGCATGAAAATAGTGAGCATTTACAAGGTGGAAAACCGGAGCTCGCAATGAAAAGGCTTTTGATTCTTTTTTGACCGTTCTGAATTGGTCGAGAAACAATAAAGGTCATCTGCGCGCACCGATCCTCGAATGCGGAAAGGCAAGATTTTATTACCATAGGGATATGGTTGCTTACCGGAATGGTCACTACGACGCCATGCCCAGGTCAACTTAAAATTTAAGATTAATTGTTTGCCTGCAATGGGTCTAAATCATGCCTAAAGTATGTCTCATTATATTTGTACATTTTAATTTGGAAATATTATACACGGTGTCCTTAAACTCTGGACCAAGAATTTAAGACAATGGTCATCTCGTTTACCAAAAGTCACCCTTCCCTGTATTAATTTTCTACTGTCTATTACGGAGAAGGTGTACTCAATGGTCTCCTTGTTCCTTCCACCTTCCCCCATTGACTTCTTTTTTCTGGTGCCTGTTAAAGGTGTGTATTAAAAAGAATTAGGGAGAATGAAGATGAAGAATTATATACATTTTTAAATAAGAAAAAGAATTTCTTTGGAAAGTTAAAATGAAAGGTTTTTCTGTGATTTAAAGTTTCCCTTTTATTGATGAAGTAACGATCTAATTAATATTGTCGCAGTGAATCTAAAAAACAAATTGTTTTGACACAAATATGATTTAGTTGAAATTTATATGTGATTATTTCTAGTGCTGTACATAAATTTTATTCAATTTTGGCGATTGACCCAACTAAAGACGATTTAATTTGTCAGGTTGATCTAATTGGAGCTTCGAAAATACAAATTTGTAGAATAGAAATTGATTGGCTCCATCATTAGAGGTAAGTAAATAGTTGTGTAGGAAAGTGAAGTGATTTGTGCCCAAATATGAAGCATTGTGAAATTGTAGAATGGAAACGAGCGAGTTTATATTATTGTATTTAGGGGAAGGAGTGGAGTAGTTTATCGATGAAAGGCACTATCAGGACACTTGGTAAGGAAGTCCGAGCAAGGTCTATTTGAAATGAGTGCCACAAGAATAGGCAGTGCCTCGTTGCAGTAAACAATGGTCGAATGCGTGATTGTTTCTTTACGAGCCCAGCTGTTTTAGACCATACCACTCCGTTGCTGGTTTCTTTTTAAGCTAAAGAATTCTCTTTTAGATTTTATAATTTTTCCTTTCCTTTTTTCTTCATGAGTATACAAGAAGAACTATGGGGTTCGAATCGTGACACCTGTTTATAACTAAAGACAAAATTGTGCACAACAGAGCATCAATTTTTGTTTCACAAAATAGAGTTGTTCCCAAAGACGAAATTTCATCTCTCGAATATAAGAAACATAATTTCTTGCCTCTAAAACATCGGTCATTTTTCATATAAAAAGATCATTTGATTCACCCTAGCACGCAATTTTGAGCTCTATAACGCTTCTGAATTGAAGACATTTTTCGCATCGGTTAATTCAATATGTCAACCAAGAAATGAGGACCCCTTTCTATCGAAGTGGATGAGACGTTAGATTTCCCCGCCTGGGTAACCGGTTCAATGCCAGCGCGAGCGAACACAAACAAAATCCTGAGATTGAAGGGAGCTAGTCGCGTATTGGCTGTTCGCACAATCTAACTCGTGGATGTAAGAAGCTTCATCAACATATATCTATCACTCCCTCTCTCTCTCTCTCTTTCATTTTTTTCTTTACATTCTCTCATACTTTCTATGTTAGGTAAGCCATACTATAAAGGTCCTCATCGCTATTGGTCACAAGAATATTTGAGGTAATTAATTTCTTTGCGACCTCTTGCAACTCCATTGTAACTATCTCCCTGTCAATTTTTTTCCATCTTTTTCTGTCCATCTCGCTTCATCAACTCTCTCCATCCCTCTCCCCATCTATCTCACCCATTCTCTCTATCTGTCTTCGCCCTCTCACTTCCTCAAACTCATCTTCATCTTCTCCATGCCTCTCCCTCCATCTACCTCTCCATCCCATCCCATCTGTTCTTTCGTACGCGCAACGTACTACCTTTGAACGAGTGGCCCTCATTTTTCCGGAAAGGTTTCCTACACACTCATTGGTGGTCAAACACTACCAGTGTAGCTCTCCCTCCTCTCCCTGAACGAGAAACAGACGACCTTCGAACTTAGAAACGATTAACATTCTGATCATTATGTTAATTTCATTATCCGGTCAGATAACCTCTTCCATCGCAATTAAAAACTTAAACAACAACTAAATTATTTTATGTCTTTGTTGATTATACCAACAATATTCCTTCAAATAAGTGTCGAAGTTTGATAACTTGCATTGGCAGTTCTTTAGCAATAATTCCTTCGAGTTTCTTTCTTTCCTCATCTAATTTTGTCTTTCTTTATTCGGTCTTTGGATTTTCTCTGCATCGCACGTTTGGAATGCCTGGAGATTTTTGAGCGCACCGAGTCCAAGAAGTTTGGCGTCATAAACTTAATCAAAATGTTTTCTTTTTTCTTTGTTTCTGTGCATTATGCCACCCAAAATATATATCTTCAGGTGTTTTATCAGAATTATATTAGTTCGGAGTTTCTATTATTTGTTAATTTCAACCAATTTGTTCAATGCTCCTCTGAGTTTAGTCAAGTGCAACGCATTTTCCGCAATAGCAAGACCGATAATGCAATGCGCTTTCTATCCATTTTTATCGCATAATCAACAGATATCTGCACCTGTCTAGCTATCTGAGTTGACCACCTAAGGGAAGAGTGTCAGGATACGGAAAGAGTCTGCATTCACAGGACTTCTTCTCCAGCTCCGTTGAAGCCTCCTTCGGACCCCGTCCTCCTTCGAATGTGTCTGCGTCTTCTCGTTGTGATAGGTGTAAGGAAGCAGCGGGATTGAGTGTAAAGAAGCAGCCGGATTGAGTGTGAGGACGCGGGGCTGAGTGTGAAGACGCGGGGATGAATGTGAGGGCTCGTGGTGGAGCGTGAGGACGCGAAGCTGCCTGTGAAGATGCGTGGATGTGTGTGATGACAAAGGAATGAGTCTGAAGACGCATGGCTGAGTAGGAGAATGCGGGATGAGTGTGAGGACACGAGGCTGAGTGTGAGGACGTGATAATGATGTGAGGATGCAGGGTTGAATCTTTTACCGAGCGTTGGTTGGTGTTTTACGGGATATTGTAAGATTGCAGTGCAGTGTTTATGTAGGGATATAATGCTGTGTATGTATGGTGTCGTATATTGGGTTTGGGAATGGATGTGTAGTATATTTCAGAGTCGCAACTTTGGAATGGACTGGTTGTGCAAAGAGCAAGTGGTGTTGTGAAGAAGTGAGGAATGGGTTTATCAGTATTGCAATGCGGTCCTTATTTTCTGGTGTGAAATGGCGTTTTCTATTTTAAGTGAAATGGTATCGATGAAGTGTTTGTGATAAAGAGGTGGGTTTTAGAGAAAGGAACATTGTTGCCATTTTCCTAAAAAAAAGAAGAAACCAACGAGACAATCTCCATCAGAAAGTTTCCGAGGAGAGCTTCGTACATAAATTTCTGAAGTTAGGCGAAGTGAAAATGTATGGCAGGAATAGAGACCGAGCAGCTAACAGACAACTCATGGCACTCGAAACTAGCAAAGGGTGGCACTATCCATAACCAACCCAAAATTTACCATAAGGTCATTGGGGCTGTAGGCTACAGAATCATCAAATGACAGCTGCAGCATGGTTGGTCATTTTATACACCTGGCACTCTCGCTCGCGGTACAGAATAAACCATTTTGTACTTGCCTGTTCTTGGACATGTGGTATTTCAGCCTCTTTACTTTTCCATTTTTTCTCTCCCTTCCACCAGTGCTTCTTATTTTCCTGCGTGTCCATATTTGCCTTCTCGTGAGTAGAGCTGCCGTCGATTTTCTCCACTTTTCTAAATCCCCTTCCAAGAAGCTATAAATTCTCATCTGTGAAAAGGGTGAAGAGAAATCCCTCTTTATCGTAAATTCCCTGCATTTTACGCCCTCTCATCTCCCCTCCCCCGCGTATGGAAAATCAGGAGGGGAGGAGGGGGAGAGATATATCTCCTAAACAAAGGACTTCATCAAATTGGTCGGAAATAAAGGATGGAAAAGAAGGCTTGATTTTGACTTTGTGGTCCCAATTATCTCTTTATTTCCGATATAAAAGTAGAAATTATGATGAGCTTCGGTCATTGTGAACAAAGAAAATTATTATTTTCTCGAGAAGAAAGAGAAAATGACGAAAAAGTTATGGGAATACACACCCTAACAGTGTGTGTGTGTGTGTGTTTCTTACGACCATTGTGGCTGTTGACTAGCACAAATGTGAAATGTTGCCTTGTCTGAAAACATCAAAATGTTTACAAATGAGTCTTTTATTTAAACTTCCTCAATTAAATCGATTACATTTGATGTAGTAATTGCAGTTTATTCGTATTAATTGAGTTTCTTCATAAAGGTTTAGTCCTAAAGATCATAACATTTACAAAAACATGTTTATCCAATTGCCTCTTGAATTCGTGGGTGTCACATCTTTACTTCAATGTGTGTTTAAATTCTATTTCACCGAGACGAAGAAATTTAGATTTACCAACAAAGGAAGTTTGCCTTTTCTTCATTTGAAGATTGGTAAACCCTAACTAGGAATCCTTTTCAAAATGATAAAAACAGTGAAGTTTGATTATGTTAGAAATACTGTGATTGAAAATTATTATTGGAATTTTGCAACGAAGTTTGTTAGATAGTGTGTGAGAAAGAAAGAAATTATTGGAAAATAAGGAGCAAAATAGGACCAGGAATTTCCTGCTTTGCAGAACCTTTCTGGATTGAGAGAACACAAATAAACTAGCGTTAATAATTGGCATTATTTTTCAATCCTAAAGTTTTACTTTTAAATAAAATCAGACTCTATTTGAAACTAGGAAATACCGGGGGGAGGGGGTATTTTATCTGCAGATCGTCCGGTTTTTAATGTCGCACGGAAAACCGGGATGCGGGGATATATAGGGACGAGGTAGGCCATATTATGATCGATTCCTCTCCACCTCTGAAGCGTCTTTCTGATTCGCTCAAATGCGTTCTTGGCGGCGCGCAAAGATCGCACGAATTCCCTCACCTCGGCTTGCACCCAAATACTCGTCCCTGACATAGAATCAGGTGGACAAAAAAGGACATCTCGGAGATAGTCGAAAGATCTCCCGGAAGAACCTGACCACCTTAACCTTCCCGAATCTTTTCTGGTAATTTATTTTTGTTTCCCATTGGACGAAAAAGCCGCAATAGAATCTTCATTAGAAGGATTTGTAAAATATGTGAGTACAGAAATGGCTGAGTTAGGAGAGGTGAAATATGTGGAAGTTAGAGCGCGGCCTAAAGTCTTCGGGCACCACAGAAATTTTAGGAGGTTAAATAAATAGAGGGTGGTTTAGTTGTATTTGCATATCAATATGAATATAACAGTGAAATAAGAACAAATAAATAGCGAATATTATATGTGCCCCAGAGAATCAAAATGAATCGTTGCCACATTATGTAACATCAGCAACATAAAACAGATAAGAAGATATATCACTGTGAAACATTGATCACACCAAACTGAAACCGGTACCTTAGCCCCGTATCGATAGTCTCTTTTCAGTGAGGAGAGCCATTTTTGGCCACTGCGAGGGGGAGACACGTGATAGGATGTGACGCTGTACCACTCCTAGGAAAAGAGTGCTTTAAGTTGCTCATTGGAAGGTGGTTGATGATGTCTTACGGCTTCTTTCAGGTCATGCCAGAGCTTTTCCAGTGGATTCATATCCAGATACTGAGTTTGCCACTCCAGCACCGTGATATTATTGTCACAAAACGACTGCATAGTTCAGTAGATTCGTGACCCGGGGAATATACCTGCTGGGAAATCTCATTTCGGGCATCATTTCTGGAGAGGTCTTAGTATGAGGGTTCCATGTAATCTCTTAGGGCAGCTGGGTACTTATCTGAATTCCAAGTCTCATCTTAAACAGTAAGATGACCTACTTATAAACTTGAAATGCATCATCACCTCATTAAAGTGGCCACACTGCTTTATCCTTCGCGCTATGCACTCTCAATTCTACTGCTCCGGTGGGTTCCTGCGGACTCTAACGTTCCCTGGTGACTCAGGGAATTACTCTATCGACTCTGACGTGTCCACTGGGCAACCACGGCCTTATGACCTTGTGACCTTCCAAGAGGAGACTAAAGCCTCACATAAGACGCTTCCATCGAAGTTGTTTGGCAGGGAATCAACATGGACGTTTGTCTCTGAGATCGCCAACCTTCACTCGTACAGCGCTACATCGTTTTTTCTATCCATCTCTTTACCCCAGCCGCCAAAAGGTTCGAAAAAGTTCACCTGACCATCTTACACCGCCTTAAGTGCTGCCAAGAAAAGGCATACTTGCTCTACATAGTGGATGGTTTGACGTTTTCGAAGGAGGGGTTCACATAGTAACCATAGAATTTTGTGGCTTCGCCCTGGCTTTTACAACTCCCTGGATTGTGGAGTTTGGGTACCTTTAAGCAACATAAGGGATAGCAGTTCAAAAATAAAATCCCCTCTTTTGAGAGATCTAACTCGTGTCCTTGGCCCTTGACCATTAAAAATGATAGCCTTGTACCAACATAGTAGTGCCTTACCCAACCTTCGAAGTTCAGCACCAAGACATCTCATTTTGACAGAGCAGCAACTGCGACTAAATGGAGCCACTTTAGCTGAAATAAATATGGAGACCAATAATTCACGGCCCAAATTTTGATTAAAAATGGGTTCGATTAACCAGTCATATAAATCCGTACCTGGATTTGTAAAGGACAATAAAAAGGAGACTTTAAAGGCAAGACGAAGAACTAAGATCTCTAGCCCATAAACATAAATATAGAGAGGTCCAAGAGGAAGATGCACAAATATCTACCATGCTAAAAAATACAAAGAATGCTTCTTAAAATATATTAAATAAATATAGTGCACAATCAGTTCACAAATATCACAGGATCAAACCACTAACGACAACACGTCTCTAGAAAATAAACACTGCTACTCTGAACAATTGGTACAGGAATATAGCCCTGTCTCACGCGCTTTTTAAATAACTTAGGTCTCGATAATAAGAACTTAAGAATGGGGCGAAAGATAGACATAAAATGCTCCAATTATCTGTCACGGAAGTAGTGAGGCAATACACAGAATGTGGTTGTCTTGGAAACAGAGGATAGTCGTAACGGGCCCAGATGTGTCTTACTTTCCGGTGAGAGCGAGAAACGATAAAAATCATACACACACCCCACGCCCGCGAACGGGACAATGTCGAAGTCTCCAAAGCAATATCAACCGCAGAGGCGAGAAGGATCCAGTCCTAAAGGTAGTGTTTGGTTCTCTTCGCTGAAAGTGATTCTCTTTAAGGTCCAGGGCTAAAGATTAAACTGGGACTAATAATCGACAAAATAGGATGACGAGACGGTTGAGATCCCTAGCACTGTATACCTATAGACTTACATATGTTCACACGCGTTTGCTTTAAGGGCAAAACTACCCGGCGGTTTATAATGTGTGTACAAGCATGTGATATATGGTGCATCTTGCTTCATTGCAAGTGTTTTGTGTTTCTGAATCACAAATCGGTCTCATGTGAGTTTTTAAAATGTTAGGCCATACAATCCTTTGCTGTGAATCCCATTCCTTCAAGATTTGACCAATTTATGGAGTGGAAAGATGAGATAATCTTAAAATGGACCCGATTTACCACTTTACGTATCATTTAATTTTATATTTGCTGCGTAAGAATGTTCGACTTCAATTCTTTAACATCAGCTGGATTTTCCATAGTTATACCATACAAACGGTAATATTACTGTTATCATGTTATAATTATTCACATCTCTATAAAACAGTGCCTCAATAATATAGAAGAACTTTCGCTGTTTTCTTTTATTCTAAGGTTTTGAAGTGTCATAAACGTTAATCTAATGGTTGCCTCCTGCTAAGAAATTACTCATAATTAAAAGAAATATACCGCCAAGTGTGGAGTTGTTGTGGTTGAGCATTTCATGTGGATTACTGAAAAGTGGAAAATAGATTTTAAGCGACTAATGCAATTATCTTTTTAGATCAGATGAGAAGCAACATGTTGGATGTGGTAGATGTGAAAGATGGAATCTCATATTTTGAGGATAGAGCGTTATGTTGTAAGGAATTATATAAAAACAAGATTCTGTCTGGTTACCAGGAAAAATAAAATCTGAAATAGATGAAACTCACCTTAAGGAATATGCCAACCTCTCTCTCTAACCATCGGTTAACATCTGGTTATGACTAAATTTACACCTGCTCATACTCACTCTCTCCTATGTTCCGGAAGTGTGTTGATTGAATACCAGTGTCCGCATTGGAGCTTCATATCCACTTATCCCATGAAGTGGAAATGAAGACCAAAACCACCACTCCTGGGGTCACAAAGAATTCCACCATCGGTGGCTGGTGTCTCAAAACACAGTATTAAGTCATAAAGACCCCCTTGCCCCGACGAGGGAAGTCCACTGTTGCTTTCAGTCTTACCAGTGATTGTTTTTTTAGTTTTATGTGATTTTCATTATCCGGATTTGCTATCTCGTCCACGAAGCAAGGACGGCATGGTCGTACCTATTTCTTTCCCATTTAATTTATCACCTAAATAAAGCAGGTTTTCGCTGAAGAGAGATCTTAAACTCCGTATATGCCTGAAACTTTTATGCACCTCACAATTCCGTCCGTGTTTCCTTATTAAGAAACAAATGAAACATGCCTAAAAGTAAGCTCCAAACCTCATTAAACTTTTACATGTTATAATTAAGGAAATAAAGGTTAATATGATGATAACTGTAATTGAAAGACTGAACTTTGCCTTGAAATATAATCTTCATCAACGAACTTTAGGATAAAACTGTTTCCTAAGGGGTATTCAGGTTCCTAAATGAGTTAACTGGTTCTATTTATTCTTCGTTATCTGAGAATATATGCTAAAAAGATAATTTGGCCTTCTGCGTTCGCCAAGAAATAGAATTAATATTCAGTTTGAATTTAGTAGAGCTGGAATACGTATGATTTTAGCTCATAGAGGAAATGTAGATGTAGCAAAGATTCAGTTTCCATTCCAATTTGCTTCCCCCAATTTGAACTTCGATTGAAATGGTGCAATCTATTTCCATGTCATGCTTCACAACCTTCAGAGCTTTTGAAAATAAGATGATAATGGATAAATTTGAAAATTTCACCCTTTTATATGACGGAATTGTTTTCACATCTAGCTCATTTTACCATCATATGGATGGTATATTATAGTGCCAAAGGAGCCAGAAAGACAGAAACATAATTTCATTTGTTTATTCAAATTGTGAACTATTGCAGGTCATGGGTTAAATAAGAAAACAAATTTATAAGAATTTGAGTTAGAGATTACCAACAATTCAGCAACTAATTTGTAGGGTGAGTTTTCGGTTATGAGAAAGGACGTTTAATTTTATTATAGCGAATAGTTAGGGTTTTATCTTATTCTACTTTAGTTAGACTTAGACAAAGTCGTGAACTCCATCATAGCTATTTAGGATTCACTTGTTGCATTTTATTAGCCTTGCAGGATGTGTTATCGCAGTTCCTTAGAACACTTCCTTAAATGACACATTTTGATCAAGTCGTCCAAAGGATTTATTTCACCATTCAGTCTGTAGGTTTATTTTGCACACTTGGCCAACGGCCAAAGGCATGTCTCAGGTTACACTGTTAAGGGCAGGATAAGAAACGAAAGGGAAGATTTGGAGCAGTGCCACATCACTAAGTTTCTGTTGTGGTTGACATTACGATAATATAAAATAATTGAATTTCAAGTTTTCATAATAAACAAAATGAAATAAACCTGCTATACAACGTGTAATTGTAGGAAGTTCTTATGCAATTTGGCGGATCAGTAAGAGTGTTCAAGGGAAAGGTCATTTTGTTAAACAGTCATCAATCATCAATTTTAACGACTCGGCAATGAAGATTTTGTTTAATAGGAAAAGCTATAATTGATTCAAAACCACATTTCGGTAAAAAGGTTCGAATGTCATTGGATATTGCTACAGTAATGACTTGAGATTAACATGAAATCTCACCTCGAATAACATGAGAAACTCATCTTTCATTGGCATTTGATCGAATGAACTCCATGGGAAATGACTGCATTACCACTTTAGGGCAAGGAATCTAACTCTTTCGGGCGGTTTACTTTAAGCTTTCATATCATTACTGCCTGTAAATAGTACTATGGAGCAGGCTCTAATTTTCCAATTAGAAAAGCATTATTAATAAATAACACCATCTTGAAATATTCACTAATGTTTGTCACGATCAAATTCTACATTCATCGGAGAAATTATCCTGTCCAGTTGTGGACAATGCCGCTTAATACTCTGCTTATGACGTTCATCATCATTCCACGGGTAAAGATTAATGACATGGTGTGGTCGGGGTATGTAAACTGTCACTATTTTACGAGGTCAAAAGAGGTCTCAGAGACCCTTTAACTTATATCATTTTTTGCTAAAGGAAAGACCTTATTTTGAAACTGAGTCAAAACAGATGTTTGTATTAACGTGTAGCCCAGGACCTAAATGTCCACTTATTAGTTGTCTTGCGAGTTTGGAATCTTAATACAAAGTGAGAATTCACCATTCGCATCGTTTATGTCATTCGTAGAAGTAATTTAAGAGATCAATATTACGTTATTCATCCTTTTACCTGTTGCTATCAATAGAATTCCCTCTTGTTTTTCAGTCAGATTTCTAAAAATAGTAAAGCGTTTGTGCGCACAATGACTTCGAATCTTTTTTGTACAAAAAAAAGCTTATTGTTCATAATTATATTGTTAATAAATGCCTTATTAACTTGCTCCATTTATTCTACATTGACTGGTTAATTCTGTACTTTTCATTATTCGAGATTGATAAAGGAAAATATTAGTAGACATTCTTATGTTTATATATTTGCATTTCTGGTAGGCAGGAATTGTTGCTCTAACCTTTCTAAGATGGTTTTTACTTAAATGAAGAGGAGAGGGTGAAGAAAAACGACTCCTTCTCAGTGTTGAATGGCCAAATTAGCCATGTACTTTCTTCCAAATTTCTTCGTCATATATATATATATATATGTTAGGGAATGCCCTCAAAGGACCACCGTGAGAGGAAGCCGCTTGGAAATACCCCTCTATTCTTTCAAGACAACGTGACCCAACGTGAGAATTTTAGAAATTCAAGGAAGAATCCTTCACTCGCTTAATCACCCGTCCAGGCTGTCCTTATTTTCAGTCGTCGATCGTCCTTCCCTCCTCTGCGATAACGCCGTGTGCAGCCATATTTATCCTACCTCCATATCGCGCGGCGAGTTTGATCCTCTGGAACGATGCGTTATCCTGAATTGTGTTTGCTTAGACTGGCACCAAGAATCCCTTGGTGACCGCAATGCCCTGAAGCGTCTAGCAGAACAACCACCCGGGTTTTTCAACCCAAAGCTTACCATTTCTTGACGATAAAGTGATGGATATGTGAAATAGATGTTTATTTAGATGAGGTCGAGAGGAATCATTAAACGAAAGACGGAATGACTACCTTATTGGAAGGTGAGTGATTTAAAGGCGTAACTATGTTGAAATCTTAGTCAGAGTAGCGACGAAAGACTTTACAAACATCTATTGGCAGGAGATAACAGGATTTTCTTTAGCTATGAAAGGTAAATAAAAATAATGCATGGCAATGATCCTGCTTTTTCTGGCCTTTTTCTGGATTCCTAGCAACGAGAGAGGCAATTTCTTCTTTATTTTCATCTTTACTCTTAACATAATTTATCTTATCTGCTGTAGAAGTTTGAGACTTTTGAACATTGTGCTAATTGAAAAAAGGCTGATTTGTTGGGGGGAGTGAGGAGGGGTCGGTATCGCGTCATAGTATATGGGCTGATAAATGTTTCGTTGTGAGAAAACATGTTGAAACTTTCTGGGAAACTATACTACTCTAATCCTTCAGGTCTTATCTATAAAATTGAGTGTAACGCAAAGGAAATGGAATTCCTTTTCACTAAAAGAGGTAAACTTTGATGGCAAAACTTTGATTGTTAAATGAGTGGGATAAAATTTTCTTTCGAGCTATGCTTGGTTCTGTGTTTTTTATATTCTTCGAGGCATCGATCTATAATCGCTACTTTGAGCTAAAAAGATTTTGTCTTATCGCCTAAGATTACCCAGAATGGATGACAAATCCATATTCCTTTAGACATCGTGAATTAATTAAAAGCGTCTCGTTTCTCCGCTGTTTTAAGAATTAAATTTGATTGCATTAAAGGGGATGGCGTTTTAAATGGCTCTTGTGAAAGAGATACAAAGTCCTCGTTGGTGGCCTAATTATTAAAATCCGTCTCTACACTCTCACAATTATTTTCTTGTATCTAAAACTTTCTATCTTCGAGTGAGTCAGGTGGTCATTATGCCTTATTTCATTGATCATTCTTACTGTCTGTATTATTACTTAACTCATACTGTTAAGTTCGTTAACTTTAATATATTTTCCTTACAACTTAAATTTGCCTGAGGAAAAGTTTTGAGATTTTGGAGATTACCTATTTCGAGTATGGAGCGTGGAGCAAATAAAGATTGCACCACTCATAAGAACATTAACGTGTAATGAGCACTTGATTATCCACTAAGCACCAAGAAGTGGCTGTTCTAATGAGAGATTCAACTTTGCCTTATTACAAAATTTCACCAATTACCGAAGTTTTACCCCAATTTTCTATATACTTGGTTA
Organism: Ceratothoa steindachneri; assembly: GCA_963969495.1. Taxonomy (NCBI): domain Eukaryota; kingdom Metazoa; phylum Arthropoda; class Malacostraca; order Isopoda; family Cymothoidae; genus Ceratothoa; species Ceratothoa steindachneri. Next base: position 10,621,154 of record OZ018337.1, on the reverse strand, counting down.
GAAAGGCCTATTGTCAGTTTTTATATTTATACCGGTTGTAATTCAGTTTATAGCGATGTTCAGTATTCTTGATTCAACAATGTCATTTGCAGCGACTATTTGTCTCCCTGTCTATCTAAAGAGACGTCATGGAATAAAACCCTTTTAAAAAGCCTACTACAGCGTTGCTGTTAGTAGTTTTCCTTCGTTTACGCTAAGAATAGTGTGAAGAGTTTTTCAGCAGGGAAGATAAGGGTCTAATAAGGAAGCGAATATGGGGAGGCAAAACGTACTTTAGATTACGCCGCAACACCAATTGCTCATCCAAAGTTCGGGCAAAATTTAAACTTTAATGAACAGTAATGATAAAGAACCCTTAGATAAGCTCACTGAAGGCGTAACTCCAACATGCAATTATTCAGATCTTTGCACAGTTTGAATTCCATTCACTTTTCCAACAAATTTTGTCAAAACAACAAACAAAAGTACTTCAGAGTACAGGCGCAGAATATCAAAGAATTTGCGTTCAGGATGTCGAATGGAGATGTGAGAGAAAAAACCAAGAAGGACAAGATCAATGGACACAAAACGGTTTTGCTTTTCGAAGGAATTATATATTTTTAGCGCCATACTTATTCTGATTGGGCATCTGCAAACCCACTAACTTCAGTAAGGTGCTTTCTATTCAAATATTCAATTATTTCCTTATTAATTGCCTCCAAAATATACGTAACTTGTTGGAATTGCATTTGTAAGAGAATGTCTTAATCAGAAGGATTAAACTTGAAATTGACTATTTAGTGGCCAGAGGAAAAGCGACTCATTCGCAATAGATTTCGGATTTAAATGGCCTGGAAAATGAATATAAAAAAGATAGAAAATGACAAAGTCATTAGAAGTAAATATAGTGATATATCTATCGTTATCAGAAGGAAAAGAACAAACATTGCGTCCGGATCAGTACCAACATTTTGCTTATATATATATATATATATATATATATATATATATATATATATATATATATATATATATATATATATATATATATATATATATATATATATATATATATATATCGGGTGAACACACTTAGTTTTTATGAATATGTTCGTTGAACCGTAGAAAAGTCTTTCTATCTATTTTTTGACATCACCTATAAAACACTCTTCTCTGAAAGGTGTATTCAATTCTTTTGTGTCGCATTCATTTATTTTAAAAGTTTACTACTCCTTTCAAACACATTTTTGCTCGTTGGTGTTATATTATACTTATTTCTGTGCATCATTTACATTCAAACTTTATTATGTATCTACACAGTGAACAAATCTGTCTGGTGGAATACAATTTCACGACCACTGCGTGAAAGGTTTGAAAGGTTTCTTCACATTTCTTGCCGTCACATTGAGAAGTCAAATCGTTCTGTCAATTCACCTTCTCCTACTTTTAAAAAGTTGCATTTGGAAATTGTTTGTCTAAGCGATAATTTATTATATTTTTGCAATATTTTGTTTTTGCCTCTCATTGGATGTTGAGCTTCTCTCCTGTATATCTCCATTTGTTTACCTTTGATGGTCGTTTTCAGTACTCATGAATGCTGTATATTTATTGCCCTCTTAGCTAAAGCAGGATAAATTTGGCGACAGAAACCGCCTTGAGATCATTGGATAATTTGAAATATCTACTAAAAATAAGAGGCTTTTGTGCTGCTGAATTTATGCATACAATTTTCCTTATTGAAGTACGGCGCTCTATTGTAATATAATTGTGGATTGATGATGTGTGCCTTATGTTATGTTCACAGGTAAATATAAAGTTGTAAAGGCAGACAGAGATAAAGGTTATGGGAGAGGCATTGATATTTTTCGGGAAATTGAACTTAAATCTAATAATGACGAGGTCCAAATTTCTAACAAGAAAATAACAGTAACGCGAAAAGAAAGAAAGAGGTGAACAACAGAAGGTGAAAATGTAAACAAGAAGATTAAGTGCTTATAACCTCGATCATTCCGTTAATTTAACCTTTCATCGACAATTTTAACTTAACATTTCCTCTAATTTTAACAACTAGAACTCTTATGTGTATCCTTTCCTTTCCCTTTATCTTGCCTCCCTTGCTTGCAAGATTGTTTTACCAGACACTTGTCAGAAGAACTTGGATGCAGATCACTTTTACGAGAAAGGGTTAAGAATATAAACCAAAATATTGCTTATATAAATATGCAGTAGTTTCTACTGCTATATATATATTGATGTGCAGTTGCTTTTATGAGGGCATCAGGGCATTAATGATATTTCACAAATAAGACCGTGACAAAAAGAGGATACTTAATGAGAAGATAATAGATAATAAATGCTTTTGGGAGAAGGAAAGGAAGCCTATTATGTTCAAATTCCACGACCGATTAATCCCTTTGAGAAAACATTGATATAAGAGTGTAAGGAATTAAACAGAAAGGAAAGAAAGTGAAATAACTGGGATAGGAAAATGAAGAAAAAGAATATAATAGTGAATCTGAATTAAAATGAGTCCTTTAAAAGAAGGGGAATTCCAAAACATCTGAAATAATTTTAGAAGTAAGGTAAAAAAACTTAAGAATGCAAACCCATTACAACTTGAACCACGCTAATAGATTGGTAGGTAAAGTCAGGATTTCGCGGTTCTCTTTGAATCAATTCCGATGAAACTTTTTCAGGCTGGTCTGATACAATATGGCAGCACTCTAGTATTCATAAATAACAATGGTTCATCCTCTCTAACGAGGGACCTCGTCGATTCAACAGGTCCACCAAATCTCTGATGCACCTTCGCCTAATCCACCAGTTGCATCACCAGGGCCTCCTGTTGCCTCTCTCCCTGATGAACAGGTAAATTTCCTGTTCAACAAGAGTTCCCCCGGTGGGCTCTAGTTTGAAAAAAGCGCAGTAAATGTTTGCCGAGTGTCAACGTTGGTTAGAGATACAGGTCGCACCTTATAGTAGTATCTGATAAAATACTACCCCCGTAAGCCCCCAGCATAACAGGTTTGCGTTGGTACATGAATTTTTAGGTTGTACCACCCGGTTCCTAGTGGTACGGTTCCATATTTCGTGCCAGTACTTCACCGGCTGAGCCGACGTAGTCGCGGTCCCAATAAAATTCAGCCTGTAGTTACCAAGGCTCAGGCCGAGAAAGAAGTATCGCTTCCGGTACCCCATATCGTCCCCACACGTCTACCTTGCCACTAACTTTCAATTTGCTGAGGCGCAGAAGAATTGCTCTACATTAAAACCACTGTGGGAAAAAGCAAGGTGGAATGAGACCTAACCAGTGCAAGGCAATCGAAAGATCGAATACACCGTGAAAGACGCGATATTATACCGTTCTTCTGTTGACTGGAGAGTCCACTGAACAACGCGTTGTGTATGGTGAGAGAATATATGGAACCCGTTCTAAAGATGACTCATGATGGCTTAATGGCCGGACATTTCGCCCATAACAAAACGTCCCCGCGGGTATTCAAATATTTTGTTTTGGCCAGGCGCACCAAAGAAAGTATCAACTTCTGCAATTCTTGCGAACTTTGACAGAAGGTCGACTCCACAGGGCGTGTAGCCCCCGCCTCCCTTCAAAAGACCCCGAGCGTGGCCGAGCCCTTCGCCTGAGTATTAATCAACCTAATAGGTCCCATTCTTTCCCCGTCAAGCCAAGGACAATCCTATATTTTAACCCTCGTCGATTATGCCGCCCGTTTTCAGAGGCTATCCCTATGAAGAAGATTGATAGCATTTCTTATGCAGAGGCTTTAATCTCAATCTTTTCTCGAGTAGCGATCCCGAAGGAGATCTTATTGGTCAGAGGACAAAATTTCACCTCTGAATTGATCGAGTATGTCGGTAAACTCCTTCTCATCAAGCCCCTCTTCACGACGCCCTGGCACCCTTCCGCTAACAGGATGTGCGAAAAATTAAACGACACCTTCAAAATGGTACTCAAGAATGTGTGCCACGACCAGCCCTAAGAAAGGCACCGCTACCTCCCCGCAGCGTTATTTGCTTGCCCCGAAGTCCCCTATAGAACATTGGGGTTCGCTCCATTTGAGCTGTTATATGGACGTAACTTCCGAGGACCGATGAGCATCTTGAAAGTATTGTGGTCGAATCCTAAAATGGATGAGGAAATTAAATCCTCTTACGCGTATGTTTTAGATCTGCGTACGCGGTTAGAAAAATGCACCGACATCGCTCTCCGGAAAGTCGATGTAAACTTGGAAAAATACCTCACCTAATTTGATCTAAAATCAAAGGCACGTTCGTTCAAAGCAGGTGACAATGTATTGCTCTTGCTTCCCTCCGAAGCAAATAAGCTCCTCTCCCACTGCAAAGGAACTTTCTTCGTTTTAGAACCCCGCGGCCCGGTAGATTTCCTAATTGAAACTTCCTCCGGTAATAAGATTTACAACGTCACCCTCCTAAAAAAATACCACCACCGAGCTTGCCTAAATAACGTAGTCGCCCTGGACGAAGAACCCATCCTCGAAGCCGCCTATCCCGTTGAACCCTTGTTTCTAGTCCAAACGGTGTGCGTAAAAGCAGACGATAAGTATCCCCTGCCGTCTCTTACTTCCCCACAAGCGGAGCCTAAATCTGACTTGGACGCAAACCCCAATCTCGCCCCTAATGAGAAGGCTCAATTGCTTGCTCTATGGGAAAACTTTCCTGAAGCCATTTCAGAATTCGCGGGTTGCTCAAGCAATTGTCCTCACTACTCAAGATGCGATAAGAACCAAGCCTTATCTCATACCTTAAATTTACGGCCCACTTTCAATGCAGAGATCGAGAACTTGTTAAAATTAGGAATAATAGAACCCTCGTCGTAATATTTTTACTCCCGCATTGCCATGGTTAGGAAGCCTGATAAGTCATTTAGGATGTGCGTCAATTTTCTCAAAATAAACATGGAAACAAAGTTTGACTCGGAACCGATACCCCTAATCGACCAAAGTCTTCATGCCTTCTAAGATGCGAAATTCATCTCCGATATCGACCTCTGCAAAGCCTACCACCAAGGGCGGCTTTCAAAGGGTTGAAAACGCTTTACGGCTTTCGCTACTGAAAAATAGTTATTCCAGTTTACTCGGCTTCCTTTTGGGTTGGTAACTGCTTCCAAATGTTATAACCAGATCATGATCCGGTTGTTAGATGGCCTATGGAATGGGACTTTTTATTTCGATAACGTGTACGTCGCTACTCGTACCTGGGACCAACACGTAACCGTCTCTGTGCGCGCTACTATTTCGGTTACGCATACACGGGTTCACGGTAGGCCCGACAAAGTGTCACTTCGCCTATGACACTATTAACTACCTTGACTTCCAGGTCGGCAGGAATCAAATGATTCCCCAGGACGACAAGGTAAAGGCTATCTCTTAAATACCGCTCCCCCGAACGAAGAAACAGCTTCGTTCCTTTTTGGGATCCCTGTCGTTCTATTGCCGTTTTGTGCCGAATTTCACTGCTATACCCTCGTGCCTTAACTTCATGCTTAAAAGGACTAACCCCAATCCAGTCAAGTGAGCCCCTTCCGTGGAACATCGTTTCCACCAGTTAAAGGACAAACTAATCTTTGCTTCTAATTTGAGATTACTGAATCCTAATAAAATATTCAGGGTTCGTACCGATGCCTCTAGGATGGTCTCGGTTGTGCCGTCATCCAATATGACGGCGTTGGAGGGGGATCTTTTGTAGGATATTCTGCTAGGAAGCTGTCCCCTCGCGAAAAAGCGTATGCCACCATAGAGCTCAAAGCTTTAGGCATATTGTGGTCTATTCGTAAGTTTAGGATGTATCTTATAGTTAAAGAGTTTATTGTCGAAAACGATCACAAACCACTGGCGTACCTAAAAAACTGTAAGAGCCAAAAGGGCCGTTAAATGCGTTTGAGCCTACTACTCATGGAGTACCAATTTCGAATCATGTATGTTAAAGGCACCGAAAACTGCCTAGCTGATAGCTTGAGTACAAATCCAATAGAAGACCCCTTCCCCTCCAACAACCTGAGTGTATAGCAAAATTCGTGATTGGCACATTTTTGTAAATACAAGTTTCTTTATTTTGTTGATGTGTGTGCGTATGTATAGATAAATTTATCTCTGGTTACACATATGTAAATTCTGCATAGTGTTATATTTTTTTATGTTTTCTAAACGTTAAATTTATCATTAAAATTATCATATATCATTATCTTTATATCAAACTCTATTGTCAGGTTATTTTTTATTGAAGGAACCTTTTTTTCTTTTCAAGTTTTTCCATTTTTTATTTGGTTGATCATTTTATTGTGGTGCCCGTTTTTTTCCAAGTTTAATTTTTTTGTGTGTTGGATTTTTGGGAGGAGACGATCTCTACTGAAACTCCCTACTAATCTCAATACAGGATTAGAGGGCACTATAATTACTGGTCCTATAGGGATTAAGTTTTAAATTATAACTTATTTTCTTTTCTTTATTAATTGCGGACAATCATTGGGTGAGTAAACTAGGACAAAATTATTTTCGATAACAAGGTTAATCCATATTAATTGGAATTATTTTCACTCTAATAATAAAATAGGTCGGCAGATTCCAACCAACCTAGATTAGGTGAAAAAAAGTAATAAACTTAACCACACTTTCCAGAATAGGAATTAAATTTTACTGGAAAATAGCTGTATATATTTATCATTCCTTAGTCTCCTTAGAGAAAAATTCTTAAATTTCTAGAAAGTTTCGAGCTTGAATGTATTGAATAACTCCTTTCACTGAAATCTGGTCAGGAAAATCTGTAATTTCATCACGTTGTCACTAAATTGGACTTTTATCGCAAAAGTAATTTATTGCAGTTTCTCTTATTTCGTAATTCTCCCAAACTTTCATCTGTCGAAACGGAACTTCAAATTTACTCCTGGGTTTAGTTGACTTATCGCTCTCCGATTAGTTATCATATTATGCTTAAATTGCATTTAATATGAGATGTCCATCAGAAAACATCGATAAGGTAAAATTCCATACCATTTAGATGTGTTTCTCCTGCTATAAACTGGAAACACACACATTCACACCTGGCCGGACAAAGATAGGAAAGTTTGCTCGAAATGCAGACAAGAAGAACATCGCTTCAAATAGTCTGAATCGATGACAAAGAAATGCATAAATAACAGTTGTGAGCATTGAGCAACTGCTTTCATTTGTCCAAACGGAAGGGAATATATAATAAAAAGGTAGGAGGAATCGTCAAACCCAACGGCAACCAAATTACGCGTTTGCAGCTTCTAAAATAATCTCATATGGAACGAATGTAACTACGATGCACCTTAACAGTGAAATTAGTGCACAAACTTAACATCTATAATAGATGTACAGATAACAAACTTGGGTTCTCCACTATGCTATGAGAAGAAAGTAAACTCGATGCTCTGAGCAAACGAATTGCTTTCGAATGAAGGGCCAAAAACGCACTACCTATCGAAAATACTAAACGTGAGCACAGCGCTAAATTGTGCCAAACATTTTCCATCTTCATTTTGTTCGCCTATTGTGAAATTGAATAAGGATCGATTGTCGGTTTTTTGCTCCCTCATCTTTGTTGCATCAAGGTACACTTGTGTCCCTGTATTATTCAATGCTGCTCAGAAGTCCTCAAATTATTGTTCTGATTGAGATGTATAACTGTACGGTTAAATTCCTGCTATGGAATAAATATTTATTATTTTAAATAATAGTTTGAATAATCAATCAAGTATTTAGATAAATTCTGCTATTAATAATTTTATTTCTTGAAGTATGAAATCTCCTATGCCACTAGGATGTAAACCCTCTTTAACTTCCTAAAAGGTTATGTGACTGTTTTTAATTTGTAAGATCCTTCTTCTATGTTTCTTAACTCGCTGGGACCAAGGATTTTAAATTCTGTTCTATTAAGTTCTTCTAATTCTTGGAATTTCATGTCATTGGAAAGTGACGCAATGTGGTTTAATACCATGCCAAAAGATCAGGACGTCTATACTTCTATTAGAACATCGTTCATAACTTTTAAAAGTAAAATAGCCTACTTATGATTAAAGATTATGCCCAATTGTATAAAGTAAAACGAAATTTATCAGCAATTCACTAGAAACATTGAAGTTTAAGGTAAGATATTTATATGAATAAATACACATTTCTCTTCACGACTTTGCACTTTTTTAAATATTACTCTCGTGACAAATCCACGAACATTTCTTAAACTGGACAGGGGAAAAATGAGCTGTCTAACTTTGAATAAACGTTCCTCTTTCTGCCTTTGAAAAAATAACCAGGAATTCTGTACAAATTATTCGAGATTTCATTTCGATGTGAAAATCTTAACTTTTCCATCAAAAAAACATGACCAAATTGATGGATCGTGAACTCGTTATTTTTTCTGCCAGTAAAAGAGATAAGAGGAATGTAAATTCCTGATTCAAGTCCCTCTTTTCCTCTCGCTCTTGTATACCTAATTATGTATGTGGAATTAGAAGTTGTCAAAGATGCCAGTGTATCAAAGGGGTTGCCCCCATTTAAGTCATTGATAAATATCTTGAAATTGCCAACTAGTCAATTTGTAGAACCATTGACAGCAATGGTGTATTAAGCGAAATTCCATGACCATTTTCAAAGCCTGTTTGGTTAAAAAGATATTCTCACCTCGAATCTCGGTGAGAGAAGATTGATTCCATTCCTTCTCGTAATGTCGTTTGTTTTCAGCAGAAATCTCTCAAGTTCAAAATGATCTTAGTCTTTTAAAATTTAAAACCTGTAATTTGTTAGTCGATTTAAGAGGACAAAGATTGGATAAGAAATTTATCCCTCCTTCTCTTTTATCGATTTACATCAAGAGCATTATTTCGAGTTTTTTAAAGTTGACGTTTTTATAACTCGTTTCGTTGATTGGTTAATTTGCCTCAGTTTTTACCTCCAACATTTTCTTATTGAGAAAAAACGTGCCATTCCCATTTTTCCATTTTTAATTCTTCCTTGAGTTTTACAAATATAATTTCTTTCTTCTTCCAAACTGATATTTAATTCGGTTATAGATTTTGAGTTTCTTCTTGCGTAATTGTTGAAGGTTTATTTTGTGTGTAAAAACAAACAAAGCTACACATCAGGCTTTTGCCTCCATTTAGAGCAGCTCATGACGAGTATCGACATTCGAAGACTCGCCCAGGGAATAAAAACTGAAAGTATTGGATTCAACCACGTTCTGCTATTTTCGTTTCGTCGAAGGTGAAATCTCTGCACACAAACTCTAGTACAAATTGATATGTTTAAAGTAAAATGGCGTGATAGAAATAATCATGTTCTTGTCTCTCTTTTCTAACAAAATGTTTTTTTTATTAAAGATCCAATAACTAAAAGATAAGAATTAAATTGAAAGTAATATTCATTATGGTTAGTATGAGAATGAGGAGTAGCTACCTTCACGCTTCATGGGGAACGCTAGGGGTACGCTCTTAATCCACGCAAAGAGAGTGAGTCTATCCGATAGACAAACCTAACAGCTCTAAATAGACCTGCATCAATGGGCGTGATTAATGCGCGCATTGTATCCTACAAATCTGATATTTTAAAGTGTGAATGTTGATAATTTTGGAGGAAATCACGTGGAAACGTCTACACATTTTGCTCTCTTATAGCTACTTACTTTTCTTTCCGACTTAAGTAGGAAACGCTCCTAAATCGGGTGACTAAGAACAAGCCTTTGACAAATGGGAGCTATACCGAAGTCGGTCCTAGAAATAAGAACAAACGAACTCTTTTTAGAGCAAAGAAAAAATATTTGTTTCTGGATAGAATTTTAGCTCTCTTGATTTTGGCTCCTACTAGATACAAAAATCCGACGGATACATTTTGTTAGGAGTGGATATTATATTGGCACAAAGCATATTTAGATCATAACTCAGATCGTGAAATGTGCCAAATTCTGGATTGCGTACAGAGTCTACTTTTGAATCCCGATTGGTAACAAAGAAAAGCCATAGGCCCTTCATATGATATGTGGTAGTTGACGCTCTACTCCTGGAGGTTGAAAAAATCCTAAGATCCACTATGATGAATGCTATTTCGCATACTAGATGTTCTACAGTATAGAAAAGTTATAGAAAGACAAGCTCTTCATTAACCAGACATACCATCCTCTGTAGCACCAGTCCATTTGGATGATAACTTAACAGTACCAAAGCACCAGAAATTGTAAGTAGGAAAACATCTCGTAATATAATACATAAATTTTACTTTTATCAAGAAGGAGGTAGTAATTTTTTCATGTTTTGGTTGCAGTTGCTAACATTAGTCATAAATCTTTATTAGATAAAACATGTAAAGTTTTTTACATAAGAAGAGTTAGAAAATAGCGGCAGCAAAGAACTACAGGAAGCATACGTGCCAAGATTGATTAGGCATCCCCACGTGGAAAATCAAATTAAACTAGTTGATATGATTATGTAGCTAATTGAGTCTCACTAAGACAAGGAGCTGAAATTTTTACTTTGAATAATGGACATCTGTGTGGATGCTAAAATGTCAATGGTTTGTGTACTGCTATTGTATTGAAGCATGATCTTGCCAAATGGCGAATGTTCATATACAACTCAACATAATTTTTCAAACTAGTGTTGCTACACACTACAAACCATTATAAACCTTTTTCTGTTGCCTATTCCGTACAAAGGAATAAATACAAAAATATTAAGGAGCTTCAAAATTCAACTATGGCCTATTTAAGTGGCACGATGTGGGACTTTAAAATGCTTGCATTTGGCTTGAAAGATGGATACAAAAAAATAGCAGAGCTATTGAACGTTCGGTGCCCCAACTCCGCGACAGGAATTACAGGCAGGGAAGTGAACTCTTTCAAACAGCACTTTATATGAAATTGGGTTTGAGAAAACACTGTGTGAAAGCTTCAGGTTTTGAGGGAGGAGCATTTCAAGTCTTCTGAGCCTAAGATCTAAAGTGGAATATTTATTGCACCACAAGTAAGCGCATTATTTTGGTCTGAGAAACTTGAAAGAGCGCTGGCCACATTTGAAAGAGAGGAATGGTATACTTCAGGGAATCGTAAAAAATCATAAATATCTAGCGGCATAAAAATACATACAAAATCACGCTAAAATGTATATTAACAAAACAATTGTTACGTAGGGTTATATAGGAGAAAATTTGGAGCTATCACCATGTTCATTATTTTGTTAATATTTGCCAATATGTTGAACATTTTCCAGTAAATGTTCATCACTGGTCAAACTAGAAGCCAATACAGTACGGCGATGCGTCAGCTCATCAACTCTTTGATTAAGAAAGTTATTAGTTATAATCTGTTTAACCCATTTTGCTCCCATGTCTGTTAATTACTTATTGACATACCTTAGAGAAATTTGAGTTACCACATCATTCTTAAGAAGTAGAGATTACAATCATGCGCCTTCTTCTCTCAACTAGCAGATGATAACCATATCTTGGTTATCATTATTTCATGCAGTAAATACGATGGAAATTCAATTGATATTTCAAAGTACCTCACTATTTTTAGTCTATAAATCCGGTTCGCTACTCAAAACTACTTAATATGCTTGACTCATACAGTAAACTTTGTTTAGATTAAAGCATAATGGCACCTTACCTACGGACTTCAAGGATGATGACCATTCGCACTCTATGGCTAAAGAATCTGATTGGTTTTATTCCCTGAAATTCTGAAATGGTGAACCCGACATCTCCGAAACATGTCACTAAGCCAGTTCTGTCACATTGACCAGCCTACCCTGCTATGTATGGGCATGGACTGGGGTTCACTTAAGATCAAGTGGAAGGCGTATATCATCCATCTTAGTGGTATCACCCTGTGCACGAGGAAGAAGCGCATGTAGCGCCGAGCCCTCTTTGGGGTCAGAGTTGTCACCACTCGGGCAGTGGGTCTTGATGTAATTCTTTTGACCTTGAATAATTATGACACAAACTCAACCACACCAAATCATTTGAAATACTCTTTAAAACCTCTTCCTGGTCAAAATATAGCAGAAGAAAACCTCAGACAACAATCCATTTTGTTCTCTCTGTGTGGTGGCAAACCGTGACAGGTGAGGCGCAAACAGATTTCTCGATTAATGAAACCAGAACTGAACAAAATTACAAAAGCGACCATAAAAAATAGGGATCTGTGGATATGGGGAGACAGCGAGTTAAGAACTCCCCCGCCCCTAACCTTATACTGCCATTTGAAAAACGCAGCGACGAGCAAGAATATCACTTTTCACTACATTAACCCATTTTTGTTTAAGTTATAGAAATTAGTACTATTTATCTTCAGAACATCTTGATTTCCCTCATCTTCACCACTTTCTTTACAGTTCTTTGATTAATAACTCTCTGTGTCTTATGGCCTCGTTGTTATTGCGCCTTTAATTTTGAGGAAGAAATGCCCCCAAACCGATTATTCTTAAAATAAGATAAGAGAAATATCCACTCTATAAGGAGCTTCCTTCTACTTGTTGGTATTTCCTGGTTAGGACTTTGCCATACGAAAGAGTGAAGGGTTTGTAATCCTAGTTTGTGTTTTCTCCACACTTAATCTTTATCTTTAATATCATACAACTTTTAGGAGCTGGCATCGCTCTTATTACTAGGTAATATTGAGTTAATTCTTTCGATATTACTAATTCCTCGTCTCGTGTGATGATAATTTATGCTTCTTTTTATTTGCTACTTTTCATGGATTTAAGATGCAAACTGATTACTGAGATTAAATCTTCCCTATTTTAGTCCTATCAAAAAATGGAGTTATAATCATTATGAACAAACGGATAATTAAGTATGATTCTGTTAGTCTCAAATCGTGAATAAATTATCTTCATATTTTGTGTTTCCTTTTTCTTCACCGGAGTTTCCTCGCCTCTTTTAAGGGTTCTAATTTGGAGGAGCAGACTGGATTAACCCCACCCAGTTCTTTTAACTTTTACGGATTTAAGTCTCTATTTTCGTGGAAGGGATTAAAATACCGAATTTTTAAGAGTTGCAACGGACCAGAGTACCATCGCCACTTGAAGTGGTACCCATCAAATAAATAAAGGGAGGGGGAAGGTATTTTAAAGGAAACGGGTTTATTATCAAAGATCTGAAATTGAGTTCAGGAATGAAAAAGAGGTGTTTTTTCAGCGACATTCATGACTATAATTCGAAGAGTAGATGGAACTCTTTACGAATGTAACCATTAGGTTGATGGTTGGGTTCAATGAACATGTGTTCACCATCAGTTTTCTTACTCAAGCTTTCCGAATGTGGATGAATATGAAGGGAGACAAGGAGGATAAAGAAAAAATTCTTTGAATAAACAGAAAAGGCTAAAATGTGGGAGGAATATAACATCCAATTCCCTATACACTCTTTATCTTCTGTATTTAAATTGTGACAACCAAGAATATTGATCCTTATTCGTGAGGGAGAAACCAAATGGGCTGCGTGGTTTCTTACTGTCGTTTCGCTCTCAGGAACTTCGAAACACTCTGGGAAGTTAGAGAGGAGCGAAACGTCAGTAAAAACTTCGTACCCTATTTTAGTTTCTCTTATTTTTCCTCTAAATTTGATGTCAAAGGTACCCATCAATCCTTATTGGCATATGAGAGCCATTTATTTGTACCATGATCAAAGCTTATGTATAAACAGTCGTTATGTCGCAAATAGTGAGTCGCCGGGATCATCTCATATGACCTGTTGTGACTGTAAAAAATACTAATGCGCTTCATAAATATTAGAATTGGAGAGTAGAAAGTTAATCCTCGGAAAGCACAATCAAGTCTTCTTTAAATATTTTATACAACAAGTGCCACTTATTCTTAAATGGTTGTATTTTGCATCACTCAGCTTTGGAATTCTAAGAGGGCTTTTACATTTTTTTCGCTCCTGGCGTATATTTTTATTCTTGCATGAAAATAATTGAGCGAAGGGCAATGCAGAAGTAGATAGATAAGAGCACGGGCAAGTTAGTAAAGTACTGCGCTTCATAAGTCTTTGGAATGTGCCGAAGTATACCCCGCTCAAATTCAGTGTTATGTCTGCTAGAAAGAACCAATGGCCTTCAGTCGCTGGCACTCGAAAGAAAGGGTGCGAAGAATCTCCATGTAGCAAAATGAAACGTTAGAATATTGAACGACAAAAGCAAACTAGAGATGTAAGTGTACGAGATGAGACCGGTTGAAGTAGAACTGTTGGGCTTTGCAGCAACGTATTGGACAACTGACATGGAAAACCTTTTTCAATTTAAGGGCTTTTCTGTCGTAGATTCAAGTATATAAGGGTGTGGTGCTTATTGCAAGCAGGAGAATGGCAGAAGTGATGACCGGATATGATTAAATATCAGAAAGGTTAGAGCAGCTACATTCGAGCTGGAGAGTGGGCCATTGTATGTGCTATAAGTAAATGGACCAAGCACATGTTATCAGGATAAAGAATCTAAAACTTTACGGCATGGAATACAGGTATATGAACTCAGTGCCCCGGCAAACCCAACTTATGAATCTAGGAGACCTGACTCCAAATGTTAGAGAGCGTAAACATGTAAACTGGACGGAAGTAATAAGAAAGAATGGCGACAGACAAGGTAACAGAAGAGATGGTTGGATTCCAACAGAGAAAGCAGTTGGAAGTACTCTTAAGAGAACTGGACGCAAAATGTGCAGAGAGAATAGCTGCAAGACTGGAATTTTTAGCGAGACCAGAAAATGATGAAGCAAGAAAAAGATATAGAAGGCTTAATAGAGAAGTTAAACATGGTCTGAAATTGTAAACTGAGAGACTGCTACATGAGAAGATTGAGCAATTGGAGAGGGAATTCAGAGAAAATAAAAGCCATAACGTGTTCAAAGCTGTATGGGATATGGAGAGAAGAACCATACCGAGTTCTGGTAAGCATCAAAAATGTAATTGGAAGGTATTAACTATTCAAAAAGAAGAATGTTATGAAACGTTGGAAAGATCATTTATCCCATTAACTAAATACTAGATTCATATGTGAATAAAATGTTGTAGATAAACTATAATAACGAAGGAGAAGTTGAGGTGGCTCTACAAAGATTAGTAGAAATAGGAGAGGCCATTAAAGACCTGAAAAAGAAGAAAGCTCCAGGATTTGATCAATAATTGCAGAAGTTCTTTAGATGGATTAAGCGAAGAGGGCGGTGGCTGTTTACTATATCTTTCACAAGATATGGGAGGAGGACGGTACCCCTAAGGACTGGTCAAGGATGCTTATAAATCCTGTATTGAAAAAAAGAGATAGGTTGACCCCCGAAAACCTACAGAGCCATTTTATTGAATTCTGTCGCGTGTAAAGTTTTCTGCAAGATCATTCTAAAGACGATAAATGCCCAGATAAAAGAATTCCTAGAAGAAAGTCAATATGGTTTCCGGCCCACAGGAGGTACCATTGATGCAATATTTATTACAAGAGAGGTTCTGGAGAAACACAGAAAACATCAGGTGTAAGAGAATTTGAATTTCATAGATTTTAAAGCAGCATTTGATACAGTTTGGAGAGAGGTTCTTTGCAAACTCTTGGATACTGTTGCTGTCAGCAGGAAGAGAGTGCAGATAATTAAAAGTTTGTATGACAATTCAGAGTGTGCTGTGACGATATACGGCTCACTGACAAAGTGGTTTTGCGTCGAGGTTGGGGTGAGTCAGGGGTTACCCTCTCACCTAGACTGCAAAACTTAACAGCCTGCATCAGAATGTGATTTTTGAGGAAAAAATGTCCTTAGATGTGAGGTATGCTAATGATACTACCTTGTTGGCAACCACATTTGACAAATTAAACATGTAAAAGAAACAACCGAAAATGACATGTAAGAAGGGGGGATCAATATCAACAGAAACAAGTGTTATTATTGTCCTGTTGCTGATGGAAATATCCCGGTAGACGGTAATGTCGTGGAGAAAATAGATCAATTGGTTTTCTAGGAAGTGTTGTCCCGGGATCTTCAGACGATCTAAGAAGGAGAATAGCCTTGGCTGCTGTGCCATTTGGGACGCTGAAAAACACTGCGTGGTCCAGAAGAAATATACGACAGAAGTTAAAAGTAAGATTATATAAATGTTTAATAGTTCCATTGCAATCTAAACTTCGCTAAACTGGACTCTGGTCGCTGAAGATGAGAGGAGACTGAATGCATTTGAAATGAACTGACTTAGGAGTATTATTGGCGCAAAGTAGTGACTTAAAGGGATAAATATCAGTGTAAAAGAAGAGTTTAATATGGAGGAGACCATTACAGATCTAATCAGAAGGAATAGAATCAAGTGGTTTGGACATGTTATGAGAAGACCGCCAGAAACTATGTACGAAAAGCCTATACAGGTATCTTTAAAGTTAAGAGACCAAGAGTTAAATCACTTAAGAGATGGAGAGACCAGATTCCTGTTGATGTTTGGCTGCCTTCTAACGAGTGGGAACCGCTGGACCAGGACCGAGTGGACTAGTGGGAGAGACACTAGGTAGACGCAAGCAAGAGGTCGTTGTAAATTCAAAAAGGTAATTTATCTTTTTTTGTTACCACAGAAGAAATTGTTGCCCGTTCTCTGAAATGATGCCCAATAGAAAAATACTTGAAGCTTACAACGTTCTTACAACCTACCACGAGTTTACGGAGGAAACTGCTTCTGAAATTATTCTTTTTTTTTAATCTACCTCTCTTTCCTTTCGTTCTTTGCGATTGCTGGATACATAATTTGTATTTCCTTTCTCGATAAATAAAAAAAATTTAAAGTTACAGCTAAATATATAGTTTGGCTCCACGACAATTAATTTTGCCCTTTAAGCTCCACGGCAATGGGAATTGTGAGTTACTTGGAGAAGCGTTGCTCGGTATCATGGCGTTCAAGGTTATGGAAAATTCATGGGATTCTTTTTCCGATTCGAGAGTTTACTTACAAATTCAGGATTTTACAATTTTTCCTTCAGACTCGGCATTTTTTACAATTCGGTACCCTTTTAAATAATTTCGGGTGAACTCGAATGACATCTTTATTCCTTTTTGCTTCGTTATTGGTGTTATTGTATTCATGCTACATACGTTGCATTTATTTTTTATGTATTATTGATAATTTTTAAACGATTTAAAATTAATTGCTCTCTCTTTCTATCTTTCTCTCTCTTTCTCTCTCTTTCTCTCTCTCTCTCTCTCTCTCTCTCTCTCTCTCTCTCTCTTTCTCTTTCTCTCTCTCTCTTCCCCCCCAAGAGTTTAAATAAGCCAAAAAGCAAAGTCGTTCTTTGCGATTGCTGGATACATAATTTGTATTTCCTTTCTCGATAAATAAAAAAAATTTAAAGTTACAGCTAAATATATAGTTTGGCTCCACGACAATTAATTTTGCCCTTTAAGCTCAACGGCAATGGGAATTGTGAGTTACTTGGAGAAGCGTTGCTCGGTATCATGGCGTTCAAGGTTATGGAAAATTCATGGGATTCTTTTTCCGATTCGAGAGTTTACTTACAAATTCAGGATTTTACAATTTTTGCGTCAGACTCGGCATTTTCTACAATTCGGTACCCTTTTAAATTATTTCGGGTGAACTCGAATGACATCTTTATTCCTTTTTGCTTCGTTATTGGTGTTATTGTATTCATGCTACATACGTTGCATTTATTTTTTATGTATTATTGATAATTTTTAAACGATTTAAAATTAATTGCTCTCTCTTTCTATCTTTCTCTCTCTCTCTCTCTCTCTCTCTCTCTCTCTCTCTTTCTCTTTCTCTCTCTCTCTTCCTCCCCAAGAGTTTAAAACGGCCAAAAAGCAAAGTCATACATTGACTAAAATAATTAGCACACGAGAAATGTTTCAAATGTTTTGGGTGAAAGAGTAAAATTAATTCACTCAAATTGTTTGTTGTGGTGGAGAAACCGTAGGAAGAAATACCAAGAAAATAAAGACTATTGCGGCAACAGGGAGCTTCCTTCGCTTTACTCCCCACTTCTGCACTCTTTATGTCGGTCTTAAGGTAAAATGGTCCATCGAAAATTGAAATCTAATTATGAGAGTGGAAGGGTAGGTAGGTAGCGCCATGCGCCCCTCGCATTCTGGACGAAATCACACAATCAGATAATGAAATGCACATAAAGATCAGAATATCACTCTTTGGTAACCCTGAAGAAACTGGGGCTGGCCCTCATTGTGGTTGGAAGGTGTCCAAGTTTTATTGTTTTTTTTAGAACAAGAAGCGAAAGGGAACCCCTTCCTGAACCCCAAAAGGAACACTAGTACTCCATCGAGAGAATTCCAGGACAGAGGAGATAGTGGGCATGTTGTGTTATGAAGACCAAAGAGGAATGTTAGCGTTGTGTTGATCAGCTATGAGCCTTGTGGAGCTGACTACCACCGCGGGGGCGGTATAAGCGTATCTGCTCAATTGGCGGCCACCTCGGGCAACCGGGGAATTATTGGTGTCCGCATCTTTTTAAATGACCCGCTACCTTGACACCAGAAATCCATGGCTGATCCCATAAGCCGGCGAGAGCTCCGCAGAGAGGGTATCGTTGTCCTATGGCAAGCCGAAAAGGGATTTCAATCGTTCGTTTGAATCATCCATTTTCCACAGGAATCCTCTCCTAAAATTGCACGGAGATAAACTGAAAAGTTACCTTCGCAATATCAAATTGGAAGTCAAGTGTTGTGCTCAAATGATCGTGTTTAAGACAGTCGTTCATTACCTCGGTAAAACACCAAACAAGGATATGCGGCATCCTTATACAGGGTGGGACAGAATTATTTAGATAGGTAAAAAACGACAAGTATACAAAGGTTGTTAGTGTCATGAGAGTTGTTCAAAATTGGAAGGTAACATGGGAAGAAGATCTATGGGAACATCTAAAACGATCGGAACGCCTTTTTTTCCATCAAATCATCTCCCATCACCTTTGCCTAGAAAAATCCAAGGTTTCAAAAATTGTTTCCGATAAGCCACAGATAGGAACTACGATTGAGTAGTGGTTACCCAAATTTGGATGTATTAGACGAAAATTATCAGAAAATAGACAATTGACTAGAAAAATTGACGCCTTCATAATGATACGAACGACAGCGGAAACGAAATTCCTATTGCAATATAAAGAGTAAATTACATACGTAAGAATGATTTAATGTATATACATTTTTCACCTTTTATAAGTATTTTTGCCAATGAATTTAAATATTGTCTCAGTTATGGGATATAAACAGCATTTTAAGAGAATTTAGTAGTTTTTTATTTGATATTTATATAAGCAATCTTACCTTACAACAATATGTTTAGTTCAATCTAGACCGATTTTGTATGGAATTTGAGACAATACCATGTGTATTTTACATATTACAACGTATTTATGAATTGTAAAGAAAATACGAAAAAAATAATCGAAATAATTTACATTAGTTCTTTCACGATCATGTTTTTCTAGTTAAACGCTTTTCTTTGCTGAGAAGAGACTATAAATAGTCTCTCATCTTGACAGTATCCTTTCTTTATTTTTATCTCTCTATTAATGATAACATCAGATCAGTAATGCTATAAGCAAAGGAACTACGAATATTTTGTGTATCCAACTGGCAAACAAGGAAAGAAGGCAAGAATCTTGCAGTCTCCATAAGCATCTCAATTATTTTGTTAAGAAACTCTAACATTAGCGTAGTTATCTTTCATCTGTAAGGAGTTAGTGAGAGGAAAAGATAGATATTAGTTTCCATTGTGTAGTAACACTACTTTGAGACTTCGCGTTGAGCTGTCTATGGACACTCGTCATTCCTCAGCATCATCCGTCTATCTCACAGCAGTAAATAATCCATTCACATTTGTACAGCAACACTGATCTCCCTTCACTTTAAAATTTGGAATGCCTCAAGTCGTTTCCACTACACAGATGTCTTGCCCTCTTTTTCTAGTAAATTATATTTCTTCAGCCTAGTTAAATTTCATATTTTTATTTATCCCTCTCCTTGGGGGTGTAAAAACAAAGGGGTTTTGTATAAACTGTGATTCTTGCATAGCTCTTATCAATAAGCATGTTACAAAATACATTGAACTGATCTATATTTAGTTGTATTTATCATTTCATCCATGTTTCTTTTCGTTCGCCCTCAGATGTCTTCTTTCAACTCATTATAAAAGATGTATAATACATTTGACCTTGAGTATATCATCATCACTAACTCAATAATTTAAGAAGGGGATTTTTTTGAGTATTGAATAATAATTTCAATTTACTTTTGTTATGAATTATGTTTTGTTTTTCAAACTTATTTCTAACAATTCTTTTATAATATCAAAAAACAAAATAGTGAAGTTCAGAATTAAATATAGGTATCGAAATTTTGTAAATTTTTCAAAACACAAAGAATTAAAAATGGCGAAGTTCATTAAATTTATAAAAATTTAACCATGGCTGCTTTTTATTAGATTTTAAATTTTAATCTTAGTAGCGTAGCGCAAGCGCCAACCGTAGAGGAAAGTGGCGAAGCCATTGCCTAGGAGCCTTATAAAGCAAGAGGCCTGGGCTAAATAAAACAAGGGTGAAACAGTTTAAGATTAATTGGATTCCCATTAAGGCAAAATATTGGCTTTAGACGAGACAGGCAACCTGACATCCTTGCAAGAAGTTATCTAATTTTCAACTTAAGTAAAACAGTAGTTCAGTATTTACGCAATGTTTATGGAGACTGATTCAGTACTTGATAGACACAGTTAATTGCGTGACCAGAATAAATTATGATTTCACTTCATGATGCATAACAACATGAGTCGTACAAAGTCTATTAAACCAGCATCATTTGAACTCAACAGGAGCAAAGCTTCATTTCAAAGGGTGGTAAGAAAGGAGAATAAAATACTTCCATGTAAAAATTCAATTGTTTACCCCCTTGAGAACCAAGATTACGACAGTTCTTTTATGCGCGATACCATTCTTGATCAATACAAAAATGATCCACAACATTTGAAGGACATTTAATTGGGTGACAAAACTAGCTTTCAGCATTCTGGTTGAGGTAATCACCATAACACAAGAATTTGGAGAATGAAACCTCCGTGGTAACTGTGGAACTTGAATAGGACACGCAGAAACCTGTTGAGTGAGTTCACTTATTGGATTGCTTGACCCTTATTACTTCCGCCAGCCCATTGCTACGAACGTGAATGATAATAGTGAAAACTATTTATAAATGCAAAGCGATTTGCTTTTCTATGCTGTTCTAAGGCTGGTTCACCCGCCATAGAACAGCACCGGTATACTAGTATATATGTATACCTGTATATATATATACAATAGTGAAGTTCTAATTTTAATTATATTTTTCTTATGTGTGCTTATACTAAAATTTCTCCTACCCCAGCCAAAGGTCAGAAAATACCCTATATGTTTATTTTATAGAACAATAATAGGTAATCCATGATAAGAATGGCCTTTTGGATCTGCCCCCAAACCTGATCATCTCTTTATTGGCCTAACACCCGCTTCCGAGCCCAACATTCATTCGAAATCTGCTAATAAACTTGTACAAATACTTTGACGGATGTAACTCAATTTTTTAATGATTGCCAAGAGGAATCTAATCCAAGATGGAAAAGAACAAAAAAAATGGAGATAGAAAGAAAAGCACCGGAAAATTTCATATAAACATAGATAATTATTTCAATTCCTCATTGGGAGAAATTTCATTCATTTTCACGGGGTTTAGCGTTCCTAAACTTCTCATTTAGACTATATATCTAAAGCACATTGGCATGAAATCATTGCTTTTTATGGAAAATTAAATCATTATTTCTATTATTTTTGCAAGTATGTAATTAGAGAGTAAAGAATTATAAACTGGCTATGTAAATATGTATAAAGTTTGATAGGATTTATTCTATGGATAGAGACGCTATGACTGCGAAGAGGGGTGATCCTATATCCATCCGGTAGACCCAGTGGCCTCCCAATAAGGTAAGTAGTAGGGCTCGACATTAAGTGGCTTCGGTATGGAGATGACTTGCTCGTGATTGCTCCTAGAAGTGAGTGAAAAAAGAAATGCGGAGTGCAGGCATCTTGGCCCCATTAACGGCACTGAAAATAGTCCACATTAACAGAGACAAAACAAATTGGGAAAAAAAGCAGAAATTTCCGTAAATCTAATGTAACTACTGGAAGGAAACCTGAATAAGAAAACCGATTAAGAGAGACGATAAGGAAACATAATCTAACGAACAAGGAAACGAAAACTAAAACTAAAGTATTCAAACATAAAAAATCACACAACAACCTAGTTAGTCAAAAGTCACTCATATTATTTCACATTTAATGGATGTCAATATACGAAGAGCGGTCAATAAGTTTTGTGAATCGGTAGGGCAAAACAGAAAAAGGGGGATGGCTGTTTGTGGGGGTGATAGGAAAAGTCATGACAAGTCAGAACCTGCAGTCTATTTAAAAAGCAGTAGCTAATCGCAGATCGTGAGTCACAAATTTTTCAACAATGGAGAAGGTTGAGCACCGCGCAGTGATCAAATTTTGGACCAAGGAAGGCAAGAATGCCAAAGAGATCCATGAATACATGGTTGCAGTGTACACCGACACCGCCCCTTCCTATGCAACCATTGCTCGCTGGAATAGGGAGTTCGCCATGGTCGTGAGTCACTTGAATATTACCCCCATCCAGGACGCCCGTCAAACGTGACCAACGAGGACAATGTGGCCCGTGTGGATATAATAATCTTCGAAAATCGACGGTGAAGGTCGAAGAAATCGAGCGAGAACTTGGAATATCACATGGAAGTGATATTAACATCATCCACGATAATTTGGCCATGACCAAGGTCTCTGCCCATTGGGTTCCTAGAAACCTCACGCCCCATGATCGACTTTTTATTTCGCCAGCTCAAGTCTGCACTGCGTACACGCCGGTTTGGGGACGATGAAGATGTCCGGCTTGCCGTCCAGGAGTGGATTGGACAGCAGTCGGAGGATTTATGATTGTCGGGAATTCGAAGTCCCAGGGACAAGTGGCGCAAGTGCATTGAAGTCGAGGGTAGTTATATTAAAAAATAATTTTAACACTTTTCCTCATATCTCGTTTCCTTTTTTCGAATTGCAAAACTTATTGACCGCCCCTCGTATATATATATATAAATATATACGCGCCCAAAGGTTTTTGGACACCTCGAATTTTTCATATTCCTTGGGTAGGAATATCTAGGAATATGTTGCTTTAGGTTTGCATGTGTCAAGTATAGCGTGAAAGCAAAATAAAAATAAAAGCTTCCTAATAACTTTTTTGAAATATCTAAAATGTTTTGCTATTAAATTTAGGAATTGCGTGTATAAATATGCGGTATGCAGTATGTTAAAGTCAAAATGTCTGCATATTACACACCTTATTTTTTGATTAATGATATTCCATGTCAACATGAGCTAATAATAATATGATAATGGTGAAAACACATAACTTTATCCTGAAGTAAAGAAGTATGTTATGCTTGATGCACAAAAAGGATCTCAGCTGTCGATATATCGCACAGAAGGTGGGCCTATCACATTCTGGGGCAGAAAAAGTGTTGAAGATTTTCCTAGAAACATCCAAGAATAAATTTGTTCTTGAAAACCTAGGGTCAGTACGTAATGTGAAGACAGGTCTCTGCGACGCAAGTGCAATTGTGATGGTAAGAAACCGCAGTCCAAAGGGCGTTAGGTTAATGTTTTCGTCAGAACCTTTCGCCGCAGACTGTTTGTACAAGGCCTAAAGTAATGTAGAGACGCTGATTAACCTTCAGCAGAATTGACGTCTAACGGCTTGGGTTCATGATGACCGTAACTGACCGTGTGTTATTAGAGACGTGTCATTTGGTTATTCGAGTGTAAGTTGCTGTTTTTCTTAAGCCCAAGTAACGTTAGATTGCGCAGATAAGTCGTTGAATGAGCGGAGGGTTCAAAGACAACATGGTTGCCGTTATGCACCAGAACATATTTCAGCGATCACTTCCTACGTTCTTTGAACATTATCCAATCTTTAGCACCTGCAGATATAATAGAATACATCGGGCTTTTTTTGCGAGATCTTTTGGCTGAAGCTCTTTTATTCACCTGCAAAAAAAACAAAAACGCGGTTAGTCAAAATTGCCCTATATAAACTCTGCAGAATTCGTTTATTTAAAGAAATAAGAAAGGTCTTACCTAATAAAAATATAAAATACCTGTACATGAAAAATACTTCAAAATATCATGTAGCAATAAATCAAAAGGTTGTCATGATTCAGAAAAACAAATGTGTATTTTAAATTCAGCACATAAATATTGCACTAAATCAGTTAAAAAAATTGAAAAAAAATTGAATAAAACGTTAATTTAATTGCTTTCGATAAAACAAGACCGAAAGCAAATGATAAGGAGAACCTAAAAATTATACTGAAGATTATTTGTGGTTTAAACTGTACATTTACCCCTTTTCTTCCCTTCCTCTGGCATCATTTTACTTCATGAACAGCCAGTCATTTCTAAACTACCAAAATGTGCTCGTCGCTGATATCACAGAAAAAAGAAAAATCTTCAATTACGCAAAGGTGTTTATGATATTGCACTTCAAGAGAAGGAATATGTAAGCGAGGGAATCTTGGATGAACGGAAGTTATTCCGATCCCTGTGTTATAAATTCGGGCTTTTCGATGATAAGTCTTGACCAAGAGGTGAATCTTTTCTCGAGTGGGAATTCACGTTGGTATTCCTCAATGATGAGGTGTATCTCCGCTTTTTTTCAGAAAACTGAGATAAGGGATTTTCTCTGGACCAGAATTGTATGAGAGTTGGTCTCGATACCACTGGTCTCCTCTTCTAATTGACAAAAGGAACGGCCTCAGGAGGAAAAACTCGCTCGGTTCCGGCTGTCTTCTTGATTCCCTGTTTGATTCAGAGACTCGACTTCTTCTCTCGATTGCTAGGCGGACTCTCCTCTTTCGCATGATCGAACTATATATATACGTTGATTATGCGCTGGGGGGTAGGCGAGAGAACACGAGGGAGTTTAGGAGGGGCCCTTCAGGTTTAAGCCGGAGGAAAGTGATATTTCGTCTATTTGGTGAAAATAGATATAAACAATCGGAGCGGAAAGTGAGCCTGTTCATAGATTTTCTGCCGACGAAGGCTTAGGGAGCATGATTTTCATTCTAAAGGCCCTCACACCCTAGTATATTTATATTAACAGACTACGAAATCTGCTGGCCAAAATACTTCTTTGCGCACAACGCTCGAAGGGCCTTTAGGGCAGCGGGGAAAATGAGAAGGATTGGGGGCGTAAAGACTTGGCTTATGTGTAGCGTAACAGTCGACACTCTGTAAACAAACTAGCGTCTGTTTGTCCTCGTGATATTTATTCCCCCACATACCTCTTCTCCAGCATTAATCTTTCCACTCCTCCCATACCTTCTTATAACTTGATATAATACTTTCCCATTTAGAGTTGCCATAAAACTATTGCATTACTCTTTTTGCAGTAATTTAACAGCCCTTTTTCCACATCAATTCTAAACAGTGTTTATAAAGATTAAATTTCAGCAAATGATTTTGCCTATAATATTTATAAATTTGTTCTATATTTTAAAAGCGAAAATTGCACATCTCGTAAATCCATGGAAAGTTTCTCTTTGAAGTCAAAATAATTTCTTGATTCCATTTCACTCCATCTGCTAGCATTCAACCGCCCTATTTTTCCTCTTTTAAACCGTTAATTAAAGACCTCTTATTACTTGTTGTCGTGACTAAAGTAGAAGAGGAGTAAAATCTCAAATATATCGTTTTTATCTACTTATTTTGAGAATTTATTTTCAGCTTATCGTATAATGGTGCTGTTTCCAATTAATTATTGCGCACAATTTTCCAAGACGATATTATTTTTTACGAGCAGAGGTTTAATAGGAACGTTTAGGAAATCAAATAGCGTTTGAACTTTAGAAACACATTTGAATTCAGAACGAGAGAACCATAAAGAGTCAGCCCTCCCAAATCAACCGATGATGGAGGAGGAGACGAAAATAAAAATCCATAAAAGTTAAGAATAAAACGATTATTCTTCAACTTTTCTAAACTAGTGTAACTCTGCGGTAATAAATATATTAAAATAGAGAACACTTGAACTCTCCCAAGACAGGTTTCTATCTATTGTGGCTCATCTTTTGAGATTTCAGCCACGTGCAGCTGCATAATGGTGGTCCTTAACCACAATTCCCCAAAATATAATACGTTTGTGTCTTATTCCCATTAAATTTTAAGTAATCGCTTAAATGGAAGGTTTTAATGTGAAATGGAAACACAGGCCATTGGTGCCTCTCTAGCGAGAGAATAAACGGGTGAAGCAAAGTAGAAAATAAGTATGATACGAAAGGGGTAACAAAAATAATTGCGCAGAAAATGTATAATGTTTATGAATTGTAAATTAAAAGATTTAAAAAATTTAAATAAATACCCCCAAGAACAAGGTTGGGAAAAAATATGCAAAGACTCTAGACTGAGAGCAACTTTCCACCCATCCGTAATTAAAATTAAAAATAAATATTAACAATAATCAAAATGAGCCCCTAAATGATTAGTTAATACTTAACTTTTAGAGTGAATTTATAAAACACTTTTATTCCTCGCTCGAAAGATGTTTTTTTTTGCAAAGTCATTAAATATCGTGACAGCTTTGAATACTCGTATATTCCAAACAATAAATTTTAATTGGGTGTTGTAAGTAAATATCAAAGGAAAACAGAAAAGAATATTTCGGAAATTCTGTACATTTTAAAAATATCATTTAATTCTCCTTGGGCGAAATAGACCAACGAGGTGAGTTTTATGGTTAATTACCTTCATGGAGATATACTTTTGAAGTCAAATTATAACCGTTGGCAATGATGGAGTTTGAGCATGTGCTATCAAGCGCTGGATGTTCTTCTAACCAATAGAACAACCAGTCGAGTACGAACCACATCCTCTTAGAGGGATGTTCAAGTAGGCTAGACACAATGAAAAGAAAGTAAAACAATTGAATAGTATTGAAATAAGACCAATTGGCAAATAATTTTAACAAGTTTAAATGGAATCAAACCCGTTGAAAACGATGAGATTCAAACCTTTAACCTCAACCTATCCTGTTTTTTCTAGCCAGCACGATAACTACTTTGCTAGGATCTAACTCACACAAAAAGAATGTTTTCACCAAAAGCCATTGAATATATTTCCTTGGCCATTCCCGCTTTTATAAACATAGAATAATGAATCAACTTTAGAGTCTAAAATTGCTCACCCAGATAAAGCTTTTCTGCAGAGTTGCTTCCAATATCTTTATTGGAGGGGTTTAGATCTTCTTCTTGTCAATGCCAATTAGAGAAGAAGAATTCTGCCTCTTCTTAAATCTAAAATTGAGGGAGTGAGGAGAGGGGTAGAAAGGTAAACTGGTTGCCGTTATGGATGAAAACACATTTCACCCATCACTTGCTACTCTCAATAAAGTCTCCAAATCCGTAGAATGGTACTATGGTACTACAAGCTTGTACAGAAGATGCACAATGCTATGGATTACTCTGAAATCCTAAACTTGAAATGTGGTGTTTATTTAAGAAAGCTGAAAGAGTTGCATGTTAAATTGCGAAAACTGAAAAGGGGAGGGTATATATCTAAATCTCTAATGCTAGTTCAGGATTGGTTGTTTATTTGGGAAAATCTAACCTGTGCTAATCAAAATTAGCGGCCGAAATCTTAATCATATTTACTCTTTGATTTTATTATAAATAAATATATTATTAATAATTGATTTTGAAATTATTTTTTATGTAATATTTATTTAGGTATGTTTATTTAGGAGATGAGATAAAATCGGCAAGTGATTCCGTTACTGAGAGACGAGATTGAAATTACCCATACTTTATTTGTTCTAGATATACTTGACCATTTTTTCCACATTTTCCGCACAAGCCGCGATAAACGGCGAATTAATTTGTGGCTTTTCGCTGACGAGATTTCGTCCCTTCAGCCGAGGTCGGGAACGAAAGGGGAGGGGGTTACCGCCTCCCTCCCTCCTCCCGACTCCGGTCCTGGATCTTGGTTTGAATTGCGGCTCCATTTTTCCCACCCATTTTCCCTTCAACCCAACCCTTCCACCCCTTGTCCTTTCGATTCCTATGCTCGTGGCTGTAGGGTGAGGTCAGGGTAGGCGTGAGTTACCCTGCTGCACCTGACATCTCCTTCACCCCCTGTTTCACTATCTGCCGCACTATATCGTACTCACATTTTCACTTTCTCTTGGTATCTTCTGCACTTTCTTTACAAGATTATCTTTAGTATTTTTTCTAGGTATTTATTTTTTGGTCTCTCCTCAAAGGTCTTTGCAGTTTTCTCCTGACAGGTATTTACAGGTCCTAATTTATGTTCTCTCTTTACAAGTCTTATAATTCTCTACTTACAGGTATTTGTAGGTCTCCCCTGTTACAAGTCTTTATATGTCTCTCCCTACAGCTTGTTACATGTCACGCTTTACAGGTCTTCACAGATCTATCCTTATAGCTATACATATACACGTTCCTCTATAGAGGTTTTTACTGGTCTATTCCTACAAGTATTTAAAGGTCTCACTTTAAAAGGTCATTACGGGCCTCTCCTGAAGAAATACGCAGGAAACCATTTCGTCTTTCTTGCAACTTCACTCTGTGTTCTACAAGTCTTCTCGAAGTGTTCTACATACAAGTGTTCTACACCTGTTCTACAAGTGTTTTATCGGTCTTCTAGAATTGTTTTACAAGTATTATACATGTGTTTTACAAGTGTTCTATAAGTGTTCTACACTGGTAGAATAGTTGTGTTTGAAATATACGTTTGTGTGTACAGACACAGGCACTTGTGTAGATACATACCTAGAAAGAAAATAGACAAACTCAGACTGGAATAGAAAGTGTTTACTTTATAGACACATGTGAATTTCATATGCGATAGACACATGTGGATTGATTACGTGATAGACAAATGTTGATTGATTATGTGAGAGACACAAGTTGATTGATTATGCGATAGATAAATATAGATTAATTATGCAATATATCCATGTGTATTGTAGCGATGACATTAGAAATAAATCAAACCACATTATTTATGTAGATTAAAATATCTCTTCCTTCTTTATAAATATTTTAACTGAAAACTATTTTAGCCGGAAGCTCACATGGATTAAGGATAAGAATTTACTTGGCTGGATTCCTACCTTTCAACCGTCTTTAATCAGATGAATCTATTTAAAATAAATGATCACTCAAAATTTAAAGGCCTTCTATTTTGATATTCTAAATTTAACTCAAAACTTGGCATTAATCCTATTATGGATTCTGTTAAAAGTCAATGTGTTCAAGATAAGCTCTGTATCGATTTTTCCAACTATGGCTAGCAAAAGGACTGTCATAAAGTGTAATATAATACAGTTGTGAACGCCGTTGAGTTATAACTGCAGAGCCATATCAAAAATAAGCAAAGAAAAATTGGTCATCAACTTCATGAAAATAAATAATTTGTGGCTTGGAGGGCGATTAAGAGGAAACTAAAAAATAAAAGCTAAGGAAAGTAAAAAAGTAAAAAATAAACATTTAATACATAAAAATTTACAATGTTTTTGTAAATTTGAGCAACGAAGTCTTTTACTTTATTTCGTTGCCTCCATAAAAACTAGCTTATATTAAAGGAGTTGATTAGAGAACGAGCAGTTCAACATTCTTTGTTATTTTCCATTTTCGACTTGGCCCAAAGCAACTCTTTTTAGTTCGTGTGGTTAACTGCTTCTGCTAACGATTATTTATTATAGATAATAATGTTTCTGATGATCTATCAGGAAGTGCATACATGAAACACTCTCACGTTTCCCTGCAAATCTTTAGGAAAACCCACTGCACTGGTAAAATCCTCCAGATATTTTTCTATCTCTAGCAAGTTCGTAACTTGTCATTTTTTTTCAGGGTGAAAACAATGCTTATGCTGCTAAGAAAAACCAAGGATATCATAACAATAAAGATGTCAAAGCCTAATCAATCGGGTAACCGGCCATTCGGCTATCTGGTTGAGGAGACGAAATTGCACCATAATAAGAGAAAAGATCCAATAACGCGGCTCCTGATAAAAATTTACAGAATGTTTATTCCTAAAAGAGAAAATAGAGCAAAGAGCGATAAATATTCAAGAATAGAGAAAATTTCCTCTGACACTCAAGAGATATAATTTTTGGAAGTGTTGCTATCAATTTACTATGTATTGATCAAATTAGAGGTGCAATGAGAAGACAAAATTAATATGAAAAAGCCCGACATTCGAATCCAAATAATTTAATTATTCTACATGAATATCATAAGACTGCTTTTGACGAGGATATCTCTCTTTAGGATGGTCTACCAGGTAATCAACGTTTCTTAGAATTTTCAAGCCATAAACATTAAAGTCCTACAGACCTCACCTGAAGCGTTTGTTGATTGTACATTCAAAGTTAAGTTAACCCTCTTTTACCAGCTTTGTACGGTTCTTTGTATAGTGAATGGTAGAACAAAATCAAGTCTTTATGCCTTTTTATATAACGAAAAACAATAAATTTGTTCAAAAGTAGATTTATCTCTGTAAAAGTTAGAATTAAACAGACTTAGACTGTCCTACTTCAACATAAAGTAGGATGAGCCCAGGAAGAAATAAATATGCTTGAAACATGCAATCGGATGCTAGAGAGCGCACTAGAAGTATAAATAAATATTATATATAAATATTCTACATAAGCAAGACCCTTATTTATTCCGTTAATATTTTAATTATTCATATAATAAAACCTTTATTGGTAGGTGGTTAAACATAGATCACTGGAAACAAGGGAACCCAAATGGAAGTAGTACATTTAAGTAAATTACAGCACTAATTTGACAATTCTGTAAATGCCAAAATTTCTAAAATGGGATTAACACAGCTGTGGATTAGACATTTGTAATTATCTATCTTTATTGGTGTATTTACCTTTCTATAGTGTCTGCATGCGTTTGTGAGATTGAATGGGAAGAAATAAGTGGTTTAAGATGAAAATCTATCTAAACATATCACTTTGAAATATCTGAATGTAATTTTTGTTTCTGTAACATCTAAGTTCGTTGTGTAAGATTAACTTTCCCTTGTATTATTGACTTTCCTTGATGGAAGATTTACTTAATTTATATAACATTAAATTATATTTCTATTAAATCGAATTTCTTTTGTGCAAAATT
This sequence comes from Ceratothoa steindachneri, assembly GCA_963969495.1. Lineage (NCBI taxonomy): Eukaryota > Metazoa > Arthropoda > Malacostraca > Isopoda > Cymothoidae > Ceratothoa > Ceratothoa steindachneri. Next base: position 10,589,901 of record OZ018337.1, on the reverse strand, counting down.
GAGCTTCGTTGGTGAAAAATAGACTTTCAAATAATTCAGTTATCCTTGCTGTGGCAATTTCCAAGGTAGCAGTTCTCCAGGTGAAAGTTGTCCAGTAAAAATCTTCCAAGACCACATTTCCTAGAAAAAATGATTGAAATTACTTTGGTTAATGAATATATATTTTAAGTATTATAAATTCTATTACTTTCCTTAAAAAAAAACATTAATTTTTGGACAAATTAATAGAGTTTTAATTTGAGTATCGCCCGTATACGATGAAAAAAAATTAATTGAATTTTCCAGGACAGTGTTAGGGACTGTATGATTTCGAAAAAAAATTAAAATTAAATGTTTAGAAAAACAAAGTTTTCAGAATAGGATTTTTTGAGAGATTGAGCCTAGAATTTAAACTAGTGTAGCAAACAGGGTCATTTCACTAATAAGCTTAAAATTAATAGGACTCGAGAAAGGAAGTAGAAACATATAAAATAAAAGGATTTTGAATAGAAGATGTAGGAATGATTAAAACTGTGATAACAATTTTTACGTTCGTAATGTAAGAAAAATAGGAAAATGGGATTTTTTAATAGACATGATGATGGTAAGGCATGACAGCTACCCCAAATTGAGTACAATTGTGTGATTTAAAACTCTATAATCTTTGTATGCTTATATACAAGCTCTAAATATATTTACTTAAATAGTAAAGAGCAATATTAATCAGCTTCTTTTGATTTGACTATTTAAATTTATTGTCATTCGTGAGAATTCAACTTTAACTTGTCTCTCTCAAAGTCCGTTTTCTATAACTTCTCATTTTGGTTAAAATGTGTACAACGGAATTGTTTAAAGCATAAACCCCAAGAATGAAATAAACCAAGAATGAATTAACTCAAGAATGAAATAGCCTATTATCGAAAAGCAATCAGCGACATCTACTGATTCATTGATGGCTCCACTCTCTCGTCAAAGCTTTGTCTTCCGATATTTAATTAAATCCATGTTTTTCAGATGGAATTGTGCAATTTCAACTTCCCAACTCAGAGGAAGCAGGTGGAATCGGTTGTAGATGTGAGTAAGAGCAGAGGAGCGACATGGAGTAAAGAAAGTAGGGATTGGATCAGAGGTTTGTGTTGTAGTGATATTTAAACTCGTATAATTGTTCTATGAGAGAATGAGTGAATCAAAGTAATTGCTTAGTTGTCCGGAATTCTTCTATTCATTTGCACAAAATTTACCTCAACATAAATGGTCTTAAATAATAGATGTTCATTCATTTTGTCCAATATTTCATGATATAAATTTATATAGCCTGTTTCTACTCTCAAAATATGCGCCGTAATATTAACGAAGCAGAAAAACAGCAGACGTAATTCAAGGCTTGATCTTATAAATAATGATACTCTATCTGATGATGAAGGAAAGCTCCATCTTTTAGAGTATTATTTTTTACGACGCTTTAGACTGATAATGCTCTGATAATTTTTAAAAGGAGAGGTCATTAAGATCAGCTGATTGTAGTTAAATATGTTTACTTCAGCCCATATTTGAAGTTAATAAATGAAAAATTGGCCACGGTCACTGGTCTTGAGAGAAAAGCTTAATAGTGAGGAAATGAAAATAATTGCAAAACCCTCTGTAAATTCATTAACTTGAGTCCATTCTATGAGAGCAATAGCTAAAACCTCTAGTGATTTTGAGGTTTGCTATTAATAAGAGTCAAAACTCCCTAAAAAAGAATGAGTTGGTATTTCAATTATATCTCGGCAACAGAAGGAGCTAGGTAATGATGCAATTAAATTGAAGAAATGGCAAATAAATTGCAAAAATAAAAGAGTGCGAATTTAAATAAATAGTTCCATTCTGCGTAATTAGCTTAGGTCGATTAATCTAGGCAACTAAATTAATTAGATTTTTCTGTTCCTGAGACAAAAAATCTTGTTTTTCTACTAAATTACCGATGTAAATTTTAGATTTAAGACCTAAATTTTTCTATCATGACCTGATTCTGTGTAATCAGAGCTCCCAAACAGTCAAAATACATATTTTTAGTATAAACAAAAATTATATTTTATTTAATTGAAATATTGATAAATACCATTTTCATTCTGAATTACACTATTTATGATGTAAAGTTGGATGCGTTCTGCGAGAGTCACCCGATGAACCCGATCCATTCATTCACCGCCAATCAGCGTCAATTTGAGCCCATTCATTTATGATGCGTTAGCTCAGGTGTCTCGTAACTTTAAGTATAGCATAGCAAAGAAAAGTATTTAGCAAACTATTTACATTGAGTTAGTAAATATAACCTATCTCTAAGATGACCCTGGAAAAAAAGCATGAGATGAAAGAGCAAAGATGTATGTGCGAATTAGGAATGATTTAATAAAGTACTTTGAAAATATGATTTGGTTACGCTTTCTTCTTTCTTAACTTGAAGGGAAATCTTTAAACAGTCAGTTTATAGATTGCTTTGTTTTGCATTATCATCTTTAACATGGTTTTTATCTTTAACAAACTAACCAGGCATAGTTTTCTAACCTATCTCTGTTTGTATCTGAAGATTTGAACGACATTAGCGAAAATAAACCAGTTGACACTTGCCTAAGAAGAAAAAAGAACGCCGCCCCCATCCCAAAGTTCGGTTTTTCATTTTTTCTCGTTAATACATAAGCCGCTCTGCTACGGGTCTATTTATACTCGTCCAGAGGATTGTCCCATCCTAATTATCAACAAATGGCATCCGGCGGCTAAATAACAAGTTTGAGCATCTTCTTCAAGTTTTCATCTATCACCATGACTTAAAAATAGAAGACGCACGCTTTAGTACTACTCTTAAACTTAAGAACTCTTCCCCCCTCCCTCTCTGGCCAAATTAGAAGAAGCACAAAAATGTATCTTCTTTCTAATTTCCCCATGAGTAAAATTGGTCCCCATCTCCTGCCAGCATTTTTCCATTTAAAATAAAATTCCTTTTTCCTTCTTTGATTCCTCGGAATCAAATTTTACTATAATCTCATTGAAGAGATTATCATTTAACTCTCAACATTAATCCTGAAAGATTTCGAAAGCTAATCCTCAAAAATAATATATACGAAAATATTTTTTTATATTTGGTGCATTTAGACTTCATATTCTGGGATTTTTCTAAGGATTAGTCAGTAATTAGCGATGGTCCAAACCACGTAGCGGAGATATTGAATGAACATTTTGTAAATCATTTTACCTTGGGAGCGACTATCAATTTCTTCTACAATACAAAACGTAATAAATTTTAATGAAGAATCCATATTTTCAAATTTTCCCAATAACTGAAAATGAAATTACTTTTCATATTAGGAAAATTAAAATTTTAAAAGCACCAGATCCCGATATAATATACCTAAAACCAGTCATCATAATTTTCAAAAGTTTATTAGTGAGGGAATAATTCATGAAGAGTCCAATTTCATTTTAAAGATTTTGAATACGCAAAAATCACACGAGAAAAGGATCAGCGAATCACGTAAAATAGATTTATGATTGGCTGAGAGTTTCTGTTACATGAAAATATTTTCGCTGGTTATCTGTTTCTTTTAGCGTTACGCAGTGTCATGTACTTGGTCCTTTACTTTTAAATATACGAAAAACACTATTTGCATGGTTTCATTATTTAACATTTCAAAGTTAGGTGAAGTTCCGAAAAAGTTCCGAACTACCGAAAACTTGCGAAAGCGATTGAGAGATTAATCAAATGGTTAGAAAAAATGGCAGGTGCAATTCTAGGTTGAAAAATTTGTGGGGACGCAAATAGGTCATGATTATAATCTACGTACAAATTCAAATATTGGTGGTAAATTTTAAACACAGAAATCATGGAAAAGGATTTAAGGCTCTTAATGTCAAATGCTAAGAAATTTTAAACAATATTCATTTGCTTTACAAATGTTAAATAGGATTCTAGGGTAAAGAGCAATAATATATATTTTGCTTTTAAATAAAAAGACCTTGATATATTTTATAAAATGCTCTTGTGAGATCTTATTCGGAGTTGGCGGTACAAAACTGGTCGAAATATATGCAAAGTGACATTGCTATATTAGAACTTCTCTAGCGAAAAGCGCAGAAATTAATTCCTGAACTTAGAAATTCTTCTAATAAAGACTGAGAAACCTCAATTTAGTGTTACTGGAATAAAGGTATCTGCACGGACAACATATATAAATACTAAATGGGTTTAGTAATATAAACTATAAGGCAATATTGTAATAGATAACGGTTTGCCGACTTCAAATAACGGTTAAAAGCGGGTTAACAAAAGATTTAGCTCTAGATTAAGAGAGAATTTGTTTATTATAAAATCGTATAGACATGGAATAACCTGACGTGGAATAGAATTGATAAATAATAATTTAAAAGATTATTTATAGAAACAAGTTTTATTAAATTAATCCCTTTTGCTATTCTCTATCCATTTTAACTTTTCCATCTTCAGACTTCCATCCTCTTCCCTTTCCCCTTTCGCTTGAGCCAGCGTCGGCCGGATCTTGGGGTCTTTGTTTCCTCGTAACTCTCTAATTCATGGGGATAATATTTATTCTCCCTATCTCTCCAGTTTGAAATTGTTTTTATACTATTCATTTTTATTATCTCCTTATCACTTTTACGTTTCCCTCTCCTCATTTATTTCTCATTTTAGGATATATTATTATTATTTTTACGATGAGCAAAACTCCTTCCATTGCCTCACCTGATTGACATTTTGAAAGACTAATAATATAAGGCTCACGCCACGCTCTCAGCCACCTTTCTGGAGAGACAACACGACTAGAATTTGTCTACAACAATTTGTCTTAATCACAATCCGTCTACTACAATTAACCAGCAGTTATTTATTCAAAGCAATTTGTCCACCGGAGTAATACATTTACTGAAATTTGTATAAATTAAATTAGATCTAAGATTTGAAATTAAAACATTTTAAGCAGAAGGAAATGTATTTTAATTAAAATTATACAGCGCTAAAATCATACAAAAGCTATTTATTAATAGAAATGTTAAAAAAGAAAGCTTATGGGCTTGTTAAAGTTTTTAACAAGTCATTCAATACGTTGTTCATCTCTACGGTATCGTTTATTGTGATATAAAATGAGCAGAAACTTTTGTTCATTCAGCATGTCCTTGTATTTTCCCCATGAGGTGGGAGCTACACTTTCTGCCACATAATTTCATTAATGAAAGTTGTTAAACGAGCAAGGCATTTTGTTTTATGGTACTAAATGAGCCTATAATACGTTATTTCAACATTACAGGCATTACACAAAACATTTGACCATTGTTAACAAAACATTAAGACCAATAGTTATTTAAATTCATTTAAGCGGAAGAGCGGGCAATACAGTTTCTGCGTTGAAACATGAATGAGTCATTCTTTAGGCGATAACAAAGGAAATGGATCAGCGCATTGGTTTTCTTTCTTTAGCAAGAAAGCAAACTAATATTTGCTCCTGTAATTCCCTTTTTGGGGTTTGCTTGGTTTATTTTCTTCTACTGCAAAAACTTTTTCTGCTATTTCTATTTTTGGTTGATTCTATCTGTTTTTCTTAGTGTTAAATGGATTTAAATTTTAGATTGAATTTTATAAATATTTAAATTAATTGTATTTTTGTACAATATGTGTAACTAAATATTAGTTGTAGATGAATTGTCTTAGATGAGTCGTTGTAGACAAATTTCTCTACATGAAATGAATTTTAAATCAATTCTTGTAGTCAAATTCAATAGATCCCGAGAAAGACAACCACACATCCGAGGAAAAGGTTTTCAAAACTAGTGAAAATTCTTGGCATAATTTTATCCGTAAATAATTGCCATTTATGTTCTAAACCTGAAGCCAAACTATTTCTTAAGAAACGATTTATGTCAAGCTGTCTTGGACATAAAAGAATGGCTAGTACCTCATAACCTACATTAAACACAATATTCCACCTTTAAATCATTGTGACAAATAGTTTATCTATTTTATTATTTAATATTAAATCACAAATGTGAAAGGATTTTTCTAATTACTTAATTTTAAATGTAAATATTATGGCATTTATCATAAGCTAACCATCAACAAGCTGAGAATGTCTCAGATATACATACATCTTCAAGGCAAATTCTCGCAGGTTCACACACAATATGGGCCCTTCTTCTGATGTGTTAGATTGTTTAGGATGTGCATGAACTTGAGAATTTGTATTTTTCCCATAAGCCTCCTTTTACAGTTATGGAAATTGTAAAAATTTGTTTTTATCAGCAACAATATCAGATTTTATTTTTTTTAATAGACTTTGTGCGCAAAATCTTACATAGTTGCAAAGATTATAAAGATGAAATATTAGAGTATCTTATGTCAATGGAGTTAATTCCCCCCAAAACACTGATATACAGTCATGACCAAATGATTTTGGGCTATATTTTCTCCTATAAGAAAATTAAAAGGACAAATAAAACGTTACATTTTCTTTTAGTATGATTATATTATAATTTATAGGTGAAATCTACAAGCCCATTTAATTAATAAATACACTCAAGTAATCCGCTCAGTCAAAATCTATATTAAAGTCATTTGTTTTTCAGCATTGATGTAATTCGGTTTGGCACCGTTTGTAATAAGCCCCCGAAAATGCTAACACTTGAGTGGCTTATGTTTATCAGCCGCCACTTATATTATCTCCCACAAATTCTCTATTGGTTCAAATCTGACGAATTCACGGGTTAAGGTCCAAAAGGTTCAATGTTATTTTTTGGGCAAAAACTTTTTTATAGCCTTTCCTTTGTGACAGGGCGCGCTATTATGCAAAAAAAGAAATTATTATCTACAAATTGGTCCATTAACTGTGAGGAAAGTTCCTGATAGAGGAGGTTTTGGACCTATTTTAAGTTTATGGAAGTGTTCTCCGGCAGAGAATTTAGTATTCCAGGTCCTTAGATGAGAAGAATTTCCAAATGCTTAACTTTAGAGACGACACAGGACTCGTATAAGCGCTTCCATTTTCTCATTCTAACGAGGAATCTTTCAGAAACACCGAACAAACAGAAGCAATCTTCTTCACCGAATATCACTTTGTTCCAGTCTTCAACAGTCCATCCTTTATAATTAATACAAAAGTAGTGCCTATCCGAAGGTTTTTATTGCTGATTTAAGGCTTATTCGTAGCTCTTCTCGACTTGAGACATTTCTGAAAAAGGCTCCGCCTTACTCTCCGCTGAAGCGTTTATACCTGCTGCTTTCTAATCGTGAGCGAAATTGGCAATAAAAGCAACCCTTCCTTGACCTGGTACCTTATCATGAGGCGACCTTAGCATTCCTTTGGGAGTCCAGAAGAATTCCTCACATGAGAACAACCTATTTTAAGGCATCAATGATCTTAAAGATGATTCTCATTTATGCAATACCATGAGCCACTATCTCCTTGCATTTCAGGCCACTTTTGTATAGTCCAATCATGGTTGCCCGCTTTTAATTTCAAAATAAAAAACCATTTCTAAATTAAAAAAAAAGACAACAACAATTTTTTACCCCAAACAAATTACGAAAAGATTACAAATACGCAACATCCTTCATTTAACCCACATTTTTCATCACTTTAGTCTTTTGATCGAATAATAAATCCCCAAGGAATGAAACTCACCTCCTACAAGAACTAGGCCAGAGCGCGATTTTGGGTTCAGTAAAGAATCACTATTCTCTTATTATTTTTTAAATGCTTGCTTTTTAATAAGCCTGAAATAATTTAAATATTGGAATAATTATTCCAATTACGTAAGTTTTAAAAACTAGGGAAAAAATTAAAATTTTGCCTGAAACTTATGGCCATGGCAGTATATGAATAGTTTGTTTGCCTCCCCTTTTTTTACATTAAATGGGGTCTTTTTTCCCCAATGAAAATTAAATTAAAAGCATACATAAATTAATTTTAAACATTAATCACTTACTTCATTCACACAAAACTAAACTTCAGGTGCGCAAAATGAATTTGGCAAGACTACTCATCTATTAGAAACAGTTTACTACCAGTATGTTCCTTCTGTTATACCATTGCGACAAACTACATCAATTCCTCCAGCTCATATGGAAACATACAAGAAAAGAAGAGAGAATAATGGCATAAATCTATCTGTTATTATGTTGGCGAGGAACACTTAAGAGAAAAAGAAGTAAAGAGGACTGTAAAAGATGCCTAGTCACCTATAAATAAACTGATCTTTTGTAAATCTACTTACGTTTGAGTTCGGAAGAGCAAAGCAGAACAAACACTTACACCGATCTTCCTTGAGTGCGGCCTTGATCTACAGTGGCGGCAACAAAAAAAGTGACATTTAATATTGGCAACAGAAATCGATACACAAAATCGTTTTCACGATTTTACTTGCCAACTAGCCAATGAAAAGGTGCGGGGCTTATGCCGCAAGTGGACGACTCTCCTGAGCTAAGACAAGAGAACTGTGCTTTACTGGAACTCAGTGTCTCGTTTGAGCTCGTACAGTTAGGCTTTAGTGTATGGCACTCCAGCGTGCTGATTTCCTGCATTCGTGCCTACATTTGACGTGCTATAACTTCTGTGCAAATGGATACAATGGGGCGGAAAAAGCTTTCTATGACAGAGAAAAGCCGTGCCTTGACCCTATTAGAGCAGGGAAAGTCTTTTATTGATGTAGCAGCAGATTTAGGAACCTCAAAAAATACGATTCATCGCCTAAAACGGGCAGCTGAGTTATTGCCACCAGGTACCATACCAAAGATGAAGGAGGGCATTGGTGCAGCTAGGAAGACATCTCCAAGGACTGATAACATCCTAAGGCGTGAAGTGATGTCAGACCCTTCTGTAACCTCCGCTTCAATCCAGAAAAAACACCCAGACCTCCTCCAGAACGTCGCCCTCAGGACCATCCGTCATTGCTTACAGAAGGACTTATGCCTACCGGCTCGCCGCGCTGCCAAGAAGCCACTTCTTACCAAGACTATGAAGATGAAAAGGCTCAATTTGTGCAAGACCTATAAACATTGGACAGCTGCCCATTGGAAAAAGGTTATGTTCAGTGATTAAAACACCTTTAGGCTGGTCAGAGGAGAGTCAAAGATCATGCGTCGTCCCAGCAATGTGTCTCGGTATAAACCAAAATATACCGTGAAAACTGTGAAGCACCCTGATAGTGTGATGGTGTGTGGTGCCTTTAGTGGAAACAAGGGCAGAGGGGTCTGTACTTCCTTCCCAAGAATGTAACCATGAGGGGGACTAACTATCTGGAAGTTTTGAGGCAGCACATGCTGCCATTTTGGGAAATTCATCAGTGTGAATTTTTCATGCATGATGGTGCCCCTGCTCACAGGTCCCAGTTAGTGAAAAGGTTCTTCAATGATAATAATATTAGTGTTTTGGAGTGGCCTGGTAATTCCCCGGACCTAAATCCTATTGAGAATGCTTGGAATCTGATGAAAACCAAAGTTCAAGAGCCAGCACTCGGCAGCATCAAGGATCTGATAGAATCACTGAAGAAGATCTGGGTTACGATCGACCCCACCTACTTCGCAAACCTTACTGAATCAATGCCCAATCGACTCAGGATGATCATCAAGTGCAAGGGCAACATGACCAAGTATTAACTTTCATGAAATATTCATAATAAAATATGTAAGTTACATTTTTCTGTTTCATTTTCTCTGAATTGTCACATGTCACTTTTTTTGTTGCCGCCACTGTAAAAAGAATATCCATATTATTCATGTGTAAATATTAAAAGATTTAATAGAATTGAATTCAATATTTTATTAATCATTTGTTTATTGAGTATAATCAACGCTCTTGCTTGGCACATTCATTCTTTCATCCAAAATGCCTAAAATTTAGTTCGTTGGGTAAAAATATTATTTAAAGTAATAAAAACGCAATCAACAAAATACAAATTTCAATTATGAATTTAATCAACTATTTAAAATGTGTCCTAAAAATAATGAGAGTTACACTTGGCATTAACTATTAATTGTTCATTTATTATAAACACATTTTTGTCCCATCCATTTGTTTCAATAAGATATCTACCCTGAAGTAAGACATTAACTTTCAACCTTTTAGTATTACATAATAAAAAATATCGCCCTTCGTTAATTCGCGAAACTATTTTAATTACAACCAGAGCCTCATTATGAGTAAACTGGGCAAAGATGTTGTCGAATTTAGATTAAAGAAATTATTATGAAATTAAAAAACATCAAATTTCCAGTTTTAACTATTATTTCTTTGTTCAGTCTTATTAGTTACGATGTTCATAGGCTTTCATTTAGTGCTATTGACTCGAATATGAACTTCTTAATTATACTTCCTAAATAAGTTTTAAAATGTGGTCAAAAGCAGCACTTTTGAACTTAGATAAAAACTATAATCTTAAATAAAAAAGTTGCTAAACGTGAAAATTGGTACATTTATCATATTCATAATTTGTAAAAAAAAATTAAATAGCAATAATTTCATTCTACTTCAAAAGTAGAAATAGAGAAAACGAAAAAAAATTATTATTTCACCACTATTTCATCTTATAACCACATAATTTCCTGAAACTCGATTTTCCTTAACTCTTAACTTTGTTTTATTTTCTCCTTTAATTCACTAAAATATTTATTACCTCGAGAATATTGTATTGAAAATTTCTATGTCTGCTCCAGTTTTTTTCTGGCAGTGGTCGCATCTAGAATTAATAAACCCTTTTTCAAAGAAGGAAAATTCAAGAAATACATTTTACAATTGTTCCATTTAAAGAGAAAAACAGGATCAACAACACGTCTCAAAAGGGTAACTAGGAATAAGTGAAACATTTTATATTTTTATTTGATTTGTAGAAAGTGTTATATAGATTTACAAAGAACTACCAACTAAAATAAAATTGTTTATTCCACGCCAAAGACAATCTCATATTTGTTTTAAGGACATAAAAAAAAGGGTAATGGAAAAGTATATAAATAACAACACGCAAGATTCCCGCACTACTAATATAAATCCTTTATCTCCTTCTAAAACATGGAACAATGGGAAATGATGTGAATGGAGATCTGGTAGGTTGGTAATTAGTCAGGTAATTGCAACGACTAAATATCAAACATGTAATGTGAGGGTACTGACCTACTATCAAAATAGCTGTGATTTTTTTTTGAGAAAAAAAATTTAGAGTCAATTTCTTCACCTTTCATCTTACATCAAGAAACCTTACTTTTTCTACCACGATTCAGACGAAGTGGAACACTCCGGTAGGGGTCAAGAGCTTTTCATTCAAAGAGTCAATGTTCAGAACATGAAATAGGTAAAAAGAAATGATTACCAATTAAACGAAGATTATAAGAACTATAGAGCAAATACGTTTCAACAATAGAAATAATTAGGGTTAGCAAGATTATATAATAATACTTCTTTTGAGAGGAAATACACCCAAATCCATTCCTTTTGAGAGTGGATGTTGGAACAGGTGATTCTTTTCAAAGTGAGGTCAAATGAGTCAAAAAGGAATTTTATTTAAAAGAATTTAAGCAAAATATTTTTTAGGATTCGATATCTTTGATCTGTTTAATGAACCAAACTAAAACAGAAGGTAGTTTAAATTAATCCAAAGAACTTGTTACAGATTGATCTTTGCTCTGCTCAGAGAGACACAGTAAAAAGAGAAGTGAGTGGTTCTTTTATAAGTACCGATACCATCATGTAATACCATCTCATGAGGAAAGAATAATACATGAAAACAATTATATTATCAATTTAAATCTATTGAATAAAACAGTAATCAGGTATATACAAATTTGTTGGCGGATATGTCTATAAAGATTTTCACTTTGGGGTTTATTCGTTTAAAAACTCTATATTTCAACCGAATTATAAGAAGACACTATTTATATTCTTCATTTACATACGATTTGTATTTGTAAAGTTCAAAGGTGTGACCATTGTAGCGATTGTCATAGAGGTCCATGTTTTGCAGATGTCGAACAAATATCCACCTTTGTTTACACACTCACGCTAGATTCTTCACTCCAATTCTTGTTTGCATCTTAAGAATACAGTGAATAGTTCAAAACGTTCAAAAGAAATAAATTCTGCAAAATAAAAATTAATAAATAAAATGTAGATTTGAAGAAATTTCTGCGCTTTGTACAAAGGACTCAAATGGGGCCTCGGATGTTTATCTACAACTACCAAACAAACACTCTCCACATTATTTAAGTTCTCTTTATTAATCAAGTTTTCTTATCAGATTCCCATGGAGCCAGTTGTTGGATACTGAACAGTAGGGAGTAGAATAGGTAAAGTGTTGTGTGCACATACACATTCTTGATGGTACAACCGAACAAGTCTGTGAGATGTCGATAAATCTATAGAATTAGGCAAAACTTGTAGGTGCCATTAACGGGTAGAAATCAGGTTATGAAACGATCGGTAAGAAGATTATAGCAAAAGGGAAGAGAACAGAAACCTATTTTGCTAGGAGGTAAAAAGGCGATAGACCAATTGAATAATTGCTATCCTAAATGTAAGAGAGTAAAGTTGGATGAGTAACTTTTGAGTAATTGGAAGTCGAAATGTAGCCGGTGGGGCTATGCAAGAGAAAGCACATTTAAATGCGAGTATTTTCTTATTTTCAAACTGGGTGTTGTTTCACAATATGAAATTCTTAATTTATCCAATTGGTAATTAAATCTGAGCAAAGAATAAAATATTGGTAGGCAGTACGAGTGGATTGACAGAATAAATGAATCAGGATTGGTTTGAGTGGCATATAAGGTACTGACGTGCACACTAAGGTTAGGACAATATATAAATTAATATGGCTTTACTTCACTTCTATGCTCTTTAGTCTACACAAAAAGAAAGGGACTTTCATTTCAATAGCTCTTTAGGATAAGTCAGCCCTAAATCAAACAATAGATTTTTACATCTGTAACTAAATTGTATATTTCTGGTAATAAAATAAATGAAAGAAGTCACATTATAATTCATTTATTACATATATTACAAATTATTGCTTAAAACAAACCGAAGTTGCAGTTTGTTTTTTTATTGCAGCTTGTGCAACCTATTTACTTCTTTGGAGCTTGAATCTGGAAGGGAAATGATTCAATTGATTTGAATGCTCCTTTTGTAAGATTATAATACTAATGATAAGTTCTCTAAGTTATTTAGATGTAGTCTTAAACTAGTACAGAAAGCAACACTTCTTTTTCTAAATTAATTAGTGCACCGCATCTATTCTAGTTTCAAATTCTCTGACTACCATTCGTAAACTATTTCTTCTTGCTATATTTAATTTCTCCTATCATATAAAGATAAAATGTGTGTTTTATGAACTAGTTTCCCGAAGTTTCGAATCTGAAATTCTCCCGATTTCCTTCCATTGAGTTAGCAAATAAGTCTTTCTACAGTTTCACATCTCATCTTTGTCTTAATAATAAGAATACTCCCGTACTTACTTTCAATCCAGCTTTATCCACTCTCATTTATATTTTAAATACATTTGGCCTTTCTATTTTATTTATTTTTGTAAATACTAGATATTTATAAAGTTTAGTTAGTGAAAAATGCTCCTTTGACTATTCGCAATGTATATTGCGTAAAATATATAAATTCTTCTTAATATTTCTTTGGGCAATCAATTAAATGTTGGTCGAAACGTCTATCTGAAAATAAAATGTCTGCCTTAATGAAGTGATTAATACTTTTTATATGCATATGTCTTAACTTAATAAAACATTTATTGAAATCCTTACTGATTATTAAATTATTAATATATTTCTTGATGTTCCATACTTTCTTTTCTCTCTCTTTATAAATATATATATATATATATATATATATATATATATATATATATATATATATATATATATATATATATATATATATATACCTATATATATATATATATATATATATATATATATATATATATATATATATATATATATATATATATATATATATATATATATAGCTATCTACCTAACAGTAAGAGAAAGAGAGGCAGATGGAAAGGTGGGAGAGAGAGATGAAAAGGGACAGAGAGGGATTGACAAGTAGGGAGTGAGAGAGAATGATGCAGATTTAGATTGGTACGATAGTCAATTAATGGGAGAGGCTTAGAGGTGACAACGAAATAAATGTGGAGACAGATTAGTAGAATGTGCCTAAGGGATCGAACCTTTTAACAACAAATTCTTTCAAAAGATAAGATGCAATGATTCGTGGTGTCGTAACAAATCAGTCATATTGAAATCACTTAATTACCATGAACAATAAACATTTTATTATTTACTTATCTATTATAAGGTATTTCAAAACAGCCATTACTCGCTGATTACAAATAATCTACTAACTTGAAAACCAAAATACCCAAATTTGTAAGATCAAAACATATTTATTGCCGCTAAAATCATACTTGTAGACATCTTTTAGGAAAATGCGAACAACTGTAATTGATATTTTCATATTAACGCAACACCCCCCTCAACATTATCACCCCCAAACTCTTTTCGACAATAAAATATTAATAAGACTTTATTAAGTTAAATCTTTGTAGTTAATTTTTAATCATCCTTTCTCGGGTTTTCTTCATTTTCACGACTGAAATACTTGACTAAAGATCCCATTTCTCTTTTATATTCCATTAGACGTTCATTTTACTAGAGTAAAGCTCGCAAATTTTGTCAAGTTGTCAGCAAATATAGGTAGTTCTATGCAAGACTCTCCTAGTTAACAGTAAAGAGTGAAAAATATCCATGACATGCGTAAATGTATCACTCCCCCCAAAAAAGAGATCAGTCAAATTCAGGAAAAAGGAATCCTGGCGAATCCAAAACGTCCAGGTAAACCCCATTTAAGAATAGGTCCGGATGTAGGATGCCTGCAATTTAAAACATCTTGTAGTATTTACATATGAATAGCACCAAGGAAATCAAAAAGTGGTCTATGTATAGAGTGCAAGCACATTTTTATCAGCCTCAAGTTGTGACTATCTTTTTCCAGGAAATAATCTAACATAACACTAACAAGAGGATAGATAAATTGGGTGGAAACATGACTGAGGGTGATGGGAATAACAAGATCTTTCTCTACCCTTTGAAAATGACGTTATTTCGCAACTCGCTCAATAAAAACAGTTCTTTGAAGTCACTTCCACCTGGTGAGCTGCTGTTTAGTCCGCGGGTTTCAAGATCCGTACAGCGTGATTGGAATATTAGCGCAGCAGCTTTATGGCATAAGAATGTGGATAAATCAGTCTGAAATGAATTAACAAAGAGAATAAGGTTCAATATGGTGATCCCATCTTCCTGGAAAACGATAGGAGATGCTCGGTGAACATTGTCTGAATCCTTTCGATACCTTCCAAACCTCCGCTTGAGGTCTCCTCCCATTAAGTGAAGACGACCCTCACATTTCTTTAGCTTATATAGGCATATCACTTTTTCCCATTTCAAACTCTATAGATAATTAAGGAAGTAGTTGCTGTACAAAATGGGCAAACGTTCTACGAATTAATTGAATAAAGTGTAGGAGATCTCAGCGGCCTTATTTAGTAACCTAGACTGGGATGAAATAGGGATGTCATTCATTTTCCTGAATGTAGATTGCTTTGCATCATCCAAGCAGCGATGATGTTGCCTTTAGGGCGCCTTGGCCAGGAAAAAGATATTTGAGTCGGTAAGTGATCCTTCATATGTAAGTAAACGTCAACTGCCCCCTGCTTTCCCCTTGTATCTATCAGAAACAGAGTGACGTATCAATACAGCGGACCCCTGGAAATGACACTATAGTCCCTGTACATACTGTAGAGGGTGCGGATGTATTCTTTTGCTTTTTTAAACTGCCTTTTGTTAAGCTTGTTTAGGGCCTTTTGTTCTTAAATCTCACACTAATTGACTATTGAAAATTTTTAACTTGTTCAATTTGTGGAAGAGGCATTGTTTCCTACTAAGAATCCGTGCCGTAAGGACAAACAAGGAGATTTCAGACTTCATCTACATCTGCGGAGTGATGGTTGAAAACGTCCAAAACTAGGTTGAAGATTCAAGATTCGTCTAAGAGGCGATAACTGAGAGGAAAACCCATTTTCGAGGATCTAACGCCTACAAAACGCCGTAATTTGTAGTTGAAATCCAAGATATCATTAACAGTGTGCACAGAAAGTCGATGCATGCCATTGCAAAGAAGAAAGGTGTGGATGAAAAGCTTATTAGGCGGGAAGTGCATAAGGAAATCCGACTCTTTTCCTGCAATATGAGAACGGGGCCGTTTATGCCCACCTCATTGATGGAAAAATCGACGGAACCACAACAAGAAGCTGAGAAACAAGTTAAAATACCCTTTCGAGCGAGACAAGATGTGCTTCTGCTAAGACGAAAAGAATATCTGCAATGACCAGCAGATCAACTCTAAGGAAGACATGTGGCTCGCTCTCACTCCAAAATAAGTTCTCGGAGTTATATAGAATGAAATTTTAAGTGACAATCACAGTCTTTGGTGTTGGCAGCAGTAAAATGGGACGTTATACATTTTTTCCTTTTGGGCTTCAAGCTAAACAACGACGGGTACACCTGTGTTACGAGCATTGTGATGAAGCCCCGGATGAATTGGGTAGCAGTATGGAGGCTTTTATATATCACAGCTAGAATCTACTCCCTGCCACACTAGCTGTAGGAACCAGGCCTTGCTGTGTCGCTATCTCTTGATCACACAGCACGTGTCATTTTTCATCCCAACCCGCCTGCTTGCCACCCTCTCACCCCCTTCGACTTCTTTCTGTGGTGTGCATTGAAACGAAAAACAAACAAACCAAGTAGTAACAAATAGGTCGACCTGAGCACCAGAATGGATGACCAAGGCTTTAAAAGGCCTAAAATGAGAGACAGTTACGAATGTATGTGGCTGGCTTCTAGGTTGCCTGGTGTCTTTTATCAAGGTCACAGGTTGGTTTATCAAGTGAAATCGTTAGAAGATCTCATGAAGATAAACTGACCCAAATTTGACGGTTATCATGTGAACGAATACCGTCCCCATCCTGCATATCATTCAGGTCCCTGAGAAAGAGAAAGGGCATAGAAGACTAGGAAATGTTTCTATAGCTGTTTTTTATCCAACTGGGGAATTAATAGAGGGATAAAAAGTCAGCTTTTGAGTGGTAGAGTGTATGTATATCATGTATTTACACTAATACAGCAAGCTGAAAAAACAACTATTGAAAGAGATGTAAAGTGGAACAAGGGTTCATATATCTGTATAGAGTTTATGAGCGGGAGGATAGGGAATCATTGTAGTTATTCTGGTTAACCATAATAGAAGCATTATGGTTATATGAATTAAAGGAGCTATAAAGTGTTGATATTGAAATCTTTGCCAAATTCCCAGATTTCTGAAGAAAATTTCCTTTTCTTCAGAATAAAATGAAGGAGGAGTTTATCGATTTTATGATCAAAGCCAAGACTGATCACAATCTAAGACTCAAAAGTAACAGAGGATGCTAAATAAATACCTGAAATCCATTTAAATAATTTAAGATGTATTTATCTGTCCTGTGTGATAGACAAGTGTGTGTGTGTTTGTGTGTGTGCGGCGCACGTTCTTATCTTTAAAAACCTGCGAACGGGATCTGGTGGCTATTTGGCTATAATTTGCTGAGATTGATTCCAATCCCTTTCATTTTTGCAAGATTATCGCCGCAGTTATTAATGGGGCATCAAATTTAGGGGGGAGAGGGTTGCGTGCCAAATATTAATTCATTTTATAAAGGTTCTGCTTCGATGACCTCTACCTTTAAAGTAAAGTAAATTTGTTTTATTTCGTGGTATTACCGAAAAGTTAATGGGGATTATTATATCAATTTATTGAAAAAGATTGAGTATTTTCATTATTCTTTGAAGAATAATGTAAAAAGTTTATGGATTTGTGATTGCATTTCTTGAAGCAATTGGACTTAAAGCTGAAGCAATTTGATCATAAATATAATTATTATCGTGAAAAGTGATGTGAGAAAAAGGGGGACACATTCCTGATTTCCTAAATTTCTGCACATTAAATGCTATTGAGTTTTCTTCCCTCTCGTTATTAACTAACCGGCAAAAAATGACTAGGCGTTGACATAATGGGGGTCGTATAGTGGAATATAATGGGGGATAAAATTCGGAGCAGAGGAGATAGATATTAAATAATTTTACCGAATGGAGGGGAACGGAAGGAGCTGTGCATAACCGAGATAACCTCCTCCTATCTTAGTCAATTATTTATATAAACCTTCCCATCCTGGGGACTAATTTTGCAACCACCTCATTATCGATTCAACAATCTTGACTGATTAAGATCGTAAATGGCCCGTAATGGAGTGTCAAGCGTACTGCAGATGATGCCCGGAGGCTTGTGTGTCCTCCCTTCCTCAATTCAATAGATAGGATGTCACTTAATCTTGAAGGTTAGGTGGACTCTCAGCAACAGAGAGCTCTTCCTGGGCCGAGTATCCTGGCCTGTATCTTCTTTAGACCATCGAGCTATATATATTACTTCCACACAATTTTAGCCATCTCTCCTTCATCAGAACTTTCCAAATCTCTCTTTACAATATTTCTTTTCGAGATTCTCTCGATGGTATTCGCCTTTTACTCTCAAATTAGTAAATGCGATATTAGAAAAAGAGAAGAAACTGAGTGTGTAAATGCAAAAACAATACGATTTTCCTAATTCTGCCAACACAATTCGCTTACTTCACAGTGAATATTCCAGACTTTGTCGTCGAGTTGCTTCGAAGGTTCTGTTACCATTACCATCTCCGCATCCATTACTTTAGTACGCTAAAAAGGATTGCTAGATGGATTATTTGTCAATCAATAGTCTGAATTACCCCCTCTCCCACTCCCTTCGAGGGGGATCTTTTAACTTCTTTGTGCGATCAGAGTGAGAAACACTGTTCTACTTTCCCCTCGGACAATTTTCACCCTTTTATACGCAAAGAGTGGCGCCAAAAAGGTGGTTTTCCTTTTAACGGACGAACAATTGGACTTTAAGGCTTTAGCGCTTTTCCGTTCTTTTCTTGCTTTCTATCCACAGCTACAAACGTTTCTTCCTTTTCCACGCTTCCTTCCTTTAGTAGTGTTTATTTGTGGTGTGGTTTTGGTTGCACGCCTGTATCTTGGTCATGGTTATCATAGAAATTCATGAGTTGACTTACTAGCTGGTTTATTGATATAGATGAGTGTGTGCGCGCGCGTGTGTGTATGAGGATTATTTCTCTAAATCTACAAATTTGTCACAAGTCCACACTCGTAAAAGGTGTGTAAAACTTGGCAGTGACCATCACTTTAGCCAATATTTGAAGGGTTCCAAGAAGGGACAAGTTGGGGAAAGTGGGGCAGTTTTCTTAGATTAGGATCGTAAAATCGTTCAAATTCCGCCATAATTTTTTCCCTTACTTCTTTGCAAAGGGATTCAAACCATCATTCACCTTAATTCTTGTGTTCTATTTTACGTGCAGACCAAGGGCGTCTCCCGCACACAGTTTATAAAGGAAGAAGTGTAAAGAAGGGACCGAAGATAGATTAAGTGAAAGTGTGTGGAAGATATAGAGTCGCAAACCTCCTGCAGACAATTTGGTCGGGAAAGGAAAAGACTATGACCATTGGGGCCAGAGAGGGCACCTAATCATAAATATCAGGTGCTGTATAGTAGTCTATGTGGTAATACTTGAGTTTATGGGTGCACAAGAGGGGGCGCTATTTATGGGCTGCAATTAATGCGATGGTCTCTGCACGTTTATTGAAAGAATAAAAGACGATAACACCGCCTACTTGAGCTATTTACGCTAAAAATTAACATTTTTAGTTACTTTCAAATTAGGGAACTTTACCTGCGACACCTCGCACCTTTAAAAAAACTCGTAATATTCCTAATTCGAAAGGCTAACATCGGATCTGAATGCTTAATGTCGGCGGAGCTATCTTCATCTTAAATTACCTAATAAATAATCACTTCACGACAAAAACTAAACCATCTATCTCCACTTTGTACTATTATAATCGAGGCGCGTTTCTTTTTCACACCTGTATCAAATCTTCGTTTTGAAAATGAGCCATCTTCCATAAAAAAGTCTATTGAGTTGACCAAATAATTTAAAAAAGTCGTATTAAAGTCAAACAAACCTAATGCACAAGAATCGCGCTCTAAAAAACTGCTTGGCTCCAGGGTCGCTAATGCTTGGAATAAAGTCCAATTAAGGGTTGCCAGCGTGTGAAATTAATGGTTTATTTTAATATTAAGAAAAGGCAAGGCTTACGTATTTAAATGTCAGTTTTAACCTTTACAAGGTAGTGTAACTTAAAATTATGTACTTCCTGCGCCAAACCGAAACCGAAACCATATATGCTGACTGGTATGCCTAAAGTGACTTTTGTATTTAACCGAAATAGGTAAACGTATCCTAAAAAAAATTAATACAGTAATAAACTTAAAAATTTCAATGAATTACTAAATAAAAAAAATTGAGTAGAAGTGCAGGCACTTAATAAATAATAAACAATAGATCACCTAAAGAAAATAAAACGCAGTGATTGGCCACATCTGAAGCTTCCGTATTACGTCATAAGGCCTAAATTGTAGCCCAAAAGGATAGCTCAGAAATCGCGCCCCCTAGTGTGTACTCATAAACTCAAGTATTATCGCTTATGCTACATCTTTCAATCCCCTTGCGTCGATTAGGCGTACTTGTATTTCCTCCACACATCTCACAGTGAATTTAGCGCCAACTCCATTGCATAAGTCCGATTTGACTCAGAATTAAATTGGGAAGCTGTGGTTGTCTAGCATCAGCTGCGTGTCAAGCCGCGGACATAGAACTTATGGGAGTAAATTTCGAATAAAAAAGGAGTTTGGTGGAATATTTGCCACAAATTATGATATGGTTCCCGAAAACTTCACCCTCAATTGTGTGCACACGAAGACGGATTGATTGGTTTTAAGTGAAAAGGAAATTCATCAGCGAAAATCGGCTTCCTCAATTCTGATCCAAGAATTCAGTTTACTCATCTCTAATTTATCGCTCGCCGCAAAAGCAGAAATCAAATCTATATTACAAAGCATCTTGTGCAGAATTGACAACAAGGTCCCTTTGCATATAGGGTGGTTGGTAACTACACACGCTCACTATTTGTCCTTATTATCAAGGTCGACAGCAAGAATTCTTATTGGTTGCTTAAAATCACGGGCCTTGCAGCTCGTGTGGATGGGCAACTTCTTTGGAGATTGATGTAAGGACTGGCATTTGTGGTGGAGCGATGGTGGCAGCCGACCGAGAGAGAGGTGAATAGCAATAATCTGCATCTCCCTTAAGTGCCAAAATAAATAGGCCACAAATGGTGTCAAGTTCCCAGGAGTCGACAACATCGAGTTGCCAGCGGTTGCTGGATGCTCCAGATCTATTCTTACGCGAGAATAAGAAATAGAAGGCAAGAACTTTTACTCTTCTTTGATAGAAAAGTAAATTCGCGAAGTAAAAAAGTTGGAGTTTCCAATAACGAAAGAGTCAAAGAGCCTCAACCCTAATTTTGATGAACTCAATTTTCAAGATGCTGATTGCGAAAGAGGTCAGAGCTTAAACAATAATCTTAATAGGAAAGTTGCACCCATGAGTTACCATGGTAACTTTTCAAAATTTAAAAGATCGTGAGCTCGGGAATTTCACATAGCAAGGTGGAATTGAGCCATTTTGATTAAAAAAATAAGTGAAGTCAACATATGTTGAGAATCCAAAAAATTTAACAAAATTGAAATACCCTGAAAAAAATGCTTTAATAATAGATGTAAATGACCAAGAACTTCAATAGAAGAAAATAAAAAAGGATATAAGTCTTGGAGTAAAGGAAATTATCGATTAAAGGATCGCTCCTGGAAAGATCCCCTTGCAGGGAGGGCCGCAAGAATGGGCAGTGCCTTGCTGCAGCGAACAACGGAAACATTCTCCTTTTTCCTTTAAGAGAATAGAAGAAGAAATATGGGTTTGATTCGAGTTATAACTTCCAAAAAAATTTGTGCACGACAGAGTATCACTTTTCCTCTTGCAAAATAGACATGCGACCAAAGGCAAAATTTCATCTGTCGAATACGTCATTTCTTGACTCCTTCTCCTCGGTCATTTTTCCGATAAAAAGACCACTTTGATTCACAGAGGCACGGGAATTAGAGCTTTATAACGCCCTTGAATTGGTGAAGTTTTTTCGCATCGGTTATTTAATAAGTTACCTAACCACTACGGACCACTTGCTACCCCCAGACATGAGGGGTTGGATTTCTCCGCCTCGGTAACGGCCTTACTGCCAACGAGAGACGACGCATGTAAATTCGGTGATTGAAAGAAGCTAGTCTCGTTTGAGGCGCAGAATCTAACACGTGGGTGAAGGAACCTTCATTATTCCTACGTCTCTTTTTCTCCCAAGCCCCCATTAATCCCTCTCTCTCTCTCTCTCTCTCCCTCTCTCCCACTCATTACGTGGATAGAGGAGGGCGGGAAAACCTTCCATTTTTGCTAAGTTCTCTCTCATACCAAGTCTGTTAGGCCTAACTATACGGTGCCTCCTTGGGATGGTTCGCAAGAACAATTGAGGTAATCTCTTTTTTGTAACTCCTTGCAATTTATTTCAAATACGTTGTAAAACACACTCTCTCTCTCTCTCTCTCTCTCTCTCTCTCTCTCTCTCTCTCTCACACCCCTCTCGTTCACTATCTCCCTCCCTCACCCTCTCTCTCCCTAACCCTCTCTTTCCCTTATCCTCTCTCTCCCTCACCCTCTTCCTCTTCGTCCATCTTCCTCTCCGTCTCCTTTCCTCCATTCTATCAGCTTTTTCGCACGGGCAACGCCATAGAGTTGAAGGGGTGGACCTCCTTTGGTCCAGAAGGGTTTCCTACCCGCTCGTTGGTTTCCAAACGTACTACCATTGTTCTTCCATTACAGACACATCCCCCTCTGGCCCAAGGAGGACCAGCCGCCCCTTGAGCCGATTCTGATCCTTATGTAAATTTCATTATCCGGTCAAGGAACCTCAGCCGCATTTAAATAGGTCGTTGGTTGCAATTAAAAATTTAATGAACAACTGAAGCATTTAATGTACTTAATCTAAATGTATTGTTTTCTTTCTTTCTTTGCATTAATTATACATTTATCCACCGTTCATCCATCAGAAATAAGAAAAAAAGATCTTTAGTTCTTTTACCGAAGTTTTATTCGTTCGAAGTTTCTCTTATTTGTTTATTTCAAGAAATATGTTAAATGTTCCTCCTGAGTCTATTTCCCATCCAAGGAATTGTCCGCAATGGCAAGACCGATAATGCAATGCGCTTCCATTCCATTTGCGGCGTATATTCAAGAGATATGTGTACATACATACACCTTCGAGGTTCTTTTTAACACATAAGGAATACAATACACATCTAGGTGGCTTTTAATTCTTAAAGGACAAGTGGAAGGGCACGGAAAGACATTTGCATTTACAGGACTTCTTCTCGGGGTCCGTTGAATCCTACTTCATCCCGTCCTCCTTCGAACGTGTTTGCGTCCTCTCTTTGTGATTGGTGTGAGGACGCGGGATTGAGTGTGAGGACGGGGGCTGAGTGTGAGGAAGCTAGGCTGAGTGCAAAGACGCGGCACTGAGTGTGAGGATGCAGGACTGAGTTTGAGAACACGTGGATGAGTGTTACTCAATTAATCTCAATAAACCAACTTTGTAGATTAAAATTGAGCAAGTTTTAATTAAAAATGAGAATCATTAGCGCAAAGGAAGCGTTATAAAGACGTTTCCTAAGGTAACTGTCGCGTTCTGATTTTAGGATGAGTAGCAAAATATGGTTTGTATCTCGGTTAGAAACAGAGTTAAATATATCGTAATAAAAATAAAACGTTTTGTAGGAGAAAGGAATCTCATCGTAGGAGAAATGATTCACTTCATAGGATAAAGGAAACTCATCGTAGGAGAAAGGAAGCTCTTCATAGGAGAAAGGAATCTTTTCGTAGCAGAAGGGAATCTCTTTGTAAGAGAAACTAATATCTTCACTGTGATCTTTTACTCACTGAAGAAAAAATGAGGATGGAGAGAAAAAGAAAGTGAAAAATAAAGATGGAATAGATAGGAAGAATTCAAATAACTTTGGAAAGAGTGATAGAAGGAGGTTTTATTTCGTCAGTTTAGTGTTAGAATCACTGGAGCAAAGAGCACAGAATTTCAGGCGATGATTTCTTACGAGTTTATTAATATATTTTGTGTTGAAAAGTTTGATCAACTAAAACAGTACTGTGTAGTTGAGATATAAAGGCATAAATAGTGGTAACATATATTTTTCTCCATCACGATCTTTAATGGCTCGACTTCCATCATCCATATTTTCCCATCAGGAGATACGATAAAATCAAATGAGAATCTTATGCATTGCAGAAGCAAATCTCCAAATAAGAAAGTATCAATAGGCTCATTCTCGAAGAGGTGAGAAAACTAAGATAGACCTAATGCAGTAATAAATAAAATAATTAAAATAATCTTCTCTGTGTAATATGCCCTCGTTTTAGGCAGAACAAATGAAGTTTACAACTATACGAAGCCATTTGAATTGGGGCTAAATTTCAAGATGTTTCTTGGATCTTTTAGCCACATCACTCGCTGGGAAAAACTCTAAAGACTTTTCCGAAAATTAACAAAGAAATAAACTTTTTTACATTTCTATAAATTTTAAATTCAGGATACTTTTGAAGTGCACATTTCTTTGCTAAATTGGAAATTCATCTCTGTATAATTACAAGTTTTTTATGACTCCATTTCTTGTCCTTAAAAGCCATATAGTTTTTTGCTTACTGGTGGCCGAAGAAACTCTTGCTTTAATAAAAAAAAAATCCAAACGAAAGATGGACAATAAATTATTTAAGAAGAAATCATTAAATAAACCAACCTATCAAAACATGCCTAGAATTCCACTTATAATGTAGATTTATATGTCTAGACAAAGAAAAATTACACTTAAGCTAGTTGTGGGATATGTTTATGTGTTACGCATGCAAGAGTGTATGGGAGAGAGTAAACTAGAGGGGTGTAGTTTTTGAAGCACCTAAAAAAATCCTTTAGACTTTTTGTTCGTTAGTGTTTAGGAACTCGTCCGAGAGACTCTTGGAAATCATATTATTGACATAACTGCCAAGATAATTATTTCCTATTTTCATCATTTATTTGGTCTTGTTTCATTTCTTCTGGTCTTTCGCTATATTTTTTCTAATTCTGAGTACCACTTGATGATTTGGTGTTGAGTTATGAAAGCGATTGCGAGTCTGGAATCACTTCGATCAACCTCATTGGATTTTCATATTGATTTTTTTCAATAAAGTCCCGTTTCTCCCTTCCAAACTTAAAATCTAATAAATTATATCTTTATCTTTTCCCTCCGATGCCTAAGATCGTTGTCATTTGGTTAATAATCCATCGACAACTGAAAATTCATTCACGAGTGTTTATTTATATTTAACCTTTGATTGAATGAATTTCAATTTATTTGGACGTAAAAGAAACGCAAAGGACAATTTTAACAATATCGTCAAATACAAATGGATTATTATATATTTAAAAGAGAAAACTTACTTGAGAACAAAATGGAATTGGAGGGTACGCAGCTCCCTCAAACCTGCTAACATTCTGCTAGGAAAGTGAGATACCCTCATTAAGCTTGATAAGAGAAATTAATTGGATATTATTTTATTTGCGAGAAAATAAAAGAGTCTCTCAATTTCTACCCCAAAATTACCTGATATCAACTAATATTTCAAAGTCTCTTTTGATAGAATTTAAGGCTAAACAGGAGAAGGAGAATCGGGGGAGACATGGATATAATGAGCAATGGTTTATTTTAAATTGCTACAAATTTCCTTTTTCCTCGTGCACCATTTTATTACATTTCATTGACTATTTATTTACATGTTTCATCGCTGTTGTTATCATTCTTTATCCACTTGTTTTATATTCAGTTCCTTCACTCTGTCATCGTTCCTGTATGTGAATTTATTAGGTGGAAGAGCAAAACATAATTCATCCACTAGTTCTTACCTACTGCCCTTGAGAATCCAAAAAGGCGGGGGAGGGGGCGCTCCAATTTCCTCCCCTTTCTGCATAAACCCTTTTAATTAAGTATACGTAAACCCAAAAGAAAAGATAGAACTGAATTCTTGCCAGGTATGAGAATTGGATGCCATCAAATAAAATGGATATCTGTGGAATCTTGAATTTCAACTCTAAGACGATATTTTTTGGCTAGATTTTCTGCTAAAAAATTTGGCGCGATGGTGAAAATAGTTCAAGTGCCTGGAATTCATTAAGGTAATTAGCATTTTATTGCCACAACGCTAAGATATCCCTCAGGGAAAATAAACACAATGTAGGATCATTTACATTCATGTGAAACGTGTTTCAGTATGTTGTCATTGGTCTTAGCTAATTGAGGCAGGCGAAATTAGGTTTAATTATTAAGGTGATTTATTATTAAATCTACCTTATATTTGCTTATTTTGACTTCGATTAGGGAGAAGAGATATTGATTTAGCATCAATAAGTTGTTAACTTTACATGGCGAGTTTCCGGATGCTTCACCGTGCGCGCGGAACTCTAGTCGTGAAAGCGCTCCACTTTACTCACGTAGAGAATGGCTGCGAAAAAGTACACATCTCACTGAGAAAAACCTTATGGATAGACTACACTTTGGTGTGCAATAGGAAGAATAGATTGTTTTAGATTGGAAAAAAGTGATATTCTCTAATGAAGCGCCATTCTGCATGTTTGGAGCTTTTGTATGAGCCTTCATTTGAAGGAGGAAAGGTGAGCCATTTTACGAGTCTTGTGCCGTGCCCATGGTAAAGAATTCAGATACAATCCTTACCTAGGGGGGCCTTTTCATTGAAGGGAGCTTGAGGACTAGCAATTTTGGCCCAAGAACGCCGTAATTAAATCATAATGTTACCAAACGTGCTTCATGCGCACATTTCTTTTCTAACAGTTCAAGACCAAGTTTGGGATGATAATTGTATTTTTTAACATGATGTGCTTTGTTCTTAAAAGGTATAAGCAATAACAAAGTTCTTAACTTAAAATAAAAAAAACATTTGAGAATTTGTCACGAGAAATCGCCAGATTTGAACCTAACAGAGAATCTAGGGCGTTAATGAGGCCCGCGGTTGACAAACAGAAGGCAAGCTTTGTTGCCTTTGTAAGTCTTATTGATATGCCTTAATGTTTTCAGGTTTCTCATTTTTTTTACAGATATAAATAGTTGAAAAAAGGTTCGGTTTTATACTTGCTTTTTCTACTAAATTGCAGTCTTAGTACGACTATGTCTCACTCTGAGTCGAGGCTTACTTTTCTTCATGCTTTCGTCGTCTATTCTGGGCAATTAATTCTGTATTATTATTAATAATTTAATCAGCATTATTTTGATATAATAAATAATATTGAACTGGCAAAGGAACACATTCGACACATTATGCTGTGGAAGTTTAAAAATGTAGGAATAATAAGAAAGCTTGTGTCAAATATACAGGATCCGGTTCTTTTTCTACTTAAAACAAGTATTTTTGTATTATGTTTTAGCAGATTAAATGAATGAGAATATATACCTAACCAATTTTGGTGTGGAAAAGGTCAGAGAGGAGATCAAACATTCAGGCTTTGACTGAGAGGCAACGACAAAAAGGAAAACCCATCGTCGAAGATCTGAAGCCAGCAACACAGAAAAAATAGTTGTTGAAATCCAGGAGATATCAACAATAATCCTAAAAAAATTGATGCATAACATTAAAAGGAGAAATGTGGAGACGAATACCTTCTCAGGCTGATGATCCATAAGGACTTTATCTACTTTTTATACATGATAAGGGAGTGAAAATTTCAGTTCAACGCCATACAGAACAAGTGAGTAAAGCACAACAAGAACCAGATCAACAAATGGAAATTCCCGTTACAGCAGGAATCTTGTGGTTCTTCTCAGACGAGATGCACTTCTGTCAAAAACAGAACATCAACTCCGAGAATAACAAGTCTCTTGCTGTCGCACTTTTAGACGTGGTCACATTTAAGCAAGTAGAATTTCCGGCGAAAATAATGGTCTTCGTTTTAATTACTTTACTTATACTCTTAAGGGTTCAGTCCAAACACCGATGGCTAGATCTATGTTCTGAGCAAACATTAGAAGCGCTCCATCGCCCCACTAGCTCAAGGCCTTGCCTGTGACAGCGAGCCTCTATGTCTTGCCACACCAGCCGAAATTTCCTGACCTGACTGTCAGAGAATTTCTTCGATCTCACAGCACTTGGCATCTTGCCCTCCAAGTCGAGTGACTGCAACCTACTCGATTCCTTTATGTGAAGCACAGGGGAATTAAATACCAACAACCCCAGCTGCATAAAAAAGGACGAGCTGGAACGAGAAAGGCTTGTGGCCGTTTCCGATATCGCGTGGAAGCTGTCAACGAAACCACAGTCGTGTTCACCGAATGAGGTCCAATGAACGTTTTGAAGACAAACTGACCCATCATGCGAACAAATACAGTCCGCCCCATGTATTGTGAAAAAAATTGACATAAGATAGTAAAAAATATGGTTTCAGAAAGATGAACCTCATTCAATCCAACCACGACTTTAGCAAGATTTGATAAGAAAATAATTGCAATAAAATTAACTGTTCGAATTGGATGAAAAAGTAGATTTCCTCATTCCACACTTCATAGTCATGGAAATGGAATAGACAAGGTTTCCCGAATGGTGTAATGAATCCCTCACCAATTAACATTTGTTCAACTCTGTTTTCTCAGACAAAAAGTGGAAAATTTTTAAAGTATCATTCATACATGATACAAAAACTGGGTTGCGTACAATGATATTAAAAATTCTAGACGAACAGTACGCCAAGTGAAACGGGGGCCTTTTTCATTTTGCTTTTAAGTAATAAGATATGAATGGCATAATCTATTTTGAACTTAGGACTTAAAGGGGAAACATAGCTTAATCAAAAGAAGGCAAATCTTTTTATTAAAATAAAGTTTCCTTCAGATTACTAACTTTTTAGGAATAAAGCGAATCACCTGAAGATACTGAAAATAGGAAAAATAGAAGAGGTCGGGAAAACTTTAAGGATCGTTTTTTAAATCAACGCAAACAATTTTTGCAATACTAAAATTGGAAAGTTAATAAAAATTTAGACACTAGTTTTAAAAACACTTATAAATATAAATCACTTTAAAACTTCATGCCCATAAAATAATAATAAAATGCAGAAATATTTTATGGGATGACAGACGAACTAATTTCAATATTTAGCTTCAGTTTATATATTTATTATCCTGTACACTTCTTCTAACTTCCTATAACCCCAAACCATCAACTAATACTTGTTCACAGTTCCATCCACTAATCATCCCATAATCTATACTCTTAATAGTCCCTACCTCATTTATCCTAGATCGATACGTATTGCAACGTACTCTCCCATACTTAATAGCACAGCCAAATTCTCTTTTTTCACACTACTAAAAACTACACAGGATTTAAATCCATTCTCTCCATCCCACCCAAATTACATTAACATGCATGTTCTTTTTACACTAATTTACTCCTTACAGTATATTCTATTCAATCATTCCATTCTCATGTTAAAGGACTTAGCTGAATTAACTGGAGGGAGGCCAGACATCTTAGCCCATTAACACCATTTTATTAATCTTGCAGATCAAGAAATATGAGCATTGGCTCTTCTGCTCAGCTGCCTTTATCTCAACCGCGTTGTTATTTACGACACGATATTTTTCTCTTTAGATTTTTACTCTTCTACGTTACAATGGATTTTCTCTTTTCTGTACACATTTTCCTATTTCATTTCCATAAAAACTCTGCTTTCAATTTACTCCCATATTACTCACTAACAATATTAGCTGTACAGAAGTAGTTTGTAGTTGAACACACACAGCTACAATTTTTAGGGAAATATATGGAATTAAGTAACATTCTGTATACTCTATCGAACAAAATCTCGTAATGACATCAATTCATAATATATTCATCAGAAAGACAACAGTATTTCTTAGACAGATAATAATTCATATTGGAATAAATGTAAGAAAGACGAATTCCACTCCAAGACAGAATGTAGCTGTGTAATGAAGCCGTAGTAGAATAAAAGGATCCAAAATTAACCAAATTATCGAAGGGATAATTCACAATTAGATCAAAGATTATTCGTGCCTATCCAAAAGCTAAACTGACGTTCTTAATTGGAAGATAGAATTTTTCTATATTTTTGCTCATTTAAGAGTTACTACGAATCAATTGAAACGTCGAAAATGAAGTTTAAATAATAGTTGCCTTAATCTATTTATTGAAACTCAAAAAAAGGATTAAGTAGATTTTTCGAGCTACTTTGCAGTTTTGGATCATGCAGTGTAAATTACATCAGATTACAGACGGATTATTTTATTAATGTTCAATTACAAGGATTCGAGTTATTTTGTGTAGGGCCTAACTTTATTACCAAAGTGAGGTGAATTATTCCGCCATTACGGCATCCCGAAGATAATATTCCTCTTCGATTCACGGTAATCCTGGTTTCTTCTGAACGATAATTCGGGAGGAAATTTATGAGAATAGATTGACTTAAATGAAAAAAGGAAATCAAAATGCATTTAGATTGAGAAGGAAATGCAATGGTAGATCATTACTTGGCTGAGGTAAGATTAATTTACATTCGATGCCGAAAAAACGTGTTACTCTGTCGACAAATTCATTTTCCCCTCGATTCCATATTAAGTATTTTAGTGATGAAAATTAGAGAAAAAACCTGATAAAAATGCAAAGTTTTAGGCGAGAAGGAATGACTCAATGAGATAACGGAGGTTAATGTTTTCATTGGAATAAATATTCTCACTATCTTTTTCTTTGACGTGTTAATCTGTAGATTAAATAATTATTGGAAAATAAAAGGAAGAAAGATAAAAATAATACCAAAATTAAAAATAGGAAAAAGAGGGGGAAAAATTTAGCGATAGCTAACTTCATACGTCCCATATATTGAAACCGAAAGTGTCATTTATATCTACTAAGGACAAATTTGAATAAAGAGAACACGGAATTAAATTCCAGAATTTAAAACATCTTCTCGGGGTGGGAAGTTGGAGGCGGCACTTCCAACCATTTCGGATCGTCACTTAACTCTTTTTAATAACCTTGAATATTCTTAATAACATTTCCCGACAAATGACCTCTATTATTCATTTTGTTCGAAAAGATTTGGAATACTCTTTGACCTGCAAGAGTTAGCAAGCCCAATTTCTCCCTTTTTGTCATAGGGTGTGAATTGTATTATACAGAATTCTAATCTTATTATTTTTTTTTATTTGGCCCCAAAAAGTAAGGAAATTCATCTCGGAACTTGATGCAAAAGGAATTTCAAAATCCAAATTGTAAAGAGCGAACTTAT
Source organism: Ceratothoa steindachneri (assembly GCA_963969495.1). Taxonomy (NCBI): domain Eukaryota; kingdom Metazoa; phylum Arthropoda; class Malacostraca; order Isopoda; family Cymothoidae; genus Ceratothoa; species Ceratothoa steindachneri. Next base: position 10,558,397 of record OZ018337.1, on the reverse strand, counting down.
GGCAAACTGTTAATGTATGGCAACACATAGCTATGTAGCTATATGACGTAAATGCTACAGAAAGATGGAAACTAATGACATTTATTTTAATTTGTTGTACATAAAGAATTTCGTAAACAAAATGTAAAATTTAATGAAAGTGAAAAAAATAGGCAGAGATCGAAAACCATGGATACCATCCATAGCTGAAAGGTCTCAGAGGCAGGAGGTTAGTGTTCTCGGCTCGGAGAGAATGAAATAACTTTGATTTCTGACTGAATGGATATATATATATATATATATATATATATATATATATATATATATGTATATATATATATATATAGATAGAGAGAGAGAGAGAGAGAGAGAGAGAGAGACAGACAGACAGAGATTTTTTGTTAAAAACCATAGTATACTTCATCTTTATTAATTTTCTTTGGAAACATTCCATTTTTCTTATTTTCTTATTTAGTTCATCTTGTGGTTGATATCCAACTTCTCCTATGTTCATCTCTTTTTTAGTGAAATATGTTTTGGAAAAACTAAACTTGACTTTAGTTGCTGAGCTTTCGATCATTGTGATCATCTTCAGAGTGCCTTTCCTCCTTTATCGTTGAAGAATGGTAGAGTCAGAATGAGAATGATGATATATTTGAGAGAAAAAAATAATAGTACAAATTAGTGTTACAAAAATAGTTAAGACTGGGTAAAAAAGGTTGAGCGGAGAAGAGAATGTTATAAGTAACAGTATGAAAAGAAATGGGTTCTGGAGGTACAACCGGAGGCCATATTTTTTATATTTATACAAAGTTATTTTAATCTTTCATAATAAATTGAATTGAGTTCTTCAGGACAAACTGGAGGTCAAATTGCTGAAATTATACAATCAGGAAATTCTTCCATGACAGAGAATTATATCTAAAAACTGCATTTATTTTAATATATTGTTTTCTTATGTACAAATTTCCCTAGTTCTTTGTACATTGCTATTAACTATTCATTATTAATCACTGTTAATTAAATGTTTTTTTATTAATACGCATAATCGCTGAACTTTGTTATTCCCCACTAAATATTATATTCATTATTAACCAATGTTTATTAATTGTTTTAGTATTAGTTCGCTTTAATCACTGAACTATTATTATTATTAACCACTGTTTATTAAATGTTTCTATTGCTAATTCGCTTAATTGTTTAACTTTATTATTAATATCAACCACTTTTTATTAAATGTTTTTATTATTAATTCTCTTAATCGTTGAACTTTATTATTATTATTATTAATCGCTAAATATTATATTCATTATTAACCGCTTTTATTAAGTATTTTTATTATTAATTCGTTTAATCACTGATCTTTATTATTATTAACCACTAAATATTAATTATTATCCACTGTTTATTAAATGATTTTATTACTAATTCGCTTATTTACTGAACTTTATTATTGTTAACTACTTGCTATTATTCACTTTCATTTGTTTTTTCACTATTCAATCTCTGAAGTTTTTTGACCACTTTTAATTTTCTTATAGTTTGACATGTTGACGGAATGTAAATAGCGCGTTCCGTCAACATTCCCACTATCTCTTTTGGTGACCCCGGTTCTTCGTAGTTCCATTGCTAGTCTCCGCGAAGAATTACAGCCATCAGACCCTCCAGGTCTCCATTCTAGGGCTTGCACACCGAAGCCCAGAAGACCTTGAGATCTACGTCAGCGGCATCAAAGAAGAATTCTCCTAATAGGATGTTTCTTTCCTCCGTGAGGGGTTTCCTGGATATTCCAAGATGTCGTCGTCCTCGTCTTCTTCCCCGGGAAGTTTATACTCTTGATCTTCTGTCTCTTCTTCCTTTCGGGATTTTGTCTTTTTCTATTTTTTTGCTGTTTCTTCTTTGGGCTTAGTTTTTTCTTCTTCTGTGATTTTCTGCTGTTGTTTTTGTCGGCTGGTTCGTTTTCATCTTCTTTGGTCGTGTCGTTTTATTGTGGGTCTTCCACAAATTGTATTTTTAGCACTTTCTGTGAGGGGAGATTGGGCGGAAACCACAGTTTTTTCTTGAACCGTTTTTCTGTAGTAGTTGGTTTAGTTCTTCAGAAAAAGTGCCGGTGTTGGCTAGGTTTGCCAAGTTTGAGTCGATGACCATGGTCATTATTTCTTTACACTCACTTGGCATCAGCAGCTTTGGTGCCGTTGTTTTGGTTACTGTTGTTCTTGTAGCCGCTGCTGCCTTCGCGTAATTCTTTTCCTTTGCCTCCTTTTCTTTTTTCGACTGTTCTTGTTTTGCCCAGATTGCCTCTTTGTGGACGGGAGACCTCATGGCCAAGGCCCTGTAGTCCCCTACGCAGTTTATACAGCGTGTTTTTTTTGAGCCACACTCCTTCCATCCGTGTTCTGGTTTGGAACAAACAGAGTTTGTGACCTTGGTCGCTAGACATTACCTCGTCGGGTGTTTTTCTACTGCTAGGCATCTGAAGCAAGTTTCTATTTGGACGTACTCTTCCGCTTCTATTTGCTGTGGGGCTACTTGGAGGTAGAAGCCCAGGAGTCCCTCCTTCATGGCTCTTTTCGCCATCTCAGTGCATGGGAAGATAACTTTTACTATATTTTTACCGAACTTTTCCACCTTGTAAATTTTCGCCCATTTTTGGTACTTAGAAAGCTCGGCCTTGATATATTTACAGCTGTTATCCTTAAAGAAGGGGTTGAGCTTTCTAAGGATGACTGTTCGACGAATCATGATTTCGTGGGTGATGGAAGCTTCAAGTCCAATCTTCCGAAGTTACTCTTTAGCTTAATCGGAAACGATCTTCTCGACGTCCTCGAGAGTCCAAGATAGTTCTGCCCAGCCGTAGGGCATCTCTATTCTTTTTAGGAGGGCTACATTAGGCGGGCCAAAGATAGTCTCCTGACTGTTTACCGGCTTGGCTTTATCGTCCCACTGATGTTGCTGAGGGGGATTCGTTTGACGTCCATGGCGGGTGGCCCCATGGCTCCTTTTTCGTAGCGATACTCCTCTTTATTCCTGGTAATTCTTTATTCTTTTTTTGCATAATTTCTCCTTTTCCTTCCGAAAAAGAGTGTCTGGCAAGGTCGTCTTCAGTCTTTACACTTAACATTTCGTCATTTGCCACGACCAAACACGACTCAATCTACTCAACACTTACATACTTGTCTACTAGTACTCCAGAATGAGAAGAAAACGGACTTTAGGGGATATTTATTCGTCTACGCTTAAACGATGTGTCAACGAAAAGGGCTTTTTCTCTTTAAGCGGAATTTTAAAACAACTTTGAAGTTAGATTTCGGGTCGTAGTCTGTATGTTTATGGCTGGCGTTTCTTTGCTAATTAAGATGGCTTCTAAGGTGTTCAGTTTAGCTTTAATTCCCTCTTTTGTTTTGATCGTTGTTTTATGGAGTAATATGTCCCTCGTTGAACTGATATTATGCACGGTCTCCATATGATTTTGGTGGCTCCATGTTGCCTATGCATTGTTAAACGCATAGAAAGTGTGGTGGTAGCCATGCCAACATATTTTGAGTTGTGTTGAAGCCTACAGTGTTCATTCGAGCAGGTAAACTCGTAAACTATGTTCGTAGACTTAGGATCGAAGAATTTTGGCAGATGCTGTTTTTCATAATGAGATTGTTAACTTTTGTCATTTTTAATATATAATGATCTGAATCTTGTCCGTTTGCTTCATAACTTTGATGTTACGTTTAGCAATCTCCTTGATTATTTTTCTTCTATTTTGTAGGCCGATGACATTTGATTTATATAGTACAGTTTACTATTATTTACTGCTTCCTGGTTACTTTATGTTTGATCCGTGTCTTTGAATTGAACTCATAAGAATGATTGGAGTTGTTTTTCGATTATGCTGTACTGTTTACCGTTGTTTACGATAGTTTGTTTTATGCGGAAGATCTCTTGATGGAACAGTTCCCACGTGGAGCAGCTTTTGTATGCTCGGCCAGATATCATCATCCAGACTATTACAGGCTGGAATAGAAACTTAAAGTTGTTTCCAAATTCCGTTTACACAGGAGTGGCCCGTTCCCTTGACAAATCGTTTAAGCGAGGGGGAATAAATATCCGCTAAAATCCGTTTGAATTCACCGCTTAGATCACCTTTTTCCTGGATTACTCACGCTCAGTAAACCAATCACCGAAAACATCTCCACCCTTTCCTGCTTAGAGAATTTTCACCGCAGAGGTTGGAAGTTTAAATAGGAAGAAGGTCACTAAGAAGTACATCTCTAATTCTGGAAGAAAAATTCACACTCGTAAAAAGAAGATTTCCAGATAGAAGAACATTTCCACCTCACCCCTATCCTCATTCTCATTTTTCATTTTAATTTCATATATTGTCTCCTACACCTTTTCTCTACCACACCAAAAATCCTTCCATTTGGGAGGTAATAAAAAAGAGAAAATAAATAATTTTTATTAGGCACATCCTATTGATCATAATGACTGCCTAATTTCCCACCCCCAGCGCCCAACCTGGGTACAATGCCTTGACTATTGGACTCTGTAATTTAAACCTCGTCTCAACTATGCAATGTACATGCTATTGCATAATTGAGGGCACGAGAGGAGGAAGGTCTGAGGAATAGTCCGCTTCCAGATACCCATATCAAAGTAGTCCTAGGACAATGGACATATAACCGCCTCGATAGGAGCCGACCCGGGTCCATTAGCATCTTATCTATGAGACCTAAACTAGTGGAGGCGAAGCAAAAATGAAGGGAGAGAGACCAAAACAAAACACCAACATGGAAATCAATATGGAGTATAGAAGACTCCGACTGGGAATCGAAACCAGAGCACAAGAACTAAAAAGAGGAGTAATAATAAGGACTCTTTACACTCAAGTGAAGATTGCCCTTACTAAATTAATAGAGGTCACCAACGGCTACTTAGCCCTATGTCATAAATAGAATGACATAGAACACCAGGTGGCGCTCAACCGACTCAAGGCTCTAAGGAAGATCGAACTAGCCCAAAAAATGCCACCACAACTCCTGGCCTACCGCTGTTTCGTCTGTCCAAAAGTAGACCTCTATTTGGGAACCCATACAAAACAGGAGATCGAAATGGAGAAGCATCATCTGAAGATCGCAGAAATCATCAAATTTGGACACCAAACGCACGTGTTCTAATTTATTTCCGCCAGAGCGGAGATGGATAATAAGGTAACCAGCAACGAGATCCTAGTCTTCGGAATGAGAATACACCATGAAAATATGGAAAAAGAAAGATTTGTAAACATACAAACCTGCATCCAATGCTATGCCATTGAGGAGCATGTGCCAAAAAACTGCCCAAATAAGGACATAAACTATGCTCAGAATGCGGAGGTAACAATCACACATTCAGGGAATGCACAGAGAGTAAAGAGAGATGCGTTAACTGCCAAGGTCCACATAGGACAATGGCAGTTAACTGCCCAAAGTGAAAAGAAATTATAATCAAGAAAGAACAAAAGCAGAAGAAAGAAAAAGCATTAAAGATTAATCAGAAATACGCCAGCTTAGCACAAGCTATGGTAAAATCAATAAAGGACACATATAATCCTAAAATTAACATCCATGTTAATGAAGGAACGGAGCTAGACATTCTACAATGTATCTTGATCGCTCACGTACAAAACATTGCCCAATACGGTTCGCATTGCCCACGGAGAGTAAGAAAGGCTGTCGCTACCAATCAAAACACTTTAAACTTAAGACCTTGGGAAAGGAGGCCTTTTCCCTACCCAAAGTTACCAAAATTAAAGATATAAATTAAGGTATCGAAAGAGGTACCTGTAAATGGAATTATATCACATACCATGATGAAAGGACTATCCGAAAACTAATAGAGGAAAAAAAATAAGGATCTTCCCCAACGAGGTCAAAATTATCAAGAAGGATACATTCAAGAAAATATCAAACGGCAAATGGAAAACCCCTAAAACAAAGAATTAAAAAAACAAGATAAATGAGACATAATGAATAACGAGACAACTAAACTAACGATACTTTATTTGAACACTGACGGATGGAAATCAAAAGCGGGAACAATATGGAAATATATTCAGAAAAATCGCCCCGACGTCATCAACATCTCCGAACACGGATTCAAAGATGACGAGTCAATTAAATTATACAATTATCACATTATAAAGAAAAATCCCAGAGAGAAGCGATGCGAGGGAACAGCCATCGAAATAAAAAGAAATTTAAAATACACGCAAGAACAGGAAGTTGACGAGGCATACGCAGCCACAACTATTGAAATGGAATACACCCCGATTACGATAGTGGCATCCTAACAACCATCCCACAGCCCGTACATACCACTACACTCGGTAATGGAACTATTACACAAGAACAAGTTCTTCCGGGTGACCTCGAAGCCAGGATTCCGGAATCGGGGTACCGCTCAATAAACAACACTGGACGGAACTTGGAACTACTAATGGACAGAAAAATACTAAAATGAGTAGGCCCCGACTTTCCGACATATATTACCAGTCAAACCTCAACCAAACCACACATAATAATGAACGTCCCATATAATATTTACATGGAGCTGATTCTCATAGCCTGTAGTGATCATAACAGAGTTTTGGTGATTATAATTCCAAACCCGATAAAAGTGCCAATCAAGCCCGGAAAAGCCTACTGGAAGGCAAATTGGGAAACATATACGACCATGTTAAATAATTATAATCAGCCAGATCTAGACGGACAAAACATCGAATAAATAGAGGAAATAACGAGTAATCTAATAGAAAATATACAAAAGGGAGACGAACTAAATGTACCGAAAATTAAATACAAAACTCTCCCACATCCAAAGTGTACAAACGAAATGAAGAGAAAGACAAGGCGAATCAAAGAAAAATACTCTGAAATAAGTATTTACAAAACAAACAGACAAAGAAATAAGGACTTAAAAAGACTGAAAGAAGAAATGGTCTTTCCATTTTCCAAGAAGTAAAATGGAAAGAGTTTACAAACAAAATAGACCACACAGAAAACGCAAGCTAGGCCTGCAGATTGATAAAAATAAGTAAAGGGAAAACCACCTAGAGATAAAAAAAGAGTGACAAAATGGATACCTGAGAAGCAAGTCAGAAAGAGAAAAGGAGTTTAGAGAATGTTGGAGAAAAATATACACTATAGAAGAAGAAGATAATGAGAGATTTGACAGGGAAACAGAGGAAATAGTTAACGAAATCCTAAGGAGAAATAGAGAAAGGATAACACCACTAAGGAGTGTGGATAAGAGTGTAGACGAGCACAAGGGAAATAGAAGCATTAATCACCCTGGGAGAGATAAAAAATACAATCGCCTCATTCAAACAAAAATCACTCCCATTTATTTAATAAGACGGTCTGAAACGTGAGCCCTAAACGTACCCTCACCGCTCAAATACAGGTGAGGTAACCCTAAACCAATTCCCCAAGAAATAAAAACAGCTTAAATTTCTGCAAATTCTGTCTCTAGCAATGGCTTTAGGAATTTATGTTCACAAATAGGATTTAAATCCATACTTGGCCAAAGTAGTTATTGCGCCATCTCAGCGACGTTACTCTTAAGAGTGGAGTAAAGACTTCTCTACTCCAACTAAGGGACTCCTCCTTTCAAGTCATAGCACAGACTCAACCCTTGATTATTCTCATCGCTTTCTATACTTTGTGGACCTAATTTATACACCAGAGGTTAGGTTTCTCTCATCGGTTTATCAAAATCAATACCACCTTTGCGCATAGCAGGCCTATCATTGCTCTGAAGGTTTGGCTCTGGCTGTATTTTGCAGAGCAAATTCCGGGTTGTTGATAATTATCGAGAACTATCTAATGCTTCAGCATAGCGTCGTGAGACGAGTAAGTAACTGATTAACCTACTTGTTTTTGTTTTAAGATTCTCTGCATCAGCATTTTTTTATATAGAATTTTCTTTTAAAGATACTATTAAACTAATATTGGTGCTGGCAAAATGGAGAAGTCTTCCTTGTATCAATTTATACAAATTTCCAGAAATTTGGAATTTTGTTACATAAGAGCATTATTTCTAGTTTTTGAAAATTATTTTATACACAGTTTGTTCTATCTTCGAGAGGTTTTCCTCTCTGCAAGAAAAAGGTTCCGTCAAATACATTTAAACTACTACTCCTTTCCAGCATGTGACATTAAAACATTTATTCCATTGTGTGCAGTGGTCTCGAAAAGGAAGTAAAAGGAACCAAATTTTCCGCTCTCTTGTGCGCAGGCCACAACAAGTACGACATCCACAAGCCGCTCCATCTCAGCCGGATGACAGTCCAAAGAGTTGCACACAGGCTCAAAAAGAGGTAAAATCTCAAAGATCGATATTGTTCAGGCGACCACAAGGTGTCATCCGTTTGTCTGCGAGAAATGCATTCGAAAATGCTCCGAAGCTTAAAATGACCGTCCTTGCAAAGTAGAATCACATCTTGGGGCTACAATGACCAGGTCCGCCAAAAAGGAGGGCAGCAAGAGTTTGCAGTCTGGGAAAAGGCCTCTGTTCACCGAACGTATGCGAGATAAACGTCCGTATCGCTGCCTCCGCCTTCTCAACAACTTGACGAGTCATGAAAATCCTTCACGGTTGATGATTTTCGGCGTCGTGTCTTGGAATAACAAGAAGATCCCACTGGTGGGGTTAGCGCCGAGTTACTGGCTCACCGCGACGGATTAAGAGGCCATCTTGTCCTAAAAAACTCTGCCCTGGCTAAGAAAGATCACAGAGAAGGCGCACGACGTCTTTGTTTTTCGAATTTAATTTGTGAAATACTAAAGTTGATTTATTCTAGCTTATGATCATTAATTCTACCTTTGACAATTTTCTTAGTAAACAAACTATTACTTACTCATTTTTAAAAATAGCTATATTTCAACATGTAGAGAAACATAAGCATTTTAGCCAATATGATTTTTTTTATTATATTTTCCGTGAAAATTAGAAAGTTTAGAGTATTTTCATGCACTTCTTTTACCATTCATTGAAGTTTGAAGAAAGGTAAAATGTTCTCAGAAAATAAGAATACGATGAAGAACTTGTACGGGTCGATAATGAAACTCCGATCAATAGACGTATTTATTAATAAATCAAGCTTGATTGTAGCTAAAAGGTGTTAAGGTTGATATCTAATATTAAACCAAAACATGCTGGTGTGAATTGTTTTTCAATTAATTAATGAAAAAAGATTAAGGAAATTTAGTGTAGATCTTTGCACCAAAGATATGAAGCTTTTCACAAAACTATTTAAAGTGATTTTGCAAGAACTTATTGTTGCATATATGAAACATCCTTTTATTTATACCTTGATTTTCAAATTTTAAAATATATTTTAATTTTTCTTCTTTCTTATTTATCCATCCTCATAAATAATATTAAAAAAAATTAGTCTTATGGTTTCGAATAAAAAATGAAAGTTATATTTATCTTAAATCTTCATAAGACGCCTACTGCCTTTAATAAATCCTACTGTGATTGGAACTGTGGGAATTAAGAGCTGTGATTTGCTCTAAAAGTAAAAATAGTGCAAAGAGGTAAGATTTCTATATCAATAATAATATAAAAATAATAATAACTATTTTATTATAACTTAACATTTTTATCATTTTAAGACAATTTTTAACAAAAAAATGGTTCTTAAAGAATTTAAAGAGGAAACATTCCTCTGATTTTCAGAAAAGGCTTAAAAATTAAGAATCACATGAGTTTGAGGGCTATTTCTCTATCTTCCGTCGTTGTTACGCTCAAGGAGCTTCGCAAAAAATAGATCCAAACAATAAATGAATGAAAACTAAGCCATTTTGGTGTGGTGGCGTTCAATTGTGAGTAATTTTCTAATACATTTTTGCAAATGACGTTAAACTTCGATCAACCTAAAGCTGTCGATATACACCTGTGTACATATATATATATATATATATATATATATATATATATATATCCTTAACTCTATATTTTAAGTTCGGGAATTTTTGAAAATTATTAAATATTTTTTGGCTTAGTAGACAAGTAACTTTATATGTTTTTTCAAAAATCAAAGGATTAAAATCGTTAAAAAGGTTAACAAAGAGTGTTGAAAAGCGTCTTTTCAAAAACCAACTACAAATACGAATATAAATAACAATGAAAACAAAAAAATGAGAATATTATTTTAACAAATTAACTGAAGGTGTTGAAATTACAAAAAAAAACGATAATATTGATGAAATTGACGAAAATGAATTAAAAACAAATACTATTTTATCTAATGAGGAAACTATGGAACAGATGAAAATCTAAAAAATGATAATGATAATGATAATATTGAATCTATAGAAAAAAAACTTCAAAAAATTAAAAGTTCAAATGTAGACTATTTGCGAGGGGAGCGAGCTTTAAACAATAATTTGAAAAAAAGTAAAGTAAGTTGAAAAAATAGGTTTCAGGGTGTTTAAAAATTCTGTATTATTAAAAAATCAAGAAGATGTTAAAAATGTTTATAAAAGGTGTTGAAAGGGGTGTTTTGAAAAACAAACTATACCTATAAATTTTAAGGGATGTGTGCGAGTGGAGAAAGTTTGGGATGAACAATAACAAGATAACAAAAGGTTTGAATCAATTTGTCATCTCACGGAATGTGAGTAGCTTAATTAAATAGATCGGAAATTTGATACTAGAGCCCAAAATATCAGACCACTACACATCGTAATTGGAGTGAAGGATATAGTAAATATCTATTGTAGGTATGGAGCTGTAGCATATTCCACCATACTCTCAGACAGTGCTCTTTCAGAGTAGTAATTAACTTGGAAAACTTCCGAGTAAGAAAAAAAGAATTTAGGACAAGGCTACACTCAGAGCAATATCAATTTCCTTGAAAGTGGAAGCAGTTTTATTCAAGTCAGGAATAAACTTTTACATATTTTGCTCGGAAAGTTCTCCGAAATTGCTAGTAATTATTTTGTAACAACAAAAGTTCGCGCAATTGTCTTGTTTCTTTTGTCGTTTTATAAAATGCCGAAACATTTTAGTTACCCGTTATGTAAATTACTTCTATTCATATTCCTTTTTCCCCTAAAAATTTAATATATATTAATTTTTGTTTGCATCTGTAGTGCATATATGTATAATAATTGTAATTTGTTTTTATACATCATTAAACTATTTGGGAAAACCTTTTGTGCGGAAAATGTTTAGCTCATAAAATTCATGGGCACATAAAACTTAAATATGTAAATATGGTCTTTAAAATATCTTTTGTCCAAACTTAATTATAAAAAGTCCGGGCATTTGCTTCGCCATCCCCCTCCCCCCTACAAGGGAGTTGGCACTTCGCTACAAAGATTAAAATCTTAAAAAAAGCAGCCATGGCTAAATTTTTATAAATTTTCTGAACTTCGCCAATTATAATAATTTTAAAAAGTAACTCTAAACTAAATTTCCCCCTTTGAGAATATCGCTTTTCTAAAATATAGAATTATAGAGTAGAGAAGAAGTAGCTATATAAAAGTAAATTTTCTGAACTTCACCATTTGTAATTCTTTGGGGTTTAAAATATTCCAAAAATTTCGATACTTATATTTTTTTCGGAACTTCACCATTTTGTTTTTGGGTATTATAAAAGAATGATTAGAAATAACTTTGATAAAAAACATAAGTCATAACCAAACTAAGATGAAATTATTATTCAAATACTCAAATAATCCCATTCTTAATTTATTTAGTTAGTGACGCTTTCTTTATTCCTATAACATTATTTTCATCCTTTTTTTAGCCACTAATTTTTTTCTTAGAAAATCACACATCGGCTTCATGAAATGCAGCTTAGGTAATATTTTTGGCTAGTCTGTGATATTGCGATGTTCCGCAAAGGTTTCTATAAGAATCACCAATCAGCATCCGGCAATGAATTTTTGTAACTATATTTCTCTCTTTACCTATCATTCTATGCATGTCTTATTTATATTTGCATGCATGTCTTATTCATCTTTGTATTAAGAAATTTGCCTCAGCAAATTCTTAATTAATTAAAAAAAACGAGTCTTTTTTTATACTGACTTAAAAAATCTCACAAATCTTTTGTTTACTAGTGACTGCTCGGTAAGTCATATTTTGTTTATTAAATTATTTATCCATATTATTAATTACCTTTCTGCCAATATAATGGCGTGAAAACAAAGGAACTGTCTAGGAAACCTAGATCGTGAAACGGAAAGATACATTAATAGGCAGCTATGGGGTAAATAACCTAGCGTTCTTTGTTCTTACCTCATTAATAATTAGCGTCATTTTCCCAGTTCCTTCCGCTTTTGCAAGCAACTTATTTTCTAGCATTAAAGTAAGATGCCAAATCGGAAACATGCCATTGCTTGTTTAGTACCTATTTAATTAAACTCAGGAGTAATTAATTATAGCTTTATTATGTCTAGGAATGTTGTCCGAGACAACACGCTTGCATGCCAAGAGAAACGAAACGCACTTCCATCGCTTTAGTAAATATTCTCGGAAACTCAACAAAATGCAGAGGGTTTCGATGGTCTTAAATTCGAACATTTACATGGAATATCTATTTTGAAAGGATAATGAATCTAACCGAGAAGAATGTCTGGCAGGAATTCCAATCAGTTTTCAATGATTTTCTTACTAACCTCAGAAGTCTAGAATAGGAGTGCGTTGTTGAAGTTTGATGGAAGCTTTCACATCTCAATGGTTTTTCTTATCCATAAAAATGCACATTTTTCGATACACTTTTGAATAATTTCCTATAAATTGCGGGATTTAAAGTGAAGAACCGGTGAACGATTTCAGCAACATATCAAAATAATGGTTGAGAGATACAATATATTCTAGTTTATCAATATGCTGCTACTTGAAGCGAGAGGCGTTTGAAGAAAAACACACAGATAGCAACAATAAAGTTCCTTCTTTCCTTAATAGGCATTTTTTATATTGCTTTTAGGAATAGAATTATTAGGTCACAACTTTTAATTTGCCAAGAGTCTCTTATTTTATTAATTGCAGTTAAAATGTCTAAGCTAAAAACTCGATCAATTTGGTGATAATATTAGACAAAATTATTGGCCAAAACAGAGTCCTAATTTATTTGAAGAAAACCAATATCATTTACGAATTCAGTATTGTAAAATTATATAAGGTCATTTAAACCCGTTTACAGCAAACACAATTTTTTATATTCACACCCTTGAATTTTGATTAAACGTATTTGAATCGAATAATGATAATTATATTAGGAAAGTTGAGTCAAAATATCTGCAGCCAATACAGTATTGAAGGAAAAAATTCTTTATACTTTGTGCTCAGTGGTAATGTACAAATAAATGTGATGTGATATTAACATGCATATACCTATGTGAATTTAAGATGATTATTAAAACTCGGACTAAGAAAAATCATAAATCAAGATATGTTTATTTCACTTTTAGTAAGAATTCATATAAGATTTATAAATATTATTTTACATAAACTCTCGGAAATCCAAGACCACCTGCAAAGAGAGTATTGTCAGGATCTATCTAGACAGTGACGGATTGTGAGCTAAGTTCGAATCAGTAGTTACTAGACAAGAGTTGACGGGCTTTACTGTTAAACCTTCCGCTGATTGTGTAACTGGTAAAGTAACCATACATTGGTACACTAATCCATAACAGTGTTCTAAATTTATAGTCTTCTTTTGAAAATATAGTTAAGTAATTTTGATGAATTTACTCCTAAATAAATATAATTCAATTTATTGGAAATTATCTACAAGTAAATTTACAAAAAAATGTTTTATATCTAATTAAACGATGCGACAGTCTCACAATACGAATTAAAATTTATCAATGCAATTACTGTGTGTAAATAAAGGAACATAGGGTCTATATTCTTAAGAATTGGAAGGAGAACGTAATTGAATTTTATTGCTTGTTTATTGTCTAGTGCTCTATAAAAACGAATTTATGGTGATAAACTTTGAACTTTCAAGGCAAAAAATTTTACAAAATTACGACACGCACACTTTTGATAATTATTATTATTAAAACCTCTCTAAAATGTGTGCAATATATTTACACTCCTATGGATATATGCTATAGTCTGTGTGAACACTGTCGCAGAACTAACTTCTCCGAATACCCATTTCCCCCTTTAGATCGGTGAGTCCTGTACGCACCTCAATTTCGTTCTCTTCGTATCGAGCTGAAGTCCTGTGAGCATTCATCAGACAGCAAGACTTTCTCACATGTGATTCTACACCAGTTAATTAATAGCTTTTGTGAACGCCAATACATTCAAGTAGTGCGACATTCTCCCTTCGTTTAATCGATGCGAAGAAAATTTCCATCTATTACCTTTGAGGAAAAGAAGTTTCCTCTCCCAGCGGAATTGCGAGTAATCCGACATTTCCTCGACGAACGTAATCCTTGAAGATTAGCTGTTTTCATCACTATTCCTCGGGAGTTTAGATAAGATCTTGCCCTGTTTGCCTTAAACGAATCGAGCTTCACTTGCCTCATCAGAATCGTGTCCCACTTGCCTCATCACACGCAAGATTTTCATCGAAGTGACGGACCCGTAAGGTTGAAACCCTCTCAATTATTAGTATTGTCAAGTTCCCGCTTTTGATCTGAGCATAGTAACGCTAATTAATTAATTTTATTTGAGAATCGATCCTCATCATAATTATCAAGAGATTATTCCATTTTAAATAATTCCCTTTTGCCTATTTTTATTATTATTTTGATATTTGTAAAAATTATATTTTTGTTGTTTCATCTTTAACTAAACTTGAACGATACTGTCGGTCTTTTCAAATAAATCTCACCAACCATTTTTGCACTCAGCTTAATTTTTTAAGGATCTGAAACGCAGCACCATGAGTTTAATATCCTGGTTGATCGTTAATCCTTGCGAACAATCCTTCAATGGTTTGAGTTGCAGAAGGTGATTAAGTCACCCCTCCGCCACATAATATAGTAGTAGTGTATAGTATAGAGTGGTCTAACACGACATGTAGCATTGCAGCTTTCATCTCTTCAAGGAAAGTGGAGATGATACAAAAGTCAAAGTTGAAATTCAAACCAAAAGTATATCACGTACACTATAAAACGTTGTGGATAAAAATTATGTATTGAGGACTTAAGCAGTGTTGTGTTGGATGAATGTTAACTTAATATACTTACAGTAACAGAGAAACAACAGTAGTGTTAAAATTTAAAATGGCGAAGTGAATCGATACAGATTTATTCTCAAGTGTGCTCGGACGCCTATGTAAATCAGTGATTTTCGATAGGGTTTATTAAACAAAAGAGTATATTGGAGATGTACGATAGTATTTTCTTCACCCATTGAGAAACCTTTACTCCAAGGCATTTGTTGAAAGACTCCAAGTGATTTCTTGTGGATTACAATTCCTATAAAAAAGATCACGGAGAAACTTTGAGAACATTCTGAAAAATATGTACCCATTTGGGCCGAGTATTCTCAAATCGCCATTGGTCACGTTAGTTTAAAAGTTTTGAGATGGAACAGCTTGAAGCAATTTTAATCGCGTACGAGTCTAGGTGCGGGCGACTCTATATCTTAAAATATCGCTCGGTAAGTCGTTCCCCGTTTTGCTTTTAATTTTTTCGGTAATAACATTGTAACTATTCAGCCGATTTTAACTAAATTTAAAACCTTTACATATGTTGTTTTAGATTCCATTTTGAAGAATTTTATTGCCAAGCTCCTCTAAGGTTAGCCCGGGAATTACATTGTTTTGGAAATGACATCATAACTATTCGGCTGATTCTGACGAAATTTGAAACTCTTATGATGTTTTACATTTTCTTTCGATTGATATAATTGCCAAAGTCCTCCTACGGTTAGTCCAAAAATTATTGAATTTCTTTTATCTGGTAAGTGAGAGCATGCGACTTTTTGTCAACAGACCTTGTTTTGCAAAGGGCAGCTGCTCCTTATGTGAAAAAATTGTACTAGAAAGTGTATTAAATTGAGATACAGATTATTTTCATAAGTGCAGACTAACTATAATATGGATACAAGGGGGAGACGTAAGGTCTCATAGGTAGGATATTCTTATAAACTTGTTGAGGATGGATAAACTCTGTCAACTTAACTACACTGAAACGATCGAATATCTATCTTTCTCTACAAACTGTTTTTGTTACTCCCCTAATCATGGAAGTTAGGTTATCCCCAATTGGGAAATGAGTTTCGTTACCAGTCAATTTTCCATCTTTCGGGAAAGAGAAAAGAGAATAATAACACCATTCTCTGGGAAGAAGAGACAAATATTCATTTTACTCTCTTAATCAATTCAGCATGAGCAGGAAGCTCAATCGGAAATTCCTATTGGTCACGCAGAAGCATCAGAGCAATTCGTGTGGGTAGGTCCTGGGTTGGCTTCTTCCATAATTTTATATGGCGAGAAAGTAAAACAAGAGCATTGCATTAGAGAACAGGAGGGTATGCGACTTTTTTTAGCCATTGCCTCCTTTTCACAAAGGATCCATATCCAATTGATAAGCATAAAACAAAGGTGACAATTTTACGATATTTTAACCTATTGTTTTTCATTTCTTTTAAAAAATCCTCTAAGTTATCCGACAAAATCAATACAAATTATAGTCTCTTAAGTAAATAAGTATTATAATTTTTGCCTGCACAAAATTAGTGGTACCTGCTACTGCCTTGATTGCCATTGTTTCTACAGAGCTTTTGCGAATCTTATCTCTTTTATTAATTTAGGAAGTGTTGAAATTCAACAGCATCTTTGCATATCTGCCTTTCACACAATTACGATTTCGATAATTTCACCCTGAAATGGATTTAGTCTGCTAATGTTCTTACTATTTTTTTAAAAAGTTCACCCTTTTTACTTTCTCTAACCCCTATCTAATTCCTTAAGGAGACTTAAGCAAAGAAGGCTGTTAAAATTTTATAATTTCATCATATTTTCAGAAGAAGAATAACTGAATCTTGCTCTCTAATTTTGCTCAGAAAAAACAAACAACACAAAGGAGTTATTTGGCCTCTTTCCTTTTATTTCTATTCTCCCAGGACCAGCTGCCTTAAGCTGTAAAATGTCTGACATTTGTTAGCAAGGTACATACAGAGAGGTGAACTAAACTTGTCAGATTGCATAATTTTGAATTAAATTAATATTTCAGACTTTCTAGCAATATGCCAGCTTCTAAACTTTAGAAGCAATATTGTAGAAGCAATATTAGGGTACTGCACCTTGCCTCGTGTTTGATGGCTATTCCCCTGATGTTTGTGATACAGAAGTAGCAGTTACTGCTGTGGTTTTCTGGTGCACGCAATATGATTGGTACAGCAAATGGCATTCATGAGCTTCGTTTAACACATATCCACTCACTCAGGTGGTTGACACAATACTTAAAATCTTTATGAGGTGTCTATTTCATGTCTTGGTCACTCAAAGGATATTGGAAGTAAATTTTGTAGTTTAGTCTAAAAGCTTTTGTGATTGGTTTCTTGCCGCTTCTAGGAGTGAAGGCGCCACAAATGTGATAAAAACTATCTGCATCGTTTACTACTTGTCACGTTCCATGTTTTTTCAAGTGCTTTATGGGTGACATAGAACTAAGCACGGGGTACCAGGTACCTCGCAGGTCATATCTTCCTTTTTATGACCTATACACTCTTTTCACAAAAGAGCACCCAGTACTATTAGCTGGGGACCTTAACGCCAGGAATAGAGCAGCGGGATACTCATCTACAACCACAAGAGATAGACTACTAGATCTATTAACTAGAAGGGGCGTTGCGGAGCGCATTCGACCGGACCTTTATACGTTTTTCGAACCAGGGTCAGCCACCAAACCTAACGTCGTGCTAACGAACCCTAACTTCCCTTTTTACCAACTTATCTCTCCAGGGCCTTTAACATCAAGTGATCATCAGCCCATGATGATCACTATTGCAACTGCCCCTATCTCAGTCCCAGTTATCCCAAGAAAAGACTTCTGGAATGCAAAGTAGGATGATTACAGGAGAGCATTCCCGTGAGGAAGCTGATGATCACTTAACGAGCCTGTAAAACTAGAAAGAGAGTACCATAACTGACTCAGACCCAACAGATTACTGTTGGTGCTTGGAAAAGGATAAAATCTGTATCCACACATCAGAAAAAAAGGTTAAGTCCTCTTTTACTTATAATAAATAGGTCAATGTAGGTTTTTTCCTTATAAAACGTTCTGCAGAAATTTTATTGTGTTTTAATGAATTTTATTTGAGTTATGCAGATTCCGTTCCAGTTGTAGCTCCTTGTATCTAGCTGTCAACACATAATGTACGTAAAAATGATTTGCACTAAAGTAAATAAAACCTAAAGCACAGATAACAAGGAAACTTGGTACAGCCGCCCTGTGGACTCATCAAGAAACCCACCATTTTGATGTCTTTCATAAACTCCCAACCGTACTTTTCCTATTTCAAATCATCTAGAAAGATCTTGACACTGTTGTATTCCTCTTCGAGCCTGACCAAGTGAGCAAGGATAAGAGATGGATACATGTTCCCGTTATGAGCAGCACTGCTTTGAGCCTCCTGGAGGAGCTGTCGATGAAGCTGCGCCACTTGTTGGGGGTTAAAGGCGATTCCAATATCCACAACAGACCAGTCGCATTGTGACAAAAGTAAAGCTCATCTTGAGGTGTAAAAAAGCTTGAAAAACACTAGTGAAGCTTTCTTTGACCTGCTATTCGCACACTTTCATCTAACAAATCCCACTGTTTGAGTCTCGAAGTTAAAAACTCAGCATTGGTCTTGCGAGACAATGTCCTCTGGCAAGGTTGGCGAAATATTGTTGGTTGGGGTACTATGGGGTTCTCTCCTCAGTTGCACCTTTGTAACCTGAATCAATGCCTTCATCCTCTTCTGAACTGATTTTGCTTTCTAAAAACTGCCGCTCTCTCTTTTGGAGGAGTGGGTACGGGGAGTTCAGAACTGTGTGTCTCTGGCACAATAGATGACTGAAGGTCCTTTTTGCCTGCCCGACGTTTCGAAGGGTTCACCATGGAGAAGAAACAATTTCTTGAGTGGTCAGTTGGTTCCCTCCTAATTCGTGGGATTGCGAACTTCATATCTCTCTTTTCTCCTCTGTACCATCCTGCAAAAAAAAAATGAAAACATAAGTATAAATATACAAATCCTTTTCACGTAGTGTTATTAGACATGTTAAAATAAATCAAGTATCAAATAAAAAACACATTATATTTATACATATATATTACCTTCCAGAGTTTTTTCGCAAAGCTCGCCGGCAAAATAAGGGGCCCAAGGTTTGTCTTGATCTCTTACTGACATGCCGAATTATGCCTTGTAGACCCTACACACTTTAGCATAACTCTGCAGAGTACTTTTTCGCTGTTGTTTGAGTAAATTCGCCGTAGACATAGCAAAATGCGTTGATCGGATGCTTACAACCTCTTAATGCTACGTGTAGCGAATGCTTGTTTCAATAACGAGTGATGATGATGTCTGCGCTGTGACGTTAGAGTTAAATTGATCTGTGTGAGTCGACATTCTTTGTATTTCTACAGTCAGCTACTTTGCCAGAATCTGCTAGAAATCTTTAAATATATAAGAAATTCTCGAAACTCTACAGTATATTTTTTTCTCCAAATTAATGCTAAATGTTTTTTTTATGTAAGAGAACTGCCATTGCTGTCCAGGTCGCAAAAACGAAGTATAAGGGAAATAATCGCTATTACTACGGTTTTACTCTCTATATCTTTTAAATTCACTATATATCATGTTTATAACATAACGGAAAAAACATAACCCTGAAACCTTTTAATTATTTCTACTATTTTCTTCAAAATAATGTTATTTACCATAAATGTGCTAATTTAAAAATTCAATGTCCTATCCACAAAAGCAAAGTTTTCGAATTAAAATTGCCCTTTTTTATTTAATAGAGCTAAAAACAATTGGAAAATAACAATTAGTTGTTATTTTTTAATATGTCAAGCTTGTTTAAGCGACAAAAGGTAGTTTCTAACTGTAAACGTGGGAGTAACGACCTTGAAAGTAATATTTAGTTGTTTGGCAGCTGCGTAACTTTGGCAGTTTTGCCCATGCTGTTTCTGGCTTAAGTGAAATCTTTAGTGACAATCGTCACAAAATATGCCATTTCTCAGTTAGATTCTCAGGTTAGATTACGCCTCGATAGTGGATGCTGAATCTCACCACTTTATGTTCTTTTCATTTCCTCCTGACATTTAGGAACTTGACTCCGACCACGTAGGCAAATTGTACCAGTTTCTCCAACATAACCAACGTTAGAAGTTACAAATATTATTACTGTTTTTAATCAGGCCCTATCTACATCCTAAATCATCAACCACAAAAAACAAACTTCGTCAGCATTCCAGGACAAGGAATACAACATAACCCTAACATCAATAAATAGTACAAAATTTTTGTGGCGTTGAAAGAATCCTAAGAATTGAGATAATAGAATAATAAAAAGAACTATAAAAAATATAGCAATTTGCCTTATCAAAAATCTTTTTCTTTTGAGATTTTTTTAATTTATACAAATCTGAATCTTAATTGACATAAAAAATGGCGACATCAGAATGTAAAAAAAAAAATCAGATCCAGCCAATTGTGAATATTATGTTGTTTCCCACAGCTTCTCAACCACTTGGTTTTCATGTACCCCTTTAGTGTTTTCGGATTTCCCTGTCTACCCCTAATAGTTGTGGATGTAAAATAATGAAAATAAACAAAATTTTCATTGTATTTCAAATAATGTTCTCCTTAGAAATCACATAAGTAGAAAAAGGAAAGAAATTAATAATAATAGTAAAAACAAGCAAACAGTGGTTAATAAGGATATTCTCTGGGTGTAGAAGGTAATATGAAGAAAACGACTTGTAATTTAAAATAGAACACTAAGAAATTATAAAGTTCTTGACTAGAAAAATTAACACGAAACAAATAAATTGAAATTAATGTCATGAAACCTATAAGTAATAACAAACAAATAGTGGTTCACTACAAGACTAACATTCTCTATCAATGGAAAAATATAATATGAAGCAAATAACTAGTACTAACTAGTGTGATAATTAAGTAATTGGGCAACGAACATCCTGCTTTGTTTTTATTCCTAACAGCGCTTGAATGGCAGGTACGGCAACCAAAGGATATAAGTTTTGCATCTTAAGGTAGAATAATTTTAAAAGTAATTCATCATAAAAGTTATGAGCCATGGCATCATGTTCCAGTTCTATTAAAACCGCTTGGTTGCAAGGCAAAGGGAACTGCTGTAAAAGGATTTCGGAGATAAGCAAGATCCTCTTCACCAAGAGAAGAAAGGTAAATTTTATTTAATTTTCTAACGCTCCAGGTTGAACAAAACATTAGTCTACTTAATTCTTCAGTCTCTGCAGATTTATTTTACTTGATAAAGTCACTCACTGTTTCAAACAAATCCAAAGTATTAGATTCAATATTTTTTTTCCAAACACGAATTTAAGCTAAAAGATCATACTGATGCACCCAGCCCTTGCAGACTCTGATTAAGCCTAATTAATAAATCAAATATATTCAACCAAATATGCTAATTTTAAAGTTAAGTGATCATTTTTTAATGACATTATAAAATCCTTGCAACAGTTACTATTGGATATTTGGAAAAATGCAACAGTTCCATTCACAACTTATACACAGGTATTGTAATATTTCTTCGAGAGAGACAAAGTACATGAATGTGGCAATAAAATACACTATGCTCCTCCTTGAAATCTTCACACAAACTCTAAGACATTGAACGAATAGTTGGTAAATAAATTGCAGCCCAATGGAAACCAATGTATGATGCAATGCCTAAATTTCACGTTTTGAGCTAATTCCAAACCATGTTACTCTAAAACCAGAATTTTACCCAAACATAGCCGGTGCCCCATCTGTAGTGCAGCCTTTAAAATCTTTCCTTGCCCATTCCTGTTTTTTAAAAAATAATTGAGTCAGCCATCTCAAAATTATCTTTATGTCTTGTTATTGCTTCAAAGGGTGGTCAGGAAGTAGCTAGTGTCTGCATAGTCGTCAACGAGTTATTCATGATGCTCTTAACTTATGCGTAAAACAAATGGTATGGGTTGCGGGTGGTCATGGGCTGCGGGGTATCGCAGTGCCATCGCAACATAGTCTTTCGTGTAGTGCAGTGTATATAGGGTCTCTCGCAAGTTTCCCGGGTTGTTTTCGTGAGTCAGTGTGAGCGTATGTGTTAAGGGGTGGTAATTTTTTGCTGCCGTGTAGTGTGGACATTCTCGCGTACATGAGGGAGCGGAAACGCACTTTAGAGCAGAGTTCTGAATGCGATGACCCTTCATCTGACACGTGACACTCGCAGCTACGAGATACAGTGGGGCGTACGTGAAAAGACGTCACACGAGTCTTCTTTATAGGTGTAATGGTAGTTCCTTGCTCGCAGGGTAGATCCTGCGCAGCATTTTTTTGTGCGTGCTGTTCAAACGTGTATTCTGTGCTGGTGTATATTGAACCTAAGGGACTTGTCAAAAGTTACGTCAAGGATTTTTGTCTGTTGTGTGTAGTTGATCCTTGTTGGATTTAGATGGTTCCTGTCTGGTGAGTGTGATCAAATTTGTAGGTTATGCATGTAGTGATCTCTTGCGCCGTAGAGCGTCATCTATGTCTTCTGGGGATTCGTGGTAATTAGAAATGAGACTATGGTATTGAAGGAGAAGGAAAGTTTTCGAGTAAGACCCGTGAGAAAGGACAGAATGAGAGAAAGCTTGAGTGAGAAAAAGATTGATAAATGGAATACCGAAGAGGTGAGAGACATAGCTGCAGTGGAAATAGATGGGAATGTGGACAATTAAGACGAATAATGAGGAGTAGATTTCTAAAACACTGATACCCGGAAAACTTCTACCTAGGGGATCTGATACCAATTCTTAAAAAAAAAAAATTTGAATGGAATTTCATTTTTTTTGCTCACAGTAAATAAATAAACAAAAGCATGCTATACTAACATTAGTTAGTAGTAGTCTACGACCCTCTACGAAAGCAGCCTGGCCTTGAGCTAACCTTAGGGTCTTTGCTGGTCCTTGTTTCTGTAGAAAATTGGCTCTTCATAATTCCTGATAATGTTAAGTTAGATTGAGTTTGTTTGGTTTTGGTTAAGGTAGTTATTTTGGCATGTTATTAGATACCCTAGGTAGTAATTGTCAGGATATGAGTTATCCAGGGTATGAGATCTTCCATGATGAATTGTCAAGTTATGAATCCTTAATCCATGCTGATGTGCAAAATGTTGAAATACCCCGTAAAATATGATTGATAGTTATAATAGATTGAAAGACGAAAGCCAGAGATAGAGAGCGAGAGGGAGGATGATTGATAGAGTATTAATGATATTAGGGAATGGAAATAAAATAAATGAATTATATTGTGCATGATATATATCCATGGAGGTGAAATATGACTAGATGAGATGTACGGTACTCCATGCCCACGCGCTATGAAGTGGAAAATGATGAGCACTCTGTACTTAAGAAAGCACAATGGAGAGATATGTGGAGTAATATCTATAGCGATAATATAGTGGTACCTTCTTTTTGTGGATATTATTCATGGTAAATAAAAAAACTTCATAAAAGGTCTTTTTTCTGGGATTAAATCGATTCATTATTCTTCTGAGAAATGTGGCCTTCATTCGAAAAGGGATTTTATGGCCTCTAAATAAATAAAATATATTGAAATAAAGAGAAATTTTAAGCCTCGTACATTCAATTATTAGCTTAACCAAGGTGTAATCTCAGGAAGTATATAACTGTATTACTATATCTATCTTGCCACCCAAGGCAAGAGAAAGGTGAAAGGAGGGATATATTGTGAAAAAGGAAATATAAAAACGAGAAAGTCATTCCTCGTAGGAATCTCAAATCCAGGGAAAAACAAAGGCGTCTGTTGCAGGAACTTCAAATCCAGGGATAGTTAAAGTCCTTGGTTACAAAAACCTCAAATCCAGGCTAAGAAAAAGGTATTCGTCGCAGTAACCTCAACACAGGAAAAGTAAAGGCGTTTTTCGCAATAACCTCAACCATGAAGAGAAAAGGGTGTTCGTCGCAGGAACCTTACGTACAAGGAAAGGGAAAGAAGTCCGTTGCAGGAACGTCAAAACCAGCAAAAAAGAAAGGCTTCCCTGGTAGGAACCATAAATCTAGGGAAAGAGGAAGTCATCGTTGCAAAAACCTCAAATCCAAGGCCAGTTAAAGCCGTCTGTCACAGAAAACTCATATACAGTGGAAGAAGAAGGTGTTCATCAGAGGAACCTTACATACAGGGAAAGCGAAAGGCGTTCGTTGCAAGAACCTAAAATCTAGCGAAAGAAAAAGGCTTTTATCACAGGAATGGTAAATTGAGGGAACGAGAAACGATTTCATCTGAGGAAACAAAAATTCAGGGAAAGACAAAGGAATTTGTCGCAGGAAACTCAAATGCAAGGAAAGTGAAAGCCCTCTCTCACAGAAACCTCATATGCGGTGGAAGAAGAGGGCGTTCATGGCAGTAAACTCAGATCGAGAGAAAAGGAAGGCGTTCGTCACAGGAAGATCTCATTCAAAGAAAGAGAAAGGCATTCGTTGCAGGAAACTCAAATCAAGGAAAAGAGAAAGGCGTCTGTCACAGAAACCTCAAATTCATCGAAAGAAAGCGGCTTTCGTCGCATGAACTTTAAACCCATGGAAAGAATAAAGACATTCTTTGCCGCAACTTCAAATCCAACGAAAGAAAAAAAGCGTTCGTCGCTGTAACTTCAGTTTTGGCTAAAAAGGAAGGTATTCGTCGCTGAAACTTCAAATCCAGGGAAAAAGAAGGGTTTCCATCACAGAAAACTCAAATCCAGGGAAAGAGATAGGATTTCGTAGCAGTAATCTCAGGTCCAGAGAAAGAGAAAGGCGTTCTTCGCAGCAACCTCCAATCCAAGGAATTACAAAAGCATTAGTCGCAGGAACCTCAAATCCAGGGTAGGCAAATCCCTAAAAGTTCTTTCTAATAACTATAAAGTCGTTAATCAAGATAATGAGGTCGTTTTCCAAAGCGATTTTCCTACGTAAATCTATTTCCCTTTGGCAACAACACCCAATATCGTACTAAAAAATTAATAACTACTGAAAAATGAGGATATTTATGCTAAAACGCGCCCAAAATTAGTTACCTGCCTTACATTTGCATTGAATCCTTGTTTAGGAAAAAGGTTATTTTCGAGAAGTTGGACATCTAAAGAGATAAATTCGATAATTATGATCGAATTCCCCAAGTTAGCTGCTTAACTTTTAATTTGAATAAGGATTTAAAGTTACATTGTCTTATTTTCTCTCTCGCATACACATACTCAGGCACTCTCACAAAGATGCTGAGTTAGGCTGAGTTAATATGGTAGTTGGTTAGTGCTTTTTACTAAACTTTATTTTTTCTATAGAATTTAGAGCACTCTTCAACTATGTTTTGTTCTATACGCATTTGTGTATACGGTTAGGCAAATGGTTGGCTCAGTTTTTGGAGATGAGCTTCATTAACGTTTGTGAGGTCAACAGATGGGAGGAGGAGGATTGATAAGTGTGCAGGTATAAATTGACACAGCCTTTTGGCCCAATCAGTGTGACTGATGGTGTTAAAGTGACCGCAGCTGCCTACTTCATTCTCTTAAAGAAGTTCTTTGATCAATGGCCAGATGACAAAGCGTAGTCACTTTTAGGAACACTATCATTTTCTGTATGAAGTTGCTACATCCTCCTCTGCCGGGACCATCCAAGCGTTCCTAGGATCTTATGGTATACATTATGACAGGTTAAAAGGGGCCCTGTCAGCCTCTTCGGATCTCAAAGCAATACAAAATTGGCGGTTCATCATTAAACAAGATGTTTATGACGATTAACGTCACTTTTTTCTAAGGAAGTGTTAAGGGCGGCCAACCAATCTGCAGCAGAGGCAGTTCAACCTGCTTATATTAAGAAATTAAGAGACTCCATGCTTTTGAAGTCATCCATCGAAATGTTGCTCAGGTGGGCAAATAATTTATTATGTCCATTAATCTTTTATAATATCACGGTAGAACAAATTTCAGTGTTTTAGTATGAAATTGAGTGTGCTGAATTTAAATTTGCTAAAAAAAATTTGCTATCATGTAACATTTTTTTTTAAATTACCGATATAATAATTATGAAATTTATACCGATTTCCACGATACCATAAATGTCCTTTGCTCACCAAGTCAGATTAAATGTGTCGATTATAATTAATATATGAATATATAATGAACCAACATCTTTGTTAGCATTATTTAATGTATTAACCTGCATTATAGTTCTTATTTTTTTGTTTGTGAGACGTACCAGGTGTGTCACGCTTCAGGTTCCATAAGAAGTCAACAAGCATAGCAGGGCTCTATTTTCCTTTATACCTGTTTTTCCATTGACGCTATATTTTGATGGCACCTCTCTCCATTTTCACCACTCACATCTTCTCTATTCTCTGGGAAGAAGGATAGATGAGAATGAAGAAAGTGTATACTCAGTGACATATTGCATCCGAGGTCTTGGTATCACTTGATTCGGCTCTCCACTATACGCTCCCGCTGGACCATTTGAATCTTTACCAGAAGTCCTTTGCATACATCTTTGAATGCATGCTAAGCCGCTTGCTCAGTTTCATCCATTGTCGCCTCGAAGTCCTCATCAGCTATAAGTTTACGAATCTATGCGCCTACGGATATGCCTTCTTTAATTAATCTTGTCATTACCTGTTTTAGGAAAAATTACTTTGAGGTCCTAGAAACATGACTGGTTATGTTGCAGTGCTTTGGTAACTTGCTTCATTAAAAATAGTTTTATATGCATTTGTGACAAAATGATTTTTTCCTTGTTAACTATTGGCTCAAGAGTTGCATTATGGCATCCAGACGTCATAGTTCCCCGACCTGACCATTCTGAGGGTACATAATGTTCTGATCTGCCCCTACTCTCTCACTAGCAAAGGAATCACAGAAACCTGGTGTATCCAGCTTTTAGCTCAGTAAGTAGTGCGACTACTTTCACTTCCTCTAAAATTAGCCACCTATGCTCATTGTAGCTTATGCGGTCTAAAATAAAAACAAGGTTCTCATATGTCTCTCTTAAAATGACTGATTGAATATCTCATACTGGAGGCAAGGTTCTCCCGATTTGCAACATAACCGCTTTTATGGTGTAAAGGGATTCATCTATGAACAACCTCCACTCGATTTGTTCATAAGTCAGCTACAGGGCATTGAATAGACCTCCGGTATTACAATAAGTTAAATTGTTTTCAAAAGTGAAGATTTGCTGTAGATCTGCAGAAAACAATTCATAAATACTGTAATTCGAGAATGTTCATTAAACAGGCTCCCTTGTTGCCGATATGAGGCCAGGAGTACACTCTGTTGCTAAGTAAGTGTTAGATCACGAACCAGATTATTGAGTTATGGTTAGGTTATGAGGTGTGGTTTCTTGTCACCTTTAAGCTGTGCGCCATATGATGTATCTTGAATTTCTGTATCTTCCGAGTTGATCGGGTCATCGCTTGGTATTTCAGAGGGCGGCTCTGGTACAGTAATAGCAAATGAATGTCCAACTGGGAGAATGTTTTTGTTATGCCCTACAGAATAGACTTTTTGAAACAATTCTAAAGGCAAATTGCTGAATAAAATCAATTTTCCTGGATTAGAAAAAAACAAAGAAAAGAAAGAAACTAATCAAAGATTTTTGAAATTTTGAGAGTTACCCTATATTAAAAATGAAATATTAATTTAGTTATGCAAAGGAAATACACATATGGTTTCATTACACCTGCAGACAACAATAATATTGAGACCAGTGCTTGATATAAATATGCACATGTGTGAATGAGTTAGCATAAACATTTTCTCATAGCAACTCTAATTATGAGGAATCTTTTTAATTAATTTATTGGTAGTGCGGCATGAAACAAAGTAGACGATCTATCATCAAAGGATCTGTGACATCGATGCATTTCCATCAAGCTTATTACTATTCCAACATAATTTCCTTGGACAAATTGGATCGAGAGTCTTTTTTATTTAGAGTAAAAATAAATGCTTTGAGCTACAGCAGTTCAAACCTAACTAAATCAATTTTATCGTTTGAAATCGACATTTTTTACCATTCGACAGGATTACTACGTGTTACTAAGGGACTGGATGCAATCCATGCATATTTTATTCCACGACTATTGGATTGAACACAAGTATATTCTACCTATTGAACTTTTTTCTAAAGATTCATTTGTTAAAATTTATTAAAGATTTGAAAGTACGAATTGCCGCGCTTTCAATTTATTAGAGAAAATTGTTTGAGGTCATATTTGTTGGTCACTTTTTAAGAACAGTTTCAATTAAAAACCTGAGCTTGGAAAGTAGAGTACATATTATGTATTTTCTCATCAACCAGCTTTACATTAATTAGAACCGCTTTTTTTATTTTTCTCATCCATTAGTGTAGAAAATTCGTAGGTTAATTATAAAAATAGGTGTCATCCCGATAACCATAAAATTCGATCACTCGCGTCTAAATGTAAAAAATCTATGAGAAAAAGATTTATGAAACAAAATCTTTATCCAACTGGTCGTTCGAATATCAACAGAACAAAATGCTTTCTAAATGTTGAGTCAAAGTCATTTTGGAATATAAAATGCCTTAAATTTAAATTGAAGTTTAGAAGAAGATTGGTTTTGGAATTAATGGAACTAAATTCTATTTTTTTCAGCAGAAGTTTATAAATCTTATTAAATTGCAGTTTATTCTTACCGATTAAGAACGAGAAAACTTCCTATTAATTATTTAAGAAAGATAATATTTTTAGAATCAAAGGATAAACAAAATAATTTTGCATTTCCTTCGCTACATTAACTATTTGCGCGATTCTTTATTAAATATTCATCATATAAGAATAAGGATATTAGGATATATAGATAAAGCTCCAAATAATTTTTATTAAGCCGTAAGAAGTAATGATATTAAAGAGAATTATAGGAATTTGTTATCTCAAAGGGACTATTAATTAGATCATTACAAACCCGTGTTATGTGTAGAACATTTGAAAGCGCCGGTCGTGCCGCACCAACAGGTTCTACGTTTATAAAAGAAAACATCGGCCTTTCTTCGGCTATGAAGCTTTTAACTTTTATATGTCAGGCGATGTTTAATTCTTTTAACTTTTCCTATTTGTTGCACTTCTATTCATTTTCACTAGCAAATGAGAAGAATTATTGAACTCCCCTTCTACTAGAAATTAATCTTGAAAATTGCTATCCGTATGATTATTAGATTTAAATGTATGATTGCATTGAACAAAGCATACTCTTTGACGAGTTAGCCAATTGAATATAAAGTACGCGCATGTTAATAAAATAAATGTGATGCAGCCTCTTCATGCTTTTTCCTCACATGCCTTTAAAGTTTAGTTCTGCTTAATCCACTTCGATATTCAAAAGGTATATGTATATTAGGGTGATGACTTTTTGACATTTTTATTAAAAATTATTTCCTGTAGCACGAATGAATAAACTTTTGCCTATTAATGACAAAAATTACTTTTATTCCATTGAAATATTGAAAAAGGTCACGCACAAACCACATTTAAATGTAATATAGGCCATTTTAGAATTTTATATGTGTTAACAATATTTATATTAAATATATAAATCATCAAACAGACTTGTGAAATAATTTATGTGCCATAGAATTGTATAGAATTTTCCAGAAAATCATCACATCATCGCTTGGGCGATTTCTGTAGAGTTCCAGAATTTTGTTCAGCCATTTCGCGTGCAGTATATAAGCGAGATCTTTAAAGCGGGTAGTTACTAGTTCAGTTTTAACGGCGTTGATATTATTGTTGCCTTATTATAGTTGTTGTGTTTTCTCCAGCGTTTATTGTAAAGAGATCCAGCTATTATTTGGTAAACTACATTTAACTCTCTCACAAATTATATAATATAATAGCATATAATATTTTATTATTGTCTGCCTTATCTCTTATTTTTTATAATTGCAATTTGCTTGTTTTTTAATAAAATATATAAAAGCTCAATAACAGTTTCTTTAATTTTTTACCTATTTAAAATTTAGGTTTATTTTCTATTTCAGTTGCTGAGTACAAAACATGTCCTTCAAGAGGAGCTTTTTTAACATGGAGAAGAACAAGAAAACCTGGACAAATAACTTCGTCCAGCTACAAACACTATCAAGAAGAGGCAACGTGGCAGTTTATGAAGCACCCTTAAGTAAATAGAGTCGCATTCCCCTGAAAATCCACGTCGTTGGACGCCTAAAATTTCTTACATCTACCACCAGGGAGAGGATCGGCCTAATTCTTGTGGAGCTAAAAGCCTAATGGGGCAAAACATTCAACTTCCCACATGTATCTGAACAAGCCATTTGTGCAAAACTATAAACCATCCTGAAAGACTAAGAGTACTGCAGAAAGAAACAAAACTCTAATTCTTTGAATGAACTGTTTGACGTGACCAAGGTGAAAGGCAACTGGTTGTGCAAAGAAGATGAGAACCTCTATAAACAGCAAATTTTGACCAAACGCCAGGTTGGTTACTTCACTGATAAACCTGCTAGTGCCAAGACCATCCACCCATCCAGGCAAAAGAAGGCAAAGTAAGCGTCTGTGTCCCCATTTTCCAGCTCAGCACCACCTGATTGTTCCGAAACTAGCACGGACTCATCCAATAACAGCGATGACAGTTCTTGGGAGGATAAGAATGCAGCAGCAACGAGGAAAAGGAAGTATAACCCAACAGGCTTAGCAAGACTCCTTGCTACAAGCTCAATGCTGTCGTCCCACAGAGCAGCAAAGTTATGTCGCTAGCTTTCTGGTGAGGGCATTTAAATACCAACCCCATGTCAGTCAGCAATCCACAAGGCTATCTACACGAGAGCTGCTCAGGTGAAGAAGCACTTTGTGAGCAAGCTTCATCTGGAAAAGTGGAGCTTACACTTTGACGGCAAACGCATTCAGGACTTTGAATATCAGGTCGTGGTCCTCAAGAATGGGTCGAAAGAAATAAAGTTGGCTGCGCTCAAATTAAGGGGTGGGAAAGCTGTAACAATTGCAAAAGGGCTCCAGGGTGTGTTAGAGGAGTTCAACCTGTTGGAATCAATTGTTATACTTGTCATCGACTCATAAGCTTGTGTTTAATCTTGTATATGCTGCCAGTGGCTTCAAAAACTGAACAAAAAGCTGACAAATAAAATTTTTTAAATCATTTTGTGCGTGAAGTTTGTAATCAAATCAAGTTGAAAGTAAGATTTTATATAATCTTTAATTAAAGCTAATCAAATTATGACACAGGGATATGAGGTTGTAAAAAAGTCATTACCCTAATGTATATTGCTAAATTAAACGATGCCATTTTCAATATATGCTGTCACACATTCAGTAGCATAAACACTAGGATGCATGTTGCAGTAAGAAATAACAATGAAAGGCATGAAGGATGAGAGATCGGTAACAAAATAAAATACGAAAATATCGATAATAATTATCCCTGAAAAAATTGTCTTAAACTTAAAATCTCGATCCAACTAGAAGGGATTCAAACTCATTAATTTGCCTTCCAACGCCACCGTCTTAAATCTGGGTATAGCCATTTATATTTTGGAATTACAAAATGAAAAAATGACCGTAGAAATGAAGAGTATCATATAACATTTTGTGATAACAGGTGCGTTGCGTCGTTCAATGCTATTAAATCGTAAATATCCGGAATCGTCGCATCACGAAGATTTAACGTAATGTATCTGGTTTGCTTTGATTAAATCCTACGCTCAATGTAAGTAAAGTGAGAGGCTAATGAAAGGATGAGTGAAATTGAAAAATAAATTGAGTGAAAGTGAAGGAGAAAGCGAGAGTTAGAGGGAAAAAGAAAAGGAAAGAAAGAGTGAGATAAAATGAATGCAAGGTAGAGAAAAAAATAGATATATTGAGAAAATGAGAACGAGACCATGAAAGTGAGAGAGGTATAGAAATAAATAACGACAACAATAGGGAAAGCAGAAAAAAACCCGAAAAAATATAGCTAGAGAAAGATATACTAACTAATAACTCGCCCTGCATTATAACTACCCTATCCCTACAAGTAGGACTTGATTTTTGTCTTGCCCAAAGAGAAATACAGCACTCTTTTTACAATTAACACACAAAAAATTTGTGAATTTGTTTCAAAAACACAATTTATGGTCATTTTCTGTTGCCTTGGTGTATATGTGCAGTTTCCTTTTTGGAAAAAAAGCTAATAATCAGCTGATATTGACAAAATATAGTAAAGTTTCTTTCCATAAAATAGAATTTCCTTGCTGGAATATAAGCCATGACAAAATAGATTTTTTGCGAACTAACGGCATAAAAATGAAATGTACGACGTCAAATGCACAAGACTAAGGAACGTTGCAGATAAAATTATAATGATAGGAGCCTGAAAAAAATTGAGGAAGTTTATTTTCTGAATATATTTTTAAAGACCTTTTAAAATCTGATTTGTCTTGTGCTCCATTAATATTTTAAGACTTTTCAAATTATCTGTAATTGATATATGAGAGGGAACTTCTGTGGAATATTAAGCAAAGTTTCATTGTGGCAATGTAATTTGGAAATTTGTACTTTTTACAAATTATTAATATAATTTACAGTGGAAATAGTCTTTCCTGTATAAAATAGAACTAAAGAGAATATATCTAACCCCATTTAGCCTAAAAATAATTTTACATACAACAAAATCCTAGAAAAATAAATATAACGAATTTTCCTCCTGGTGTTAGCTTTCATCTTGATAGATCCTTTACAATAAAAGGCATAAGTAGTTTTGAGTCAAGGCTTCGATGATCAATCAAGCAGAGTTTGAAGAGCCTAGTTTTATTCAGTTGATTTTTAATTTATTTACAATCATTAAAGATGCAATCCGACATGTACCTTGCCAATGCTGACTAAATTGAGGCAATGACTTGCAGATTAAATAACGTTTATGGTTAAATGCACCTCGACGGAGAGGTTTTCTTTGTTTTTCTCACGAAGGAATCATTATACTCTTCTTCGTTATTATTTGATCAATAAAATCTGTTCTTCATATTTCTGTTTTAATCGAATTATAAAATCATCTTGCCCGAATAAATGATATCTTTCCGCTTTTAGCTTTTGCTGGTAAATACTCTTAAACAGAACACGTCATTACAATCAAAAGCATGATACTTTAGGATGCTTTACCATCGCCTTGAAAGACTCTATGAAAAGGTAAACTACGTGAAGGTAACGTTAGGATTCCAGCCATTATTTAAACATGGTATTTAAGGACTTTTCTTGTTCGTTAGGAAATAATTATTTTATCCCACCGTACATAGATGCACACATGCCGAGCAACAAAACAAAAATAGAAAAAGGTACCTCCTTTAGAATATACACGGATCTTCTATTATTTAAAATCTTTGAGTCCCATCGAAGATGGCATTAAAGGGATATTTATTAACAATTGAACCAAATTTAATCAAAGGTAGGTACAAACTGTTGAAAACAGACGTAAATCTGAGTGTTAGTTGAGGAGAATTATTTCTGTCACAACCTTTTATGAATGAGGCTGATTTAATGAAAAGAGTTGCTAAAGGCCAATTGTTATTGGAATAAATTTTTTCTGCGTCTAACACCTACGAGGGGTGGTCAATAAGTTTTTCAAGTCGGATATAAGAAAACGAGATATGAGGAAAAGTGTTTTATTATTTTTCAATATAACTACCCTCGACTTCAATGCACTTGCACCACTTGTCCCTGAGGCTTCGAATTCCCGACAACCAGAAATCTCCCGACTGCTGTTCAATCCACTCCCTGAAGGCGAGCTGGACATCTTCATCGTCCCAAAACCGGCGTCCACGCAGTGCAGCCTTGAGCTAGCGGAATAAAAAGTAGTCGCTAGGGGCCAGATCTGAACTGTAGGGGAGATGGTTGAGCTCCTCGAATCCGCACTCGCGCAGGGCAGCTTGTGAAACTCTGGCCTTGTGGACTTTGACGATGTTGAAAAGGATCATGGGGCGTGAGGTTTCGAGGGACCTAGCGGACAGAGACCTTGGTCATGCCCAAATTGTCGTGGATAATGTTGATAACACTTCCATGTGATATTCCAAGTTTTCCTTCGATTTCCTTGACCTTCACCCGTCGATTTTCGAGGCTCAGCCTCACTACACGGGCCACATTGGTCCCGTTGGTCACGTCTGACGAGCGTCCTGGAGCGTAAAAGGACTCACGACCATGGCGGAACTCCTTAGTCCAGCGAGCAATAGTTGCATAGGAAGGGGCGGTGTCGGTGTAGACTGTAACCATTGGTTCATGCATCTCTTTTGCATTCTGGCCTTCCTTGGTCAAACATTTGATCAGTGCGCGGTGCTCAACCTTCTCCATTGTTGAAATATTTGTGACTGATGATCTGCAATCAGCTACTGCTTCTTTAATAGACGAGGCAGGAGCGTGCGGCTACAGGTCCTGACTTGTCATAACTTGTCCTAACATCCCCATAAACAGGACTCTCCCTTCCTCTGTTTTGCCATACCGATTTGCAAAACTTATTGACCGCCCCTCTTATATGCATATAACTGTGGAATAAGGAAAATAAATTTTTAAAATATGCCTCAAACACTCAGCAAGAATTAACAAAATACAAAATTTGTCAAACCATGTTAGATCAGCAACATATATCAACCAAACAGATGAAAACTTGTGGAAGTTATATCACCACCAAACTGATAGAGCAAGCTCAGTAGGGTGGTGTCAAAAGCTCTTTGCCAGTGATACGAGTTGATATTATTCGATGCATGTTTTCAGCGAAGAGGATGCGAGACCCTAGGTGTGTGATACTAGCCAATTCCTCGGTAGTAACTGCTTTCAGTGGATCATTGTAGGCTGCCTGACGAAAAATTTCGGGCTCGTTCAGCTCCCAGCAGTAGTTTGCCAGTGTATTCATATCCAAAGACTGAGGTGGCCAGTTTATCAATGTGAGAAGGTTTTCCTCAACTACTCTATGCTGGATACAATCTTATGACATTGTCATGGTATAAAATCATAATCCTGGCATTTCTGGAGAGGTCATGAGCTGAAAGCAGCATCAAATATCTCAGTAAAGCTTGCCATTATTGGAATTTAGGTGCCGTTATAAGCAGTGAGACGACCTACCCCTGAACTTAAGATACAGCACCCATACTATTACAGAGCGGATACTATGTATTACTGTTGGTACTATGCACTTTCGATTCTACTGCTCTCCTGCCCTTCTACGGACTTTAACGTTCCTGGAAACAAGAACAACGGGAACGCTGCCCCATCGGAGTATAAGATACGTACTCACAGACATATGGTCCAGTTGCAGCGAGCAGGTGCTCAAGTCATTTAATGTCGCCTTTGCTGAAGTTTCATCTGCGGATTTTGGTGGTCTTTAAATGGCATACGGCCTTGTGTAAACAAGTCTTCGACGGACTGTTTTGATGGATACATTAACCTGGCCGCCCTTTGTTCATTCCTTTTTCAAATGGATTCAAGTATTCTTATGATCTCGAAAGCAGCGCAGAGTCCAATCATCACCTTGCGTACTGGCCCTACGAGGTCCAGAACGAGGTCGTTCTTGGATGTTTCCACTTTCTCGGATCCACTTCAACACGTCTGCAAAACGTGATTGTGTTTAACCACCCTTGTTCAACGTTCAACGTGCGTACCAGACTTCTTTCACCCACTCTATAGTTACATATTTTTGCCATCATCATATCATTATCAGATCTTGTCGGAATATGAATATCATACGAGTATTAATAGAAAAATACGATGTGTGATTTGATGACATTTTGACTGTAAAATTTCATATAAAGATAGCAGAAATTCATGTTGTTTAATAACATTGATATTTTAGATATTAAAAATAGGAAGTTTTGAGGAAGCTTTTACGTTTATTTTACTTTGCAGTGGCATTGGATATCATCATATCATTATCAGATCGTGTCGGAATATGAATATCATACGAGTATTAATCGAAAAATACGATGTGTGATTTGATGACATTTTGACTGTAAAATTCCATATAAAGATAGCAGAAATTCATGTTATTTAATAACATTGATATTTTAAAAATATTAAAAATAGGAAGTTTTGAGGAAGCTTTTTCGTTTATTTTACTTTGCAGTGGCATTGGACATATCTGTGGAAACCTACACCAAAATAGTCATAGGCATACCCAAGAGAAGAAATATTCAGGCGTCAGTAACTTTCGGCCGCTGCTGTAAATCTCAGAATTAGTTGCAGCGATTTAAAATGTACCTCTATGCTTAGTCTCATTCCCGCCATTGGTAGCATTCACGTTCAAATTAAACAATTAATTAGTTGAATTGTTTGGATAAGTAAACCTTTTATTTTTGTAATTTTTTGAAAAGTAAATCCCTGATTTATAACATTTAATTGCTGTTTTATTTATTGGATTAAACTTTTTTAGAGATCGCTACGGCGCCCAACCATTTTCATTTGTAGTCAAAGTTCAACAACCGGATAAAGATCAGTATGACATTCCCTGGTATTCCCGTTGGCACCAATAAAGATGGAAGCATGCGTCAACAAAAGGAGGGCCACCCATTCGGCATCAAGGAGGTATAGAAATGAAAACTCCTTCGGCACGCTTAAGGAAGGAGGAGTAATATGTTTTGCGCAGGAAGAGGAAAAAACGGTGATTAATTCGGAATCCACGAAGCAATCCAACCTGTAATTAGTCGCATTTACCAGAAAAGTAAAGCCATGATCACTCAAAAGTCAGAGACAAAATCAAATAACATTCGAGGCTTTCACGTCTAATGCACAAAATGGACCTAAATTGACTCTATTGACGTCCTTCATATTGGACTTCGAAATGACGGGCATTTTTTTAAATTTCGAAATCATTTTCCATCTTCAGAAAGCATAGTGCCATCTTTCAAAAGAAATTTCAATCTTTCTAAAGTATTTTCTAAATAGAAAGAATTTTTAAAATTTAAGAGCGATTTTCCATCTATCGAAAGCATTATTTGATCATTAAAAGTAATTTGCATCTATGTTTAAAGCATTTTCCAACGTTTGAAATATTTTTGTCATCTTTCAAAAGTATTTTCTATCTTTGAAAGCCTTTTTAAACTTTTGAAAGCATGTCCCATCTTTCGTAAGAATTTTTCATTATTCAAAAGATTTTTTATCTTTCGAAAGCATTTTACAACTTTGAAATCATTTTCTAACTATAGAATATTTTTTACCTTTAAAAAGCATTTTACAACTTTTAAACGCATCTTCCATCCTTGGAAAGCATTTTCCAACTTTCGAACGTATTTTCTTACATTCTAAATTATTTTTCATCTTTGGAAGACATTTTAAATCTTGCAAAAGCATTTTCCATTTCTCCGGATTAAATTATACCTTTCGAAAGCATATTTCACTCTTCGAAAGCCGTGGCCATCTTTCTAAAAGATTTCCATTTTTCGAAAATATTTTTGAACTATCAAAACCATTTTTCATTTTTCGAAAACATTATTCAACTTTGAAAATCATTTTCTATTTTCGCAAGCCTTTTTTCCCTTTTTAATACTTTTCTCTCTTTCAAGAGCAATGTCTATAACATCTGTTAATATGCAAAATGCTTTCGAAAGACCTCGCCTCTTTGAATTAAAAAATGGGAAATGGTGGATACCCATGCACCATCAATTTTCCTAAACAAATAAATATTTCTCTTATAAAAGAAATAACTTTACTGATTATGAATTAGTTGTTATTTAATTTTTAAATCATTTAGTGACTTAAGAGACACAAATATTTACATTTATTTGAAAATATAAAAATGTCTTCTCGAATTATAATACAAAAATGATTGGACTAAATTTCATATTCTTTAGCCCTCATTTTTTCATTCCTCTGAAGAATTTGTTATTGTCTAATTCCAAAGTTGCTCTTCTCCATAACCCTTAAGGTGGACAAGTTTCGCTATAGCAGTCAATATAAGCCACGGATATTTTCCCTGTTTTTCATTTATTTTATTAGTCTTTCCTGTTCTTTTTATGCTAATTTATTTTGTCGCTTAAATACACGCAAGGACGAGTGAAAATAGTTGTCATTCTCCTCCTCTCAAAGAACCTGTTCCATCTCAGCCTCTGACTAATCAAGAGAATGAAGCGCTAAAGAACAACAAAAATACAGGGCCCTCTCGTGTTTTAATGAATTGGGAAATGACGTTGGCAGAAAGATATTAGCAATTGAGTGCCAGGAATCGGCGTCCTTTTCATTCTTTATGAATAATTAACTGCATCAAAACAGAGGAAAAGTATGAATAACAAACATCTCGTCTGCATAGGATGTTGAGGTGGTAATACGAGCTGAAATGTCAGCTAAAGATAGGTAGTTAAATTGTACTCAAAGGTGCTTAAATTTGGAACATATAAAATGTAATATTTACTAAAGCATTCTCTTTCAATTGAGCAAATAAATCAAGTAGAATATGTAGAAGCCATCTTATGACTCGAATCTAAACTTCCTAAATAAGTGTATGGTCATTTCGGGCCTTTGGCGTGCAAGGATGAGATGGTAGATAAAAGGTTGATATAGGAAATGGAGAAATAAAAATGAGGTGTGTGAAAAATATGGGTGATTTTTCAGAATCCTCGTTTTTTATTTTTTCTTATCTCTCCGCTACCGCAATCGATGCCTCGCTAAGTAACTACTTCTTTCCTTTCACGGGCCTCTCTAAACGGAGAATCTCCATTCGATAGGCTTCTGTTCTCACTCTAAGCTCATTTTTAGCCTCAGTTATTTTACATTGCATTTCATCAATGGAAGTAGCTATGGTTCCCTTTTAGGCGTTCTTATCTGGTTCCTCCTATGAGCTAAGCGCATTGAATGTAAATTTACCTTTTGTTCTTATTGAGTTATTTTCTATTACAAAATTATTAAAGTGTCATGAAAGATCAGTATTTACATCACATTGGAGAAATAAATTAGCGCAGTCTCATTTGGCAATCGTTCCTTTACTGTATCAGAATTTTTACATCAAATCTTGACACGATTAAAGATAACCTTCTGATAGAGTTGAAGAAAGATAATAGCTACTTTCTTGTATGTGAATGATATGCTCTTTTACCATGTTCTATACATCATGAGCATTAACAGAAAATATGTTAAGAATAAAACGTAAGATCCATTTGAGAGAACCAGCTCGTGTGTGGAAGAGGATAAATCAAGTACCTGAATAGAATACGTTAATTATTAATTAGTGAAACAGCGAAGAGAGAGGAAAAATAATTCTCCAACCTAAAATAAAGATATAAACCCGCTTATGGAAGCTATGGCCAAAGTAGCATATATTAATCTCACTTTTAAAATTAAAACTTACATGAGTGTATTTTAGTTAAGATAAGTTCTACATGTAGCAAAAAGTTCGGACAACATTATATGATGCAATGTGACAAATAGGAAGGCATATATGTTTTAAATAGGAAAAACCCTGTTAAAACATATATATGTTCACTGGATTAGGAAATAAATTTTTCCAACTCTATTTCATGGTTCAGAGACACAGATAGACATACATCTATAAATCAATGAGAAATAGGAGAGTTCGAGCTAGTTTTGACAGTTTGCATAAAACCCTCGGCAATATATCAGCCCAAAACAACCGGGTGCATGAGTTCCTGACTGTCCATACAAAGGTATTCGAACACTTTATCTTGGCCATCAGCTCGACCTTGTCGTTGCAGGCAGAGCGGTTGGTGTGATTCTCAACTGCGACCAGAAAATAGTAATCTATGTGACTACATTTGGTAAAATAGGGAAGCCAGAAATTGGCGCTGTTAAAGTCAGGGAAATTCAACGAGCTGAATCCTGCTGTCACAGATATGACCTTCCAGCAGCAACCTTATCCAGCCAGGTTTGGACCACAGTCTTCAGTAGCTCCTATAACCCTCTGAATTGGGCATAAGACCATGCTCAAAGATGTGCGCGGAATGAGGTTTTCCTCAAAGGAAACTTACCCACAGACTATCAGACTCTGGGGCAACCTAGTCTTCATGAAACGTTGAACGTGGCTTGGATCATAGCCAAGCTAGCACTGGTCTTTTGACTGTGGTCCAACTGATACACGCCCAAATTCTTTTCAACTGAAAAGGAAAAGGTCGGTCCCACTTAACAGTATATACTTCAGCTTGTTAAAGGGTTTCTTTGCCTTCATCAAACGAATATCTTTGGCCATGGCCGTCAGAATTTGTCACTTTTTCCTCAGGAACAAGTGTTAGTTAAGGTCCTCATTCTGGGATAGCTCCATGGTGGTGAGCCCAACCACGTTCTCTCTCTCCAACCAAAGATTCCATTTGTCGGTTGCAGTTGTTGGTTGGATTGCGGCGTGAGGTCACAGTCAATATACAGATAGAAGTTAAAATATTTGTAAGATATACAGTCGCAAACCTCCTGCAAGTAGTGAAGTCTAGATGACACAAGGTTACAAACATTGAGACCAGGGAGAGCAGGCAATCACCTATGTCAAGTGCTGTATAGTTTCCCACAGTAGCGGATCAGGTTGAAAATTGGAGGGGGGGGGGCCTTTAACCTGACTTCCTCCTCTTAAGGAGGCTTAGAAAAGGTCATTAGTGATTAATAATAGTTGTCTTAAACAGTAGTGATAATAAATAACAGCATCTCATAAAGGAGTGCGCACCAACTCTTTCAGATCCGAATTGTTTTCCACACAAAAAATTATGGATTGTAGATTTTGTACGTCAGCTGAGGTGTAAAACTAAATCTAATAATTATCTTTGAGATTTACGTGTATTTTAGGCATGTATCATATAAGATACATTCGATCCTAACTGTTTAAAAGGCTGCTTCTATTTATTTTATATTATTACATCTCTGAATAGCAGAATTCAATATGGCTTAAAAGAAGAAATATAAACATATACGGGTCCGATATTTGAGAGTGGATTCAGCCCCCTAGATCACCTCCTGGATCCGCGCCTGGTTGCTCATTCTATATCTTACACCCCACATGCAGGGTGGAGGCTTAAAAGTATTCGATCAACACATCCCCTAATGAATTTGGCACCGAATCCATCATAAAACCGCGATTTGACTCTTGAAATGAAAGTGGAAGCTGGCATTAACAGACACGGAGGGGTCGAGCCCCGCTCATAAAAAGTAGGGAGTAAAATCCCAATATGTAGATTAACAGTTTGGTGGAATAGTTCCGAAAAAGGATGTTATAGTTATTATAAACTTCACCCACACTTGTGTGTGTTGGAAGACACGTATCAAATATTCAGCATTGATTGATTGGTTTTGAAGAAAATGGAAAAGTCATTAGTGAAGATAAGCTTCCGCAATTCGACGCTCAATTTTAGTCCCATAATTCAGTTAACTCATCTCAAATTTCATCGCCACTCAGCCAAATATTGAACAATGCGAAAATAAAGACTCTAAGAAGTTTAAATTAATCAGAAAAGAGAATTTAAATAATAAGAAAGAAAGTTAGACGGCGCCATAGCCAGAGGGAATGAGAGTTCGTCCCGATCGAACTGAAAGGTGTTACAAAGTTTACTAAATTTGGAACCATCTGCCCAATGCATCTTAATCCAAACCACTTAATTTAGTTACTTAACTTGGGTTCCCGCAGCTAATTAAGTCTCAAATTAGGCTAAAGGTATACAAGTCTTAAGGCAAATTTGTACATG
This sequence comes from Ceratothoa steindachneri, assembly GCA_963969495.1. Taxonomy (NCBI): domain Eukaryota; kingdom Metazoa; phylum Arthropoda; class Malacostraca; order Isopoda; family Cymothoidae; genus Ceratothoa; species Ceratothoa steindachneri. The sequence continues at coordinate 10,516,599 of OZ018337.1, read as the reverse complement.
GATCTTTCGATTTCCCTTACGTTGGATTACCCGAAAGTAAAGCAAATCAAATGATAAATCGAGCAGATTTCTCAATACATAAATTAATTATTAAAGAACATCGATCCATATCCGACTCTTAGGAATAATTGCAATAAGTAATGAATAACACAGTAATTTTTATTTTAAATCAATGTTGAATTTCTAATCTTAAAAGAACAATGATCTAAGCTCTTAGACTAACAATTAAGCAAATTCGACTACCCAAAATAGACTGCAACATCCAAACTGCCTCCCTATTAATCCAATGAAATATTTAAGGATAATTTAAAATTATATTATATTAAAACTGATCAATATTTTTGTAGGAAGTAGGAGATTTTACGGGATGAAGGAAGTGAACATTGTTCACACGTAATTAAAATAAAAGCAAAGACAATCAACAGAATTCCCATCGAGGTAATTTCTGCATAATCTAATTTATGTAAACAAGAAATTGTTCCACGAGGCTTTCATTATTCCCATTAAGTTGCTCACCGATTAAGCATAAATTAAATTTATACTCTATGACGTCATATGCAGAACTGACAGGAAGGTCTATTTGGATCTGGAGCGCTTCGTTAAGTAAGGACGCTCACAATTTGTCTTTATTAACAGCCTCTATAGTTAGAATTCTTCTTAGGTGCCTCAAGTTATGGGTCTTACAGCTCATGTGGAGGGAGAAATTTCTTGGAGGTTGGTGGCACTTGAAGTGTAGTTAGAGTGGCAACCGAGCTAGATTGTGTATGAATGACAATAATCTGCCTCTCCCCTGAGTTCCAGAATAAATAGACCACGAATGGCGTAAAGTTGCCAGTTGTTGCCAACAGTCAGTGGATGCGCCAGATTTATTCTTACGCGATAATAAAATATCGAAGGCAACACCTTTTTTCTTCTTAGAGAGAAGAGTAAATTCACAAATTAAGAATTTACACTAAATTTTAACTAACAGAATGGTGAAGGAGTCAAAAAGCCTCAACTCTAATTTTGACAAACGCAATGTTCAAGATTTTAATTACAAAGAGGTCACAGCCTAAAGTGTAAAGGGGCATGAGAATTTTGAATATTCAAGCGATGATGAGTTTGTGAATTTCACATACTATGGTAGAGTTGAGTCATGTTTATTGAAAATATGAGTAAAGTCAACAAACGGAGGGAATCCAAAAGGTTTCCTAAAAACTCAAATAACTTTTAAAAAATCCTTTATTAATAGTAAAAAATGGCCTATAGCTAAATAGCAGAAAATAAAAAATTATAAAATTCTAGGAATGTTGTACAATGTTCAAACATAATTCTTGACTATCACGAATTAACCACTCGGGATCCTCCCAAATTGAAGGTAGGACCGCCGTTCCAGCTGATTTTGATTTGGTAATTGGATTCCCTTTTGAGCCATTATTTTTACTCATATTTCCTCTTCTGACAATACTGATAAATCTAGGTGTTATTTATAGTTGCAGATCATTGAATAAAATCATCTTTTTCAATTTACATCAGATTATATTAGTAGAGCAACGTGGAGTAGCCACCTTCACACTGCATCGGCACGGCTGGGGGACGCTCTTGATATATCCTAAGCAAGTGACCTTATCCAATACGCCAATATAACAACACTAAAATACTGTATCATTTGGGTAATTCAATCTTCACATTTTCAGTCACTGTACAAGGGATCGTTCTATCCCACCCTTGGGGGCAAGCGTTATCTTGTGTACATAAGATTCAAAAGATCAGCAGAAAAGTTCTTAATTTCTTGCCGCGCCATTTTAAGCCCTACCCGAGCAGAATCCTAAGTTTTAAGTTATTTAATAAAATGGAATAATTTAAATAGAACAGATACCTAGCAGCGCTTTGGCTACCTGAAATTTAATTGCTTCTTTCTAGTAGTGATCGAAACACAACAACAGTTTCTTTGTACATTGATGTTGATGGCTGTTCACTCCTGTTTGCCTTAACGCGCGTCCAATCTTTGAACTCAGTCATAAACGACGGATTTCTCATCGACAGCATCTCGGTTAAGTTAACGTTAGAGGATCGATTATTTGCTTTGGTTTTTTATTTTAGTTTTGTCACCAATGACTATAGAAGAAGAAATATGTGGTTCAAAACACGACACCTGGCTATAACTAAGGACAAAATTGTGCAATACAGAGTATCACTTTTCCGCTCACAAAGTAGACAGTGCCCAAAGGCGAGATTTGATATATCGAATATGCGAAACGTAATTTCTTGTCCCCAAAACATCGGACATTTTTCAGATTAAAAAGCTTGACTTTGATTTACCCAAGCTAGCAAGTTTGAGCTTTATAGCGCCTTTGAATTGACGACATTTTCCGCATCGGTTAATTCATTAAGTTTACCGAGCACTGATGACCCCTTGCTACCCAAGGAGATGAGGCGTTGGATTTTCCCGTCAGGGTAACCGGTTCATGCCCAGCGCAGAATCTAACTCGTTGGTGCAGAAAGCTTCACCCACCTCTCTAACTCTATCCCTTCCATTTCTCCTCCTAGTCTTTCTCACCTCCTGACCCACTATAACCCCTACTTCCCTCTTGCTCTTTCTCGCTCTCTTCCTCCTTACTCTCATTCCCCCCACTCATTGTAGGGAGAGCTTTCATTTTTGCTCTGCTTTCCCTCATACTAAGTCTGTTAGGCCTAACTATACGGTGCCTCCTCTGTATGGTTCGCAAGAACATTTGAGGCACTTCTTTTCTTTGTAACTTCTGTCAACTCCATTGTAACTCTTTATCTCTCTTCCTCTCTCTCTATCCGTCTCCATTCCACTTAATAATTTCCCTCACCCTCTCTCTCTCGTACCTTCTCCCTAACCTATCCTCACTCTCATCCTTATCTTCTACATGACTCTCTTTTCCTCTCCCTTTCCAACTCCTTCCCTCTTTTCCATCTGTTGTTTCCCACGGGCAACGCACCAACGATGAACCAATCGCCCTTCTTTGGTACAGAATGGTTTCCTTCAAACACACTCCTATTTATCTTCCATTGCAGCCTTTTCCCTTCCCCTGAAAGAGAACCGGCCAAACTTTAAACTTGGAAGCGATTAACATTCTGATCATTACGTAAATTTCATTATCCAGTCGGCAAACCTTTGTCTTTGATCAAATGGGAGATAGTTGGCAATTAAAAATTTAATGAACAACTTAATCATTTTACGTACCTTTCTTTGTTATTACAATAATATTTCTGTCTGTAGTTTCACCTGCAGACGTCAAGTTATCCAGCAATGATTGGTTTTCTGGAGCTTAAAAGAATTGCCCTTCTTTGCGGCCCCTGGGGGAGAAGGCAGAAAATAGCAGGGAATAGGAGAATTGACTACATAGAAAAATATTCGTTGCTACATCGATCTTTTGTAGGACCAGATACCCCGCAGTCACTACCTTGTGTGTAGCCAGTATATAGGTACGCCAAGTTCTGCAGATGGCTCACGAAGGCTTAATGGCTAGGGATTTTAGCCATAATAAAACGGCCCAGCGCGTCTTTAAATATTTCATTTGGCCAGGCGCTGCCAAAGTAATATCCGACTTTGCAAGTCCTGTGGCCTCTGTCAAAAGCTCACCGCTAAAGGTCGTGTTGCATTTGCTCTCCTTCAGAAGACCTTAATTCTGTCTGAACCCTTCTTCAGAGTCTTGATCGATTTGATAGGCCCTCTCAGACCCCCGTCTAGTGACGGACATTCAAATATTTTTATCCTCGTAGATTGTGGCACTCGTTTCCCGGATGCGGTCCCATCGAATAACATTGATAGTATTTTGTGTGCAGAGGCGTTGATTTCTATTTTTCCCGAATATGAATCCCGAAGGAGATCCTCTCAGACAGAAGCCGTCAATTTACCTTAGAATTGAATGAGTATGTAGTAAAGCTCGTGCTAATCAAAACCCATTTCTCAAGCCCTTATCACCCCGCATCAAATGGAATGAGCGAAAAATTAAACGGGAAAATCACATCAGTTCTCAAGAAATTGTGCCACGCCTAACCGGGAGAATGACACGGTTACCTCACCGTGGCTTTATTTGCGTGTCGAAAAATCACACACCGAAAGCTCGGATTTGCCACGTGCGAGCTATTGTACGGATGAAACGTCAGTGGGGCAATGGGCATCCTAAAAGTATTATGGTTAAACCCCAAGCTTGGTGAGGAGATTAAGTTCCCCTACGCTTATGATGTGTTGATTTACGTACTCGCCTAGAAAAATGTGCAGGCCTCGCCTCCGAGACTCCTGAGGTGAATTTGGAAAAAGACATAACGTATTTTGACATAAAATCCAAAGAACAGCAATTCGAAGCAGGCAACCAAGTACTACTTCTGTTGCCCTTTGAGTCTAATATGCTCCTATCTCAGTGGAAAGTACCTTTTTCAGTACATAGTAGAACCCTGAAGCCCGGTCGACTACTTAATTCACACCTGCCAGGTAATAAGTGTACCACGTCAACCTGTTAAAAAAGTACTACCGACGCGCGTGCGTTAATAATGTGGTCGCTATAGACAAAGAACTCATCTTAAAGGCAATTACCCGGTCTGACCACTTTGTCTCTTTGAAAGTCTGCATGGAAGCAGATGACTAATACACCTTGCCGTCTAGTTTAACCAGCTGAAAGAGAAGCTAATATTTCCCTCTATTTTGAGACTCCCGATTCCGAACAAAATTTGGGGATTTGTACTGATGCCCCTCGTGATGGTATAGGTGGTGACCTCATCCAGTATGAAAACGATGGAAGTGGATATCCCGTTGTGTATGCGAACAGGAAGCTGTCTGCCCGCGAGAAGGCTTACGCCTTCATTAAACTCGAGGCTTAGCTATAGTATGGTCAATTCAACATTTTAGAATGTACCTTAGAGGAACCGAATTCGTAATTGACAGAGACCATAAGCCATTCTCGTACCTTCGTAATTTCAAGAGTTAAAATGTACGAATAATGCAATGGAGTCTGTTGCTCATAGAATATCAATTCCGGATTGTGTATATCAAGGGTACTCAAAATTATATAGCGCATAGTTTAAGCAGAAATCCTCTAGAAGACCCTATTGCTATAATTCAAAGATGCCATTAGCGTATCTCCCTGTAAATATGTTTGCTGATTTGTTTTATATATAGGTTAATTGTTTGAACTGTTATATAATTATTAGCTGTTTGTAATGTGTCTTAAGTAATTGTTTATTTTTTCTTTTATTTAGATACTCATTGTGTTGTATGGCTTAATTTCAATTCTGTTTTTTTATTGTACCTGTCGGTATAGTCTGAAATAATTATTATTATTTGCTAACCCACTCATGTCCAAAGTTTGTTTGCATCACTAATTCAATTTTTATATAATCTCCCCCTTGAAGCAAAATTAGTTCGAAAGATTTTTTCTGCATCTGACTTGTTGAAAAAAAATGTCTTCCTGAAAGGGAGGAGTGTGGAAGAATAAAGGGAGAAAAAGGAATTATTTTCTTTCTCTTCCTACCTTTTCCGGCACCTTGGTTCTCCGTCATCTCCAAACCCCCCTGACTTCTCCGGTTCGCCGTTGACCGTCTGCTCCAAGCAATTCGCGTTAGGGCGAAACGCCATTGTCGCAGACGAATTTCGTTGGCCTCACGTCCCATTGCAGCGCTGCATTTATCTGTCGTCTACTGCGAAAATTAGAACAAAGGAAAGACCATTAAGGGGGCATCGTGACTTCCCGCAACCGACCCTTATTGCGATCCAAGGCAATTAAAGAAGTCTGATGGCGATGAATCTCGCTTCCTGTCTAGATAATCTCGGAGTATATATTGGATACTTCGGAGTTCACAGGCAGATTGTGTCTGAAGCTGCCATCCAGCACGTTAACCGCTAACGTTTTCGTAATTCGAGAGAGAATCGACTACATTGTCGTCTAGAGAAGAAAGTGATTTTTCTAAGATGCAAGGAAGAGCTAGTCGTCACTCAGTGTTGTTTGTGTTCTTCAGATTTTAATGATCGGGAAAGCCATCCCGAATCATCTTTCTTTTACCTCTTAAGGATAAGAAGCCCCATCTTGAATTTCCCGAAGTTGGATTTAGTGTCTCGTGAGAGGTCCAAAAGTTCAAGGTCGAACTAACCTCCCTGGTCCTACTCGCTACACATCAAGAAAAAAGGGATCTAACCCCTGCTTCGTCACGCTCCTTCCACCTTTACCGCGAGGAACCTCAAGGATCCCCTTTGCTCTAGAAGTTGCATAATTCTAAGATCAATTCTTAATTAATTATCACTCGGTTCAAACTTAATTGATAGTGTCAATCATCCTATCCGTGAACCGTCCATATTTAATTGCATTGCCATTTAACTTGCCCTATATGTGTATGCAATCTTTAGTCCTATTGAAGTATATTTTTATTTTGGCCCAGCGACGGTGTATTCAAAGCACTCTTAGAGCCATCCCCAGGTGGAGCCTTAATTTAGATCGGCCAGTAGGCCAGTGTGCGTATAACAGCATACACCTGGTCATACTACGACATACTTAATAACGCCTGAAGGTGAGGAGGGGGTGGATTTGAAGCTGACCAAGCTCACTTCATGTGCACCTGGTTCAAGTTGAAGTATTAACGTGGTTGGTTAGAACATTCCTGGTTTATGTGTCAGGTTAGTTTCGGAAAGGTATTATTTATATATATATATATATATATATATATATATATATATGAATTTTGGCTTGACCTCACCTAAACTTATCTAACCAATCAGGCAGTTATTGAAATATCCTTGTTTATTTGGGGGATGGGGTACAGGACCACATTGCTAACCATTTTTAATTGGGTTATTTTCCAATTGACACAATTGATCAATGGCCAAATGGTATGTTGTTAAATAACATTTAATTTTTTTATCTTTCCTTTTTATCACTGTTAAATAATTAATTATACTTTTCCCTCTTTACTTTAATATGCTTTATTTTGCAACCTCCTTTCTTCAAATGGTAAAAATGGGTCATCTCTTGTTTACAAGGAAAAAACTTGGACCCTTATTATTCCGACGAGCCAAAAGCTCCTATAGACTTGGCGTTCCAGATAATAAGTAAGACACTTCATTTGATTTTACCATTGATAAGAAGAAGAAATACATTAGTTTTTATATTAATTTTAATAAAGAATCCTTATTTTTACAGATTACTGACCACCGTTTTTGCACAAATATTACTTTTCATCTCTTTTTTTTAGGCCTATTTGCATCGTCTGTTGCCATTTATTCGCGGGAGAAAACACTCTTTTTCCAGGTATTCAAACTTGAATGTAGTATTTTCTTAGTTATCGGATCGTGTAAGTAGTATTTATCCAGTCATTAGCACCTGAAAATATCTAAAGTCTACATATATTTAAATGACCTCCTACCACTAACCTTCTACACCTTGTTAAATTAGCGTCCTACCTGAATGTGATGATAATCATCATCGTGAGAAATGGCCTTTTCTTCAATCTGTGAGATCTCTTCGGATTTTCCAGATTGTTATGACGTCACACCGACAAGCATAGCACCCGCAAATAATTGCAGCTATAATGACAAGATGAGTCGGATACATTTTTATAATAATACCATAAATATAGGTTTATGCAGCATAACTCGTGAACGTGCTAGAAAATATACATCTATGTTGCATATTATATAGCATTTGCGTATATTTTTCAATAGACAAATATTTATAACAAAGTGAGTATCAAAAAATTTACTTCTGATTCCTAATATCTTTTTATTCGTCTAAAATATAGAAAAAAATAGTGCGTTTACATAAAAATATTTCAAATAGTCAATGTGTAATGTCCCATTCCTCAGAATTCTAATTTCGAGGCGACCGTCAGATTTGTCCTGCCGCTCTTGGCTCCATTTAGCGAAGTTTCATTTTCCGTCCTCCGATTTAAGTCGAACATTTAACTGGGGTCCGAGGTCTTTCTGTAGCGGGAAAGACACTTGGAAACATGGCAACACCTCCACCTCTCGTTACAAGCTGTCCTTCCCTCTCAATCCTCTCCTTTCTTACAGTCCTCATCTTCTTTTTACGAGCTCCTCTCCCTCTCTCCCCTCTTCTCTGTGGCAATAAAGAGAAATGTCAATCCGCGGAAGCTCGCATTCCGGTTCTGACTAAACGGCAATCACATTTGGGACGAATTCTGGAGCGAAATTGCGGCTGTTCACCTTCTGAATGATGTCCGTCCGCTTCTCTAATATTGTTTAGAAGCGAGAGAATGTTGCCATTAGTTGGGGAGGTGGAGGGGGGATTTTGAGTGATGGAAGGTGATGTGCTGCTCTTTTGTGGCTGTAAGTTTTTGGTCATTTTATAGAGTCAGCGGGGAAGGAGGTTTCTATCCGAATAGTACATGGAAAGCTGCATTAGTATATAAACACGACTGGTATACAGTGTTCGAAGATATTCATGCATAGATACTTGAATAAGTGGAGATTTGAAAGGTTCTTTCTCGTAATTTTCCCTCAAATTCAATTATTAAGGATACTTTGAGATAATTTGCCCAAACAAGAGTTCGGATACTCTTGCTTTTTGCAAATATTTTAGCCGCAAAGAGAAACACAATGACAAGTTTTCTTACTCACTACATTTATAACCCTAATCTATACACCATTTACGAGCAAACACACAGAAGTATATAAATGCACACACACATGAACATGAAAAAGTGCCCAAACTATTATTATTATTATAGATGAGCACAAATATTCATTAATTCCCTGATAGATCATTTAAGAGATCCGACGTCTCATCCCAATTCTTAAGAGCTTATGTCCTCTGCATCCCTTAGCTCCTTTAAGGCGACTTAACTTCATCAGTTGTAGTTTTATTGGTTTAAGTACCACCTATGGGTGATTGAATCATGTGACTCCGGAGTGAGGCAGATTTATTATTGCTCGAATAACACCAATATCGCTTCTCACTAAACATTTTTATATATGTTATGCCCCGAAATATATATATATATATATATATATATATATATATATATATATATATATATATATTAAAACGAAGGGAAATAAATAAAACAAGTGAGATCCCGCGCATTTTTGTTTATTACAACATTTTCAAGTAACGAAAAAGAATAGAAAGAATAATAATATTGAACACAAAAAATATTTGCTAAAGGTTTTATTCAAAGAAACGACTACGGCTGATATATATATATATATATATATATATATATATATATATATATATATATATATATATATCCCTAACTCTATAATTTAACTTGGTAAATTTTTGAAATTTTTGAAAATATTTTTTTTGCTTAGTGGACAAGTAACCTTTCAGGTTTTTGAGTTTAGGTTTATTTGAAACTTTTATTCGCAGGGCTGTTTTTTGTATATTTCGAGCTTTTATCAAAGTTCTTTCTAAGAGTTTAGAAAAAATAAATATAATTTTCGAATGATTTGGGATTAAAATTTAGATGAAAAAAGAGATCTGACGAAGGCTTTTCTATATAGCAAACCGGGTGAAATAACCTGAATGTATCAGGGTATCTATATTGGAAAGGGTGTTCAGGGTGTTAAAATAAAGAGTCTATAAAAGGGATTAAAAAAAGTGGTTCAGAATAGCAAATAGGCCGTAAGCCACACGACGAAGGAGTGTCTGTAGACCTAAGCCAATGTTCTCTTCCTTAACAGGAAGAGCTTGGTTCCACAGGCACTCTTTCGTCGTGTGGCCTACGGCCTATTTGCTAATCTAAACCGCTTTTTTCAATCCCCTTTATAGACTCTTTATTCTAACACCCTGAACATCCTTTTCTTCTTTTTCTTCTTCATCGTCATCTTCTTCTTCATCTTCATCTCCTTCTTATTCTTCTTTTTCTACTTCTTCTTCTTCTTCTTCTCTTCTTATAAAGGAATTATTAGAAATAACTTTGCTAAAAAAATTAAATCTACTTAAGTATCAACCGAACTAAAAGAAAAAATCTTATTCAAACCTTCAAAAAATCTCGTTCTTAAAATATAGGGTTATGGAAAAGACGATGGCTTTGCTACTAAGATTAAGATTTAAAATATAAAAAAAGCAGCCATGGTTAAACTTTTATATATTTTCTGAACTTCTCCAAAAATAATAATTTTAAAAAGGAACTCTAAACTAAATTGCCCCCCTTTCACGTTGCTGAATATAAAAATAGAAGATATATAAAAATAAATTGTCAGAACTTCACCATTTTGTCTATTATAAAAAAAATGATAGTTAGTGATGATATATATATACATAGAACAATTGAATATAGTCGGAGATATGATCTCTCCTTTCTCTTTCTTCGCATTTTTACCTGATTTTTCATAGAATCACCACATTTGAACATAAATTGGACAGTTATTCGTCATAATAATTACAGTAACTAATACTCCCTTGTCAATATTTTTATTTCTTGAACATGAGTTTGATTATTCCAAAATTTTCGCAATTGACTTTAGGACCGAAAAAAATCATAGTCAATTTATGAGAGTCAATCAGTTTATTTTTGGAAAGATAAGGAAAGGAACCTGATCCTATGGGACAAGAAAGTCTCACGAATGATAAGCACTTCATTGCCTTCGGTAAAAGCAGCACAAAATCTTTTATTAGATGGATATTTTAATATTAGTTGACTATATCCTGGCCAAAGTCGTTATATTGATCTTTACTTATGCACTTTCAAATGTTTGCTCCATTGGTCTTGTTGTCCCTCCTCTATGGTCCTATGCATAACTCAGCCGTTTTTTCTTCATAGCAGCGGGCAATAATAGTTTATGTAAAAGGTTTTTTGGAAGTTTTGCCAAATTTAAAACAGCTTCGTTGAACAAGTGACGAATCAATATTTACGCCAAATGAAACCAAGTCTCTTTGAAGCTCTTTGCTTCTTTTAATGGGATCCTTTACATTATTTATTATCAGAAACTTGACATCGGTAAGGTTTGCTTTATGTTAGAGCTACAGTATTTTTCCGCTCCATAGATGTATTTTCACTTAGGATTTAAGAGTTAACTAATAAGAATAGGCACGAACATCTTTATGCGACAACTACTGTCATACCATTGACTGCATTTCAGCTCAAGGACTGAGTTAGATATTTGTCAAAAGGGAATATTACAGTACGCTGATTTTTTAATATTTTTTTCGCCAAACTCTTAGGTATGATCGGAAATAATATAGGAATTCTTCCATTTCCGAGTAAAATTGCAAACTAGTATATTTTTGTTCCAGAAGAAACACTGCATTCGTTATTTTTAAATTTGATATTAGCAAAAACTCTTCCTAATCAAGCAATCTGAATAGTATGTACTATTTCTTAAATGAAGTTTTCGTTTTTCACCCGAAAATAATAATAACTTTTATGATCAACTTATCTTTATGCCTACATATTGTGAAGGCATCATTAAGCCTTCGGAAGAAGTTGCTATCATCTCCTTTTTATCTTTTATTGTTCTCATTTTTCGAAAATAGTAACTAAACTTTCCAGAATCCATCAAAGGAAAAACAATTTAAAATTTTAGCTCTTAATTCTAGAAGCCCTTGTTTTTTTTCCAGATTTTCTTATTAAATCTTAAAACAAAATTAAGTGAAACTTTTTCAAACTCAAAAATTACAAAATTTAGTCAACGTAAGAAACCATCTCAACTTCTATTCAATCTACCGAAACAATTAAACACGGTTTTATAGCGCCAATTAATTGACTTAAATTCCTTTGTGATTTCAATATTTTAATGAAACTTTCTTGTAAAAAGTTAAAAAATATGATAATTTACACTTATTATAATAATTATTTGAAGGAAAACAAATTAATTTTCCCCCAAATACGTCATATTCGACCCTTTTCTCGTTGGTTTAATTTTTTTTAATTTTGAACTATTTCATTTTCTGACGGAAATTTACCTGTTCAAAATTAACCGATCGGTTATTAGAAGCTCTTTATTTATTTTTTATGATTGAAAAAAATTTCATTAAAATTGTAAGCATGCGAAGTCATGAATTTGAAATAGTAGTTTTTAACTTTAAAGAGGAGGTTTCATGATTTCCAAAATGACAATCTTAACTTCAAATTTCCATTATCAGAGAACCAAAATCTTTGAAAGCTTTACTTTAATGGAAATATTGACGGAAACCAATATGTGATTTTTTTTGGCAGAAATAACTAAAAATTAGGTGTTTTCGATTTTGTTAATGATAAATTGCCATTTTGTTATATGCGTCAAAAATTAACTCAACACAGCTCTATTTATAGTGTTTACTCTTAGCAAGGCGAGAACTTTATTCCTTAATCCTGCAAATATAAGAGTATCATTTTATCTAATTTCAGGATAAGTGAAGAAAATACGTTTCTCTCTTTCTCCCGGCTGATGGCCGCATGTGAAGAAAGGACTGGTTTCCCTCGTGTCTCTCTATGGGGCATTTTGATTCCAATCTCAGTCTTTCATCTTTTTCCCGGAAATAAATCTTGCTTTTACAGCAAAGGGTTATGGGGAAGTGGTATTATGATTTTGGTATTATTAAGTCTTAATGCCCCAAAATGTCTTAGATAAGACTACCAAAATAACAGAATTGCTTAGTTTGTCTCGAATGAATAATACAACAGAAATAGGATTACATCATCTGCCTATCACGACACCAAGATTTATAATTCCAAAGGTTATCGATTAAGTCATCAAAATGAAACAAATAAGCATAAATTTTCCTAGAGGAAAAATAAATTGTTTGCAGGATAAAATAGACAAAATAGTATCGAAAATGAGAATTCTGGAAACTTATCCTCACAAATTTCATTGTACAAAAAGAAAGATAGAGAGAAAAGCGTCGAAATTTAGGTGTTTGTTATGATTTTTTTCTTGACTATCTCGAGGGACAATTTCATTACACAAACTATTCAATTCATGTAACTTTTAGATCTGGAAGGGTAGGATAGAGTATTTTATGATGCAATTATTTGGAAATTATATTTCCTTTTATGTTAAAAAGGCTTTTTTTCTCAGCATTTTTCTACATTTCTAAAAAACAATTTAATACTTTTCCCACACATTCACTTCACAATAAGGGTGGCTTAGTGATTGTTCGACTGGGCATCCAATGGCTTCCTTCCTCTGATCTCGAACTCGTTTCTAAGAAATTTTGTCTTATGGTTTGACCGCAGAACACTTATGCCTATGTGTTGGGAATAACTTTCGTATAATTTTTACTATATTATTATTAATTCCTATATTATATTTTCTTCACAACTCATCTCTTTTTATATTTGCTTCCATTCAAACAAGTGAGCAATTTTTGTCACGAGCAAAGATCCGATTGATTTAAACTTACATCTTCTTGAATAAAGAATAACACTAGTCTGCGTCAAAAATGTTCCTGAGGGTTTCATAGGTGATTCCTAATGGAATTTGTATCCTAAATCCAGATCAAGCATTCATATTGTTCAATCAAGTCTAGTTCTTAAGATACAGACCAAGCTCCCTAGATGGCGTTAGAGAGCTCAGTCTCTAGCTGACCGCGAGCGCGAGTGGTTGTGTGTTGCTTGCTCACTCTCCTACTAAGTGTTGGTTTTTTAATCCATGACTTTTCTCATCTATGAACAGTATTTAAAGTGTATTTCTAAAACTTTATTTATCTTTGTGAATTTTTTTGCAGGCAAATACATTAGCAAAACTCCTTATATTTCATAAAAATAAATAGAAAGTGTAAAAACAGTCCTGATAGATTTTGTTTTGTTTGTGGAAAGGTAACTTTTAGTGACCAGCAATGCACTATAACGCCGTTAGTAAAGTTTCTTTACAATGCATATTTTGGAATAAAGCTAGGTGATCAAGTGTAGGCCATGAATGGTCTTTTGCAGTCTCCTTCTTTTCTTATGTTCTTATGTTAAGACGAAAACTTTGCTCCACATATGTGCTGCAAAGCCTGTGTCATAGCCTTAAGACGCTGGAGTGAGGGCAAAACGAACTGTTTGTCATTTGGTGTACCTATGGTGTGGAGAGAAGGCAAGGACCACATTACAGACTGCTATTTTTGCAGGACAAATCTTAAAGGTGAGATAATTACTTTAACAATATAGTCCTTGACAAATCTAGAAATGTTTATACAAATCTTTTGGTACCCTATTAAAATTGTATAAAAATAGTGTATTATGCTGGTAGAAAAATTGTGGTTAAATTGTATATAAAAATTGATTGTATTTAAAAATTTTAATTTTACCTGGTATGAAAAATGTGTATAAAAATGTGGAAACGAGGGTCGAGTGAATTAAAAGTATGTAAATTAAGTATGCGAAACTTTTTTTCAGGTGTCAATAAGAAGAACAAACACACTGTAGTCTATCCTGATGTTCCTTCTGTCATTAAACCACAACCACATGGTCCAGGAGTTCCAGTTCCTTCTCCACCTAAAAATACTGAGCTACAAGACAATATAGAAGATATAGAAGTGGATGACACTGACACTTTAGTGACATATCAGCCTACGTCTACAATGACTTTGCCAAGCCCACTCACTCAAGGTCAATTAAATGACTTGACTAGAGATCTTGGTCTTTCTAAAGAGAACGCACAACTTATTGCATCCCGTCTTAGTGAGAGCAACCTCCTCTCTCAAAAAACTACATACTTACGGTTCAGAAATAGAGACGAAGAGTTTCGAAAGTTCTTTGCAGTTGATTCTTGCAGCTCTTTGGTGTATTGCAATGATGTAAAAGGTTTAATTGAGGCACTTGGCGTTCCTTACCAACCAAGTGAATGGAGGCTCTTTATTGATTCTTCTAGCAGAAGTTTGAAGGCAGTACTCTTAAATATTGGCAATAAAATGGCATCTGTACCTATTGGCCATTCAGTTGAGTTAACAGAAAGCTACGAAAATATGAAAGTATTGATTAATACAATCAAGTACTCGAACCAGAACTGGTTAATATGTTGTGATCTCAAGGTAAGATATATTTTACTTTATTGAACTTGTTAAATAATAGTTTTTCCCTACCCCTAATAAACTTAGTGAAAATTGCCTATGCAAAAAATAGAAGTTCTTAGAAACCATGTACATCAATATGCATCAATATGTTTTCTTTCAGGTTGTGTGCCTTCTTCTTGGGATGCAAGGAAGCTACACAAAATATCCATGCTTCATGTTCTTATGGGATAGCCAGGCGGATATTCTTCACTATAAGCAAAAAGACTGGCCATCTCGAGAGGCATTCCAAATTGGCTGCCACAATGTGGTAGCTCAACCTCTAGTCCCTCCCAAAAAGTTTTTACTGCCTCTTCTTCATATAAAGCTTGGCCTGGTGAAGAACTTTGTCAAGCACTGAATAAAGAAGGCCAAGCTTTTAAGTATCTACTGCAAAAATTCCCACAAATCAGTAATGCCAAGCTCCATGCAGGCATATTTGATGGTCCCCAAATTAGAACTCTGTTAAAGGACAAGCATTTTTACACTAATATGGAAGCCAGGAAACAAAAAGCATGGCGAGCGTTTAGTAAAGTAATCAACGGTTTTCTGGGAAATAAAAGAAGCTCAGAATATATCTCACATGTAAATGAGCTTATGAAAACCTTCGAAAAAATGGGAGCTCACATGTCGATAAAAATGCATTTTATCCAGTCACATCTTGACTATTTTCCGGCAAACTGTGGAGATTATAGCGAGGAACAAGAAGAAAGATTTCACCAAGACATAAAGACGATGGAGACAAGATATCAAGGACGCTGGAACATCAACATGTTAGCTGACTATTGCTGGTGTCTTAAACGCGACGAACCAACATCGCTTTACAAGCGGAAGTCATCAAGGACTTCTTTTCTTGGAAAATAGTTTCTTTGCACTCCTGGGTAAGCTCATAAGTAGTCTGTAAGTTTAAAATTAATTAAAAGAAAGTCGAATTGAGTCGGTATTTTTTTTATTACAAGTAATTGTAATTTATTAAATAGCTTTTATATAAATAATGGATTTTTTCAAAAATAGCTTTTTTCTAAAAAAAGTAGTGCGCTGTATCTCAAAAACCAGACCTGATTGAGCAAAATGAATGTCATATTTCAATTTAAGAGAACAATTACGTTAGGAATCACTAAAGAAAACCGCAGGAACAAATATTTCTTTTCAAACGCAGGCCTGTGTAATAATCAAAAATAATAATAGGCGTTTTTACTCGTGTTGTTTCATAAGAGTTTGCAAATAATAATAGGTTTAGTTCTTATTACTGAAGATATAATTGATTCATTTTAATTAGTAATCTCCCCGACCATTTTGTTCTTTATAACAAATTGAGTTTCATTGTCACAGCTCGATTAAATTAATCAGCCTAATTTAAAGATATTTTTTCAGCAATTGCCTTTGATGACGCTCTAATTGTATAAGGTGGATTAAAGAGTTGTTTGCTCAAACCTTTAGTAAAAGGATGCCATGTCAGGCCAAAATATCAGGTAAACTAAGAGTTGTCCGAAATCTGAATAAACATTTGAATGTAAGGAATTCTTTTCCAAAATATTACTTCCCCCCCACCCTTATTTTCCAGCAACTATGCTAAATTAACCTTTGTAAAGATCATTTCTTACCTTAAACAAATTAAACACTTGTAAATTCTGATGACGGTTATATGTAAGAAGAAACGTTTGACGCCCGCAAAAGTAACGTAAATACATCCCCTAAAAATTGACTGATCAAAATTACCTCTCCCTCTGGAACTGCGGTCACAATTTGCAGCCTCGTTTGAGATAAACTTTAATCTGGCGTAGGGCGATGGTGTAGTCCCTATTTCCATCTATACCCCCGTTTTTTTCTAAGTATCCATTTATTTGTTCCTCTGTCCAGGTTTATGGACCTCCTTCGGTTCTTCTTCTAAAACAGATCATCAGTCGAAATAAGCAAACACCTTTGGTGGAAGGTCAAATTTCACCACGGCTTGATTAATTTGAGGTTTGTCTTCCTCTCTAAAATGGACAACTGTTCTATTACCTGGAAAAAGGGTATATGTGAATTTCTAGTTACTTGCTCCCCCTAAGTCTTGCATTAACCCTTAATTTGTCCTTCAAGAAAATTAGAGTTTTTTTCTGAATTTTTAATCGTAAGCTAACGAGGGCATCTCTACGGCAATTGTCGAAAGGGTACTAGTTGTAGAATTAGGGAAAGTAAAAATTTACTTAATCTATATTCCTCGAGTAATCTAATGAGGAGACTGCGAGAGACAATCGTGAAAGAGAGGGTGCATAACTCCCTTCTTAATTGCCCAAATTAAGGCAAATGACAAGGTGGATCATCTAATTTCCGTGACGGAGCCAAGAAAGCACCTTTCATGTACTCGCTGCATCAAAACAAGGAACCGTCTACAAGGATCCATGGTTTCCAGTAGTTCTTTTCCATCCTTCCTCTCTGGTCTTCAGGACGCTCTGGCTCAAGCAATATATTCTTTGTATGATTAATCTTTAAATGATCAAGCAAACTACCAAGATATAACCATACTGCCAAGGGTTTATAACTCGATTGTATAGTGGAATAAAGTCCCATACAGTGGGCAAACCGGCAGTTTCAGATGCATCATATTCCTCATTAATTACCCTACCAACTCTCAGGCTATGAAAGGGGGTGGCTATCAAGGTAAGATATCAAGATAAGATGATCGGGCGGGTATTAGAGCCGGGGGAGGGGGCAGGGAATCATAGGGCACATTCAAACGAATCCCCTATGGTGGCACAACCAAATTACTCTATTGATTAATATATAGCATTTCAGACCTGGCCGCGCTAATATATATGGTCGCACAACCAGATTTGTAGTCGCGAGCTAAAGCGTTTTGACTGGTCAAACTGGTAGCGCTTCTCCATATTTCCATGGACACTAACGGAGCTCTTCACATAAGACGCGACTTTAAATGTGGTCAGACAAGAATGATCTTCCTAGGTGATGGGACTGATGTCTTTGGAAAATGGTGAACTCTTATTAGTGACGTCATGGGATGGACCTATAGAGGTGTCACATGACCCAAAACTGCGTTTCAGAATTTACTAGGTCTAGTTCCCCAAAATACTGGCCTAAAGTTTAGCCCATTCATTCTCTAATGTGATCTAACTTGGAGTTTCTGATCACTTTGTTCGTTTGTTTAAACTTGTACATTTACAGCTGCCAGACTTGTTTCGATTATACGTCCATAAATACATATGAATGTATAACCCTAAGTGCATATCAGGGTTCTCATATCCGATTAGGATGATAATTTTCTTTTAATCACTTTATTTATTAAGGAGATTAGCTTTTTCAACGCCTGTCTCTCGGCCTTATTAAAGCAGAATATTAATCCACTTTCCGAAGTCTTTCCCAAAGAGGCAAAATCGCTGACCTGAAGAACCGAAGCGGCTGCGATTTAAGCTCGTGACGTCATAGCGATCAGGAAGGGGTCAATAGTTAATACAGGGGATATAATCCAAAATGGAGTAATTCTATATTATTACTATAAATTATGGATGTTATCGTTATTAGTTATATTTTTAGTAATATTATTGTGATTGTGAGGTTGTTAGTATCCTGGTTATTAAACAAGGTCTGCTGACCAAAATGCCGTTTGCTCTCAGTTATTCTGATTTAAGACTTAACGACCTTCGAAACTTTCAATAATTCCAGGAATATCATTGAAAGGACATCGGCAATTATATCATTCAAAACAGAATGTAAAACAGCATAAGGGTTTCAAATTTCATTGGAATTGGCCGAATACTTATAATGTTATTGCCAAAACAAACAAAAAGCAAAACGTGGACTGACCGAACGAAATAATGAGATGTAGAGTCGCTCGCGACCTGACTCGCACGAGACTAGAAATGATATTCAGAAAAACGGAGTACAAGAGATTTAGAGCTCAAAGATTTCCGTCATGCACATGTACATAGAGATGAGACTATATACCCAAGTCTTGCGGATCGCTGCATATTAATCTAATAAAAAAATAAATAAAAAAAAGTGAATTCTAATTTGTTCAACATAAATAACTTGTCTGTAATTCTGATACATCAAACGTATAAAATAATTGGACCCTGTGAAGATCCAAAACACCAGTGTAAACATGTAACAATTAGCTACGCCACATAGTAGCTTGTAAAGAAACGCTTTACCATTAATGAGCTTGTTAATAAAATCTTCAAACAGTTACGATCAACCAATCAAGAATAGTCAAGTAACAAGGAAATAGGGCATTTTTATTAAAAACGTTTCCAAATTGCAGAAGCGAACATGTAACAATTAAATGCTAAACTTAATTATATTGATCAGGAATAATTCTCAGAATAGTGAAACGTATCATCAGTATATTTCGTTCTTTCCGCCTAAATTCATGAAAATTTGAGTGGAAAAATTCCTTTTTGCAAACTTACATTCTCTTGAGAACTGATTTATGCCTTCCGCAATATCTTTTAATTGATTGTGTATGCAAACTTGTATGTGTGTTCAGATATTTCCAACAAAATGGTTTAATATGTGAACCTCAGGACTCAGGTCTTAGTTTAATATTTGAGTATGCTTTCCTCTGGGCGCACAGAATAGCTGTTCCAGGCTTGACCACTTTTGTCATTATCGTTAATATGGTCTCTGCACTACGAGATACTACTATCTATATATAACCTAAAGAAGGCACTACTCTTTCAACCAAAAGGGCGAAAGCCAATCTGGGCTCATTTGCTGCTCCTTCTATATGGCACTTAGGATTATAGGAAAAAAATGATTCGTCAATTTGAACATTCAGTCTTGGACCACAGTTTAATTAATTTGAAATTTTTTGAAGTAATTTATGCATATATGTCGGACCGAAATAAAAATTTCTACTACTGTTAATCTTTTAAAATTTAAGAAATTTACAATCTGAGTAACACCTATATCTTCACACCAAGAGAATATTGCTTCCATCCAATTCTGAAGTGAAAATCTTGATCGAGAAAGAATGAATCCTTACGAATTGAAGCGGTTTGTTTGTATTTTTCATAGACTTCCTAATGAGATTGCTATATTGATCAATATGCAATCCAGTTCATTACATTCTGACAGTTTCCGCAACTTCCTTTCAATCCTAAATAATTCATGCTGCTTCATCCAGTTTATAACTTCCACTGAGTTCTGGATTATATATTGGTATATTGCACGACCCATAATTGCAGCATGAAGTCATAACAAATCTATGTGAAGTTTCTCGTAATTTACCATCTTACTTACATTAAATACACTGATGGTTCAATAGTATTTTAAGGGCAAAGAGGAGTGGACAAAAACTGTCAACTCTAAAAGTTACAAAACACTGAAAAATAACAAGCCATGTTTCCAGTACCTTAAATTACATTGGACACATTTAATCTAACTTTGGCAGCGAATTAAATATATGGTATCTTACAAATCTGTATCGATTTCATAATTATTAAATCGGTAAACTTCGACAAAATCGTACGTGATGAAAATATTTTTTAGCAAATTCAAATTAAGCACACTCAACTTCATAGTAAAATACACATGAGATCTATGTTTTTTTCTGGACACTGAAATTTGTTGTATAGTGTTAGAAATTCCTAAATACAACCTGGGTTAAAAAATAATGAGAAGCAATCAAATATCTTTAGAGACCTGGAAGGACATCGTGCATTAATTTCAGAATATTGAAGCAAACTTTCGGCAGATCTTGCGCTTTTAAACGTAGCAAATGGCTTACAGAGAAAGACAGTTGTCTTCCAAGTGTGAGCACTACCACGGTCGGACGAGTGAGAACCCCAACTCTCATAAAGAATACGATGAATAAGATCAGTTGGAATCCAAATATTGGCAGATAAATTGATTTGAAGGTCAAACTGAGCCTTTTCCAGATGAAATATCTGCTAAAAATGATTTTAAACTTAGTCCATTCAGATAGAAAAAGGACATCTACTTTCCTACCCTACCGGCTAAAGAGAGTCGAAAGAGCAAAGCTCCTCCTCGAGCAAACTCTTGATGACTCTCATCCTTGTGTTCTGTGGAAGATTAAGAAATTGGTCATTGTCCAGGTCACTCCAAACACACAGAATGGTCGTGTTTGGGTACTAAAAAAATGAGCTTCCGTTTCAGAAACGAATATCGTTCAGGAGCCATACGGCAACTTCATTGATGTGTTGAGTTGGCGTAATATCAACTAGACAAAATACACCTCCTATCTTATTGAAAGAGGGTAAAGAGAAATCTCCATGTTTCTTTGGAGATTTTGAATGATAACCTAAATAACCCATTGGGTGGATGCCACTATAGGAAATATCGAAATAACCCTTCACAAAAGGAAGAATCCTGAAGCACATCCTTAAATGCTTTACATTTGTCATGAAAACTTTGAGCGTTTTGGCCAAAGAAAGTTGGTTACTGAGTTCGCCTTATTTGAATCCCAATGAATTTGTCGTGTGGTCGATCTTTAAAGAGAAACTAAAACCAAATTTCACCAATTGTCAATTTGCTGATGTGAAAACCGGAAAAATACTGGCTTGAAATATCATTGAAATCCTCCGTGACACTTGCACTAAGGTCATACTGATACTTCTTTGAATTTGTCGGCTCAAATGGACGTCACATTGAATAGTATTTAGTAAAAGAATAATTGGAACTCAATCGTTTTCCTATTACAATTAGGGATTGAATTCGGGTGTTATGGATTGGGTGTAGAGAGAAAGAAGAAATAAGCTAAATTGTGAAAGCGGGCTCTGTATGGAAGTTAGCTCTTATCAAAAGACAAAGAATGTAAACCTGAAAATTTAGACATTTTCTAGCTCCTTTTGTTTGCCTTTAAAAAGACAAAGGTAGGAAAATAAGCTTTTCTGGAAGTTCTAACTGGAGTGTTTTCTTTGCTTAATCGACTCTTGGTTCCAAGTCAGTCTTAGGAAACCTTTTTTCTCTTCTCAATTCGCTGTCAGGACTACAAATTTGTATTCTCCTAAAAAGTAACCTGAAAGCAGAAGAATGCCATAACTTTGCTTCATCATTTAAATGTTTCGATAAACCTTCACAAAATTATATGAGAGAAATGCCCTGAAAAAATGCACCGAAGAGTCATCATTCATCACAACACCACTACCGCTCGTTTCACTTCCTTAATGAACTCAACTTTTCAAGAATTTTGTAAGGACTTAATCTCTATCACCACTACCCCCACTTAGATTCCTGATCTAGCCACAACTATAATTTTGGAGTGACCAAACAAATAAAACCAGAAGTCACTCGCTTTTCTTCTGTTGATAATGGTAAAAGAGGTATTTTAAATCGGTTTAATTTTATAGAAATGGTTAAAATTAGTGAAATCATCTCTTGCAAAAGTGTTTTGACGTTAATTGGGCTGAGGTTAGAAAAGAAAATTTATACTCTTTCCTTTTAATTTAATTGCATTTTTCTAAGAACCTTTTGAAGACCCCGCGTCTTTAAATATATAATCGAATACATGGAAGCAGGAGTTGTATTACATATAACATAGAATGGAAATTGCGCGATGTGAAAACCTGTGAAATCCCGCATATCTTTATATAAAAGTAAAATGGGTAATTTTGTGTTAAGTAGATAATGATACCCACTCTTTCAGTAGCAGAATTATTGCGACAGTTTTCGGAATTCAAAGCATAACATAAAATGTAATTATACATATATTGAATTATTATTGTCTCATTTTAATTAAAGTTGCCCATGATCGTAATGTTTGGTGTAATATGTTTCTTCCTGATCGTTTAGTTGAGGGGAATTTTAATAAAATTTCCCTCCAAATCTTTGATGTCTTCCTGACGACAAGGCTGATAAAGGGAACGGAAGCAAGAGAATGTCATTGAGATTTAAGGCATGGTGTACCACACCGTTTTTAAATAAACAGTGAACAATAGTGAACCTCTTGGACGAAGGGTTTTAAAGGGTACAGCGATTGAGATGTTCCTAGGATTACAGGTATATATGGCTCCCTCAAATCAGTTAAGTCATGGAAGAAACATGAGTGCTCTATGGGAGTAAATGCGAGAAATAAGCCAGAATGGAAATTATTTGTGAAGACTCCGCATATTAAGGGCAAATATAAATCGGGATAATCGAACTTTTAGAATGTATTGTGTCTATTACAAGTATGTGTGATCATTATGATTGCAATGTAGCTAAAGATGTGAAAAATAAAAGTAAAATTATTTAATTATCATAAGAAAAATGTAAACTTAATTTTATTTAAAATCAGTTTAGTAATTATATTTCAAAAGGTAAATAATTAATATTAGCTGAGTTTTGCTCGAAACATAAATTACTGTAAATAAGAGAGCAACAAGTCTTGTCTGTATTCATTCATTTTTTTTAATCTTTTATATATTTCGGTAATGTTCTACATGCGAGTTATGGGCATCTGAGTGCTGTTCCATTACAATTATTATCGACTGAAAGATATTTGAAGAAGCTCAACATTGTTAAAAATTATCCCTACTATTTTAATAGAGAACTTCTTTAATTATTGGAGATAAATTTCCAGCATACATTGTTCAAATCGGCCAATTATCGCACAGCACAGAATAGGACAAATCACACAACCATTTGAAGTCAATAAAATTGAAATAATATTTATCTATCAAAGTGATAAGTAATTTCGACCAGTTCCTATCACTAGTTTCCTCTTTTTACTAGGTTTTCAATATCATAATGTTAAAATAGTTTGATTTTGATTTTAAAAAATTGAGGTTCTTTAAACCTCTTCTTTCGTTGATAACTTCATAAGTTTTCAATAATTCTCTTAACTCCTAAAATGCTTTAAATTTCAAGTGGCTAATTAAGGTGAGTAAGAAAGATGACCCATTATTTGGCAATCATTTTTTTTTAGCATTTGTATGATATCTCTTGTGATATAAGGGTTACGCTGCGTCTTGATGATAGATCACTCTAATTCTATTCATTAATGCTGGCCTTTTTTGTCCAAATGATGCATATAAAAGAGCCACTGAGCAGAATAAATGTCTTAAGATTGTCTCGTTTGTGTTATGAATTTAAAAATGGATTATTACATTCATATCCAATTATCCATAAAAGAGAATCTTCAGTGGATGAAGCATATGTTTTGGCTGGGGTATTGGTTTCCCCGAGGACTAATTCATTATCTAGAACACATAATAATTTAGCATATAACCCAGTTTTCATTTCATTTAAAAGGGAATTTTTATCGAAAGAGTTTGAAATGAGAAGATTTCCCTACACGTGCAAAGTGAACAAAAAAATTGCTCTGGACGCGAATAATCTCTATCACAGTTGAAAACAGAGGAAACATTGGATAATAGACATATATTAAAGTTTATATATATACATTTATTTACCCCTAATTACCAAAATGTTCAGATAATCAACTCCATGAGTCCCAAGATACTCACTTTTTACATAAAGCAGTGAATAAGCAATGAATTAACAGGTGAGAGGATTAATAGACTTTTTTACTCAAAAGATAATAAATTCCCTTAAATTGTGCGCAGAACTTCTTCAAGTAAAAATTACTTTAGATTATGCATAACGAATACTAACGAAAGATAAAATTACAGTCAATAGAATTCCTAAAAGCTAATGGTAGAGTGGAGAGGCTCAGTACAACTTTACCTCTCGAAACGATTAATTATAAAGAATTAAGTTGCCAACCTTAGATTAATAAGCGAGAATAGTTAAAATGCAATTATGTCAATTTTTTAATAATAGGAAAATATTTGGCGCAAAAAATACAAAATATGATAATTACTGTATGAATGAAGTTAAATTTTCCCACATCCTGACCAATACTAGTAAAAACATTTTCATTGTTTATTCAAGAAAACTAAAATGAAAGAAACCTGCTTTCGAAGGTTTCCCTCAAAAAAATAATGAAAAAAAAATAACAAAAATTGCGCATATATTTATAGGATGATATATTTATTATATAGTAATTATAGTATAAGGTACAAAAAATATTTCTCAAATTAAGAACGTATAGTTAAGACAATAAAGAACTAAACAAAACTAAATGAAATATTTATAAATAAATTATTTAACTTAATATTATGAAGTTTAAAAAAGTACCAGACAGTAGATTGAGCTAAAGAAAAGGTAACTAAAGTTTAAATATGACAAAGGATTAAACAAAAAAGAAGAGCGTAATATGTGATTAATTAGTCGCATTGAGAGATTGATTAGTTTTATTAATATAAAAGATTCCTGTAGTATTTTAAAAAATCTTGTTGAAGGGGCCCCAGAAAGAATGGAAAATTGTTCGGCTGAAATATAGTGACGAAATTATTAAACATGGGTGTGTATGATGAAGAATATCGTGAAAGATTATGAAACCTTTGTGCTTCTAATATCTATAGACTTATAAAAAAAAACGTCACTATAACACATTGCTGACTAGATGTCTGTTCTCAGCTTCAGATCCAACCAAGAAGACTGACTGCAATACTCTCTCTATGCATGCTAAATTAAGTTGATTCTTCTTTTCAACTAATTCCTTAAAATTTTTAATTGAACCTCAAATTATTCTGTGCTCCTCGGATGCACAGCCTGTTTTTCATTGGGGCGTGGTCGATTACCTTCATGATAGTGATCACTTTCCCATTCAAATATCATTTTCAGGGCAACTGCCGCATGAGAGCCCACCTCGGTGGTGCTTGGCGCTCGCGCAGTGGCCTGCATTTCAGGAAATGACTAAATTCTCTATCTCAGTCGAGGAGTTTTTGTCGGTAGATGAGGCCGTTGAGTTTTTCTCGGGCAACCTCATTGCCGCGGGCCTGACTACTATTCCAAGAACGTCTGGCCGTTTTGCACGCCAATCACTTCTATGGTAGTCGGCCGAGTGTAAGACGGCCCTCAAACAGAAGCGTGATACCTACATGCGCTATAAGCAACCTCAAACGATTTCACTGTCGCTGAATTTCTTCGGACTAGGGCTAAATTCCGGTATATTTCGAAGCACGCCCGCCGCTTTTCTTGGCGGGCATACGTGTCTTCACTTAACGGGAAGAACCTTTTAGCAGAGTTGTGGAAAGCGAGTCAAAAGGATTCGGGGCTAGTTCTCGCAGGACCACCCTCCCGTTCTCCAGCAGAATAGGACCGCAAACTCAGACCCTGCGTCCGTGGCGGAATCTTTCGCGACCATTTTTTCCTCTATTCTCTAGCCGTGATGCTGCTCCGCCAGCATTCAATGCATGTTACGGAAGGCCGCCGGCAATACTTTACCTCCAGAGGCGGAAAACTCTTCCACGACAGGTTTACTGTGAGTGAGTTGTGCTCCGCTCTCGTTTCGTGCGCAGACACCGCCCATGGTCTGGACGACGTCCCGTACGCCATGCTTGAACACCTGGATGAGCGAGGCATGGGCTTTCTGTTAGATTTGTTCAACATGATCTGCGTGGAGGGTCTTCTGCCAGATTCCTGGTGAATCGCTAACCGGGGAGAGATCACTCTAATCCGACTGGTTTCCGCCCAATCTCTCAAACCTCTTGCGTGTGCAAGTTGATGGAGAAATTGATAAAGGTTAGATTAGCATTTTTCCTAGACAGAGGAGGCCATTTGTCTTCTGCACAGTGCGACTTACGCATGTTTCACTCCACGTCGGATTCTCTGCTCCGACTGGAAAATGCCGTTTGTGAGTCTTTCATTCGTAGACAGCACTACGCCACGGTGTTGTTCGATCTGGAGAAGGTCTATGATACCGCATGGCGATACGGTATCATGGAGACTCTCCACACGACGGGGGCGAGGAGACGCCTCCCAATGTTTATATCTGAATTTTTGCGAGATCGTCGATTGCGCGTACGGGTGAGTGGGAGGGGGCCCTCTCTGGAACAAACGAGCATGAAGAGGGTGTCCCCCAGGAAAGTGTCCTCAGTGTCACACTCTTCGCTTTGTAAATCAACGGCATCACCTCGGTGCTGCCGGAACATTTTCTTGCTACGCTCTATGTGGACGACCTTTCCATCTCTTTTGGAGCGGCCTAGTTGCCAACTCTGGAGCGTTGTCTCCAACAGGCATTGAACCGCGTCTCTCACTATGCCAAAGCGCATAGGTTTCGGTTTTCTTTGGCCAAGACTGAGGAGGTGAACTTCTGCTGCCATCGACGGCCCCACCCCGACCCAGATTTGTTTCTTAATGGGATGCGCCTAGATGTGGTTGAATCGCACCGTTTCCTTGGTCTTGTATTCGACTGACGCCTCACCTGGGAGGCTCATATTCGCAGCTTAAAGTCTTTTGTACCCGCGCCATGGATATTCTCCGTTCTCTAACGTTCAGCGCTTCGGGCACTGATAGCGCTACTGCCTTACTTTTTTATCAATCCTTTGTTAGTTCAAATCTCGAATACGGATGCTAGTTTTATGCATCCGTCGCCAAGCATTTATTGAGGAAGGTGGATTTGATCTACCACACCGGGCTCCGCCTTGCGACCAGTACCTTCCGCACTTCCCCCATGAAGAGCCTGTTGGTCGATGCTGCAGAGATGCCACTCACTCTGCGCCGCGTGCAGTGCATCACTCGCCTGTACGCGCAAGCCTAGCGCATCCCTCAGTCGCCAAAAGCTTTCACTGCACACGCAGCTGATCTCGACGGTGCCTATACCACCGAGAGGCGCCTAGTCATACCCTAAGCCCTTTGGGTTTAGGGCCAGGGAACTCTTTCGAGAGCTATATATAGCTCTCGAGCCGGTGGCACCACTGGTTATGTCCAGGACGCCACCGTGGAGGGTACCGCATTTGTCTATTTGTCGCCACACCTCTGCTCCCAAAGCTTGTACGGCGCCGGGAGTATTGCATTCGACAATTTGGGAGCACACCTCGTGTCACGCTGGAACCGTGCCAGTGTATACGGATGGCTCCAAGTCCAAAGAGGGGGTTGGCCTTCACGCCTTATCGCCTCTGTTTGAAGTCAGCGGGGCTCTGCCAGGCGCTGCGTCTGTCTTCACGGCCGAGCTAGGGGCAATACACCACTCAAGACGGGAGATTACGCGACGTGCTTGGTTCGGAGATCGGATTGTGATCTATAGCAACTCACAAAGTGCCCTGAGTGCTCACATGGCATTGGAATGTCCGCATACCCTGGTTTGCAATATCCGCGACGCCATGGTTTTGGTGAGCCGGGCAGATGTCGAGATTATCTTCTGCTGTGTTCCTGGACATGTTGGAATTTCGGGAAATGAGCGCGGACCAGCGTTTTGCTCTTTCTCACGCCGACTACATGGCAGAAATACGGGCAGCTCTTCGGGCTGCTTAGCAAAGAAGATGGGAGATGGTGGAAAAGAAATTAAAGTTGCGTGTTATTGCACCGCGACTGTTCCCATGGACCTATCCCCCAATGCCGCGACGGCTTCAGGTCGCTTTCTGTCGTCTTCGAATCGGACAAATTAAGTTTTGTTGTTGTTTTTGTTATTGTTATTGTTATCGCTTTCTAATTGTTATTTCTTTTTATTGTTGTTTTCTGTTCCTTTATTTTTGTAAGTAGTCTAGTAAAGGGCTGTTTGTTTACGGCGACTTGGGCATTCGCCAGATAGCCCCTTAAAAGAATAAAAATGAAAATCTTGAGATTTCTAAGATCTTTGAAATAGAAAACAATCTTTGCTACCCTCCAAAATTTCTTGCAGGGAGCCTAGATTTGTCAAAATAATCATTTTAAAAACTGAAATCTCTCTGATTCCTTTTCCTTTCTTCTCCGCATCTTGAGATGTTTAAACGCTTCAGTTAAATTTAAATATGGTCTATTATGTATGTACAAATGTTGATTCAAAATAATAAGTAAAGTATATGGTGGGTTTATTCTTGTAAAAAAACAACCTCTGACCTCCTTATGTTATTTAGAGACCAGGTACGATTGTAATCTACCATGGAGAACGTCCCTTCCTGTTCGGAGGCATTCGCAAATTTTCGACTCTTGAGCGCATTGGGCAAATACTCATCAATCCTGCGCAATCGGCCCGAGCCTCCCCATCCCCGGTGACGAGGCGAGAAAGAGTCGCTGTGTCTCGCACTTTGATCGCTATTAAATGATGAATCGACTCCGCCTCCAGATTAAAATGTCTGGAGCTTGTGAATCATTTCTCCCAATTGCCCTTTTTCCCTCTGAATCGGGCATACAAATACACGATTTTGAGTGTTGTTCGAGGAGTCGAGCATGCACGTCAAGGCCGTCCGCATCTTCTCGTCAAAGTCCCGTGAGCGTTATCGGACATGAAAGACTTTCTCCGCCCTGATTCTACCCTAGTCAATTGCTAGCTTCTGTGAACGAGAACCGTTAAATTTGCGCACAGTCTCCCTTCGTTTACTCAACCCAAAGAAAACCCCTATCGATTAACTTTGAGGCAAAGAAGTTTCCTCTTCGAGTGAAATTACGAGTAATCCCAAATTTCCTGTCAAACATCATCTTTGAAGTTTGGCATCTTCATCGGAAGGTTGGTTCGGAACGTGCCCACCTGCCTGATTAGGAACGTGCCCCACTTGCCTCATAGGATCACGCCCCACTTGCCTCATCGGAACGTTTCCCACTCGCTTCATCAAAAGGAGCTTCTTCGAAGTCAACGACCCGTAAGACTGAAACCCACTCCAATATTAGTACTGTCAAGTTCCCCCTTTTTAATCTGCTCCTAGTAACGGAAATCATTTAATTCTATTTGAGAATCCCTCCGCATACTAATTTTCTAGAGATTATTTCAATTTAAATAATCCCCTTTTACCATTTTTTATTCTTATTTTGATGTTTGTAAATAAAATTATATTTTCGTTAATTCATCTTTAACTAAACTTGAACGATTTTTTTGGCCTATTCAAGTAAATCTCGCCAGTTAATTATGCACTCCGTCTGATTATTATGGATTTGAAAATCCAACGCCTCAAGTTTGAACTTCTAGCCTTTCGTTAATCCTTGCTAACAGTCGTTAAACGGTTAGCGTTGCAGAAGGTGATCAAGTCGCCCCCCACATAATATAGGAGTAGTGTTTTATGTACCACGACAATTCTGTCGATTTTGCCGTATCCACAAAGGAATACTTGGGTCTAACCGGAAAATCATTAAAAATACGGTTAAATCAACATATATATAATATTAATAGAGGTGACACTAATAGTGCTTTCTTTGTTCATTTGTCTAAAAATAGTTACCCTATCAATTGACATTTGGATAAATTAATTTAAAATATATGATTATTATGTTAAAAGGAATATTGTCGAATGTTCATTCATTAATCCCTCACCTAATTTAAATATATCCCCCGGTCTCTTTAAACAACTTATTTGTAGAAAAAATTGTCCATTTTGAAAATAGCCCTTTGATTTACTAATATGTAGAGTTTTTTTTTAATTTCGATGTAATTATAATTGAAAATGTATGTAATCATAGCTTTGTGACCTCTATATGTCTACATTCATTTTTCACACTTGAAACTTCTGGAAGAGATCTAATCTCTATGCCTTAACTTTTCGTATCCAGTATTTAATCCCGTTCTTGATGATATTTTTTTCTATTTTGTGTCCTTTTTATATAGATAGATAGGCCACCACTTTGTAGTTTCTTATATATACCACATTTGTAAAGTAATTAATTATTCCTTGAGAATAAACTGAACAAGTTAGAAAGTACTTTGAATCCTCCTTTCGTTTTCGTGTGTAATTTTTTTGCATATATATATATATATATATATATATATATATATATATATATATATATATATATATATATATATATATATATATATATATATAAGTAATTAAACGACATTCGCCGAAGACAATTTAATTCAGAACAGTTTTAGTGTATCTCACACCCTTTTTTAACATTGCCATTTAATAATAAATTAAATAGTTTAAAGGAAATATTTGGAAAAGCGGGTATTATTCTAGCCTTTAAATATAATAATTTCTTAAACCAATTGATAATGCCAGGAAACCCAAAGAACATCATAACATAGGATTATACGCAATACCACGCAACCATTGCCATAAAGTTTATATAGGGGAAACGGAGAGAAATCTAGACAAGAGATTGTATGATCACAAAAGAGATATTAGAGTGGGCAGCGAAAGCAGTGGAATATTTTGACATGTTAGAGACTTGAATCATTCGATCGATTTCAATGAAAGTAAAATGGTATTTAAATCGGCTAACTATGTTAAGAGAAGAATCGTAGAATCGAGCTTGATATCGTTAGTTCCTAATTTAAATCTATCTGAGGGTCAATTTTCTTTTAATCCTGTAATACGTAAGCAAATAAACAAAATAGTAAAATGTCAGCCCTTCAATATGTTTAGGCCTAACCCCCCCTGATTAGCCACAAGTAGGGGATTGGGGGAAAAAGAGGGGATCTTTCACGACCTGACCCTGTGTTATGTTTGTAATCACTTTTGTTATATTTTCTATCCAGTGTCAGTTGAAAAAGGGTGTGAGATACACCGAAACTGTTCTGAATTAAATTGTCTTAGGAGAATGTGGTTTAATTCCTCATCTTTTCTTGCAATATTGCATTAATTTTCATCATATATATATATATATATATATATATATATATTGTCGTAGAATGGACTCTCGACGATATACCATATATGACTATTCGTTGAGGGAATGATTCATTTATATTTAGAGTGCGTGGTGTATTAATTGACCGATATTATTTATCTTTAATATGCTTAAGAAGTGGAACTGAGCTCAAGGATAATCATATGTCTATCATTAATAAAATAGAGTTTTATTAATAAAAACTATAAACAACACACAAAACGGAAAATATTGACATAAACAGAGAATGGAAAGGGTCGAGGGAAATCTAGCTAATCCGAGGATTAAGATTTCGAAGAGAATTAAAAAGGTAAAACAAATAAAAATTAAAGGGATGGGATGGTTTGCTAAACCATTTAATGCACAGGATAGGGTTGACAAAAGGATTAAATACTCAAAGGTAACGTTCAGCTTATGTAATTACAGTGTTGTGCAGAGGAAGGCGACGGGAAGGAATCTTCGGTACGCTGGCGAGTTCCAGCCGAAGAGGGGGAGGGAAATAAATGATCCTGACGTGGCGTCAGGGACATAAGAACCGTTTTTTGGCGAACGGGCTTGAAGAACAATGGGTGTTCTAATGTTGTTCTCTTTCTGAACAACAAGGGCGAAGGGTGAGAACCGTTTCTTGTCAACGGGCTCAAAGAAAAATGGCTGTTCTAATGTTGTTCTCTTTCTGAACAATAGGGGGGAAGGGTGAGAACCGTTTCTTGTCAACTTGCTCAAAGCAAAGAAAAATGGCTGTTCTAACGTTGTTCTATTTCTGAACAACAGGGGAAGCCTTGTGGACTTGGCGTCTTGAAGGCTCGAACCTTGGTACTCAAAGGATATTGTCCTCTTCTGGACAATGATGGTTGATCTCGAGGTAGAAGGCCCTTGGTGCACAAGTTGAGACTGGGTCGTAGTGATGTCTCGCGAAGAAAATCTGGATTTCGAATTTCTCTCTTAGTGGTAAAGTTTCCGTATAAATAGTCGAGACATCCCCTTGACGTTGGAACCAATGGAGTGGTGGCTTCGAGGGAATGCACAGCCGCGCCTGAGAACAATATCTTATCTGCCCATAAGCCTAACTCAATCTGGCGTGATCAACGCATGGGGCAAACGGGGGAGGAATAAACCTCCTTGGTTAAATATTGACTCAGGTGGCGCGATAATCGCGCCCGGCTCTAAGGCGAAGATGCATGTGGGTAGCATCGTGTTTGTTAAACAACATGTGATAACGGTTAAAATTAAGCGGCCTCAAACCGTTCTATCACACCCCTCCCTTCCGGGGGAAGATGTCACTTCGAAAAGAAAAGAGAGAAGGGACAACGATAAAGCTCCGTTGTGTGTAACTCGTTTTCTTGTACCGACCGTACCTTCATGCACCTAACTAGTATTACCTCAATACATTTGATTATTTTGATCTTTTGATTATAGGGGAAACTAACCTTTAATACAAACTTAATCAATAAAAGGGGCGTGGAGCAATGAAAGGATATAAAATTGGTACATATAGGACAAAATAATTTATACGTAATTTAATGGGTACAAATATATATACATACAAAAAATGATAGACATTGAGCGTTACAAAGTTCAGACATATACATCAACTAGTTCTATTACAAGAGAAACTAATTTAAGTCGTAAAAGACCGTATATACATACATGGAGATCTTAATCCTACGAATATACTTAATCTACGATATTTGGTAACGCTTTCCTACTGAGTGCGTCAGCGACCTGGTTATCGGAACCTTGAATCATTCGACC
This sequence comes from Ceratothoa steindachneri, assembly GCA_963969495.1. Taxonomy (NCBI): domain Eukaryota; kingdom Metazoa; phylum Arthropoda; class Malacostraca; order Isopoda; family Cymothoidae; genus Ceratothoa; species Ceratothoa steindachneri. The sequence continues at coordinate 10,483,405 of OZ018337.1, read as the reverse complement.
GATTTCAATGGAAGTAAAATGGTATTTAAATCGGCTAACTATGTGAAGAGAAGAATCGTAGAATCGAGCTTGATATCGTTAGTTCCTAATTTAAATCTATCTGAGGGTCAATTTTCTTTTAATCCTGTAATACGAAAGCAAATAAACAAAATAGTAAAATGTCAGCCCTTTAATATGTTTAGGCCTAAGCCCCCTCTGATTAGCCACAAGTAGGGGATTGGGGGAAAAAGAAGGGATCTTTCACGACCTGACCCTGTGTTATGTTTGTAATCACTTTTCTTATACATATTTTCTATCCAGTGTCAGTTGAAAAAGGGTGTGAGATACACCGAAACTGTTCTGAATTAAATTGTCTTAGGAGAATGTGGTTTAATTCCTCATCTTTTCTTGCAATCTCGCATTAATTTTCATCATATATATATATATATATATATATATTTATTTTGGTATACTGTAGATGATATTTTGACTAATATTTTTCAATTCTTTTTAAAAAAATAGCCACACCTGCTTTCAACCGGATGGCTTCTCTTTATCGACTTCAGAGGATTCTGATGCGCATCCCTTACTGCGTTGAATCCGTTCCTCTGTATTCAACTTCCTGCTACTATCCAGAGAGAATCTTAATCTAATGGCACGAACTAAATCCAGTTTAATGAGAAATGAAAGCATTAAATTACACTGGCAAAAATGCTAACTCTTTAAGTCGACAATACCACGAGATTAGCCATTTGATTAAGACATTTTTGCCTAAGAATTGAATCATAACTGACGCCAGCTATTGTTGCCACAGTTGACCCAGCGCCTCGAAGATATTAGACACTCGTGCTCAATCTATTGTTCTCTTACTTGTCATAAATATTAGGGAGATACTGTAAAATATTTAAATTTTCCTCTAAATCCAAATATAAAACGATGTTATAAAGGAGAACATAAGGGTTTTTCTTGGGCATGTGTCTCAGAATAATCTCCCCATTAATTGGCATTCAGCCAAACGAAATATTATTCTGTTCATATTTTTTCTACCATCGAATTTTCAGTATTTCTGTAATTATTTTTAATTTCAATTTTGACATTAAAAAGTTCATTAACTATTAAATAGTTGCCCATAAGAACCCATTTTATCCTGCTTTCCTTTGTTTTTCCTAGATTTAGGCTAAGGTGGAAAAAAGAATTATCTGACTACTTATTTCTTTTTGCCTATCCTGCTTATAACCTTTCCCTCCCTCTTTGATATTTTCTCTGACCAAAACATACAAATATTGTCATTTAGTTATTTATTGTGACCACATATTTACTAATTTTCATTTCTATTTACGCAACTGTTAGTTCGTATTGATTATTTTTGTGTCTTAAGATGTTTTAGAGTTTATTTTTGCTCCTGACTCATTTTTTAGAGATGCATTTTCTAACTTTTCTCTGAGACTATATAAAATGCTATATTCTGTTTCCATTTACATCATTTAGAAAAAACATCAAAGTACATATATATATATATATATATATATATATATATATATATATATATATATATATATATATATATATATATAATAATAGGGAAAAAGCTAGTCTACGGAGAAATAAATAAGGACCTGTAAATACCTGTCAGGAGAGACCTACCAAGACCTTTGAGGAGACACCAGAAAAGAAAGACCTAGAAAAAATACTAAAGAGAAACTTGTAAAGAAAGTGGAGAAGATACCAAGAGGAAGTGAAAATGTGAGTGCGATTTAGAGCCGCAGATAGTGAAACAGGGGATGAAGGAGTTGTCAGGTGCAGTAGGGTGGCCCACGCCAAGCCCTCTCTCGTTCCCGACCAGGGCTAAAGGGACGGAATCTCGTCAGCGAAAAGCCACAAATTAATCGGCGTTTATCGCGGCTTCTGCGGAAAGTGGGGAAAAAAATGGTCAAATATATCTAGAAGAAATAAAGTATGGGTAATTTCAATCTCGTCTACCTGACTATCGGGATCACTTGCCGATCCTAACTCATCTCTTAAAGAAACATAAATAAATAAATATTCCTTAAATTTCAATCAAAAATCAATTATTAATAATTTATTTATTTATAATAAAATCAAAGAGTAATGAACAAGAGGTCAGTCGCTTAGTTTTGATTAGCTCAGGTTGGATTTTCGCAAATAAACATCCTACCCTAAACTAGCTGACGAGGAATAGGTCACCTTCCTAGACATACTTCTATATATACATATCTGTATCTATTGGTTGGGAGGAAAGAGAGAAAAGCCACGAGAATATGTATATATACAGTTATAACAGTAATATATACATATATCCTCTAATGTACATACGCGTCTTTCACTACGTTCACTTCGTAAGAGTTATCCGTTGATTACGAGGTATAAGAGTAAGATTTACTACAGGAGCCGATAGCGTTTAATAATTTTACGAAGTTGCAGTTCAAGGATGTAATTAAAGAGTGAAAACAAAAAGTATAATTTTAATAAGTCACTAGTTAACATATGTATACATACGGAAAATATAGGCAATGTAAATAAGGACAATTCTGACAAAATACAGATTAATTGGGAATCGGGTAATGTTACTTACTAATTCATAAGCTATTAAATGGGATACTATAAATTATTTATACAGAGGGAATATTTATTTTTTCTGAAAAGAGAGTCGATTAACGTGAGATACCATCAAGGGTCGTTTGACCTTAATAGGGTCACCTCAAGGAACGGGAATCCATTAGCGATTCGGCGCCGGGAAATGGAGACGGACAATGGACGTGACTCTCGGCCAAATATCCTGACAGTGACGAGGATGAAAGGGAGGGCAGAAGACGAGTTCACGTTCCTCCTTGAGGACGAAAGATGGCACTTATGCTCCAGCGCATTGCATCCTCCAAAAATTGAGACTGACGCAGCTCGGCGCGAAGTCTCACATGGGAAACTGGAGATTCATATTTGGGAGTTCCAGATGAGACGAGAGGAATCCCAGCCCATCCTTTGGTGACGAAACGATTCGAGGCTTCCTCTGAGCAGAGTAAGCATTCACAAAAAGATGAATCCGCCTGGTGCGATCCAACCTCGATGGTATAAGCGAATACCAGGGACTTGGGATCACAAACTCAAGATCTGAACCGAAGGTGATTGGCTCTCAGACCTAATCTGCCGATATTCAAAAACCTGGGGTATTTATATGACGGCCATTTTTGTGGTTTCTCCTCATTGGCAGACTCAGACGACTGGCTGACCACCCCTGGCGGTCAGATGAATTAGCGTTTGTCGCCTGACCAAAGTCTTAATGGCCTTTAGGATGTAGGCGGAAAACTTTCGGCTAGAAGTTTTCCGACTAACAAGATTGGCGATTCATCGGCGAGGTAAAAGCTTTTAACACGCCCAACTTCATTTACTGCACCCGTGAGGCGGCTGACGGATATTCCTATTTTTTCTTCTTTTTTCCTTTTGGATTCAGAGATTACCCCACGTGGAGTTATACTTAGAAGACAGAGAGAGGAAAGTAATTTAAGAAAGAAATGAAAGGGGTATTCTTCTTGGCGTCCCTTTCCCTTACACTAGCCTTAGAGATTTAGATACATACCGTCGTCCTTTGAGTTTCGAATTTTAACATCCAAATCTTTAAGTTCGCTCAAATAAACATACTCCCTTCAAAGGTAGGATGTCAGAGTAATCCATAGAATTGTGCAGGTTCTATACAAGCTTGTAGTGCCACAGTACCATTCTGCAGATTCTGGAGACTTCATTGACAGTAGAAAGTGATGTGAAAATGTGTTTTGTTGCATAACGTCAACCAGTTTTCATTTCTACCCCTCTCTCACTCTCTCAATTCTAGATTTAAGAAGAAGCAGAATTCTTCTTCTTTAATTGTCCTTGACATGAACAGATCTAAACCCCTCCACTACAAAAATTGGAAGCAACTCCGCAGAAAAGCTTTATCTGTGTGAGCAATTTTAGACTCCAAGTTTGATTCATTATTCTATGCCAGGGAAGGACGCTGAAATTGAAGGCCTACTCCCCTCAGTCTTAATCTTTTCATCCCCCCCGGGTGGGGAGATTACTCTTAAATTTTCTAGGCTTGACTCGAACAGCTTTTATGGCTCGAGAGGCTGGTCTTCCCGTTCGTCCCGCTGATCCCCGCCTCTTACTCTTTCCCGAAGGAGACGCTCGGTTGTCACGGCCAAAAACGAGGGTTTGAAAGGCCCTCTCTCTTCCCCTTTTTGGAGAACTCTGGGTATATATGCGCCCTCCCAAGGAATACCGAAATATTTGGTTATGCGACACTTCCCCGAAAGGAGTTCGATTCAACGACACTCTCTCCCGAGAAGTGTTTAGTGTCGGTCGCAAGCCACGGAAGTGTTGGATATCACACTCGTATCATCGGGACAGGGAGAAGAGTCTCTAGAGGCAACGTTAGCCTTTCTCAATCGCCTTTGGATCAAGGATTAGAGAAGCCGTCGTGAGAATTTCTTCTGGTTAATTCTTGAGGACAAGAGGCCCAATAGCTCGCTTAATCCGAATTGGGAGAAGTCCCCCCGCCCCCTCCTTTCCTTCGACGTTCGACCGGTTACCTCTTGAGGACAAGAGGCTCGGAAGCTCGCTCGATCCACTTTGGAGAAGTTTCCTCCTCCCTTCGGTGTTCGTCCGGTGACGTTTTGAAGACAAGAGGCCCGCATCTCGCAAAAATCTAAGTTTTGAGAAAGTAGCACTAAATCGCTCACTTGCCTCAATCTCCCATTGTAACCATTTAATGACCCTTCTTATCCAATTAGTATTCGGAACCTAATTTCGTCTTATGCAATTACCTATATATATATCCATATTTATTTTGTACCTTTTATTTAGTGTGTATTAAAATCTAGTTTTGTCGTTGTGTTGGAATATTCTTTGGTCAAGCAGCTGCAGCTATCTATTCAAATTGCACTAATAGAACAATAACAGCTGTTGCCTTGATTAGCCTACCTTAGAGCCTGTGTGCGTATATTTCCGTACACTTCGCTATACTTCGACAATCAACCTGTAGGTAATTAACCAGAAATCTCACCTAGTTGGCCTATTTGGCCCGGGGAGAATTTAATAATATTTTTAAAATGTACAGAACTTCCGAAATATTTGTTGCTGTTTTCCTTTTATAATTATTTACAACACCCAATTAAAATTAATTGTTGGGAATATACGAGTATTGCAAGCTGTCACGATATTTAATGACTTTGCAATAAAAAATATCTTTCGAGCGAGAAATAAAAGTCTTGTATGAATTCACTCAAAAAGTTAAGCATTAACTAATCATTTAGGGCCTCATTTTGATTTTTGTTAATACTTATATTTAATTTTATTCACGGTGGGTGGAAAGTTGCTCTCAATGCCACGGTAAACTTTTTGCTTATTTTTTCTCAACCTTTTTCTCGGGGGTGTTAATTTAGATTTTTTAAATTTATTATTTTAGAATTTATAAACTTTATACAATTTCCGCGCAATTATTTTTGTTACCTCTTTCGTATAAAACCTATTTTCTTCTTTCTTTCACCCGTTTATTTTCTCGCTAGAGAGGCACCAATGACCTTTGTTTCTATTTCATATTAAAACCCTGTTAAATTGCTGCAAAAAGAACAATGCAATAGTTTTATGGCAACTCCAAATGGGAAAGTTTTATATTATGTTATACGAATGTATGGGAGGACTGGGAAGGATTTATGTTGGAGAAAGAGGTATGTTTAGGTATAAGAAGACAACAGTGTTTCTTTTGATTTAGAGGAGAAATGTAAAGGGAATGGGGCATGATATGCTGAAGAATGGAAACGTATGGGTTCTGTCTAGTTTTATAATAATATTTTGTTTTAATATTGTGAGAAAGAGAAGGCTTAGAAATAGTAATTAAATCATTTGTTATAAAACTTTTCCTTATTTTCTGACCATAACCGCATCAATAGTATTTGATTTTTTCCTCCTCTCGAAGTGCAATATCATAAACTCCTTTGCGTAATTGAAGATTATTCCATTTTCTGTGACATCAGCGACGAACAAATTTTAGTTGGCTTGGAATGACTGGCTGTTCATGAAGTAGATTAGGAGCGTCCCACAGCAAGTTCGGATTTGCACCAACCGGAAATTCTTTTCTTATTTCTCTCTCATACTAAAGAAAATTTATATCTCTGAAAATCATAGTGGAAATATGATGTCGTAGGAAGGCAATAAAGGGGAAATATATAGTTTAAACCACAAATAATCTACAGCGTAGTTTTAGGTTCTCCCTATCCTTCGCTTTCGGACATATTTTATTGGAAAGTAATCAAATTAACGTTTACTTTACATGAATTTTGACTCCCTTTCATTAGAATAAAGAATACCAACTTTATTTTCCAAGTTTTTCTTACTGATTTATTAAAATGTTTATGTGGTGAATCAAAAATACACATTTGTTTTGCCCAATCATGACAACCTTTCGATTTATCGCTACTGGAAAGTTTGCAGTATTTTGTATGTACAGGTATTTTATATTTTTATTAGGTAAAAATATTTCTTATTTCTTTAAATTAATGAATTATGCATAGTTTACATAGGGCAATTTTGACTAACCAGTTTTTTTTTTTTGCAGGTGAATAAAATAGCTTCAGCCTGAATATCTTTTAAAAAGAAGCCCGATGTATTCTGATACATCTGCAGGTGCTAAAGATTGGAGACTGTTCAATGGCAGTAGCAAGCGATCGCTGAAATGTGCTCACGAAATAACGGCCAGTAGTTTATCTCTGAACCCTCCGCTCATTCAACGACATTGAACAAGAAGCAAGAAGCGGTGAATTACGTGCTGGAGAAAATTCTTTATCATCAGCATAAGTGATTGATTCGTGTCGACCTGAAGATAGTGAACCTTTGGTTTGGACAATATTCCGGATTCTCCCGTGTAAGTGAGATATTAGGGACTGAGTTTAGCATTTGACAAATAAGGTGTGGCCTGTAAGGAAAAATTGGTTCCGAACAGAGCAAAGACCGTCATAAATAACCCTCTGGTCGATAAAGATAGTATACTCTTCCCAATGCTGCAAATCAAGCTTCGATTAATCAAATATTTCCCCATAGCTCTGGATAAGGATGGTGGATGATTTATTTAATGTGCTACACTTTTCCCGGATGGATCATTCAGAAGTAGAAAACTGTTATATTTGAAGGTCTTTAATTCCATTCGCTCATCAGAGATCCAGAATTTAAAAAATCAATTGACGAAGTGGAAGTGGAAACATAAAATGCTTTTCGATGGGATGCAATCACAATTGCTTATTTCTGTTGGACTCTCAAGATTGACATTACTACCACTGAGCAGTCTGGACGTTCAAAGTAACGGAAGTTCATGCCCTGAATTTAACAGAGAGGAGGTGCAAAATAGTTTTCAAGCCTTTCAATATCATTTGACCCGCAATGCTTATCAACATTTCCGTAATTTAGACACAGGTCTTCTACCCATGCAGCGATAGCAATGCCCAGAACAGAACTCATTGCTTTAGTAAAATCACAAATATGTCCACACAACTCCGTCCGAGATAGATTTGAAAGTGGTCGAGTGACCAAATGACCTAGATTATGGAAGAGGTCGAGAAAGACTTTCAAAATATATTGGTGAGCTAAGGACGGACAAATCTTTTAAGGTATAACAGATATTAGAATTTTTTAGAGAGGCTTCTGGAACATCCCTCGTTAGTCGGAGTAAAGGGGAGCGCTTTCACGAGTCAGGCGTGAGGCCGACGGTGAAGAATGCAGATGGTGTCCAGATCTGGGGCTTAAACTCATTTACGAGAAATAGAGCCCTAGGTTTTGTCAAAGAACATTGTCATGAACCCATAACAGTTCAGGACCAATTTAGTGAAGATAACTGTATTTTTCAGCATGATGGTGAATCGTGCCACAAATCAAAATTAATAACAAGACAACAGGAGCAGTTTCGCAATATCTTATAAAAAGAAATAGTTCTTTTACTTAGAAAAATATATATAATTATGGAATGTTGGGATTTTAAAAAAAGAAAAATAAATATAAATCGCAAAGTTTCGAAGAAAATAACATTACTTCATGGCCGATGTTTTAATATTTTTCCCTAAAATGCTGCGGGGTGTGGCCTGCGGCCTTATTTGCTAACCTGAACCGCCTTTTTTAATCCCCTTTATAGACTCTATTTTAACACCCTGAACACCCTTTTCTTCTTCTTCTTTTTCTTCTTCATCTTCATGTTCATCTTCATGTTTATCTTCATCTTCATCTTCATCTTCATCTTCTTCTTAATTCTTCTTTTCTTTTTCTTTTTCTTTTTATTCATCTTCTTATTCTTCTTCTTCGCTGTAAGACTTTCGGTTTGTGTCCTACGGCCTAGCATGATTCTTTTTATTTCTCCATCTAAATTTGCTCTAATAATTTCCTGCCAAAATTTTAATAAATTTTCTGAACTTCACCATTTGTAATTCTATTAGTTTTTAAAAAATCACAAAAATTCGAAACTTATATTTATTTCTGAAATTCACCATTTTTTTCAATTATAAAGGAATGATTAGAAATAACTTTGATACCAAATTGAAATCTACTTAGGTGACAACCGAACTAAAAGAAAAAATCTTATTCAAACCTTCCAAAAATCTCGTTATGGATTAAAAGAATTCCGATAAATGTTTTTGCTTGCCTTTAGATCTAGTATATAAGTATCGATAAGAAAAAAACAAGTCTAAGAGTAAATTATTAGAAGATATATACTGTAAACGTTTAAATTTTTTGTAGACCAAAATCACGTTGCTTTAACTTTATTTAAAAACAGGAAAATTAGGACGCAGTGCTGGTTTTTCGACTATTCACAGCTTTTATCACTTATTTCCAAGAGTTGCTTTAGAGTTTGCCAAAACATTTATTGGCAATGGTTTTTCGTGTATTTGAAGCTTAAATATAAATAATTTATAAAAGCTACCTTTTTAGCTCGCCTTAAACGTTTGATGTTTCCTTAATATATGAAAGAATAAGAGAAAAGTTTGAATAAAACAGGATGTTAAAATTATTCAGACCTCACTGAATAATTTAGGATTCACATTTCATTATAAAAGTAATAACACTTGTCAGGAACTGGGCGGGAATGCGCTTAACTATCCGAGCGACTTCGTATAAAAAAGCTTTTGTTAATAAAACGAAAGTGCCTGGAATCTAATGTTTCCTTACTGGTGTCTAGCGTCATTTCTAACGATTTTTAGGAGCGCTATCGAAAGGCATCATTATTATTAATAATAATTTTTTTCAATAATATTATTGTTAGCATTTAAAAAGCACCATAATGCCATAAAAATGATATTCAGTTCAAAATACTGTTTCCAAGTCGTTTGGTCTGGCGTTTCGAACCTACCCTAGCTGCACGCGCGCGATTAGAAGGGTCGTTCGTTAATCTAATTTCTAAATAATGCAAAAAAAAACAAAAGCAAACTTGAAAGCAGGTTTGCACATTGGTGAACTTCGTAACTTTAATATTTTCTGGTGGAATTCTCATGCCGAACGCCAATACTCGGTTGGTCGCGCCTCTGTTGGCCAACTAGGGTGTGGTGCAAACTACTTTCAAGAGGTGTGTGTGATGGCCGAATTTAATGAGCTCCGAGATTTATAGAAACTGGTTTTCTCTTCCCAGCTCATCTTTTAGCTCCTCCTTAGTGTGTGATCCGATATGCACGTCTACTTTGCGACATATAAAGGCTCGAATAGCCATTAGTTGTGGAGGCAGTTTTAAAACTAGGCCAATTTTACCCAGGGCCATTAACCCGTTCGTTGCCACCAACCGCTTAACGTCTTGTTGCTTAGGATAGAGTGCAACGTATCCTTTCTGCACATTTCTCAACTTCGTAATGGCGATTTTTAGGTCGGTATTTAGGATCTTAATCAATAATCCTCCTTCCGGTTTCGTTTTCCTCAACCGAACTTAGTGGCAGTCTTCTGTACTCCATGTTCATATTTGTAAACATGACTGATATGATGAATAGGATGAATGAATGGACCCTGGTGGGCTCCTCTCTAGGGGTGAATAGTGACGGACCTTTTGTTAGCTAGCGCGGAATCAACCATCGCTAGCTGGATATGCCGCCGCCTCGAAGGAATTAAAAACCGCGGTTACTTCCTAACATACACTGAGAGGGTTACGTGTCCATCAGTCGTCTTGGGGGGCCCTTCACAGGCGGAGTGATTAAACTCTCGTGCAAAGGTTGCAACCCTGCCCATTGTCGGAGGCTCCTCTGGCAGTGGGATAGACGTCATACCTCTCTCCTCGCCTACCCCCAATTATACAGTTGCCACTACATTGTATTCTTAGAACGAGGTCGAAATATCAGCTGGCATTAGCTAAGTCATTGGGTCTTAGGTGGGGTGTGGAGGATTAGAAATTATGCAGTCAAGATGCTAATGTTGACTGACCTATATAAAATATTATTTTCTCTCATCTTAGTACCACTCTAATGGGAGGATTTTTGGTATGAGAGTGGAAACGGTGCTAAAGACAATGGATGATAATCAAAAATGAAAGTAAGGTGAAGTTGAGATGGACGGCTTCTTATTTTCCCTCTCTTCTTGAACAGACGGCTAATTTGCATCAATTTCTTCCAGATTTTAGAAACTTAAAATTTGCACGTTGAAAAGAGATCGCATTTCTACCTTCTTGAGTGAGAAAAACTCTCCGGTTGGTGTGTTGACAGTCCAAGTGGTGCATTTAAAAGAAATTTAATGTCTGAATCCAGCTCGTAGCCTGGGTATCGAAGGCCGGTTTTTCTTCGTTTATTGAGGTGGCTTCTAAGATGTTCAGCCTAGCTTTATTTCCCTCTTTTCTTTTAATTGTGTTGTTTTCAACTAGGATATATTTAGTTAGGTGGATGTTATGCGCGCTCTCCATATGATTTTTAGGCCCTCCACATTGCAAAGGCATGGTTAAAGGCCTCTAAATGGTAGTGGTAGTCATGCCAATATAGTTTGAGTTCTCAGGAAGCTTTCAGTCTTAATTGGGGCAGATAAGCTCGATTTAGGTTGGTTGACCTTAGATTCCAGGGGTTTTGGCAGCTGTCGTTTTTATCCTTTAACAGTATATAATCTAGTTGAATTTTGTCCATTGGATTCTTAAACTTATGTTATGGTTAACAATCTCTTTTGATGTTTTTTCTGCTATTTTATAGGACGGAGACATCTGGTTTCTATAATACAGTTTGATGTTATTTACTGCTTCCTGATTACTTTTCGTTTTATCCGTATCTTTAAATTGCATACTTAAAAATGAATGGAGTTGTTTTTTAATCATGGTGTTCGGGAAACCATTTTTCACGAGGGTTTGTTTCATGCGAGAGATCTCTTGATGGAAAAGTTCCCATTTAGAGCAGCATTTATATGCTCCGCGGATGTATGAGCCGATTACATGTTTTTGTACCTTTCAGGACATTTACTATCCGCACTGAGGCAACTTCACACGTCCGTACTTTTTCTATATACATCTGTGATATAGTTCTCCTCGAATGGCTGTTTGATGTTCTTCAGATGTTCTTCAAAGGTACAGATAAAACGAAAAGTAATCAGGGAGCAGTAAATAACAGCAAACTGAACGGCCTATAAAATAGACGAATAAAATATTAAGGAGATTTTTAACCCTAACATCAAGGTTAAGAATCAGATAAACCAAATTCAACTTATTATATATGTGATAGAACGTGTTAAAGCTGCGTTTAATTTCAACTCCTACCCCGTATTATTTAAAACCACGATGCTGCCCACGTGCATCTTCGATTCGAGGCTTGGAGTCTTATCTCAGCTACCGGATGCCAATGTTTAAACAAGGAGGTTATCGTCCCCCCGTTCGCCCCCATACGCCGACCTCGCTAGATCGAGTTAGGCTTATGAACAGATAAGGCATTGTTCCCCGGCCCGGCTGTGCGTTCCCTCCAAGCTTCCACTCCATTTTCCCCCACGCCAAGGAGATGTCCTGGCTATTTATATGGAAACTTTACCACTAAGATCAGATTGGAGATCCAGATTTTCGTCGCGAAACATCACCACGACCCTCTCTCCCTTTGTGCGCCAAGGGACCTCGACCTCGAGATTCACCCTCACTTGTCCAGAAGGAGGACAATATTCCTTGAGTGCCAAAGGTTCGAGCCTTTCCGACGCCAAGTCCCCAAGGCCCCCCCCCCTGTTGTTCAAAGACAACAGCATTAGAACAGCCATTGTTCGTTTTGAGCCCTTCGCCAAGAAACGGTTCTCATCCCCCCCCCTGTTGTTCAAGGAGAACAGCATTAGAACAGCCATTGTTCGTTTTGAGCCCTTCGCCAAGAAACGGTTCTCATCCCCCCCCCTGTTGTTCAAGGAGAACAGCATTAGAACAGCCATTGTTCGTTTTGAGCCCTTCGCCAAGAAACGGTTCTCACCCCGCCTGTTGTTCAAAGGAGAACAACATTAGAACAGCCATTGTTCTTGAGCCCGTAGACAAGAGACGGTTCTCATCCCCCCCTTGTTCAGAAGAGAACAACCTTAAACAGCCATTGTTCTTCAAGCTGTTCGTCGAGAAACGGTTCTCCTTTCCAAGACGCCTCGTCAGGATCCTTTTATCCCCCCCCTTCGGCTGGAACTCGCCAGCGGACCGAATATTCCTTCAAGTACCTTCCACTGCACCCTAATGAAAAGTTACGTAAGCCAAACGTCACCTTTGGAGTATTGATCCCTTTTGTCAATTCTATCCTGTGCTTTAAATTGTTTATCGAACCATCCCATCTCTTTAACTCTATATTTGTTTTACCTTTTTTTAATCCCCTAAATCCTTGGATTATCCCGAGTCTCCACGACCCTTTCCATTCTGTTTATGTCAATATTTTCCGTTTTTGTGTATTGTTTATAGTTATTATTAATAAAACTCTATTTTATTAATGATAGCAATATTATTATCCTTGAGCTCAGTTCCACTTCTTAAGCATTTTGAAGATACATAATATCAGCCGCCAGACAGTAAACGCACTCTAAAGATAATTAAGGAAGTTCCCTCAACGAATAGTATATATATGGTATCGTCGGGAGTCATTCTACGACATATATATATATACTATTAAATTTGGTATCAGGTGTGTAAGGTTTAACGCTATATCTTTGCAAACACTGGTCTCAGTCGAGTAAAGCATAGTGTTATTCGTTATAATAATAGAATATATTAGTTCCCTTTTGTTTTAACGATTGCTATCCCATTTTTTTTAAAACCTTAAGAAGCTGGAGTAGCTCAAGGAACGGTTATAATAATTTGTTTGTTTTTTTTGTGATTTTAGTCAGTGGTTATTTAGATTGAGAAACCAAGTACGAATAGGTCAGTGCCCATATTTAGGTAGGCTAATTCTATAGAGGCATAATTCTTGTTGCGAGGAATTTTAGTTGGTTGACTAGTGCGCCCTTAAGTGCAAAGATGACTCAGTTTGAAATCTTTAAAGCGCAAGGAGAGTCCTGTGGACTTTCCGGAAAAGAACTAACTGAGTACATTCAAGAGGAGCAAAGAAAAGAGAAAGAAAGAGAAATACAAAGAAAAGAGGAAGAAAGAGAAATACAACGAGAAGAAAGAGAAAGAGAGGAACGGATAAGACAAGCTGAGCTTCAGATTGAATTAGCTCGGATTAAAGCAGAAGTTTAAAGAAAAAAGGTAGAAAAAGAAAGAGAAAGAGAGAAACGGGAAAGAGTAATTCAACGAGAAGAACGAGAAGGAAAAATACAACGAGAAGAACGAGAAAAAGAAATCCAACAAGAAGAAAGAAGGACGGACTCGCGCTCCTTCCCAGGGAAGCTGACAAAGTTTCCGAGCCCCGTAAAACCCCAAAACTTCTTTCCCCAAAACCAACAACGGGACTCCAAACCTCCCGTTAAGACTTCTCCTCCATCTCTCTTCCCGAAGCGACCAACCATATGCTTCACCTGTGGTGTAGAAAACCACATGAGCTGGAATTGCCCCCAAAATTCTAGGCTTAAAAGCGGACCAGCCCACCAAGTTCACCAGATTAATGCGACCCCGGCTCCCCCGGTGGTGCAGACCCAAGCAGAAACTTCTCCCCCTCCGTCAGGCCACCAGGTAAATTTTGTTTTTGGTAAAAGTTCATCTGGAACTTTGAAATATGAGGAGGGCAGCGTGGACAGCTGTCGAGTATCGACTCTCGTCAGGGACACAGGATGTACGTGCTTCATCGTGTCCTACGAACTCCTCCCAGTGGTCTCTAACCACAAAAAATTTGCGGTGGTACATGACCAACTTGGGCGGGCGATCAGATTCCCCGTCGCTAGGTGTTACCTGCAGTGTCAATATTATAATGGCTGGGCTGAAGTCATTGTAGCACCCATAAAATTCTGTTCCGTACTTATAGGACAGAGCCCCCAAGTAAGTTTCGACCCTGTGTTTCAGGCCGCCCTTCCTCAAGGCCGAGATAAGAAAGAAGCCCAGGAGCCCGTCCCCATCAGAACCCCGATGCCGTCCGATTTCTCGGAGACCCCTAACCAGGACTTTAGGAAGGAAAATGAGGAGTGTGAATCACTAACACCCTTAGGTGATAAGGCCCCAGACAAGGACACGGAGACTGTCCCTGGACCCCAAGAAAAAAAGAACCCCCAACGCGCCCATGGAGATACCTTCGTAGAACTGGACGAAGCATCGGCGCTTGAAGAGGATTGCCCCGCGGAATCCCTTAATGTAATCCAGACAGTGTGCATCCAACCTGATGCCGATTACCCTCCTCTTTCCCTACCAGGCGAGTCTTTAGAACCCTCTGACCTGGATAGTAACGCCTAGCTGACACCACGTCCAAAGAGCCAGCTACAAGAACTAATTAAATGGAGTCACCATTTACCCGCCCTATTAGCTCTTTTCGAGCAACTGCGTGAAAATGGCCTCACCATTGGCCCCAGCAAATGCCATTTTGCTCACGAAACCATCAAATATTTGGGTTTCAAAATAGGACGAAGCAAGTTAGGTTCCCACGAGAACAAGATTAAGGCAATAGCCCACATGCCCCTCCCGATTACAAAGAAGCCATTAAGATCGTTCCTAGGATCAGCTTCTCCCTATCAGCGATTTGTTCCGAATTTCGCTGCAATTTCGGCCCCCCTATGTCCCCTTCAGGAAAAGAATTTCTCCGATCGTTTACGTTGGAATGATGTCGCTGTTTTCCATTTTAATCAGCTCAAAAGTAAGTTCATTTCTGCCCCCATTTTTAAGTTGCCCAACCCGGAAAAATCCTTTGGGGTTAAGACCGACGTGATCAACGAGGGCATTGGAGGTGTACTCCTCCAATACGTGGATGACAGAACGAGTCATCCAGTTGCATATGCTAGTCGTCAATTATTACCACGCGGAAAGAGATATGCCACTAGAGAAAATATAGCTCTATCAATTATCTGGGTCATAGACAAATTCAAGCTGTACTTGATATGTAAAGAATTTCAAATAGGAACCGACCACCGTCCGTTAGCCTATATTAGGAATTTGAGACACTCAAACGGCCGCATCATGCGCTGGAGTTTACACTTGCAAGAGTATCAGTTTAAAATAAATTAGATAAAAGGTCCCGATAACCAGGTCGCTGACGCCCTCAGTAGAAATGCGTTACCGAATAGCGTAGAATAATTGTATTCATAGGATTAGTATCTCCATGTAGGTATATACCGTCTTGTACGACTTAATTTAAGATTCTTTTGTAATATAATTAATTAATGTATATGTCTGAATCTTGTAACGCTCAATGTCTAATTTTTGTATGTATATATATTTGTTCTTATTAATTTACGTATAAATTATTTTGTCCCGTATGTACTAAGTTTATATCATTTCATTGTTCCATGCCCTTTTTTTTTTCTCTCTGATTAAGTTGTATTAAAGGTTATTTTCCCCTGTAATCTAAAGATCAAAATGATCATATGTATTGAGGTAATACTAGTTAGGTTCAGGAAGGTACGGTTGGTACAAGAAAACGAGTTCCCCACAACGGAGCTCTATCGTTGTCCCTTCTCTCTTTTTTTTTCGAAGCGACAACTTCCCCCCGGAATGGAGGGGTGTGATAGAACGTGTTAAAGCTGCGTTTAATTTCAACTCCTACCCCGTATTATTTAAAACCACGATGCTGCCCACGTGCATCTTCGATTCGAGGCTTGGAGTCTTATCTCAGCTACCGGATGCCAATGTTTAAACAAGGAGGTTATCGTCCCCCCGTTCGCCCCCATACGCCGACCTCGCCAGATCGAGTTAGGCTTATGAACAGATAAGGCATTGTTCCCCGGCCCGGCTGTGCGTTCCCTCCAAGCTTCCACTCCATTTTCCCCCACGCCAAGGAGATGTCCTGGCTATTTATATGGAAACTTTACTACTAAGATCAGATTGGAGATCCAGATTTTCGTCGCGAAACATCACCACGACCCTCTCTCCCTTTGTGCGCCAAGGGACCTCGACCTCGAAATTCACCATCACTTGTCCAGAAGGAGGACAATATTCCTTGAGTGCCAAAGGTTCGAGCCTTTCCGACGCCAAGTCCCCAAGGCCCCCCCCCCTGTTGTTCAAGGAGAACAGCATTAGAACAGCCATTGTTCGTTTTGAGCCCTTCGCCAAGAAACGGTTCTCATCCCCCCCTGTTGTTCAAGGAGAACAGCATTAGAACAGCCATTGTTCGTTTTGAGCCCTTCGCCAAGAAACGGTTCTCATCCCCCCCCTGTTGTTCAAGGAGAACAACATTAGAACAGCCATTGTTCGTTTTGAGCCCCTCGCCAAGAAACGGTTCTCACCCCGCCTGTTGTTCAAAGGAGAACAACATTAGAACAGCTATTGTTCTTGAGCCCGTAGACAAGAGACGGTTCTCATACCCCCCTTGTTCAGAAGAGAACAACCTAAAACAGCCATTGTTCTTCAAGCCGTTCGTCGAGAAACGGTTCTCATTTCCAAGACGCCTCGTCAGGATCCTTTTATCCCCCCCCCTTTGGCCGGAACTCGCCAGCGGACCGAATATTCCTTCAAGTACCTTCCACTGCCCCCTAATGAAAAGTTACGTAAGCCAAACGTCACCTTTGGAGTATTGATCCCTTTTGTCAATTCTATCCTGTGCTTTAAATTGTTTATCGAACCATCCCATCTCTTTAACTCTATATTTGTTTTACCTTTTTTTAATCCCTTAAATCCTTGGATTAGCCCGAGTCTCCAAGACCCTTTCCATTCTGTTTATGTCAATATTTTCCGTTTTTGTGTATTGTTTATAGTTATTATTAATAAAACTATTTTATTAATGATAGCAATATTATTATCCTTGAGCTCAGCTTCACTTCTTAAGCATTTTGAAGATACATAATATCGTCCACCAGACAGTAAACGCACTCTAAAGATAATTAAGGAAGTTCCCTCAACGAATAGTATATATATGGTATCGCCGGGAGTCATTCTACGACAATATACTATAAAACGAAAAAAGTTAACAATCTCCTTATGAAAAACAACAGCTGCCAAAACCTCTCGAATCTAAAGTCAATCAACATAGTTTACGCGTTTATCTTCCCCAATTAAGACAAAAAGCTTCCTAATAACTCAAAATATATCGGGATGATAACCACCACCCTTTCGAGGCATTTAACCATGCATCTGCAAAGCGGAGGGGCTAAAAATCATATGGAGAGCGGGCATAGAATCAACCTAACTAGAGATATTCTAGTTGAAAACATCACAATTGAAAGAAAAGAGTGAAATAAAGCTAGGCTGAAAATCTTAGAAATCATCTCAATAAACGAAGAAAAATCGGCCCTTAACCCCTCGGCTACGAGATGAAATCGAACAGTAAAGTTGTTATAAAAATTCCACTAACCAGATTAGCTCGTTTCCCTTGACATTAGGCTTGAGCGAGGAGGAATACATATACCCTAAAGACCGTTTTCTGCCTACCCTCTAGGGATTTAGTGGAAAATCGGTAGACTGAATAGATATATCTCCTGTTTCTGTCGACCCCACTGAGTCAAAAACGTTTACAGGGAGAGTGATTGGAGATTCCTCCTGTTTCTCTCTTGAACGTGCGCGAGTAGGTGGACAGTAGGGTGGATCGAAAAAGGGGATTTTGCAAATAATTTGCACATTCATTTTCCCATCCTTATTTTTTTATGGACCCAATATCATAAACTATTGTGTTAAAATTTCAGGCTTCTAAATTTATATTTTCAGGTTCCACAACGCCATTGATTTTTTTCTAAAAATCGAAAATGTCGTAAAATTCTATCTATTTGTTTTCAAACTTCAAATTATTACATCAACATTCATGTCCTATACGGGGTATATTATTTCCAAGTTACTGAACCAAGCTACTGAACCTTTTCAAGGCATGATTAGCGGCAGGATACTTTACAGACGGCTTGAAGACAGCCTAAATTATATTTATTTATAAACAAGGGAAGCCTAAAGATCAAGTGTTAAACTTTAGGCCAATATCACTCATTGAAATAATTAGAAAAGTATTCGAAAAGATCTTGAACAACAGGCTGGTCTCCCATCTGTCGTCACAATCACTGCGGAACGACAAACAACATGGCTTCCGCAAAAAAGGACACGGAGAATGCAATTGCCTTAGCATATCAACATGCGTCCAATGGGCTTGTCCCTGGTTGTATGGTGGATGTGATATGCCAGGAACGTTAACAAAGCCTTTGACATGGTATGATGGATCGATGGTCTTAAATATCAGATATCGCGGCTCGGATTATCCCCCCATTTCGAAAAGATCCTATACAGTTACCTGACTAGGAGGGAAGCGGTGATACGAGGGGCGGTCAATAAGTTTTGCAATTTGGATATAAGGAAACGAGATATGAGGAAAGTTTTTTTATTATTTTTCAATATAACTACCGTCGACTTCAATGCACTTGTGACACTTGTCCCTGAGGCTTTGAATTCTGGACAACCAGAAACCTCCGACTGCTGTTCAATCCACTCCTGGACGGCTAGCTGGACATCTTCATTGTTCCGAAACCGGCGTCCACGCAGTGCAGCCTTTAGTTTGCGGAATAAAAAGTAGTAGCTAGGGGGGGGGGGCAGATCTGAACTGTAGAGGAGATGGTTGAGCTCATTGAATCCGCACTCGCGCAGGGCAGCTTGGGAAACTCTGGCCTTGTGGACAGGGGCATTTTCATGGAGAAGCAGGAAACCGCATGTCAACTTGCAGCGCGGCTTCTGACGGATGCACTTTTTCAACCTAGCCAGTTCCTCGGCATAATATTTTCCTGTGATGGTCTTTCCATGGGGGGCATAGTCCACCATCAACACTCCCTCAGAATCCCAGAAGATGGTGGCCATGATCTTCCCGTCTGATGGTTGAGTCTGGAACTTGATGGGCGTTGGAAAGCCCCTGTGCTTCCAGGCCATGCTTTCGAGCTTGGTCTTGGGATCCCAGTGATGGACCCACGTTTTATCCTCTGTCACTATGCCTGACTCGAATCAGGCCGTTCTTGGGTGTACAGGAGCAGCAGCTCCTCAGATCTTTGACGACGTTGAAGTCGATCATAAGCGTAAGGTTTCGTGAGGTTTCTAGGGACCCAACGCTCAGAGACCTTGGTCATGGCCAAATTGTCGTGGATGATGTTGATAACACTTCCATGTGATATTCCATGTTCTCACTCAATTTCTTTGCCCCCCCGTCGTCAATTTTCGGGGATCATCCTCTCCACACGGGCCACATTGTCCTCGTTGGTCACGTCTGACTTTTAATAAAAGTTGAACCAAATCATCTCAACAAAGAATCACTCCTCAATTAATTAATAGTATGAAATATGATAAAACTTGAGATTAAATGTGAAGCAGAGTGGAATTTGGTGGTAAATTTTGCCTTAGAAAACTCCAATGCGTATCCAATTTTCCTCTAAGAAAATGGAGACTATTGGATCAGTAGTGTTTTCATGAAATGGGGCGCAAATCAAAGGGATTCAATAATATTTTTGACAATTTCTCGGAGAGGAAACCAAACGAGTAATCGAATCAAATGGAACCTATTTTCATAAAAATTTACATTTCACAAACAGAAATTCACTTTATTATCTCTCTTGGTTTGAATCTTATGTGTTATTCACTTTCTTTTCCATGTTTTCGGTTTATGTTTTACATTCTCTCAGTTGCTTGCTTTTACCGGTCCAACCTCAACACGAAAATTATCATTGTGTATTTAGTCATTTTTAGCCCCGATATTTCCATCCTTTTTAGCCTTTTTGTGTTTGTTTCATGAAAAGAAGATAATTTGGGTGTAAATATTTACAGTCATGGCCAAATGTTTGGAGACTACCTTAATTTTTACATAAGAAAATTAATAGATTAATCAAACGTTCAACTTTGTTTTAGTCATTTTGTATCTTAATTTGATAGTGAAATATCCAGAATTTAGAGGCCAAACCGAGTTTCTTAATAAATATACCCCATTGATAGGCTAGGTCAATATTTACAATGATGTTTCATTTTATTCAGGAGTACTTCATTTGTTTTTAGCTTGATGGGGAGCATATTTTTAATCAATGATCACCCACAAGTGCTCTCAAAAGGATGCCTCCAGTTTACCAACTGCTAGTTTGATTATCGCCCAATATTCTCTATTGGTTCTGATCTGGCCAATTCTGAGAGTAGTTTCTCAAATGTTCGATCTTATTTTGATTTACTAACTCTGTTATTGATTTTGCAAAAAGTGAAAAGGCGCCACACCATGTTGAAAATTATAATTATCATTCCAAAATTGGTCCTGGAATGTTGGAAAAAATGTGCTGGTTAAGCACATTTTAGTACCATTTTAAGTCCATGTCAGTGTTCTTGGGAAAAATTGTTAGCCCTCCAGTTCCCTTAGACAAGAAGCAGCACCACACATGAGGTGTATCCGAATGTTTCACCGTGGGCACGCTCCTCTTTTCTCCTCCTAACGTGGGCGCATTCAGAAGCTCCAAACAAACGAAACGGAGCTTTATTAGAGAATATCACTTTGTCGCACTCTTCAACAGCCCATTCTTCATATTTCCTACAAAACTCGAGCCTATCTGTAAATTTTTGTTGGCTGGAATAGTGCTTCTTCGGAGTCCTTCTCAACTTGAGTAAAAAGGAGCGCTTTTTCGAGTCCTGTGTCTTGCCCATGCTGAAAATTTATTGAAGCTGAGCCAATAACTTCTGTTCCAAAGTCGAGTCAAAATGGGCATATATAATGTTGATTTAATGATAAATCATGTATAATTACACTCAATTTCACCTTGGCTCAAGTAAGCATTTTTTCTAAAGTTGCTCGTGCTTAAGACTCATTAACAACCATACTGAAACAAGACCATATCACAAAAAGGGCAAGGGATGTGTTTTACAACCTTAAAAAAATGACCAAAAGCCACTTTTGTCCACGGCTGATTAAGACCAGAGACGGAGAACTGAGTAGACGACCATCCACGACCATTTCTGCCAAAAAATTGGATAACACGACCATAACTTCTCCTTTATTTTAGTTATGATGTCACTAGTTACCCTCTCTCTGTGTAGAAATATTTAACCTTCGATATTTCCTTCGAACATTTTCCCTTTCTGTTTAACCAATTCGCGTCAGGTTATTTGCTTGAAGAAGTTACGATAGTTTTCAAAATTTTAGAGGATTGTGAAGTTGTAGTGACCCGAAGTCTGGATCGAAACAAGGACTACAGGTTCTCCCTCAATGAAACCTGTTAAAAACCGTGGTAAATGACGTTAATAAAATGATCCCCGTCACTAGTTTGTTTGGGTCGAGGCCGGGCCCTCATCTTATTGCAAGTATTCCTCCAAAGGCAGGACGGAAAGGATAAACGATCCTTCTTGGCGTATTTTCTGGTATTTAGAAATAAATTGCTGCTGTAAAATATCCTTTTTCACTTTCTTTCTGATGCTTAATTGCTCTGAAAAAATTCCGGATTTCTGAAAATTCTTTTAATTAAACTTCGCGTTTATACTATACGAGAAAAAGAAAGACAGGAAGATAAAGTGAGAGAGAGGTGGGGGAGAGATGTTAAAATGCTGCAGAGGTGAAAAGGCGCAATTAAAAAGGCTGCAAGTGTGTATCCACTAATTTTTCTGCCCCCAAATAATGGGAAAGGATTAGCAAGATAACACCAATTTATTTTATATTCCAGAAGATAATTTTATGTATTTCATTTGCAGCATCTTTCTTTGAGAGTAACACGTTTTATATAAAAGTAAAAGAACCCTTATTGCACTTATATCCCAACACAAATAACCTGGTGTTGTGGGCATACAATTCCTTTCAGCTAAATCAATTCGAGTTCTTTGAACCATTTTCACCAGCGCTCAGAATTTTCGAGCATGAAATTTTACAAAAAAATATCACCTGGAGTAGAAAATCAAGATCCCATTGATCCAAATTTGTTTGGTGGCATCCATGGATCATAACTTGAGGTCCTCCAGCCAAAATAAAGTGATCATCTTTCTTTTGACTTAATTAAAAGAGTTTTATTCAGGAAGAGGAGGAATTCGGAGCACACCACTCTCTTTTTTGCGTATCAAAGTCAAGAGGTATCAACAAAGGATGAATTATTCCTTAACTGTTTGTTCTTCCAATTTATTGATTCATATCCAGTAATGATGAGAGAGGGAAGTAATTGGATATATAGCAGGAGAATAAGGAACGAGGGACAAACCAATGAAACAAAGCAATATATAATTTAAGAAACCTAATAAAATAGAAAATTATTGTAAGCGCTGGTATAGAGAAACGTCAGATTCCAGTAGACGAGGAAGAAGGAAATGAAGCAACATTTTAAATAACCTCTTGTTTATTATATCCATGTCTCCAACGCTTCTCCTTCTTCGGTATAGCCTTGAATTATATAAAATGAGACTTTAAAATATTATCTGATATCAGATAAGTTTTGGCTCACATCGCAAATTTACCCGTTATACATTACGGCTCAATTCAACCATCACATACAAATCGTCGTTACTTCTTAAAGATTATTTGATGTGAGCAAGTTCAAAAGAGCTAAATGAATTTCAGTCCTTTAAGGTTATTTTCCCCACAGCCCAAAATTTTTGAGAAGAAAATTGTGATAGAACGAGTTGAAGCTGCGTTAATTTCAACTTCTATCACATATTATTTGAAACCACGATGGGCCCACGTACATCTTCGTTTCGAAGCTTGGCGCCTTATCACAGCATCCGGATGTCAATGTTTAGACAAGGAGGTTATCGTCCCCCCGTTCTCCCCCATACGCCGACCTCGTCAGATTGAGTTAGGCTTATAGGCAGATAAGGCATTGTACTCCGGCTCGGCTGTGCGTTCCCTCGAAGCTCCCACTCCATTGTCTCCCCACGCCAAGGAGATGTCCTGGCTATTTATATTGAAACTTTACCACTAAGATCAGATTGGAGATCCAGATTTTCGTCGCGAAACATCACCACGACCCTCTCTCCCTTTGTGCGCCAAGGGACCTCGAACTCGAGATTCACCATCACTTGTCCAGAAGTGGGACAATATCCCTTGAAGGGCAAAGGTTCAAGCCTTTCGTGACGCCAAGTCCTTAAGGCTTCCCCCTCGTGTTCAGAAGAGAACAACGTAGAACAGCCATTGTTCTTTTGAGACCTTCGGCAAGAAATGGTTCTCACCCTTCCCCCTTGTTGTTCAGAGGAGAACAACATTAGAACAGCCATTGTTCTTGAGCCCGTAGACAAGAGACGGTTCTCACCCTTCCACCTTGTTGTTCAGAGAAGAACAACATTAGAACAGCCATTGTTCTTTTGAGCCCGTAGACAAGAGACGGTTCTCACCCCCCCCCCTCTGTTCAGAAGAGAACCCCGTAGAACAGCCATTGTTCTTCAAGCCGTTCGCCGAGAAACGTCAGGATCATCTTATCCCCCCCCCTTCGACTGGAACTCGCCAGCGGACCGAAAATTCCTTCAAGCCACCATCACTGAATTACTAGTGTAAAGTTACGTAAGCCAAACGTCACCTTTGAGTACTTAGCCCTTTTGTGAATTCTATCCTGTGCTTTAAATTGTTTATCGAACCATCCCATCTCTTTAACTCTATATTTGTTTGACCTTTTTAAATCCTTTAAATCCTCGGATTAGCCCAAGCCCCCACGACGCTTTCCATTCTCTGTTTATGTCAATATTTTCCGTCTTGTGTTTGTTGATAGTTATTATTAATAAAACTCTATTTTATTAATGATAGCAATATTATTATCCTTGAGCTCAGTTCCACTTCTTAAGCATATCGAAGATACATAATATCGGCCGCCAGACATTAAGGCCCTCTAAAGATAATTAAGGAAGTTCCCTCAACGAATAGTGATATATGGTATATCGTCGGGAGTCATTCTACGACATAGTGCCACCTCACAACATTATAGGGGAACTAAATTTCTACCTATCCTAAAGATTACATGTTTACTATACATGTGTACAATAATATTTGAGGTGTGTTCACGTGTTCTCACCTTTCATTGCAGGAGTGAGTGATGAGGATGATAAACATTGAAACAGGGTTCGGGGACCATTTGAACCCCCCCCTCCCCTGAAGACTAGCCATATGAACGTGGTCCTCACCCATGTTTTTGTTATTGATTGACTCCTCTTAAGTTTTCTCTATTATTTTTCCAAACGGTGCTTCTTTAGTGTGGGATTAATAAACAAATTCACGCTCTAATTTAGAGTCTAAAACAAAACCTATCCTAACTTGTCCTTACTATGGAATTAGTTTTTAGACTGCTATGTTGGGGCCAATGAAATCAACATACCTATGTTTAGGCTATTAAAACACCTCCTCTCCAAAAATCGTCTTCCCAAATATTTGGCCATTAAACATCGTCCTACGTATGTGTAAGCTATTACTCATTAGCCTCCCTAAGTTTAAGCTATTAACCATCAACTTTTCTAAGTTTAGGCCATTAAACATCATTCTCCGTAGGTTTTACACATTAAACTACACCTTTTCTAAGTTTTTCCCCTTAAAGATCACCCTCTTTAAGTTTAAGTGATCAAAAATCACTCTCTATAAGCTTATTTTTTCTAATAAGACCCTGCCTAACTTTAGGCCATTAAATATCACCGTCCTTAGGTTTTGTCCATGAAACATCCTCCATTCTAAGTTTGCTCATTAAAAATCACCCACTAGGTTTTTGGGCATTTAACAGCACCCACTAGGTTTAGGCCATTAACATCTTTCTCCAAAACCCCTACACTGAAACATCACCCTCCCTATCTTTAGGCCATTAAACATTATCCTCCCTAAATTACGCCATTAAAATTATCCTACCTAAGTTTAGCCTATTTAACATAACCATGTCAAAATTTGTCCATTATCCATCACCCACCATAACCTTAGCAAATTAAATATCACACTACCTATGTTTAGGCCGTTAAACATCACATTACCTATGCTTTGGCCATTAACATCACTTTCCCTAACTTTAGGCCATTAAATATCGCCTTCCCTAACTTTAGGCTATTATACGACGTCTTACCTATATTTAGGACAGGAATTATCACCCACCCTAAGCTTGCGAAATTTGCCATTCTTCCTAAGCATAGGCCAGCAAAATTCACACTCTCTAAGTTTAGGCAATTAAACATCACTCTTTCTAAGTTTAGCTTCTACTGCCAAGTTTCGTTGGTTGAACATCCCTTGCCTCAAATCATTGGAGTGCAGATGATGTTCTGAAAATAAAAAAGTTATCTCGTCTTCATAAATTTAACTTTGAAGTGACTTTTCGGTACTAGTGTTTAATTACTTGGACTTTTAAAAATTAGGTTCGTCTAAGTTAGGTAAGTAAAGAGCCCCTAAGATAGTACAGAAAAGATAAGCTATTTATATACGAACCGAATAAAGATTTACGTGTTAATTGGTGGGAAACTGGGCAACTAAAAAATTGTGTCTAGTGCCTGGAATATTTCAAAGAATTCTTAAGTAAATTTGCAGCTAAATTAAAAAATTACTTCAGTTTTCCTTCATCAGGTCTAGTTTTCTGTCCCTCTTCATCTCCGTTTGGATTATATTAGATTGTAAAAATGAGCATAAAAGTATTTCCAACATTGTCCATGAGTTGATATTAGTGATATTTAGTGGAATTAAACAAGAACTTTTTCTTTAACAAAATATTTTATTCATACAAGAGGCAAATAATATGAAGTAATAAAGAGAGCATAACACATAAACAAACAGAGCACAAATAATAATTCCAATTTGAAAATACACGATGGCAAAGATTTTTGTAAGAAAATTTAAGGAATAAATTTACGTTTATTTACGCACCAAGAATGTTGTGCAATCTCGTTTTAACCACCAGCAATAAACTGCCATCATTAAAGCGTCCCAACGACTGTACCGAGTTTCCACCTCCTTGATGTCCTGAAGAAATCGTTTGCCTTTTCGTCGCTAACATCTTCGAGATTTTCAGAAAAAGGATGAAGATGACTAAAAGGAAAATGTAGTGTGATACTCATATTTGCGCCAAGGAAATTTTACATTACATCTAGAGAGGCTCGCCAAGTTTCATTTTCGCGTTCACAAAAAATGTATCCTTCTAGAGCTTACGGATCTGTGGTCTATCAAATATCCCTGCTTCAAGATTTTCAATCGCCAAGCCTAAAAATAAACTGAAGATATTCTTGAAACATTCATATTTTTCTTCAGAGTTGTTGAGTGGTTGAGTGGTTCACAGCCATACAAATTCGCGTTGTGCAAAAATACAGATTTTAAACTACACTTAGAACTACTTATGAAAAGATGTCATGCCTCTGGTTTGTATTGGTCAAAGCCAAGTATATAGGGAAGAACAATGACATCTCTGCAATAAACCAGCGCTTCCTTTTGTGTAAAGAAAGAAATTAACTCTTCATGCCGACTCTGATAAAAGATTATATGGACACCATCATTCTATAGAAGATCCTTCTCTTTCATTGGGGAAGTCAACAGTTTTGAGAATGATTTGGGAGGTTAAGGTCGCGCAGTAGATCAGTCAGCTCTTCCTGGGAAAATATCTGAGGTAAAGCCTCAACTGAAAAGTCCTGATCTCTAGTGTCATCTTCAGGCGATGAATCTTATTTGGTTGAGTCAAAGTTATCCGAGTCAAGACAGGGAATATAGAATGGGAAGCTATTTACCGTGTGTAACCGGTCGGATAGCACAGGCAAGGTTAGAATAGAGAAGTGTTCGACATTTTTTTCGGATTAATACCTTTTATATTTAGGGCACAAAAATATCAGTCGTCTACGTGATTTGGGGCTCCTGCCCTACCATTGGTATAGTGAACCTCATACCTTTCCTTGTCCTTTTAGTCCACTGTTTGCAAATGTTCGGTACTTTGCTTGCAGACACTATTCGGTGTTCAATATTTATCTTGCTCTCTGAGATTGACCCCAAAATATGACATACGCTCTTTTTTAAGATTTTCAAGTAATGTTTATACTCCACAAACATAACAAAATACATTTTGGAGAATTAATGCAACTACCTCTTGTAGAGGACATCTCGCTCATTTTCTATTGCTTAGTTCACCAAATCTGAAAATCGGAAAAAAGGAAAAGAAATTACGATAAAGATAGGAACCAAGCGAAGTGGACGTACACACATACATAGTGAGTAATTTACAACATATTCATATGGATATTAACTCCCACTTATACTTATAAACATATGGACATTGACTCAAACCTAATATATTAAAGAAGTATGTTTCAATACATTGAGAAATAGACCCGTCAGATCAAGATGTTTTTTTTAGATACAGGAGACCGATTTTGCTTAAGAATAATGTCTATTTCCTAAACACCACAAACTTTACAGACCAGTGTTATTAGCGCCCTTTCGAAAATGTAAAGCGCCACTTTGTTAGCAATTAACCTCCATTTAGTGAAAGCCTTTCTTTTTTCTATGGCCTCACCGAAAGCATTTTCATGTACTCCATCAACATCACTAAATTCTTCACCTCAATGAAATTTTAACGTCATGAAGAAAAATTGTAAAAGTGAAGAACAAATTTATTGAACATTAACAATGTGATTTTAGCTATTTTCTGTCTAGCAAAAGGTGCTGTATTAATTTGAGTTCTACCGACATATCGATGGGATCTACCGGTATTTTTTAGTTCTATTACACAGTCTACTTAAGTCTCATCGTTCTAAACACCATTTTACCGATATAATGTTAATGGTTTAAAAAAAAGAGTGTATGTTTGGCGTAGTTTAGAAGGCTATTGGGTTAATTAAAAGGTGGTTAGTGTTGATATATTTTATTTAAATATTTCCTACTGCAATTTTGTATTACGCTAAGTTATGCTCATTTAAACCCCAACCACTCTTTAATTAACCCCCTATCATTCAAAATTAAGGGCCCTATTATTGAGCTCCTAAATTTCTCCCGGTGAAGTGCGGTCGACTACGTAATGGAGCAGCGCCGAATGAGGATCCATCCTTACCAGACGCTTCCCTTTTATACTTGTTACGAACAACATAGCCTTGTTAGCGCCCTATTGGGGGACAAATTGCGGCCCCTCATAAGTCCTCTCCAACGAAATCTGTCATTAAAAAGGGTTTAGTTCTGGCCAAAAGAAGAAACCATTGATTACACCTTTTCATATAGCATAGCCCAGAAAAAGGGGTCAAAGGGGGTAAAGTCTGTATTTTATTTTTTTAATTAAGGGGATATCTGGCGACTGCCGACTAAGGCATAAGTTGCCGTAAACAAACAGCCTAGTTCTAGGCCTTTTTAAAAAATTGAACAGGAAACAATAAAAAGAAATAACAATAACAAAGCAATAACAAAAACAATAACAAAAACAACAACAATTAAACGGGTTAAATGAAAGGGAGAAGGCCGGCCTCCCCAAAAACTCAATAAGTCCACCAGTCAAAGTACACGCACTCGTCCCGAGTACAAGGGACAGGCGGTAGCGACCCCGCCCCTCCCGGTACCGAGACAGGTGTCGTGCGCGAAGATCACCCAGACTGGGACATTCGACAAGAATGTGCCGAAAAGTCTGGGGGACGACGCAGTCGTTGCAATAGGGCGCAGGCGAGCGCTCCATCAAATAGCGATGCGTCACACGAGTGTGGACGATTCGGAGACGACAGAAAGCAACCTGAAGCCGCCGGGGCATTGGGGGATAGGTCCATGGGAACAGTCGCAGGGCAATGGCACGCAACTTTAAGTTCCCTTCGACCATCTCCCATCTTCTTTGTCAAGCAGTCCGAAGAGCTGCCCGTATTCCTGCCATGTAGTCAGTGTGAGGAAGAGCAAAACGCTGGTCCGGTCGCAGAGTCTTCGCGGACTCTTTGGCGCCCTCATCGGCGCGCTCATTCCCCGCAATTCCTACATGTTCAGGAACCCAGCAGAAGATAATCTCGACATCCGCCCGGCTCGCCAAAACCGTGGCGTCACGGATTTCGCGAACCAGGGGATGCGGAGATTCCAATGCCCCGAGAGCACTCAGGGCGCTTTGTGAGTGGCTATAGATCACAATCCGATCTCTGAACAGGGCACGTCACGTAATCTCCCGGACCGAGTGGTGTATTGCCACCAGCTTGGCCGTGAAGACAGACGCAGCGCCTGGTAGAGCCCCGCTGACTTCAAACAGAGGAAATACGGCGTGGAAGCTGACCCCCTTTTGGGACTAGGAGCCATCCGTATACACTGGCACGGTACCAGCGTGACACGATGTGTGCTCCAAAAAGGTCGAACGCAATACTCCCGGCGCAGTACAAGCTTTGGGAGCAGAGGCGTGGCGACAAATAGCCAAATGTGGTACCCTCCAGGGTGGCGTCCTGGGCAGAACCAGGGGCGCCACCGGCCCGAGAGCTATATTTACCTCTCGAAGGAGTTTCCAGGCCCTAAACCCAAAGGGCTTAGGGTATAACTGGCGTCTCTCGGCGGCATAGGCACCATCGAGATCAGCTGCGGATGCAGTGAGAGCTGTTGGCGACTGAGGGATGTGCCGGGCTCACGCGTACAGGCGAGTGTTGCACTGCACGCTGCGCAGAGCGAGTGGCATCTCCCCAGCATCGACCAACAGGCTCTCAATGGGGGAAGTGCGGAAGGCACCGGTCGCAAGGCGAAGGCCGGTGTGGTGGATCGAATCCACCTTCCGCAATAAACGCTCGGCTGCGGATGCATAAAACTCGCATCCGTAGTCGAGCTTTGAGCGAACAAATGATCGATAAAAAAGTAAGGCAGTAGCCCTATCAGCGCCCCAAGCGCTGAACGTCACGGAACGGAGAATGTCCATGGCGTGGGTACAAGAGACCCTAAGGCTGCGAATATGAGCCTCCCAGGTGAGGCGTCGGTCGAATACAAGACCAAGGAAACGGTGCGACTCAACCACATCCAGGCGCACCCCATTAAGAAACAAATCTGGGTCGGGGTGAAGCCGTGGATGGCAGCAGAAGTGCACCACCTTGGTCTTGGCCAAAGAAAACCGAAACCTGTGGGCTTCGGCATAGCGAGAGACGCGGTTCAATGCCTGTTGGAGTCGACTCTCCAGAGTTGGCATCTGGGCCGCACCAAAAGAGATCTAAAGGTCGTCCACGTAGAGCGTAGCGAGAACATCTTCCGGCAGCACCGAGGTGATGCCGTTGATGCTCAGGGCAAAGAGTGTGACACTGAGGACACTTCCCTGCGGGACACCCTCTTCCTGCTCCTTTGGGCCAGAGAGGGCTCCCCCCACCCGTATGTGGAATCGACGATCTCGCAAAAATTCAGATATAAACATTGGGAGGCGTCCCCTCGCCCCCATCGTTTTAAGAGTCTCCATGATACCGTATCGCCATGCGGTATCATAGGCCTTTTCCAGATCAAAAAACACCGTGGCGTAGTGCTGTCTACGAAGGAAAGCCTCGCAGACGGCATTTCCAGTAGCAGCAGAGCATCCGACGTGGAGTGGAACTTACGGAAGCCGCACTGTACAAAAGACAGATGGCCTCCGCTGTCCAGGAAAAAGGCTAATCTAACATTTACTAATTTTTCCATCAACTTGCACACGCAAGAGGTTAGAGAGATTGGGCGGAAACCGGTCGGAGTAGAGTGATCTCTTCCCGGCTTGCCAAAGGCGAGCACAGTAGCGATTCGCCAGGAGTCTGGGAGAAGACCTTCCACCCAGATCCTGTTGAACAAATCTAACAGAAAGGCGATGCCTCGCTCACCCAGGTGTCGAAGCATGGCGTAGGGGACATCGTCCGGACCATGGGCGGTGTCCGCGCACAAAGCGAGAGCGGAAGGCAACTCACTCACAGTAAACTTGTCGTTGAAGGGTTCTCCACCTCTGGAGGTAAAGTCCAGCCGGCGGCCTTCCGCGACATCACGACGTGCATTGAATGCTGGCGGAGCAGCATCACGGCTAGAGAATGCAGAAAAAGTGGTCGCTAAGGATTCCGCCACGGACGCGGGGTACGAGATTGCGGTCCCATTCTCCTGGAGAATGGGAGGGGGGTCCTGCGAGAACTTGCCCCGAATCCTTTTGACTCGCTTCAACACCTCAGCTAAAGGAGTCTTCCCGTAAAGTGAAGACACGTATGCCCGCCAAGAAGAGCGGCGGGCGTTCTTCGAAATATACCGGAACCTAGCCCTAGCCCGACGAAATACTGCGACAGTGAAATCGTTCGGGCGGCGCTTATATCGCATGTAGGCATAACGCTTCTGTTTGAGGGCCGTCTTACACTCGGCCGACCACCTTTGGAGTGGTCGGCGTGCAAAAAAGCCAGACGTCCGAGGAATAGTAGTCAGGCCCACGGTGATGAGGTTGCTGGAGAAGAACTCAACGGCCTCATCTACCGACCTAAACTCCTCAACTGAGATAGAGAATTCAGTCATTTCCTGAAATGCAGGCCACCGCGCCCGCACCAAGCACTACAGAGGTGGTCTCTCAGGCGCCAGTTGCCCTGGAAATGATATTTGAATGGGAAAGTGATCACTACCATGGAGGTCATCGACCACCCCCCAATCAAAATCAGGCTGTGCATCTGAAAAGCACAAAGATAGGTCAAGGCAAGAAAATGAAGCGGTTCGCGGACAGTGATGCGTAAACTCATCCACGTTTAAGACACCCATCTCAAGCTCTTCGATCAGATCGGCAAGGACTTGTCCCTTGGGATTTATGGAGTAATCTCCCCAGAGAGGATGCCTGCCGTTCAGATCTCCAAGCAAGAGATAGGGCCTCGGCAACCGTGCTACGACGCGGCGGAAGTCACCCGCGTTGAAGTCAGCTGACGGTGGAATGTACGCAGAAATGATATTATACCTCCTATCCAGGTGCAGCTGCACAGCCACTGCCTGAAAGGAGGTATCTAAAGAGAAAGGAATAACGTAGACATCATGCCGGGTGTAAACCGCGCATCCCCCAGCCCGGCCATCCCGCGGTGGTGAAGTCGCAAGACCCTTAAACCCCGGGAGGGCAGGCAGCGTGCATGCGCCTAGCATGGTCTCCTGCAAAAAAATAGCTAACGGGGAACGGGACGAGACGAGCCTCCGCAGCTCCTCCCAGTTGGCCCGGAGTCCACGGCAATTCCATTGAAGGAATATGCCCTCCAGGCCTAGCTCGGAGGAGACGTGGGGGCCCTCCTCGAATTGAAGACCCTCACGGGAATGGCCGTACGCTTCCCGGGGGCCAAACCCCGGGCGCTGTTGGCCGGACAAAGCGCTGAAGGCGCTGTCGCCTTCGAGGACTTATTGGGGGTGGTTGGGCTCGCCATGCGAGTATTTTCCTCCATCCGCCTCGAAACCTTAGGCGGGCGTTGCGGCTTAGGAGGCGGGGGGCCCTCTTTTCGAGGAACCACCGTCTCCGAGCCACTTGCTCCACCACTATGCGTGGGCGAAGGGGCCGAAGCTCCTTTGTTGCTGTCCTCCTTTCGGGGAACAGCTTTAGGAACCCCGGAATATGGCCTAGCGACCATCTTCAGGGGTGTCACCTCTTGTGAGTCTAGCGACTTGGTGGAGGCGCGTGGCCGTTTCGCCTCACGGGAAACGGTCAAGCTGGGGGAAGAGGGGGGAGCCCTGGTTTTAGCCGGGGCAGGGTATGAACCCTTTTTTGCCGCCAGCTTTACCAGCGGAGCGCCCAGGATGGGTAGAGCCCGCAGAAGGGCTCCGAATGGGCACGAAAACAACCGTTCTCGTTGGCCTGGATGGGCCAGGAGCAGAGGGTGCCTTTCTAACTATTGAGGCATATGACGTCCCAGGCAGAGCCGGGCGCGCCAGGACCAAGTCGTTTGCCTCGCAGACTGAGAGTCGATCCTGGGCCTAAACGGCCAGGATTTCTTTCTCAAGGAGATATGCACCACATTTCTTCGAAGAAGCAGGGTGCGGCTATCCGCAATTGACACACTTGGCCACACACGATTTGGACTTATCGTGTGCGACCTTGGAGCAATTTACACATACTTCAGGTGACCCCGACTTTGCACGTCTACAGGAGCGATTCGTATGGCCGAAGCGGTGACAGTAATAGCACCGCCGTGGCAGTGGCACGAATGCCTTCACGCGGTAGCGGTACCAACCGGCACGCACCGACTCAGGGAGCTTGTCACAGTCGAACGTGACGAAGAGTGTAGGGGTAGGTCTCGAGGACCCTCCCTGTTTTCTCATCACACGTTCGACCTTGACCGCCCCATGGTCGGCAAGCACTAGGGTGATGTCCTCAATGGAGTAGTCAACGAGTTGCCTAACATAAACTACTCCTTTCACAAAGTTCATGGTAGAGTGCGGCGTCACACTCACCGGGGTGCCATGAAGTGTCCGAAGAGCACTTATCTTGGCCGCCTCGGCGGGATTCGCCGCATTCGCCAGAAGGCTCCCGTCCGAGAAACGGGTTACCTTCGGCTCTCTACCAATTGCACTAGCTAATCCTCTCCTCTGATGGATCATGTTGCCCTTGGACAACATGCTGCCATCAGTGGAGCGAATAACGAGAAAGCGTTTGAAGCCAGCGGGCTCGAAAACGCCAGGTAACCTCTGAATCAGGGGCCTTGATGTCATCGAGGCTCCGCCCTGTGCACTTTTGGTCTTTGTCATCGTCAGGAGTTCCGTACCCGGGGAGACAGAGGAGCCGGATGTGCCGATCTTGGCTTAGTCGCTTGCCAAAGGGGCAGCAGACCCATCCGTCCCCGTAGCCCCCGCGGATGGAGAGGAGCCCCAAGTCTTCTTCGTCTTTTTGGTCTTTTTCGTCCTTTTCTTTTTTGGAGAGGAGGGCGGGGAATGAACCCGCTTTTCACCTCCGCCGGCAGAAGCCCCCATGCCAGATGGGCCGGCCTCAGCCAGGTCCCTCTCCGAAATGGAGAAGTTCCTGGTAGTCGTGGGGGCACCTGTCGGAGGAGATCCCTCCCCTCCTTGTATTGCCTTGAGCCCTCAGCCGTTTGAGGGGGACCTTGCATAGGGGCGGACTCGGGTTTGGTGCTTGGCGCCGAGCCCGGATTCTTCCCCATGGAAGGCCCTACCCTCTGAGGCTGGGTCTCCTCAAGGACCATGTCTATCACAGGAGGGGCCTCCAGTCGGCCATCTCCTCCCAGGACATCGCAGGTCCCCTTGGCAGCGTCAAGATTCATTTGTGGGGAGGCACAAGACTTAACCCCGGCAAGGTTTAATATCCTTGCCAGCAGGTCTTTTGAGGGAAGCGACCGAAGGGGCCTGGCTTCCCTTTCCCCACTAAGGGGGTTTGCCCTACCAAGCCGCTTACACGAGGGTCGGTCGGCAATGGGCTGCCTGCTGGCTTTCTTGGCAGTCCCCTTAGAAAGAAAAGGAAGGACTGCCGCTGGAAATAGGGAGGTGCCCGAAAGCACCTCCAGAGAAGGGAGTGAGGGGGAGTCCCCTAGGCGTAGGAGAGGAGTAAGCCTCCTCTCCGGTTAAAGAAGTATGGAGGGTCCCCTGCGCAAGCACAAGGGGGGGATACCTCCATTTTTTTGGTGGAGCTGCCCGAGGGTGGCTCCTTTGATGTTCTTGGGGAAGTTGGGGTTTGGGTTTTTTTTTATACTCATCATTGGGCATGGTGACCCTCTTATTTACACGGGACGCAACAGCTCACCACATCTCACAGTTGCCCGCACTGCAAGAGGTGCTTGCAGGCCCGGCAGAGCCAGGTGCCGCGATTTGGGACCACCCCTCCCGCCTTGTGGCCTGGCAGTCCATCGGCATGGCGGCTCCCCCTTAGACACGGCGTAAAAAAGATAGATTTTGAAGACGAGAGGAAAAGGGATGTGAGGAAGGTATAGGTGGAGATGAAGCAGGTTGTTAAAAACCAACCACCCCAGACCGGAGCTCAGGGGTTAGGGAACATTGTCCCCTCCCCCCTCAGCCCCGATCCAGGACGGTTGGCCGAGAAGAAGGTCAGCATCTACCCTGCGAAATTAGAGGCTCACCAGAGAAAGTTGTGGGAGAGGTTGTATGAAAATAGAGGAAACAAGTGTTTTGAAGGAAGGAAGAGAGGCTAAGCTGAGGCCGGACGGGGTGCCTAGTCCCGTCAGCACGGCGGCCAGGATGGCAAATCGCCGCGCCCCTTACGGGGGGTAAAGTCTGTAAAACGAAGAGACCATTGTAATATTTCCTGTCTCCTTCCTTTTGGGACACCTTGTATAAAGTCAATTCATTTAATTGATGTCTGAAATTATCTTTACTCAGGAACGGAAATTCAAATACAACCCTTGGATAGCACCAATCACACGATATAGAAGAGAAGTTACAAATATTAGCGAAATAAATCTACAAATAAAATTGAATCCAGTTTTATTTCTCGCCCAATTTTACGATGGAAAATAATTGGAAATTGAAATATTCTCCAACGTATTAAACACAAGAAGGAAAATTCCAGCTGAAGTTATAATGAGTACAAATCTCCCAATTTGTACGAGAATGAATATTCTAAGCATCAGTTAATTCATATGAATCAAAATATAGGGACAGGTTGGGCCTCCATTGACTACAATCATCTCTTTTACAAAGTTCTCTTATTTTCTCCATTTTTTCAAAGGGAGAAAAACTTGCACCTTTATTAATGAGGAATCTTTCTCACAAAGGAAAGGAAGGCGAAATCGCTTCACCAATGTCAATCAAACATCTTCGCATCTCTATCAGCAGTGATAAGAATGAACTTTCGGGCCAAGAAAAGCCGTGAACTTCCACAGCCCATTTCCATTAAGCAAATACACGTACATATGTGCTTTTTCCGTTAAGCCTTGATTAAAGAAACGTACATGTATGACACCGTTCATTCCAGTAAATAACAATAAAGAACATCAAAAGAAAATGTTCGTTTAGGGCACTTTATTATAAGATTTACACTGATATTCTCTTGACTCCCCTTGCCAGGAAGACATTCCAAATGGAAAGCAATCTTTGATGTGAAAAAGTAATCCTTAAAAGACAGAAAAGTTCTAATATTAGTTTGGGGCCATTCGTTTGCAAATTTTTTTTGTTGTATTCAAACAACGAATGCAAAATTACTCTGAAACATTTAAAATTTAATATAATATTATAAAATAGCCTCGACGCCACTTGGCTTCAACAAAATCCTCGAGTCTCTTTCAAAGGAGAAGCAATAATTTTGTCGTAGTTTTGCCACCCATCCTCACACAGGAAGCCTTTCATTTTCTCAGTAGGGCCTAATGATTAACGTGGATCCTGAACTATGGGTATGTCCAGAGTGTGGTAGCCCCCGGGAAAACGATTCGTATGGGGTCTCCTGTCCTACGAATAACCACAACCGATGCGGCTTAACTTCGACTAAACTAGAAGTGTTGCTCCCACTCAGCTAATCCTATTTCTAACAAAGAGTAGCGAGGCTCTGAAATAAGGTTGGGGAGATGTATATCGTTTTACTCCTGGGGGTAACAAGGCCCACATCAGAGGGGAGGGGGAGGGACACTTGCTTAAAATCGTGCAATTGATGTAAAACAATAGCAAACATTTTCCGATAAGGGATTTAACAAAATGATCGTAAGAAATGGTGCAGTGTGGTTATGTGAATATCAGTGTAAAGTCCTACCCCAACTAGACAAATTGACACACTAGGGCACGGGACGGTGCCCAACTATTATGAATAACAGCCAATTCAAATGACCTTGTGGACGCTCGATTTACCAGAGCCATAACCACTAAATCGTAAATAAGAGAAGAATAAAATAGAAAAAGCCTAGTATAAGATATGACAGGGATGTGACATAATTAATTGGTGGATTCAATGGACTCAATGAACAGAAAATAAGAGGAGAGTCCCACGATACCACAATTAAGTTGGGCCGCGCCTTCGGTGAGACTGTCCTGAGGGGCCAGGTTAAGGTGGAAAGAGGCTGTTGCATGCTTTGGAAGTTTTTATCCTGCCCCCCCACTTGCAATAATCCATACTACAGTTTGGAACTTAAAACTGGATTGCAGTAAGACACCACGCAGAAATAGCTCCCTACTCTACAACTCGCTATCAATTCCCTACAGGGTGGAGAGAGTTTAAATTTAAAGGCTCACCATTGCCTCCTGCCGGTCATGCTGCCGGCCAAAAGCAGTACACATATATGCACTCGAGAACGGCGGCAGAGAGATGGTCAACCTACTCAATAGACCCAGGGAAAGGTTCTTTGAGGCAAAATCGATCTTCCCATTAATTCGTGGTCTCTTGTGCCCGTAAACATTAAAGGGCTTGGTTTATAAAGGTTCCAAGGATCACTTCTGACACGGCTCAGGTAGCTGATGGGGTCTTTTAGCCTAGGCAAAGGGAGATAAGGTGAGCTGGTACAGAAAGTCACAAAGGCACGCAAATGCATCACCTTGCACCTCACGGGCATCTTTCCATCCTTGGCCCAAAGTATCGGGCAGATATGAAAATGTGATAAATATGAATGAAACTCATTTATGTCATACTCGACATAATACATATAAAAATATTTACTTATATTCTATCAATAATAAA
The DNA here is from genome assembly GCA_963969495.1 of Ceratothoa steindachneri. NCBI lineage: Eukaryota > Metazoa > Arthropoda > Malacostraca > Isopoda > Cymothoidae > Ceratothoa > Ceratothoa steindachneri. The sequence continues at coordinate 10,445,527 of OZ018337.1, read as the reverse complement.
TATTTGATGTATCCTCCCGTAAAGAAAAAAACGAGGAACGAAGTTCTCTCCGCCCCAAAACAAGAAATGAGAAATAAATAAGTCCACAGGTAAGGTGATTAGATATCTGCGAGGGTGTAATAATACAATGAAGGATTCAAATGTACGAGTATAAAATAAATACAGTGCACAAAAGGCTCATATTAAATACAATGTAAGCGTATCAATTTTCTACAGTGCACAAACAGGTGTATTAAATATGTCACAGGATTAAACCACTAATGACAATACGTCGTAACAAAATAAGCACTTGCTACTCCGGACAATCGGTACAGGAATGGACTATACCCCCAGTCCGCCTTACGTTCTTTATAAATAGGTGTAGTTCTCGATAACGAGAACCTAAGAATGGCGCGTAAGATAAATGGAAATATTCCAAATAGAGTCAAGGGGTCCCTATTTATACCCGTCACCAACAGCACCTACGTGAAGAAACTGAACCGGCTTTCAGTTCCTCGACCCGCGGTCCGGTCGCTATAGGGTAAACTAGGTAGTGAGTTCTCGTACCGCGCTTCCCAGGAGTTACAAATGGGTCGTAGAGCATAACATAACATAACATAACATAATTACACGGATGACAAAAGCCACAAGGGCCTATCAAAGGTCATCCGCCTCCGTCAAAACCCGCCCACAAAAAGCACCATCACCAGGGGAAGACAAAATCAAAGTCCCCCACAATATAATATAACGGATGACAAAAGCCACAAGGGCTCATCATAGGTCATCCGAGTCAAGCGGCCTCTTTTTCAAGGCACCCAAACTCCCAGGAAAACTACATCCAGAGGATTGCATCCAGAAACAAGGGTATCACCAATCAAGGCTTGTCAAGAACTAAATCATGCAGCTATAGATATATACAAACAATATTAATATATACAAAACTTAGGAACCATCACAACCTTCCCTTCCCATAAACTCATCCAACCTACTCTTAAATACATTTAGATTTGGACTACCTACTACCCTCTGCGGCAATTTGTTCCAGAAGTCTACCACTCTATTGGTGAAAAAATATTTTCTTAAATCCAACCTACACCCTTGCTTTTTAATTTTCAAGTGGTGACCTCTAGTCCGATTTCCATCATCTAACTCAAAAAACTTGCTAACATCCAATTTATCTATCCCGGAAAAAATTTTAAAGAGCTCAATCATATCCCCTCTCACACACCTCCTTTCGAACGAGAACATATTTAATACCCTCAGTCTATCTTCATATTCAAGGTGCCTCAGGGAAGGAATAATCTTTGTTGCCCTCCGTTGCACTGACTCAAGAAGGTTAATATCGTGTCTAAAATGTGGGGACCATGCCTGTATACAGTACTCTAGATGTGGCCTAACATAAGAGTTATAGAGTTTAAGAATAACCTCCTTACTTTTGTAACTGACATTTCTCTTAATAAAACCCAGCACTCTATTTGCCCTATTTCTTGCTTCAATACACTGCTTAGAAAACCTTAATGACTTATCTATTACTACTCCTAGATCTTTCTCATCCTCTACTGAGCTCAGCCAATGCCCATCCATTTCATAGTTAAATTCTCTATTATCTTTTCCCATGTTAATAACTTTGCACTTATCAAGGTTGAAAGTCATTTGCCACTTATGTGCCCAGGATAACAATTTATTTAAGTCCCCCTGCACTTTAAAATTATCATCAATATCTTTAACTACAGCTGCTAATTTGGTATCATCCGCAAAAATTGACACTTTATTATTAACTGCCTCCCCAAGATCGTTTATATAGATGACAAATAATAATGGACCGAGAACTGATCCCTGAGGAACCCCACTGATAACATCCCTCCACTCTGACTTTACACCATTTAGCACTACCCTTTGCTTCCTGTCTTTCAGCCACTCAGCTATCCAATTTGAAACACCCCCACATATCCCAATCATTTTTAATTTATGAACTAGTCTCCTGTGTGGTACCTTATCAAATGCTTTACTAAAATCTAAGTAAATTATATCTACATTCTCTCCCTTATCTACTTGATCTGTTACAAACTCCAGAAAGTCTAGTAAGTTAGTCAAACATGATCTACCTGATCTAAACCCATGCTGAGCATCGCTGATTAACCCCTCCCTCTCTAGATGTTGGCAAATCCCTTTTTTAACTATTTTCTCAAGAATTTTACAGACTACAGGAGTTAGGCTAACCGGTCTAAAGTTATTTGGATCCTCTTTACTACCCTTCTTGAAAATGGGGACTACATTCGCTCTCTTCCAATCATCGGGTATTTTTCCATATTCCAATGACCTAGTATATAACTTGTCCAGAGCTATTGAGATACTTTCTACCCCTTCTTTAAGTATCCTAGAATGAATATTATCAGGGCCGGAGGCCTTGGTAGTATCTAAATCACCTATTAGTCCTTTTATCATCCTCCGATCCACACAAATGTTAGTAAACACCTCTTTTCCTGACCTATGAGTACTATACATAGGACTATTTAGTTTCTCTTTTGTAAATACTGATGCAAAATGACCATTTAGTACCTCAACTATTTCCTCATCAGTTTCTCTCACAAACCCTTCATATTTGATAGGTCCTATTTTAACTCTGCCACACTTGTTATTAATTTTATAGTAACTAAAGAACTTTCTAGGATCTTTGTTGCTATCCTGAGCTAATTTAATTTCTGACACCCTTTTGTTCTTCTTTATAATCTTATTTAACTCATTCCTAGCCATTCTATAATCACTTAAATTTTGAATATTATTTTCTACCTGTAATTTTTTATATGCCCTTTTCTTCTCTGAAATTTTTCTAGCTATCTCCTGATTCCACCATAATGGTTTCCTACTTTTGTTCCTAATGGCCTTCATTGGGATACATTGTTCTTGGACTACATTTATTATATGCTTGAAAGTATCCCACATCCCATAAGCATTTTTACCTCTGAATTCTATATCCCAGTCTACCAAATTTAGCAAGCTTCGAAGTTTTACATAATCTCCCTTATGAAAATTTGGAACTTTTTCAGCATTCTCAGTTATTTTACCCTTCTCAATTCCCAAGTTAAAACGAACTATCTGATGGTCACTATTTCCCAATGCTTCCCCAACAGTCAATTCTTGAACTAAATGATCACTGTTAGAAAGTACTAAATCTAATATATTGTCCCCCCTCGTTGAATCGTTAACAAATTGATTCAAAAAATTATCCTCAAAGCATTCTATGAACCTGCCACTTGTTCTATCCCTAGCTATCATATTTTCCCAGTCCACAGAGTTTAAGTTGAAGTCCCCAATAATAACTGCATCTGTTTCACATCCCTTACCGATTTCCCTTATCATTAGTTCATCTATATCATCAGTCTGCCCAGGTGGCCTGTAAAAAGCTCCCAAATGCACCATTCTATTTTTACTGAACCTAATATCTATCCAAAGTGACTCAACTCCATCCTGCTTTATTGAAGTATTTAAACTTGAAACAATGTTGTTTTTTATATAGATAATTATTCCTCCACCAATCCTACCTGTCCTTTGACTAATGTACATATTATAGCCCTGAAAATCAAATTCACTTATAGTGTCACTAAATTCTATTTCATTAACCCATGATTCAGTAATGCATAATATATCTATATTCTCATTGCTAATATAACTAAATAGCTCATCCTTCTTGTTTCTAAGACTACGAGCATTTGTATAGAAACAATTTAACCCCCCTATCCCTGAAGCACCTCTTAAAACTTGAATGACCTCACCTCTATCGCCTTGGAACCTATTTCTGTTATCTGCCAAGTCCATTCTACTTTCAGTACTATAATGTCCTCTCATAATTCCCTGACCACTATTAGTATCTAGTTTCCCGCCCGCAAAGACCTAATAACACGATCATACTCCTCCCACAACACATCTACTCCCCTCCTACTCAAATGCAGTCCATCCATCGCATACATTTCTTTCATTCCAACAAACCTATCCCACACATCCACAAACATGACACCTTCCATCTCACACATCCTCCTCACATAATCATTCAGCCCAATTGCACGAGACATCCATTCTACCCCAACATCCATTCTTGGAAGCACACCTGTCACAACACCTTTAATTCTACTTTCTTTCACCTTTTCAATCAACCTCTTGTACCTCTCACGTAACTCACATGCACCCACTTTCTTCACATCATTCACTCCTACATGTGTAATCACAACCGCATCCCTTGCACAGCCAGACACCAGTTCCTCATACCTATCAGACAGATCTCTCACTCCAGCACCCGGCAAACACACCCTCAAACCATTCAATCTACTTGCATTCAACTTCCTATCTAAATATCTAACTCGCGAATCACCCATCACAAGCACTTCAGTCAGACTCCTATTCCTAACCCCCACAGACCTAACTCCATCCCCACTCCTATTCTCATTCAAACTACCAGTCACTCGAACTCCACCCCCACCCCCATCAGTCATATCACTTCCAGTTACTTCCTCTCTTAGGGCACTGAATCTATTAGTCAAGCTAATAGGTTATCCTTACACCCCTTTTCGCTTTTATAACCGCTTTTATGCTCTTTTGCATACATGAGATTAAGTTAGCACAGGTAGTTGGCTTAATATTCTGCCATTCTTCATGAATTTGGGCTGTTAATTCACTTTTTTAGGAACATTTGTGCACCCTCATTCTTGTGCCCAAGTGCGACCTCAAATGTTCAATGGGGTTGAGGTCTGGAGATTAAGTGAGCCATTAAATCAAGGTCACCCTTTTCTTTTCCAAACAACCATTTGAGGCTCTAGATGTGTGGCATGGAGCATTGTCTTGGTAGAAGATGATACCATTTTGTGTTTCATCATTGAAACTTTTACCTAAGGAAATGTGATAATCCCGGTATAACATGCTCGTGTAACTGTTGGAATTCATTCTCTCCACACAAGTGAACAATAATCATGAACCTGAAGACGACCTGTAGCCCCATTCCATTACACTGCTACCTCCAAATTCACTGAGGCGACAACACTTCTCAGATCATAATCTTCCCAAACTCTTCGACGAAAATAAACAGCTCCAGGGATTGCAAAGTTCTGAGGAGAAATAGAAATTTTTACTGATCATTTTGGTATTGAATGAAAAATTTTTTATCCACTAAAAATTGCTACAGGAGTAATAAATTGTTGGAAAGTAATGTTGAGAAGCTACCTCAAGGTTGATTTCATCAGACCACACAGCTTTTGCCCATCATCATCAGTCCAATCTTCATGCTCTTTTGCCCAAGATAATTGCTTCTTCTTGTTCACCTGAGACAGCCACGGTTTCTTTCTAGCCTTTCTTCCTTATAGCCAAGTTTCTAATAACCTTCTTTTCACTGTGCGTCTAATATCTCTTTGTATGTTTTTGCTCAAAACTCAGCAGCTACATCAAAAGATGTTTTTTGTTATTGACCATAGATGTCCTTTTCAGCAAACTGAGAGTTAATTTACAGTCACAACAGAGACACGTGGTAGGGGATGCAATACAAATGATATTACACGTTATGAAATAACTTCATAATGCAGCTTGTTGTCACTCTTTATTAGTGTAATATCATTCGCATTGCCTCCCCCACCGCGTGTCCCTGTGGATTAACACTTAGCCCTAAATGTTTTCGCTCTAATGTTAATCCATTAAAAGGATTTTTTTTACCCACTATATTCCATTCATATACATGGCGTTGTTGTGTGTATATCGTTTAGGGACGCATATGTTTGTTATTAGTTGCCTATTGTTCTTTTTCTTAGTATTTTTTGTCTTGTTTTTGTGTTTTTTCCATTTTCCATTGTGTTCTCTATTTTCATGCTATTCCTTGAAAATGAACTTCAAATATAGTCGAAAAAGCTTGGATTCATCTTTTCATTTTCCTGTGGGTTAATATTCATAATATATATATATATATATATATATATATATATATATATATATATATATATATATATATATATATATATATATATATATATATATGAGCAACTCACAGAGTAGCGCCTGAGTAGAGCAATACATATATTATATATATATATATATATATATATATATATATATATATATATATATATTATTCACTAATTATCCACAAATTTGTCTTAAACTATTGATAAAAATGGCTCATGAAGCACGTTTTTAGTACCATTTTGAATTCAGAGCAGTGTTGTTCTTAGGCAAAATTGTTTGTGCTTGATTTCCCTTAGATAAGAAGCAGCGCCAAACAAGGGGAGTGTTTGAATGCGTCTCTGTGGGCACAACACAGGCTCTTAAAGTGCTCCTAGTGAGGGATCTTCTAGAAGCAGTCTTCAACAGGCAATTCTTTATATTTTCCCTAAAGGTGGAGCATATCGGTAACATTTTTGGATTAGATGGGTTTTTTTCGTAGTCTTTATCGACTTGAGACATATTCGAAAAGTTCTCGCTTCTCTGTGCGCTTTGAAGCCTTCACATTGGCACTGGACGCAACCCAATTCTTGAGTCAGAACCTTACCTGGAGGCGACCTTTGCGTTGATTTAAAGCTCTTAGCTTTTCATAAGACTTCTTACAGGAGTCTTTTTCAAGTCATTAATTATTCTAAAGACGGTAATCCTCGATGCAATACCATCAGCTACTACTTACGTGCATTTCAAGCCACTTTGGTGCAGAAAAAGAATGGTTAAAGGCTTTACATTGGAAAGAACCATAAAAAGGATTGGAAAAGATTCAAGCATTTTTTATCAAAAAATATTAAGAATTAGATTATTATTAGATATCATCATTCATTTACACTATATTTGTCATCATTGTACACTTTTGATGAAATAGCAGAGTTTCAGGGTCTTAAACTCTCCCCAACAGAAACAGGACCAGAGCACGATTTTTTCTTCTTTTTTTTAAATGCGCTGTTTTTCTTTGTTATTTTTGAAGTGCTTATTTTTAATAAACCTGCAATAATTTAAATATTACAATAATTATTTCTATCACGTGAAAATTAAAAATGGGTGAAAGAAATAAAAATATATATTAGTCTCAAAACATTTGCCTATTACTGTTTATGGATTAAGAATAAATAACTGACGGATACGCTCAAGTTGTTCATCACATTTTCTTGGCCATCATTTCCTATCCTTTTATGTAGCACCGTTCAATGTGTTCATCAGAGGTTCTTGGTCATCATTTCTTATCAGTTTATGTAGCACCGTTCAATATATTCATCATATGTTCTTACCCATCATTTCCTATCTGTTTATGTAGCACCGTTCATGTTTCCATAAATTGTTAATGCCTGGTGTAAGTCGAGTGAGGTGCTGACGAATCTTTTCCACATTTAGTCCTTTATTTCTTTGTGTTTGAATAACTTATTTTGTGTCAATAATCCAAAAAACACATTGTGCTTTTACATTTATGGTAGCCATTTAGATAAATTTTAGTTTTCAATTCTGGCAACTTTTTAATTGATCTGTAAAAAAAAAGACATTAATAAAAAAGGTCAAAATATCCTATTTATATGCAAGAAGAATTACTTTGTTACCAAGTCATTTAAGTTTGTAATAATTTGGGGAATTGTCTTAAAACCTTTTCAACACCCTTTCAATGATCTGAAAAATCCCTGCCGCTTTCAATATTTTTTTTAGATCTTTGAAAACAACGATTCTAAATGACATTTTTGAACAATAGGGATCTCAGTTTCTGCCTTTTAAAAAATAGGGGCACCAGTTTGGCGCCAATGAACATAATAAGATATAAAGGTAAAATAATTAACAAGGAATAGTACTCTTTTTCATACTTTATTAATTAAATCATATTAAAATTACATAAAACACTCTAGTAATACGTTATTACATAAATGAACTTAAAAATTACACAAATACTGTTTCAAAATCTCATCACAAAAATAATCAAATGAATTTTCTTGGTGTCGTTCACGATACATAAATTCTTCTAAATACGAATGTAAGAATTCTTTTTTGTATCCATACATCGTTTTTCTTTTAACTTTATGTTTGTTTCAATATGATTCTTCATGCCGATTGTGAACACCTGTTTCTATTATCAACAAAATCTAACGAGTTATTTTCAGTTTTATGTAGGTATCAGAGGTTACTGATTTTTTCTAGGCGTTCAATTCGTCTGAGTGCACATACTTTTAAAATTATTAGTGAAGGAGGACCATCATCGCGTTCTTGAACTATTTCCTTGTAGCTTATGGCTGGTCTCGTCAATGTATTTACAATTCCAAAATAAACTAAATTTGGGAATGTTTAGATCTTTCTCTCTGATGCGAAAAACATGATTCGACTAGCTGTACCGTAAAACCAGACCCACCTAGTTTAACTAGGTTATTTTCAAAATGCATGCTATATAACTCAACAAAGAAGAATGTATAAATTGTCCATAGTATGTAGTGAAATATTTGATCACTTAGATGCACTTGTTTCACTAATTTCATCACACATCTTCTGAAATGTGATTTTAGAAATAAAAATGAATTATTGTTTTGGAAACTGAAACTTTATGATTGGAATGTTCACAGACATTATTTTGACACTTTAAATATATTTACACAAATTTGAAGAATATTTCATCTAGTTTATCACAATATTACGAACTGAACATTTAATATCATGCCTACTAAGTTATTTATTATTCATTCATGTAATCACTGAAAGTATCTTCGATTAGTAACGGCCTGATTTAATTTTCAAATAGGCTCCGAACCATGTTTACTTAAGGTCTGCTCACTAATGAATACCTTATAATAAAGAGTAAAGTCAAAGTAGACTATGCTTATGTTATTTTTCATAATACAAATGCCCATGAGTTCAACAGTGAATCTAAAGGAAAAGTCTATCTTTCTAACAGTGAATCATAAAGAAGCTTACGTGGATCCAGTGACAGACGTACATACTTAGACACTTTAATGATGAAGGTTGGATGCCAAAACAAAGGTTTTAAAGAAATTAAGAGGCTTTAGTAGTAATATTTACAAGTCACACCTTAATAATTTTTGCTGGAAAGTAGTGAAAAAAAAAGCAGCACATTTGTCTGTGGCATTCCCACAAAGTGTGTAGCATTAGTTAAACAATTAAGTTTTAAATTGTGTATATCACTGAAGGGTAAAAAAGCCAAGAGACCGCACGCGAAAGTTTAAATTACAAGGTAGACCGCAAGCTATTAGTAGCACTGTATTAACTACCGTTTTAACAAAGTGGTCCCACTTTTATTTTTTTCTAGAATAGGGGTCCCTGGCTCACATGGCACCGTTATTCTTCAACGATCCTTTATTACAAAATGAAATAAATTTGATCGATTCTAAAGTTGCCATTTGGTTTTCACAACTTTTCCCATCTTATTGGTAAAATAATAAAACTAAATTCATTACAAAAATACAAATTGCTATGCCAAATAAATGTCCTAACAACTCACTTGAAGAGTTGGGTAGCTTATTCAAGCTATTAACTAGGATTTTACTAAATTATTACCAGAAATAATGATTTTTAACCGTAATGAACAGATTAGAACTTGCTAAACTGAGTAATGAAAACTTACTTATGCCTACTTAGTCCATATTTGTCCCTCATTAAGAAGAAGGTCAGTAATATTTTCAAAGCAATGAAATGAAAAAGGTTACGGAATAAAATTGACCTATTTTTTAATCTTTTTACAAAGGGAGGAAATTTTGCAGATGATGCAATATAATACTTGTGATTGTGTGTAAAAGTAACCAAAGAAAGAGAGGAACGAGGCTTCCCTGAAGTTGCTCCCAATTCATTTCGCTTTGGGGAAGCGAACTCGTTTCTTTCGTCTTCTTGGTTCTCAGCTTCGACTTTTCAAGGACTTTAAGATCCATTTTATTTATCATCGGGATTTTTAGAGAATTTCTGTCAATTTCTGGAAGTAGCCGAGGAAAGAGAGGCCAAATAAAGGAAAGAAAGAGAGCAAAAAATAAAACTGCAGTCGCAGGTCATTAAAAAATTGTAGAACGAAGCAAAAGTGGAGAATAAAGAAACAGGGATAAGAGAAGGGGAGGAAGGAAGTTAGAGATGAGGTCAGTTGGTGATTGATAGTTGCTTCGAAATGTAATTATACATTTATTTTGTAAGGGTCTGTCAAGTAATTGGCGACTTCAGGCCATTTCATGAATAATCTCTTTGTGATAGAACGTGTTGAAGCTGCGTTTAATTTCAACTCCTATCCCGTATTATTTAAACCCACGATGCTGCCCATGTGCATCTTCGATTCGAGGCTTGGAGTCTTATCTCAGCTACCGGATGCCAATGTTTAAACAAGGAGGTTATCGTCCCCCCGTTCGCCCCCATACGCCGACCTCGCTAGATCGAGTTAGGCTTATGAACAGATAAGGCATTGTTCCCCGGCCCGGCTGTGCGTTCCCTCCAAGCTTCCACTCCATTTTCCCCCACGCCAAGGAGATGTCCTGGCTATTTATATGGAAACTTTACCCCTAAGATCAGATTGGAGATCCAGATTTTCGTCGCAAAACATCACCACGACCCTCTCTCCCTTTGTGCGCCAAGGGACCTCGACCTCGAGATTCACCATCACTTGTCCAGAAGGAGGACAATATTCCTTGAGTGCCAAAGGTTCGAGCCTTTCCGACGCCAAGTCCCCAAGGCCCCCCCCCCTGTTGTTCAAGGAGAACAGCATTAGAACAGCCATTGTTCGTTTTGAGCCCTTCGCCAAGAAACGGTTCTCACCCCCCCTGTTGTTCAAAGGAGAACAACATTAGAACAGCCATTGTTCTTGAGCCCGTAGACAAGAGACGGTTCTCATCCCCCCCTTTGTTCAGAAGAGAACAACCTAGAACAGCCATTTTCGTTTTGAGCCCTTCGCCAAGAAACGGTTCTCATCCCCCCCCCCCTGTTGTTCAAGGAGAACAGCATTAGAACAGCCATTGTTCGTTTTGAGCCCTTCGCCAAGAAACGGTTCTCATCCCCCCCTGTTGTTCAAGGAGAACAGCATTAGAACAGCCATTGTTCGTTTTGAGCCCTTCGCCAAGAAACGGTTCTCACCCCCCCTGTTGTTCAAAGGAGAACAACATTAGAACAGCCATTGTTCTTGAGCCCGTAGACAAGAGACGGTTCTCATCCCCCCCTTTGTTCAGAAGAGAACAACCTAGAACAGCCATTGTTGTTCAAGCCGTTCATCGAGAAACGGTTCTCCTTCCCAAGACGCCTCGTCAGGATCCTTTTATCCTCCCCCCCTTTGGCTGGAACTCGCCAGCGGACCGAAACTCCTTTGCGCCACCTTCCACTGCACCACTAGTGCCAAAGTTACGTAAGCCAAACTTCACCTTTGAGTATTGATCCCTTTTGTCAATTCTATCCTGTGTTTTAAATTGTTTATCGAACCATCCCATCTCTTTAACTCTATATTTGTTTTACCTTTTTTAATCCCTTAAATCCTTGGATTAGCCCGAGTCTCCACGACCCTTTCCATTCTGTTTATGTCAATATTTTCCGTTTTTGTGTATTGTTTATAGTTATTATTAATAAAACTCTATTTTATTAATGATAGCAATATTATTATCCTTGAGCTCAGTTCCACTTCTTAAGCATATCGAAGATACATAATATCGGCAGCCAGACAGTAAACGCACTCTAAAGATAATTAAGGAAGTTCCCTCAACGAATAGTGTAATATATGGTATCGTCGGGAGTCATTCTACGACATATATATATATACTATTTAAATTTGGTATCAGGTGTGTAAGGTTTAACGCTATATCTTTGCAAACACTGTTCTCAGTCGAGTAAAGCATAGTGTTATTCGTTATAATAATAGAATATAGTAGTTCCCTTTTGTTTTAACGATTGCTATCCCCCTTTTTTTTAAACTTAAGAAGCTGGAGTAGCTCAAGGAACGGTTATAATAATTTGTTTGTGTTTTTTTTGTGATTTTAGTCAGTGGTTATTTAGATTGAGAAACCAAGTACGAATAGGTCAGTGCCCATATTTAGGTAGGCTAATTCTATAGAGGCATAATTCTTGTTGCGAGGAATTTTAGTTGGTTGACTAGTGCGCCCCAAGTGCAAAGATGACTTAGTTTGAAATCTTTAAAGCGCAAGGAGAATCCTTGGGACTTTCCGGAAAAGAACTAATTAAGTACATAAGAGAGGAATGGATAAGACAAGTGTACCTTCACCATCATAGTAAACTAGCTCGGATCGAAGAAATATATCAAAGAAAAAAGGTAGAAAGTGAAAGGGAAAGAGTAATCCGACAAGAGGAACGAGAAAGAGAAATACAATGAGAGGAACGAGAAAGAAAAATACAACGAGAAGAACGAGAAAGAGAAAAACAACGAGAGGAACGAGAAAGAGAAATACAACAAGAAGAAAGAAGGAAGGCTTCGCGCTCCTTCCCAGGAAAGCTGACAAAGTTTCCGAGCCCCGTAAAACCCCAAAACTTCTTTCCCCAAAACCAACAACGGGACTCCAAACCTCCCGTTAAGACTTCTCTTCCATCTCTCTTCCCGAAGCGACCAACCATATGCTTCACCTGTGGTGTAGAAATCCACATGAGCTGGAATTGCCCCCAAAATTCTAGGCTTAAAAGCGGACCAGCCCACCAAGTTCACCAGATTAATGCAACCCCGGCTCCCCCGGTGGTGAAGACCCAAGCAGAAACTTCTCCTTCTCCGTCAGGCCACCAGGTAAATTTTGTTTTTGGTAAAAGTTCATCGGGAACTTTGAAATATGAGGAGGGCAGCGTGGACAGCTGCCGAGTATTGACTCTCGTCAGGGACACAGGATGTACGTGCTTCATCGTGTCCGACGAACTCCTCCCAGTGGCCTCTAACCACGAAAAATTTGCGGTGGTACATGACCACCTTGGGCGGGCGAACCGATTCCCCGTCGCTAGATGTTACCTGCAGTGTCAATATTATAATGGCTGGGCTGAAGTCATTGTAGCACCCATAAAATTCTGTTCCGTACTTATAGGACAGAGCCCCCAAGTAAGTTTCGACCCTGTGTTTCAGGCCGCCCTTCCTCAAGGCCGAGATAAGAAAGAAGCCCAGGAGCCCGTCCCCATCAGAACCCCGATACCGTCCGATTTCTTGGAGACCCCTAACCAGGACTTTAGGAAGGAAAATGAGGAGTGTGAATCACTAACACCCTTAGGTGATAAGGCCCCAGACAAGGACACGGAGACTGTCCCTGGACCCCAAGAAAAAAAGAACCCCCAACGCGCCCATGAAGATACCTACGTAGAACTGGACGAAGCATCGGCGCTTGAAGAGGATTGCCCCGCGGAGTCCCTTAATGTAATCCAGACAGTGTGCATCCAACCTGATGCCGATTATCCTCCTCCTTTCCTACCAGGCGAGTCTTTGGAACCCTCTGACCTGGATAGTGACGCGCAGCTGACACCTCGTCAGAAGAGTCAGCTACAAGAACTAATTAAATGGAATCACCATTTACCCACCCTATTAGCTCTTTTCGAGCAACTGCGTGAAAATGGCCTCACCATTGGCCCCAGCAAATGCCAGTTTGCCCACGAAACCATCAAATATTTGGGTTTCAAAATAGGGCAAAACAAGTTAGGTCCCCACGAGAACAAGATTAAGGCAATCGCCGACATGCTGCTCCCGATTACAAAGAAGCCATTAAGATCGATCCTAGGATCAGCTTCTCCCTATCAGCGATTTGTTCCGAATTTCGCTGCAATTTCGGCCCCCCTATGCCCCCTTCAGGAAAAGAATTTCTCCGATCGTTTACGTTCGAATGATGTCGCTGTTTCCCATTTTAATCAGCTCAAAAGTAAGTTCATTTCTGCCCCCATTTTTAAGTTGCCCAACCCGGAAAAATCCTTTGGGGTTAAGACCGACGTGATCAACGAGGGCATTGGAGGTGTACTCCTTCAATACGTGGATGACAGAACGAGTCATCCAGTTGCATATGCTAGTCGTCAATTATTACCACGCGGAAAGAGATATGCCACTAGAGAAAAGATAGCTCTATCAATTATCTGGGTCATAGACAAATTCAAGCTGTACTTGATATGTAAAGAATTTCAAATAGGAACCGACCACCGTCCGTTAGCCTATAATAGGAATTTGAGACACTCAAACGGCCGCATCATGCGCTGGAGTTTACTCTTGCAAGAGTATCAATTTAAAATAAATTATATCAAAGGTATCGATAACCAGGTCGCTGACGCACTCAGTAGGAATGCGTTACCGAATAGCGTAAAATAATTGTATTCATAGGATTAGTATCTCCATGTAGGTATATACCGTCTTGTACGACTTAATTTAAGATTCTTTTGTAATATAATTAATTAATGTATATGTCTGAATTTTGTAACGCTCAATGTCTAATTTTTTGTATGTCTATATATTTGTTCTTATTAATTTTCGTATAAATTATTTTGTCCCGTATGTACTAAGTTTATATCATTTCATTGTTCCATGCCCTTTTTTTTTCTCTAATTAAGTTGTATTAAAGGTTATTTTCCCCTGTAATCTAAAGATCAAAATGATCATATGTATTGAGGTAATACTAGTTAGGTGCAGGAAGGTACGGTTGGTACAAGAAAACGAGTTCCCCACAACGGAGCTCTATCGTTGTCCCTTCTCTCTTTTTTTTCGAAGTGAAAACTTTCCCTGGAATGGAGGGGTGTGATAGAACGTGTTGAAGCTGCGTTTAATTTCAACTCCTATCCCGTATTATTTAAACCCACGATGCTGCCCACGTGCATCTTCGATTCGAGGCTTGGAGTCTTATCTCAGCTACCGGATGCCAATGTTTAAACAAGGAGGTTATCGTCTCCCCGTTCGCCCCCATACGCCGACCTCGCTAGATCGAGTTAGGCTTATGAACAGATAAGGCATTGTTCCCCGGCCCGGCTGTGCGTTCCCTCCAAGCTTCCACTCCATTTTCCCCCACGCCAAGGAGATGTCCTGGCTATTTATATGGAAACTTTACCACTAAGATCAGATTGGAGATCCAGATTTTCGTCGCGAAACATCACCACGACCCTCTCTCCCTTTGTGCGCCAAGGGACCTCGACCTCGAGATTCACCATCACTTGTCCAGAAGGAGGACAATATTCCTTGAGTGCCAAAGGTTCGAGCCTTTCCGACGCCAAGTCCCCAAGGCCCCCCCCCCCCTGTTGTTCAAGGAGAACAGCATTAGAACAGCCATTGTTCGTTTTGAGCCCTTCGCTGAGAAACGGTTCTCACCCCCCCTGTTGTTCAAAGGAGAACAACATTAGAACAGCCATTGTTCTTGAGCCCGTAGACAAGAGACGGTTCTCATCCCCCCCTTTGTTCAGAAGAGAACAACCTAGAACAGCCATTGTTCGTTTTGAGCCCTTCGCCAAGAAACGGTTCTCATCCCCCCCCTGTTGTTCAAGGAGAACAGCATTAGAACAGCCATTGTTCGTTTTGAGCCCTTCGCCAAGAAACGGTTCTCATCCCCCCCTGTTGTTCAAGGAGAACAGCATTAGAACAGCCTTTGTTCGTTTTGAGCCCTTCGCCAAGAAACGGTTCTCACCCCCCCTGTTGTTCAAAGGAGAACAAATTAGAACAACCATTGTTCTTGAGCCGGTAGACAAGAGACGGTTCTCATCCCCCCCTTTGTTCAGAAGAGAACAACCTAGAACAGCCATTGTTCTTCAAGCCGTTCGTCGAGAAACGGTTCTCCTTCCCAAGACGCCTCGTCAGGATCCTTTTATCCCCCCCCCTTCGGCTGGAACTCGCCAGCGGACCGAAACTCCTTTGCGCCACCTTCCACTGCACCACTAGTGCCAAAGTTAAGTAAGCCAAACTTCACCTTTGAGTATTGATCCCTTTTGTCAATTCTATCCTGTGCTTTAAATTGTTTATCGAACCATCCCATCTCTTTAACTTTATATTTGTTTTACCTTTTTTAATCCCTTAAATCCTTGGATTATCCCGAGTCTCCACGACCCTTTCCATTCTGTTTATGTCAATATTTTCCGTTTTTGTGTATTGTTTATAGTTATTATTAATAAAACTCTATTTTATTAATGATAGCAATATTATTATCCTTGAGCTCACTTCCACTTCTTAAGCATATCGAAGATACATAATATCGGCCGCCAGACAGTAAACGCACTCTAAAGATAATTAAGGAAGTTCCCTCAACGAATAGTGTAATATATGGTATCGTCGGGAGTCATTCTACGACACTCTTTTACCCGTAAAAGAGAGTGAAATAATAGGTGCCGTTTCAATCTCTGCCATCGAGCACTCTTCTCTTTTCAGTTTATAGGTTGTGTATAAATGGCTGATGACAAAGTTAAAACTTTTTTCTGGTCTGGTAGTAGGAAATATGCTGTGTTTTTTTCTTATGATCATTAAAGAGAAATTAAATAATATCAAATCATGTTATTTGTTAAAACATTATTATGAAATTATTTTAACTTTTATGAGTTCAACCGGTTGGTTTCCCTCCAAAACAGACAAACAAACAGCCTTCCACTCTTATTTATAAGATTTGCTCAAAGTTTTTCTCAAATATATTTAACGAATAAAATTTTTTACAACTTCAAACTTTTGTACAAAATCTCAGAGTTATCCAAATAGATGCATTGAACAAATAAACTAAAGATAGACTTAGAAAATATGAAACTGTTAAGAAATTAAAGGTTATCCGTTGCTTAAATTAATCCCAACACGAGCGCCTTTATCTCTTTTAGCCAGAGGTCTTTTATAGTCTGCCCTTTTGTCACTCTCGCCGCGGCACTTTGTCAATCTCTCCATTGCTGGAATGTCATGGCGAAAAATTTCATCCTCTTCCACTCTCACGCTACCCAATTTTTGAAGGAAAAATGAATCGATTTGGAATGTAAAAAGTTAATTTTAAAATACATGCAACCAACCATGGGTTTTAAGTTTCACTACAGTTTGCCACTAACTTCCTGTAGTTGTGATGGTTAATATTCTCTAGGCATCCAAGGGTTGTAGAGATAAAGCTACACGATGCCTCCCTTTCAATTTTGATTTCAGGTTTGCCTTTGATGAATGTCCAACTCGTATCCCCTCCTTGATTTTGACATTAGTGAGCTTTGAAACGATGCGGTAAAAACCCTTTTCGGGTCCTTCAAAAGGCTGCTAGATACCATTTCACTTCTCTGGTAGTACAGCCTGCAAGATACCCCTATATTTCATAATAAACAAAACTACACTACCTTTTAGACTCGGATCAGATGTGAAAATAGAGACTACGGACAATAATCCTGCCAAAATTTGAGAATATTTTCATTCAAAATTATCTGTTCGTAACGATTTAGCAGCCAAAACTAACAGAGTCAATTGATGTTTGGTTACCATAATGAGTCTTTAAGAAAGCCATATAATATTAAATTACTTAATATTTCCTCATAAATTACTCGTCTATTTTAATGGTAATAAATATATGGCAGCTTAAGTTCTGATTAACAAGGACAACAATTCTATATTTCAGGGTAATGCATTGCATTACTTCAATCTTCATATATTTTGCAACATTACTCACGCAAAATTGTGAGTCATAGCAGTCATTTTACATCACACTCCTTATTCTAAGAGGAGCAAAGGGCATCATTTTGCTTATCGCACCTCTTAAACAGCCCTCTAGATTAGATCGAGTAGTCTATATATTTTCTATAATTTGGTACCACTCACAAGCTTTTAATTTCTGTTTGGGACAACATAATATTCACATACTTCTCTGGATAATATTTTAAACATTAAGAAGTTGCTATATTATAATACAAATAAGATTCATATTTGTAGAAATTAAACTGAAACTAAAAATAGGATTTTAATTAAGAACATACTTGAAAAGAATATTCACTATACTAACTGCAAAAGTAACCCCCTATAACACAGAATATAAAGAGTAATGATAAATCAAATATATATATATATATATATTTTTAGCGTTCATGTTAATATTCTTTTATCTTAATTCTTACTCGTCTTTTCCCTCTGCACTTTTGCCCCGCAACAAAAATATGGTAACTCTATTAATTTATGTTGGGTTATGTTGTATTACTCGTATTTATCCTGGAACGCTGATAAAGTTTTAATCTTGGATTTTATAGTTGAGGTTTAGGATGTAGATAGGCTTTGATTAAAAGTAGAAATAATATCTGTAGCCACTTGCTTTTAATTTGAAACTTATAAGAAACAAATATAACTGGACTACATTCTCTTTTCTCTTATTTGCTTAATAACCTCTGAATGAAAGTTTAGAAGGCACTTTTGAATTTAAAGACGTTTTTTTTTAAATTGTTCATAATTACTTGCTTTAATTTTGGGAAAAATATTTATCTGCAACTTCCAGAAATATTACAAATAAAGTTTGCCCTCGAAACTGATATATAATCCCAAACTTGAAGTAAAACTTTGGGAGGTATAAGTGCCGTATCGCCGAACTTATCCCGAATCGATGACAAAGCCATCTTTCTCAGACATCGAGAATTAAATGAAAGCGTCACGGTTTCCCGTTGTTTAAAAATTTAAATTCGATTGCCTTTGAAGGTGATGGCTTTTTTAATGGCTCTTATGAGAGACAAGCAAACTCTTCGTTGGTGGCCTAATTTAAAATTCGTCTTTACACTCTCCGAAGTAATTTCTTGTTTCTAAATTAATAGTTGGCGGGGTTAGTGGGTCATTATGCCTTATTTCATTAATAGATCTTACTTTATGTATAATTAATTAACTCAAACTTTCTTGTGAATTTTAAATTGTGTTATTTATTGTAATGTGCTTTGATTCCTCGTTCTTGCAATTGCAGTGTTAGGTGTTTGGCTGAGGGTGGTGGTGGTGCTACCTATATATTGGTTGTTTGGATGAGTCTTGCAGTGCTCATGGGGGCATTCAAATTTGTATACCATATTAGTATCCTTTAGGATGGATTCCTTTTCACGGAGGTTGTTTTTTATTAGTTTGTTGCTGACTTTTTTGTGTTTATAATATATCCTTGGAGATAAATTATTGTCTTTTTCTTGGATAGTTTTACTTTTTAGGATGTTTTCTAGTTTTTTTTCGTCTGTTTTGTAGGCATCCGTCATTTGTTTTTTTTAGTATTAATTTTTCTTCTTTTTCTTTCTTCTCATCTACCTCAAATTTTGAGTTGAGAAATTTCTTCTCTAATTTATCGAATTCTCTTGTGGAGAATTTGACAAATCACACATTATTCTTAACATTTTCATTTTGAAAAAAAAATGGAGGTCTCACACAAAAATAGATAATTTTAAAAATTGTTATTCAATGAAATTACTATATCTTATATATATATATATATATATATATATATATATATATATATATATATATATATATATATATATTATTTCCAATTTCTACTTCCAATTTTTCATGCTGTAATATATCAGCAGTCCAAAGAATATTTAGACGTGGAAGTTCAATTGCAACTTAACATCACACGAGATACATATAAATGGCTTGTCGCATTACACATGTGGAGAGGGATTCGTGTCATACCCACTTGGAAATGAGGCACCGCTCAACAACTCCTTTTCTCTTGACCTACAGGCTGGCTACAGCCCTACAGCCTTGCCTGATGGGGTGGGGGGCTTTATGTACTTTTCTATATAATTGAGGGTAAAAGGAAGAGAAATATCTATAATTAATTGGTTTATAAAGGAAAGAAACATGAAAACCTGGGCCTCCAAAAAGAGCCATAAAATGGCATAGGAGGGATTTGGCCGAGGCAGAAAGACCAGCATTGAATTAATCGAGACTCAAATTTTGGTCTCAAATATTGGAATTATTTTCTAATTAATTAATTAATTACTAAATTATCTAAATTTTATGTTAAAGGCGACACGATCATTTGAATTTCGGGTGTTTTTAAGCGGTTTTTATCCGATAATAATTAATTAAAATGTATCGAGTCTCTCGTTCGTGAGTGAGAATATTTAATCCCTAATACCAAATCTCCTCTAACCCAATAATCAAAGTAACATAAAAAGCAGAGTGTCAATGAACCGTCAGATCGGAGGATACCTCTTCCGCTCCTCGGTAGGAAAGGATAGAGCAGAAATAACGGTGGCAGCAAGTAATGGCCACAAGCCAGAGAATGATTGGAACACCTCCGTTCAAACTTATGGGGAGTGTGGACCGAATCCCTTTTTGCCACCTTTGGTAGACGGAAGAGTCATGTGTTGTATGCGCGAAGGAAATGAATGAAAATGGGCCGTGTTCCAATTGGCTATGAGGGTGATGATTATGTATGAGACGGAAACTACCCACACGCATATATATACAAGTCAGGGCGGCCCCGGCATGAGTGACTCGAGATTCCGCCAGTAACCGATTTGTTTGTGTCCCCTTTTTTCCTTGGAATCAAACACGGGTACGCTGTCAGTGAAATCTAGATCCTTCTCCATTGAGATAAGAGGCATCTAGATAAATGCTATAGCTTACACTGTCAAACTATTTCTAAGATTGTAAGTTTGAACTCCGTTCTACCAAACTTTGAACTCGGCGATCGATGGTTTTATTTTCATAAAACCTCTGTCGATTTGTTTAACCCTGTATTATGGTGTATAGTTATTGGTATTATTACATTGAATATTATTGCATCTTTTTATATTGAGGGTTGTGTATTTGCCTTATTTGCAGACGTCTGAAAGCGTTCTACGGGGCGAATGTAAACCAAATAAAGGCGTCATCGACAGAGCGGTTTAAACTTTAACCTTTTAAATTTCCTTAACTATTTCTGCCATGAAATGAGAACAAACATTAGAATAAAGTTCAGTTTTAAATGAAAGATTCAATATGACTCACGTTCTGGTCTACCACAGCTCTTAACTTATAAATATATCCTTGCAATAAACTTTTGTCGAAGACTTTGTCAAGCAGCCAAAATTCTCTTTCGAAAAAGAATCAGGTATGTAATTTTCTCCCAACGGCAGAGTTCTTCTTGTAATTATGACCAAGTAAAGTTTGAAATATGAGTTCTCGGTGTGAGAAAAAGGTGAATGAGTATGGGGCAGAATGACTTACCCATAACCAAACACAACCTTACCACTTATAGCACTAAATATTCATTCATTGTTAATCAAATTTAAAGAAAGAAATTTATAAAATTATTCATTGATATTGGTTACAATTATGAAGCAGTAACTGTTTTCATGATATTTCAATATATACATTTTTACATTTCCTTTACCCCCCAACAATTTGGACCATTCGACGACGACTCCAACAGCAACTTGTTAGTGCTTTTAGGAGGCCTATAGCAATATCCTATCAGACATAGTTCAAAAGGACCCGGAAAATTTAGCTCTTCTACGAATTTCGCCCACAGTTACATTTCAGACTTAGAGAGTCACGTGTCTACAGTTTTTGGAGAGAGAGAAAATGCATTTTATAACTTTATTAAAAGAAATAAACGTCCATATCCCATGCAATCAAGTGACGGGTCTGTTCATTTTGTGGTCGAAACGGATGTCTCAACATCTGATTTTCCTCTACACTCAACCACTCTAATCTAAACGTCATCTTACATTCTTTTCGTGATCCTTAAGTCATGTGAAAAAAGAAAACATTCTGCTATAGAATAGGAGCCGTTAATCAAAGGAGAATCACACAAAAATTCTTAAAGACATGAGTATAATGAACTAGTTTCGAAAAAAAACAGGTACATTGATACAAATTACACATGGGAAATGAAAACAGGTTGTATACGAAACGAAGATTATAGTCTCATTAGAATATACACCTGAATAGAAGGATATATAAAGATTCCAATTCATTTGAAAAGGCCACCATCTTAAAAAAGACGGAAAGTTAGTTTTGATTGACTCACAAAAAAATACGCCATCAACCCTTATACATTTAATTTGTTTATGGAGAGAAAACATTTTAGCTATTTTATGAGTTTGTAGATTCAGGTAGTGAGGTAATTATGTACTTGTACCAATTTATTAATTCATTATATGAGTAAACATTAAAGTATTTATATATGATCGGAGATTGAGCGTACCTCACACCTAACTCACCGTGAGACCAATGACCATAAAAGTAATGGTTATAAAAAAAGTTGATATCGATAGTAAATAGTCTGTAAAAACTAATATAAAACCTTGTTAAACTTTAAATATACAAATTTTGCGTCACTACCAGATTAAGACAATGTAGGCTAATATATAAGATCTAGTCTTCTCGCCAAAAAGAACCATGGAGAAATAACATTTCTCTGTAACCTGTAATAAACAGAACAAGGGTTTTATACTGTAAAAAAATGTACCTAGACCTTTAAATTTTACAGCAATATTAGATTATGTAGAAGAAAATTTTGTAGTGTCTTCTCGTAAAGCAATTTGCGTGTTTTAACCTCAATATAATTTGTGTTGAAAAGTTCGATTAACTAAAACAGAGCTGTGTAGTTGAGAGATAAGGGTAAGAATGGAGGTAATAAATATTGTTCACCACTGTCTAAGGGGATCAAAACGGCTCTATTCCTTTCACAACATTCTCCATAACATTTGCCCGAAAAAATTCCGGGGATCCATTATTCGTGTACCATAATTTAATGAAATGAACTACGTATGGTAAATGTGAGGAAAATTTGGATGAATATAACAAAGGTTCAAGCAATTTATTAGAAAACTTGAAGTGTCCCAAATAATCCGGATGACAGCGGAAACAAATTTCTATTGGACTTTAACTATTAATTTAGTAGTTGAAAACATTTGTACAAGTGACAAGTAATTAGTATTAAGTGTGGAGACAACTGAACACGCATAGAGACACTTTGTTCATTTGCTCAAATCTAGGATATTATAATATTCATATTTACCTCACAGAGATGGATTAATTTCGTTCCCATTAATTCCTTTATGTAAGAATTTTGTATATATATATATATATATATATATATATATATATATATATATATATATATATATTTATAGCAATTACATTATATATAGTCAACGTATAATTTATAATCTCTCAAAATATATAATTGTTTCTTGTACGAAATCAAACGCCAATTATGCCGTTACATCACGTCATTGCAGCAACCAATCAGAGCGCAACATTCACACGCTCCTAATTCCCAACTCATTTCCCTCACCCAAGGTCTTGTATTTTAGGGCGTCGCTCGAGCAGGTCTGTCTAAAATCACTACTGGTGAATTTGTATAAACTGTATACCTGTTTCCCAAAATAGAACTGTTAATTTAATTTTTTTTCTAATTACAGTTTCCATTGACGTGATCCTACAATATACTATTTTAAATACTACAGATCCTACTATTTTAAATGCCACAAATCCTATTATTTCACATGTTACAATCACACTAACTCCAATTTCAAAATTCAGATTATACCATAATTTCTTATATTTCCAAACTTATTTTTAACTTATCATTTTAGCTATTTAATAATTACATTCTGAATTAAGTGTTTCCATCATCTTCGCATGGATATATTCGTCTCTACGCATATATTAAAGTAAATATTCTTTTTACCATTTTCTAATGAATAGTATTTCCAAACCTATTTATATGCTCGGGCATTAAATAAAAATCATGTGATTACATTCTTCATATATTTGTTTACAATTGTTTATAATAAATCGATTTTTATTCTTACCATTTGACTTTTCATTTCTACTTCACATTTTTTAACTAACCATTGTACATTTTATTAAATCAAGAGCAAAGTTATTGTGATAGATAATTTACCTTGTTCCAATAACGCTCTTGTTAAAAGAGTTAAGGCCTCAGTGATGCATTGATATTTATTGCATCAGGAACGAATCAACTGTTGATTATTTTGTTGAGTAATTTTGCTTCATTGATCTCTATTCCGATTCTACGATTTAGACATGTATCCGAGTGGAATCTAAACATTTTTAGTGGGATTCAGGCCTGGACTCTGAGCGGAATGTTCACAATTTGCCCTTGAACCAAGAGCGCATGCTGCTCTTCTTGCCACCAACTGTAATAGGTTACACGTGGTCCCACCGGCATGAAGCCGTGGATGTGGAATTTGCACCCATTAAACATCCAGTGATCTAACATTCATTGCGTTGAAATCAAGAGGACAAATCCTGTTTTGTGCCTGATCAATGGCTGAAGCGCCGAGGTGCAAACGTCAAGAGTGTCTCCCTATAGTGACCTGACAAGTTGCATGGATACAGTTCGCTTCTCTTTTCCAACCAGGGTTACTTTCTCTTCCTTTTCCTTTTACCATTGCACGATGTTTCTCATAAAGTTTTATCAAGCGTTTTATTGCGTTGTTTGTGGTGGATGTCTTAACTCTAGCCATCTGCGAGAGTGTGATAATATATCCATCTGTTTAATGTACAATGTCTTGAAAGTTGGTCCTTATGTAATTCCAGATAAATCCTGCAGATTAAGGAAATGTTGGAGCGTTTATCTGTTAGTGGGAAGCTAGGTACCACTAATGAGGGGTTTCCATCCTGGAAAATTTCAGTGAAAGAGCTGGTAGATGATACAGTTGACAACTGCCTATGGAAAGTAAGTGGATGTTCTGAGATAACAACTCTGCGCCCATCAAGCTCCTCTAGATCGTTGCTTAATGCGTTTGTGAAGTTGTAACTTGTAGATGGTTTTCTAGATTTTGATTTTGTCTTTTCCGGAAAAATGATAGATAATTATTATTAATATTATTAATTCTATATTATTATTTATTAATATATATTTTTATTCATTGTTAATTTTATGCTTTCTCATTTAATACCTAATTTGTTGCTCTATCTTGTTTAGATCAAAACATAATTTATCTCCCCCGGAACTGATGCTTTTACCTGTCTTCGAGGCAGAAATGGTAAAGCGCCATCTGGTAATGATCCAGAAATCATAAGTTAAAATAATCGGGATTACCAGCTTCGGAAGCTCAATAAGCATAGGTAAATGTACAGAAGGTTATGAAAAAAGAAAAATTGAGATTTGAATAGTGATAGTACAGATGCTACACCTGACCATCTTTTGCCATTTAGGTCGAAGGTTAATCCTGGTTACCTGCTACCTACCTGAGGGCAGGCGTCTCTTAATTCACTGATTATATGTATGGAATATATGTACAAATATCGTCGTTTTATCATTAATCCTCAGGAAAAGACTCTTCAATTGGGGTTTGCGTATTTCGGTAATCATTAAATAATGGTCTCTGACCGCTGCTCTCATATGCATGAGGATAATGACTCATTGACAATCGAACATTGACTGTCTCTTAAGACTGCAAATTCTACAGTAAAAAACCGGAAAACCTCAAATTTGACAATAGATGCCTTTGATTGGCGAAACGTCACAATTATTAGAGCGAAGAAAACAAAACGTCACAATAAAGCGAAGAAAGCGAAACGTCACAATAATTAGAGCTAAAAAGGCAAACATGGGAATAATCGCTCGTCCACCAAAGCTAAATAATCCACAAAATCCATTCAAGAACTTTACTAATTGTTAAAAAGAGAAAGTTACGAGAATAATAACATAACACCCATCGTTGAACTAAAGATAAATAATGCATTAATGATCGTAAACGACGATTTTATTGCGATAAAATTAACGTAAAAGAGGGGAAAATAAAACACCCTGAATTGGTCTGGTTTCAAAATTTGTATGAATATTAAAATTTATTTAATTATGTAAAAAGAATAATTATTTACACTTAGAGATTTTAATAATTAGCTAGGTGTCAGTTTTGGCAGTAATTTGAATAATTTCCTCAATAATACGAAGCTAAGGAGAAGAGAATAATTTTTCCAAGGTATTTTATTCCATATTAAAGTATCGTTTTTTATTATACAAATGACTGTGGAAGGTTTGGGCCAAATCCCTGCAGTTTTAAAATTTGTGGGCCTAGCCAGAAAGCAATTAGGACCGCTTGGTTTAGTAATATTTGTATGGAAATTTTAACCTTTCTATTAGTTCTTTTTTCTCTCTCTTTTAGCACATGAAAATTTACCACAATTAAATGAAAGGCTTCTAAGTGACCCTATTAAACACTTTTCCAGAAGCGGTTGTCAACCTCATTTTGATCCTTCGAACCTAAAATTGTGATTCTCAAACTGATTTGCGTCCTCTTTCCACCAATTTCCTATATCAGCACCATGCCGAGATCTTCGGACTCAAAAAGTGAATTCCAAATAGGAAAATTTGATTTTTCTTTATATCACTACATATAAATTGCAAATTTTCATACTGGACTTTCTACAACTTTACTATTTAAAGAAAATATTGGATTGTAAAAGTTGAATCTGACATTCTAACAGCAACCCTTTCCAACACAATATGTTCAGATGTTTTCTCTTTGCTGGATTCTTCGACTTTTTGCTGGTTGCCTTACCACATGTCCTTCGTGCGATGGCTGTTCTTATCCAGTTTCTTTTTGCAATAATCCTTTTTTACGTTTTTAAGGAAAATAGACAAATGGTCAATTTGTTACGTTCTCAAAGTCTGCAAGAAATACATCAAACATCGGGCATGTTCAATTCCGACGTGGTTTTATGCCCAAAGATTTATCTCTGACTCGTCGCAGTATTTGTATATCTTACACATATTAAATGAAAATTGATTTGCTTGTAAATTACCGTAAGCATTTACAAGAATAATAAATCTTATATTATATTTGCTATATTTGCAATAGTTGGAGCCACAGCGAGTAAGAAACGCTATTTCTTAAATATTTAACCTTTTACTATGAAATGGTTGTTTAAATTCTTCATCCTCTTTATGATGATGATCTCTCTCTTATAAGATTTCCTAAAGATACATTACTTTGTTTTTACAAGTAGCTACCAATTTAACTAAGAGAGGTATAGTAAACCAGTCCGAATTTCCGGCAAAAGGACACGTAAATTGATTTTGCGAAGAAGGGATCCTAAATTTGCTCATACCCACCTAACGCCTTTCATTTCATGCATTGGTTTTGTTGTTTTCTTTTCCTGGTCAACGACAATTGTAAACTCCAAGGTTTGGGTGCGTGAGGGGACATATTTTATATAGACTGTAGAAAGTATGGCTTCTTTATCTAAGTTTAGGTGTATATTTGATTATTAATCTTATGTCCTCGTTTTTCAAAGGATCAATGGTACATAATTATTTTTTGGTGCCTGCTTTTTGGGGTTTATACACCATCACAAATTAAATTTGGTAAAAGATTTTTCTGCTAGCGCTGCGTCATTAGTTACATATTTAATTAAATTTAAAACCTTTCGCAAATTATTTACACGTTTGTAAATGCATGGTACCGGTTGTTTGTCTGTACTAACATCTGTACGCTTTGTACTGTTAGTACCTCTAGTAAATATTTACATTCCTGAGGGCAAACCTAGTTAAGAAGTTCCATTTTGTCTAAACCTTCCTCGTAAATTCATTAATTACAAACACTTATAAACTCCCCCTGCACAGTTTGCATCTTCAAAAACAAAATTATATTAAATTAAACGAGTAACCGACTTCAGTCGTTTTTCATTTCTTGAAGCTTTCTATCTGATCTGGCTTAGGGCAGAGGTGCATCAAATTGACACCACTGCTACAAACAGCTGTTATTTACTGGAAAAGATCTTAAGGTTGATAGGATTCGTATTTAATGTTCTTGACAAGCCCAGATAAAAAAGATTCAATTTAAAGTAGAATTTTTAGGATATTGAGCGATTTTTTGCTTTGTACTGGAAAACACTAAAAAAATAATTGCTGATTAAATCCCTAGGGCAGATTTCATATATTCTCCAAGGCTTACTTCAAATAACTGATTAATTTTAGCTTTTTGAAACTTACCACGCATCAATAAATGAAATTTACCTTTTCACAGGGAACGTTGATTATTGTTCGCTGGATAAAAGAAAATAGAAGTAAAGATTTTATGGAGTGAATTTACATTATAAAGTATTTACGAAAACGTGTTAAACAGAGTCATAACTTGTGGGTTTATCACATCTTCGATACTCTCGCAAATGTCTATAATGTTTAAGATTTTTCGCATCATCTTTTCTCTGTAAATTATTCCTCTTTTAAATTTAAGAATGAAAATATTGTGAATTAACACTTCAAATCTATGTTCCCTTATTATAAATGAGTCAATTCAAAAAACGTTAAGCCTTCTTAGTCTCTAAAATAATTAAAAGTTTGCAAAAAGATCCACAACAAAGTCTTTGTGGCCTACATAAACTCTTAGCGTCAGTACTATGTTGAGGCTCGTTTTGAACTTTATTTACTCGTTGCTAAATGTGGAAAAGGATTACAACGCTGTTAATGCCATGCCACTCAATAACAATACAGTTAGTAGAAGAATAGACAAAATGAATGAAGATATTGAAACACAACTTGTTGAAAAGCTGAAATCAAGAAAGTTCTGACTACAAATGGATGCATCAACTCTGAGAGACAGTGAGGTCTTATTGCTAGCATATGCAAGAGATATTGATAAAGGTGAATTTGCTAAATAAATGGTATTGTGCAAAACATTAGAAACCACTACTACCACCACAACCACCACTGATATCTATGGTAAGCTAAAAATTTACTTACATATCAATAATATACGAATAGAAAACATAAAAATCTTCTGCTGCAGATGGTGATCATGTTATAAGGGCCTCAAAATGGGCTGCTTAAAATTGCCGAAAGATGAGAATCCAGAAATTCTTTTTGTCCACTGTCTTATTCATAGAGAGTACCTAGAGTCTAAAACTAATACTCCGGTTCTTAATGCGGTTCTAAACTCAGTTATAAAATGTATCAATTCTATCAAAGCTAAGGCAAAATGTGAGCGTCTCTTTAAGCAATTTTGCGAAAATGAAAATCCTGACTATTTGAGAGTTATACTTCACACTGGGGTAAAGTAGCTCTCAAAGGTGAATTGCTCGAAATGATTCATGGAACTATTTGATGTTCTTAGTGACTTTTGAAGTGACAAGCCTGAAATGAAGCACCTACCTGCTAACCGTTGATATTAAACCATTTGTGAGTTTTTTAACATACGAGTATATATTTTTTTAAAACTGAATATGTTAGATTCGTTACATTTATTGAGGTATTTCAAAAAAATATTTCTTACAAAATCTTGGACCAGTTTGATTGGCTAAAAAAATTTGTGGTGACTGATGCTGCTGTACTTGGCATTGTGGAGCACCTGGAAATGTTGTCCTCTGATTTGAAGGAAAGATTTTCTGATTTAAAACAAATTGATTTTCCAACATTGTAATGCAGCCAATGCTAGTGGATATATCTGAAGTTTCGATTTAGTAAAAAGAAGAACTCTAGGAATTTCAAAATGATGAAGCAGTTAAAACTATATTCAATATAAAAAAAGTTATATCATGCATGTGATTAGACAGAAACTAAATAAGCACATTCAGCCAACTTTGCAAGAAAATTGCTGTTACCCTTCCCATCTTCATATTTAGGTTAATGTGCCTTTAGTGCTCTTAATGATTTGTTATTGAAGATAATAAATCGACTGGATATCACTAAACGAGGAGACTTGAGACTCAAGCTGACTAAATCGGTGCCTGATATAAAATCTCTCTATAGAAGGCAAGACGCACAAGGATCTCACTAACAGACATTTTGAGGAGAACTCAAATTTTATTTTTCATTAAAAGTATTTCATTAATTAAAATGATCAAAGTATTACAGAATAAACTTTCATTTAAATTTTAAATATTTGGGCATATATTTCGTTTTTATTTTTCTCTTTCAAGGATGCCATGGTCGTTATGAACGAGCATGCACAAAGTCAGGACATGATTCCAATTTAAAACATTTTGAGGACACTTGAAGATACAGAAGGTGTAAAGCGAGGAATCCGAAAACAATTAAATGACTCTGGAAAATTCTTTCACTAGGAATCGAGCAAGCCTACTGTTGGTTCATTCCTGTGGCAGGAGATGTCAAAGTATTATCGAGAATAAAGGCCTCCACTCTTAATCCTAATTGCTTATACATTGCACAAATCTTTTCCACTGAACACATGGATATCCCATTATCTTTTTCATTTTATTCTTGATGTGGGTTCGGGTTCTTACTGAACAGGTAGGTTTGTCCTCCTTCCTTTAAGACAAATATCCAACTTTAAGTCGTTTAGTAGCTTTATACCATCCAAATCTCTTCAGAGCGGGATCCAACCTTTTGAAAATCTTTCCCCATGTCTTCCCGCTTCGATGAGGATATACAAGTGCTTCACATTTTCCATTCATATTTGTTATCGCGTTTTGTTTTTGATAAATTTAAAATTCAATAAATGATGAGAGAACCTGAAAAAATTAATTAATGAGTGGTTTATAAACATATTCAAAATGATTTGTAAAGAACAGTCCACACTTTGTGTTGCCGCCCTGTAGATAAAAAGATAAAAAAGTGAAACAGATATCCATTACAGGAAGATTTAATTGTTTGATACTTTAATAAGGTTAATATGTTATAGCCATAGCTTCGATTATAAGAGGGGTTTAAGGAGCTAAGTGAAACGGATTCAGCTTGTGGATTCCATCGTTAGTGGAAATAATGGAAGTCAAAATATGAATTCAGTAAAAGGTTTAAATAGAGTTTGAATAGATTCTGTACGATTGCATCCAGAGAAGAGTTAGAAGATTTTATTTGAACTACGAAAGAGATGTTTGGGGCTAATTAAATAAGTAAACGCTTAACTTGGCGTTTAGTGAGTGTTTATTTTGACATAGTGTAAACACACACTCAAAGATAAGACAGTAAGAATAGGCAGAGAAGACAAACTTCACGACGATGTTTCAATTGTAGAGGAAATTTGGGGACTCTCAAAAAGGGTGTCTGCTCGAAAGAAACTTGAAATTAAGAAGTTTATCTGATCCCTCTTTTCGGGACCGCAGTTTCTTCCCACACCTTAGGTTTTCATGAAGGCGATAAAAGGTGAATGGACACAAGTAGATTAGAACGATGAAAACAACGGAGAAAAATCCATCATTTGAAAATAGGATTAATTTTAACAACATATCCTTTCCTAAAAACTTTAATGTATGAAAAAATGAAGCTTAGAGGAACTTAAATCTACGCATTTATTATTTTTATAGGTTTTATTTTTACATTTTGACTTGAAGTCTGATTCAATCTAGGAGGAGAAGTTTGATTATGGATATCTCCTCTTCTTTCTGACAATTAGCACGAGCCCGAGAATGAGTCGGGCAAAGGATAAAAGTGGTAAATGGCCGAAAAATTTAATTAAAATTATTTCCTCATAAAGAATAACCTATAAAACCCTAGTAAAAATGCTATTGGATTCAATTAAACACGATCTTCCAGAGTGTAACCAAGAAATCTCACTTGCCTAACTTTTTCCTTTGGAATCAAGCGATTCCCTTCGTTTAAAATTTGACTTGCAAATATCGGAAGCATCCTCTTACCTTATCCATGATAGCCAATAATTCTAACCGGAAAGCATATTTAAGATCCCAATTCAAGTTTAAAACGAATCTTTTAAAATTGAACAGGACAGAATGCATAAGTTAAGAAAATTTAGGGGAGATCAGTCGCTAAATTTGAGTTCTTCGTCTAATTTAAGTAACACTTTTATATTCCTCTAAGCCAATTTACCTTTACTCTCCGCTTCGTTTTTCATTTCAAACTTAGGAAAGTTTTGGTTTGCCACTATTGGATTAGAGATGAAGCTTCTGTACAAATTCAGTGAAGAGTTTGCTGTCATTGAGGAGTGACGGGAAGATTTAAATGAATATTTACCCCCCGATGCTCCTCTCTCTTCTTTTCGTAAGGAAATTTACTGCTCCCAAATGAAGCCTAGAGTCTTGGCGCACACCAGCTTTGAGTACCCCTTAAAATTCCAAAGAAGGCCAGCTACTGTTTCTCGACTGTGGTAGAATAGCTGATCCGTAAAGGCAAGTGACCAACGAGGGGCAAAAGTCACCTAGATTACTTTTTTCGTGGTAGCACTAAATTAGCTATTGTTCCGTGTAAAATCAAACCTAACTCGCTAGCTAGAAAGGACTATGCCTAACACGGCGCAATGTTTAGTTTCAAGAGCTGAATAGAAATGAATCTTAGCAAAAAGGTTAATTCGTCCAATTTAATCTTTTAAATTTAATCGGTGAGAGGGATGAAAACAGCAAGTATAGGATAAATTGCACAGCGGTTAATCCACCAAACATTTTGCTGATATTTTGATAAACCTAGACAAGAAAATAGCCTCCATTTCCACTGTGCGCCTGTTTTTAGTGCCAATGAAAGATTTCTTGTTCAAATGTGTAATGGTAGCTTTCTTAAGTTTGCCCCACTGAAGAATGCACTGGTTACTATATGCAAAATATTTGTGAGGATAATTCGATAGGTACCCCTACAGATCGGCACCTACCCTCAATTCCAGGATATCAATCAGGGTAGAAAGCAGAAACTCTTTATCAACTTTACATCGATGGTGGTTTTAAAACATTGAAAAGATTCAGCCACCAAACTTAAATACACCACTTGCTTCTTATTTCTTCCGGACATTTGCATTTTAAAAGGCAGGGGCTTAGAAATTCTTGTTTCAGGGTCTATTTACATTGAAAAATTTAGCATTAGCCCCACCTGCCCGGATTTTTAAATTGGAACTTTCAAAAGTTCTACCTTAAACGGGGGGCTTTGAAACTGGTCTGAAAGAAGAAATGTTTGGACATTGCATATTAGGAGATTTGTAAGGTGAATTCCGACTCAGGTTGCTCAATAGTGATTTGAGGTTTTTTTTTAATGTGCTGATGGAATTGGTAGAGTTTATAAAGTTGTTTTCCATTGTGAATTCAAACTCGAAGTCAATTTGAGAAGATAATTCCTCTTCTAGCAAGGAGTCCTTTTACTTCATCCATATAGAATGAGATAGAAATTTGATTAACTTTTTTGTTCAATTTGTACACAGGGACAAGGAGAAACTGTGTGACATCTATTCACTCATGTATTCAAAATAAGAAAGGATACATATTTGACCTCTGCAATGGCTCTTTTGAGGATTAGGTTAATCCTTCTTCTAATTAGCCTAAAACTGTTTACCATAAAGTGAAACTGAAAGATCCAATCCGTGGGAATGAGACAAAATTCTTTGCACGCCATTTGATTAAAAATATAAATTAAAATAGAAATAAGGAGCCTTATGGAAAGATAATGTAACCATAGTCAATAGTTAAAGATAAATTATGAGGAAAGCAAACAAAGAACCACCATTAAAAGAAGTATTCCAAGAAATAAACTCTATTTTCTGATCGTAAATAAAAACAATCGTTTAAAATTTGTTTAATACGATACGTCCGATTTGAAGGTAGTCTCCAATTCCTTATGTAATTGATTCATATAGGGCATTAAAAAGGGAATAAGCATCTAGAGACCTATTTGCTTTTATTAAGGTTTTAAAAAAAAAAGGTCAATGAGCTCCTCCTTTACGACTTTTCGAGGCATTCTGCTGATGTGGTTAGAAAAGCTATTATAAATTGGCTCAATTCTAAGAGTCCTCATATTTATAGAAATGGTTCGAATGGATGGTATCATCGCATTAAAAAGTTTTTTACCTCAATGGAGCTTAAATTGAAAAACAAAGTTTATACTTTATTTGCATTAATTTTATTCGATATTCTATGAATGTTGTGATTACTCCTCGTAAAAAAATAATGGGAGTCTCTAAAAGTCAAGGAAAAAGAAAAAATCGTCATCAATGACAACACCCTGTGCCATAACAATATGAATTACTGTCATAGGAATTATATACGAGGGTCAGTCAATAAGTTTTGCATATCAGTAGGGTGAAACAGAAGAATGGGGTTGGCTGTTTGTGGAGGTGTTAGGACAGGTTATGACAAGCCAGGACCTGCAGCCACACGTTCCTGCCTCGTCTATTTAAGAAGCAGTAGCTGTCGCAGATCGTCAGTCCCAAATTTTAAAAAATGGAGAATGTTGAGCACCGCCCAGTGATCAAATTTTTTATCAAGGAAGGCAAGAATGCAGTGCACACCAACAACACTCCTTTCTATGCAACCATTGCTCGCTCGAATAGGGAGTCTCACCATGGTCGTGAGTCCCTTGAAGATGACCCCCGTCCAGGAGGCCTGTCAGATGTGACCAACGAGGACAATGTGGCCCGTGTGTAGAGGATGATCCTCTAAAATCGACTGGGGAAAGTCGAAGAAATCGAGCGATAACTTGGAATATCACATGGAAATGTTATCAACATCATCAACGACAATTTAACCATGGCCAAGGTCTCTGCCCGTTGGGTCCGTAGAAACGTCAAGCCCCATGATCGACTTTAACGTCGTCAAATTCCACATGGCCAGAGTTGCACAAGCTGCCATGCGTGAGTGCGGATTCGAGGAGCTCAACCATCCGCTCTACAGTCCAGATCTGGCCCCTAGCGACTACTTTTTATTCGGCCAGCTCAAGTCTGCACTGCGTGGACGCCGGTTTAAGGGACGATGAAGATGTCCAGCTCGCCGTCCAGGAGTGGATTGAACAGCAGTCGGGAAATATCTGGTTATCGCAAATTCGAAGCCTCAGGGACAAGTGGCCCAAGTTCATTGAAGTCGAGGGTAGTTATATTGAAAAATAATAAAACACTTTTCCTCATATCTCGCTTCCTTATATCCGAATTGCAAAAATTATAGACCGCAACTCGTATATATATATATATATATATATATATATATATATATATATATATATATATATATATATATATATATATTATGGTAGATTTTGTCTTCGCTTTGGAAAAATACACATTTGAAAACCGTATCATCTTTGTAATGAAAAAGACTGATAAACCTCTTAAATGATATCAAATGCCTAATAATTCTTCGCTACCCTTCTTCACACCTCTTTCGAATGTACCTACCTACAAAGGAACCAT
This sequence comes from Ceratothoa steindachneri, assembly GCA_963969495.1. Taxonomy (NCBI): domain Eukaryota; kingdom Metazoa; phylum Arthropoda; class Malacostraca; order Isopoda; family Cymothoidae; genus Ceratothoa; species Ceratothoa steindachneri. Next base: position 10,410,700 of record OZ018337.1, on the reverse strand, counting down.
ACATTTTCTAGTGGCATGAAAGATATACACAAACAAATCCATCATGATCTCCAACCACAGCAAGTATTTCAGGCTCCACTCAATTTCTCGCTACATAAAGCTTCCATCTCTCTCTTCTCATCTCCTAAATGTGTTGTTTTTTTCGAATTATATAATAATAAAAAAATAAACACAAATTTCAAGTAAGAAATAAACAGTTCCTATCGGGTGTTATTTATAGAAGCACTTGTAACATATGCTTATCTAGAAGCAAAGAAATTTCTCATTATTAAACCTTATGCATTGATTGTGAGGTATGGTGAAAGCTAGAAAAGGATATGCGAAGAGACTGACAGGGAAGCAACAAGATATATATAGGGAGTGGATATAAAGAAGAGTGAATACTTTATTGTCACAAACCCTTCGAGAGAAACGGCATTGTGGAATCAGTAAAGGAAAGAGAGAGATAAAGAGAAAAACCAGATATTTACCGAAAGCAAGTGATCTCTTTGTAAACAAACTTCGGTTAGAGAGGTGTAGTTGTGGTAGAGAGTCATAGAGTCCTTGACCGTGCATATGAAAGACTTCTCGGTGACCTCGATTGAAGATATATTTATTGCACTAAAATAAATATTTGGCTAAGACCATAAAAAGAATAACCGACTCGTGATAAGGTCTGTCTCTCTAGGGTCAAGAGATACTATCGTCGTATAAGGCCGAGTATGTATGTACGTTTGTTCCGTATATGAATAACTCCGTTCTTTTTTTCTCTAAGAGTACTATCTTTTTTATTTATCTTTTTATTTGATTCTTTAACCAGTAAGGATTCGTAATATTATAAATCTATTGCCATATGCAGCGTTTCGAGAATTTAATTTATCAACTAGGGAAAAATATACTTTTAATTACATAAAGAAATGAAATAATAAAACTTTAAATATAATAAGGCTATAATAAGAGGATCTAAATAAAAACTACTACTACTAATGAGTACTATGCGATGTTGACATAAAAATTGACTTTAGTACGGAATGTTAACTAAAGAACATTAAATAAGTTGGAATCCATTTACAGTTAAACTAAGTGGGAGTCCGGCGTGGGAAGGACCTTGTAAGAGAACCTCGTTGATGTGATGAATCGATGGCTTGATTTGTCGTGGCCGTGAGGCTGAATCGGACGCACAGATGTTCGTCTCGCTGAGCGAAGGATAATAACCGCTGACCTCAAGGTAAGTGAGGCGCGTGTGGCGATGCTTCTTGACTTGGCGATATAAGCGATGAAACAGGGGATGTATAGTTATTCCACTCTTTGAGTTACACTTGAGGGGCTTCTCGATGATGAGACTTGACCAAGAGGTGAATCCTTTCCTGTGTGGAACTTTACTTTGGTATTTTGGTCTTTTCTGGTTGTATTCGAAAACTGAGATAGAGAGTTTCTCTGACGAGATTGGTTTGAGAGTGATTCTCTATACCGATGGTTTACTCTCAGATGTGGCTAAAAGAAACAGCCTTTGGAAGAAAAATCCCGCTTGGTTCCACTTTCCCTTCTTAATTCACGGATTGACTCCGTTACTCGTCTTCTCTCGATCGTTAAATTGATTCTCCCCTCTTTTCTCCAGATCGAAAGATATATACCTCAATCATCTCCTGGGAGGGGAGAGGAGGGTAGTTGAGGGCCCATCTTTAAGCCTCTCGCCTAGGGCATCACTTTCTAATGTTGTTACCCTTAGCTCTTCTCGTCTATTCTGGTTTACGTTGGAAAAACTGAAATTTGCTTCTATTTGCCGAGAAATAGACCTAAGCCTTAGGAGGGGACAGGGAGCCTGTTCATAGATTTTTATTATAAAGGCTCTCCCCCTCTTCTTTGTTTATACTAACGGGCTACGAAATCTGCTGATTATAATCTTTCCTTACGAGCGATATCGAGGATTGTTGTGCCAGCAGTGCAAAGGCGGATGGCATGTGAGTTAAAGTATCCGCCCATATGCCACGTAGCTGTTGACACTGTGTAACCAAACAAGCGTCTGTTTGTCCTAGCGATATTGATTTCCTCACAGATACACATGCGTCTTAATAATTTATTTGATAAAATAAAACTGCCAAGAATAAATTATTAATGTGGCTGGGTTTTTACAAAAGAAATGCGCTTGTTTGCACCCAGTTATTGCACATTTGAGCCCGACATTTTAACGTGGGCTTTGAAACATGGTCGCGACCGCTTATGGCAGCGGCCGGGAACTTTATTGAATGGAGCCCTTTAAGTGATTAACTGAGGCACGGGATACGTCTGGGTAGTTTTCTATTGTCAAGAATTGATTATGAAAAAGATGTTAAGCAGATAAGAATCAACTTTATAGTCTATAAAAGTCCGAACTTTAGAAAGTGCAAAGTATACAGAGGGCCAAGTATTTGAGAAAACCAATAAAGAGAGCTATTCATGATCTAAGCCTTTTTCCCGTTTCTAGAACCAAGTATTGGAGAACACAAAGCAAGCTGTTATATCCCTACCCTGCTTTATTTCTTTTTAAGCCAAAAGAACACCTATTCTAATCTGTGATTTTAAGATTGTTACATTTTTTAACATGCTCAGGATTTTTGAGTTTACGTGAGAAATAGCTACTAGTTTCGGAGATGGTTGTGCCATTCGCAGACAAGAGAAAGAACCACTACTTCTGTCAACCGACCTCATGACGGTTAAGTATGTCAAGGAGGGGCTGTAATTCTCCTAACGTATTAGGTTGTGAGCTTTTTATTCTATTTGTGACCAACCTCAAATAAGCCAATATCAGTTTTAAATAATTTTAAGATTTAGGGAAGAAGAAAGAACGAAAAATTTTAAAACTTTCCCACATATGTAGGTGAGAAATCCAGGTAAACAAGTCTACAATTTTTTTTTTTAATAAAAGTTTTCCGCTCCTTATGTGGTCGATGAATAAAATCCCCCAATAGTTTTGCGGGACTTAATTATAACTTTTTGTAAAATACTAAGGCATATTTCCAAAGGGCTAACAAGGCAAGTCCAAAAGAAGAGTAACTAATTGAACAAAAAATACTCAAATAAACTTTGACACATAGAAGAATATGATGGTAATTCATTCTATTATCATGTATAATTAGGAATTTGTCCATATTAATTAAATAGTAGTATATAGAAGCTAATACATAAGCGAAATAGATAGGATGCATGCAAAGAAGATTTACCGATTAAATAGAAGATATATAGAATAAAGATATATATTTATATACAAATCTCCAAACCAGTGAATGATTCTAAGTATTTGTATGGAACGAATATGGGCTCGTTATTTTACAAGTCTGCATTTTTATACTAACAATATAACACCCAGTTGCTTTCTAACAAAACTACTATTAAGACTTATGCTATTATATTTTCAATCACTAGAAACTAGATGACTGAACGAGATGCAAATCAGACTTATAACAGTTTAAATCACGTCTGTTTGTGCTAGTAAAAAAGTTCAAGCTTCCCAAACAAATTAAAAACCTAAGAAAATGGTCTCCAACTGCCCAAATCCAAATTCGGGACTGAGATCGAGAAGAAACCCTTTGTTTAGAGAGTATTAACCGCCTGGACTTGTCTTCCAATTCAGGTGGTAGCAATTACTCTGATATTTTTAAAGTTTGCGGGACTGTTTTACGAAGTTAAAATAAATAAAACTGATGTTGGCTGTGAGTGAATTCATTTTTTTTTATCGAATCCTAATATAAATAATCTTATATAAAAAGTTCGTTGTGAAAACTGCCAACGATGATTTATTTGCGTGTTGTTGATGAAATTTCTAAGGAAGTTAGGTTTTGAGTGATAAATTTATAAAATCAAGATTAACAAATACTCTTAGATCTGATCTCTGCATAGTCGAAGAAAAAATGGGAAATGGTAAGCTAACTAGGTATTTGGAGAACTTCGAGAGTAAAAGTAATTAGCTCGTTAATACGGTTTTTATTACGTGAGCTTTAATAAGGGGGTTTTATAAATGAAATAGGTGATTTTACAATTTCATTATGTTGATTGATTTTCTTGGAATTACATCAACTGTGATGAACTTCAAACTTTTAAAGATTTTATAAGGGAAAAGCCGTAAAGTTATTCTTCGTATAAAGCTTTAATTTCAAATTAGGACCATTTATTCTCGTGATTTGTTTAGCGCACTCAAAAACGTGATCAAAATTTATATTAATGTAATGTTTTGAACACTTCTATCGATTGGCCGCAATGACGTCCATCTTCTAGCTTGAGAAATTTCATTATAAATATTTGTCCTCTTACGTTATTTCCGCAGCTCAGGAATGAGCTTTGCCTGTCCTTGCTACACTCTCTCGATTATTTTGATATCCTTTTGCACAGAATAAGACCATAAATCACCGAGATATCACAACTGAGGATCCACAATTGATCTGATCGTTGTAACTACTATTTTTCTACTGTCCTATTTCAATGATCTATTAATAATTCAAGGTGTTTTATTTGCATATTTAGCTACTTAGATGCTTTGTTTAAAGATGAGAAATAACCTGAAAGTACTAGACTCAAATCTCGTCCTCTCGACAGGTTTGATAGTCGATTTCAGCCTTAAGTATGACTACATCATAAATTAAAACTAACTTTAAAATTACTCTCACCATTATAATTGAGAGGATAATATTAACATTAAAATTCAGTACATTAAAATAAAATCAGTTGATTGAGTCAGTTCAAACAAGCATACCTACATAAATACTCAGAACGATCAACATGTTCATCTTCTCTATTTTCTGTGAACCTCAACAAACCTGGTATTTACCAGATAACTCTTTTTCCCCCTTAATATCTGAAAGATGTTTGCAAGATCTTTAAAATGATGTTCTACTTTGTAAAAGTGGAGCAAAAGGTGAGTGCTGTATGAAAAGCGTGACTGTCAAGAAGAGTCCCAAGATAACGATCCGGAGATACCAGTGAATATCTGAAATACGGTTAATGGTTGATTGATTTCTACTAAATGATTTTGTTAATCTTCACAACTAGTCAGCAACTCTGAACATAGTTGAGAATGACAAAGTTGACCCAAAATGTAAGTCAGACAGTGACTTTAATTGCCATAAGGTAAATTTAAATATATTTAGTTATAAAATGTCCCTTAAGCATCATATTCAGGAGGAAGCTGTCTAAACATCGATAATTTAATAGACCTAAACATGATGAAGTTTAGGTTTATGTAAAATTTTAATTCGTAACATATACTCTGTGCACAGTATACAGTCTTCACTGTTAAGTTGTGATATAATATATGGTATACATGTGAGGTTTGAGGTAAATCGATGCAAATTGTCCAGGGGAAAGAAAGCAAATGTGTACCTAACGAAGCAAAATATTCTCATCAGAATTTAAACGCAAATAAAACGATAAATATATAGAGGCGAAATCATTTGACACGGTTAATATTTGCCTTGACCCCCTTCTCAAGGCGTTGTCATAACTGGTTGCATGCCCTGGTTATTGACACTTTGTCAATTTATGACATACTTACACAATCGCGGGTTTCAAAGATTTTAGAGTGTTTGTAGGCGTGGTAAAATGTATCAGAGAAAGAATTCATTCTAACTCGATAATATAAATAGACGACAAAATTACCAAGTAAAAAAAACTAAGCCGTGACGTAATGGCTAGAATGTTGGCGTTTAGATCTACCGGTACCACGTTCGAAACTTAAACATCAAGAAGAAAACGTAAATCAAGGAAAATGCTCGAAGGACCAACTCATCAAGAAGCACGAAGGAATCAACAACTCCAGATAATTGGAAGAAAAATGAAGATACAGCGAGAAAGAAAAACGAAGATTAAGAACTAACCCAGCCAACAAGAATATTAAAGTTAAGATAAATAGAACACAAAAATGTTTGAAGGGGCAACTTAATGATAAAGGAATTTCAATAAAGAACTAGAAAATGGATTCAAGGAAGACAACCTGCATCTAGGAAACCAAGTGTAAGCAAGAATAAAATTGATAAATAAATCATTGAGGATAAGATGGATATACACTCCCCCCCCCATATGTTATGAACAGCATTGTTAACATCATTCTCAACACCGCCCAGCACAAGTCTGGAGACCATTGGTGCGGGACGTTGTTGAACATCAAGGCCTGTATATTTTTACATGCTGGGAAATGTAAGGCCTTCCTACGGATAATTGGTCCAACTCTCTCTCCAATTTTAGAGTTTCTCCCTTTCCAAACATTTCTCTTCTTATTCGTGTAAGAAGTGTATGAGATTCAATAAGCAACATAAAAAATTATTTCGAGATTATATTTAAAAAAATATAAATATATTACAAAGTCTACATATATAAAAGAGTACTCAATGAGCTTATTACTTTTATTAGAGGAAGGTGAAAAATAATTAGAAGAGTTAGTATTAGAAACCGAGACACAGACAATGAAGTTCTTAGATGTTTCATGTTCATTACAATGAAGAGCAAAAAAAGAAGGCTAGTGAAATTGAAAAACACATCCTAACACATAGGAAGTGATATCAAAATATCTAGATCTAGAAAAATACTACACTGTATGGTGATCAGGAAACACTACCCTGCTTTGTTTCGAAAAGAACATCAAGCTATCGACGAGGAAGGATAGTCCTGTGCATTTAAACTCAATTCTCTTCCTATTTGGCGAATATATTTAATTTCCACCCAATTTATTTGATATTTGAGACGAGTGTTAATGGGAAGGAGACTTGAGATGTTAAAAGTGCAGACGTCTCAGCTCGCTCCAACTATAACCTCATTTGCCTTCTAACAAATGGCCCTTTATGGCCTTATCACGTTCTAGCACTGATATAGCATTACTCACCATTAATTCAGTAAAGGATTATCAATAATTCGTTCCTAATTGCTGAAATGGAGGAAAATTTCATAAGGTATGAATGTAGTACATTGAAACAAAAGGAACAAAGACTCGTATGCTGATAAATGAAATTATAAAATCCCCAAAAGTAAAATAAAAACAAAAAGAAAACTGTTTTTATTTTATTGGATAGGCAACTTCGCCTAAATTCACTATCCTTCTCATCCAGGTCCTTATCATAATCATCCATTTCCCTCATAAATACCATCAAAATCACTCATTTCTACCTATAAACAATTTATTTTATATCCTACTTATTTTCAAACACCATCAGTTTTGCTGTCCCTCACACATGGGACAGATGAAAGTGGCTTGTAGAGTTTCTACCAGCACTAAATTCATTATATAACGCAAGGGAGATGGTATCATATTCAGCTCCTTCAGTCCCGGACAACTCCATTTATTGTAGCGGAATGCGTTCAATGTATTAAGGAAATTAGAGAGATTTAAAATCCTCGTAAAACTCTTAAAGTTGTTGAGAAATTCTCTTTGATGTCATTAAGCGTCTATTTCTGTCTCTTTCTTTCGTCTTCCCTGGGCGAGGGAGGTTCAATTTCTTTGGATTTTTTTCCTCTTTTTTTCCTGAGATTTGAAAAACGCAATCAGAGCCTTTCAGCTCAATGAGTGTCTTCGCCTTATTCTTTTTCTCCAATTTTTCTTTACTTAGCTACTTTTATTTGATTTTATTCTCAATTAATTTAATCACTTCGACTAGAGTAAAATGATAAGTCAGGAGGGAACGAGATAACTTCCCATGAGGGTATTTTAACTCAGAAGATAAAAATAAGTTGAGTAAAAGAGTGACTGAGGAAAGGCAAAATAAGAGAAGAAGAGAGATAAAGAGGAAAAGAAAGCAGATAGAAGCAGGTGTCTACGAGAGTACAGACATTTATGTGTTTTAAATTTATCTTTTTGCCCAATCAATTCCCCTCCCATGATTATATAAGATATGCAACCTGGAACCAATGAGACCATTAGACCTCTTTTAGGAGAGTATCAGAGACCAAAGCCAATCGGACGGAAACAAGATTTCTTTATTGAAAGTACTTCAACCTGCACACCTGATAAACCACTCTCACCCCACATTTTTCAAGTGCTGATGTGCTCCCACCTCAGTATAGGATCTCAAAAAACGCTTACCCTTTAGCATGTATTCATTAAGCCTACCCCAATCCACAAGGAGATTCATGGTATGCCTCTTTAAATTCAAGCCTTTCAGAATCCTCTGTGGCGGATGGGTAACGGGTCCTTCCAATTCCGAGCTCCTTCGACGCGGAATGAAACTGGCTTCCGCATTGAGCTTCTCTCCTTCTCTTGGTGACTTAAATACAGCCTTGAGGATTCTTCCTTTGTTCCACAATTTTTATGTTGTATACAATTGCTGTGAATTTTGAATGATATGCCATCAATGGCATTATGGCCGTACTTGAAAATCATACTATAAATAGTTTCTTTTAATAAAAAACAAGTGGAATATAAAATATCAAAAGCCAAACTTTTTCCTTACTCTGGCTCTAGACCATAAAAAAAGACTTTTCAGCTAATTAGAACACCTGTCCAGAGACAGATAACTTGCACGAAGATCCCCCAGATTTCGAGTTTCAGCAAGAATGTGACGGGCAGTATGAGGGACCACACAGACGTCTCAGTAAAGTGCAGGGGAGTACTACATCAAATGGCGCTACCTCCCTTGAGTATGCCCGATTCAGGGACAATAGAATAGACTCTGTAGCAGTCGAGATATGTCACAATAGAGGGAGTAAACCTCCAGGTACATTCGCGGCTCGATAGTGTGCACCTTTAAGTTTACGTCGGACGTCTTTCATCAACTTTCGCAGATATCCCTAAGGGCTGTCCTTATTTCTGCTTTTTACTTTGTGTAGGGAAGATCGAAACGCTGGTGGGGTCGCCAAGTGGTCACAGGCTCTTTGCTGCCCTCATCGGTCCGCTCAATCCTCGCATTCTCTACATGTCCACAAACCGAGCAGAACCCAATCTCAACACCTACCCGTTTGTGGATTTCGTGGCGTCAGAGATTCATTGAATCAGGGTGAAGGAGGCGCGGATAGACGTAAAGTCCCCGAAAAATTTTGGGCGCCCTGTGATTCGTTATAAATAACAATTTCTTCTTCAAACCGGGCACGACGCGTATTCTCCTGTACCGCTCGATGAAATACAACTAGCTCTACCTTGAAGGATAGACACGGCGCCGGATAGACCTCGACTTACTCCACACACATGAGATACCTCAGTAAAACTGATCCCCTATTTAGATTCCTAGCCATCCTTGTACTTTGACACGGCTCCTGTGCACTTAAAGTGTGCTCCAAAAGTTTTGAACACAATATTCCCGTCACTGTAGAAGCTTTCAAGGCATAGATCGGGCGACAAATAGTCAGACGTGGTAAGCCGCTTTAGATTGGTATCTGGATCGTACCAAAGGAGACCGACAGGTTTTCTTGGTAGAACCAAGCGAGAACATTTTCCATCAGCACCGTGTAATGCCTTCGATGCTTAAACCAATTAGAGTGACATAGGACAATACCATGCAGGACGTACTACTAATGTCCTATTGGACCCGAGAGAGCTCCACCCCCATACCCGTACGGGTATCAGCAACCTTGCAGAAACACAAATCTTAAAATTAAGAGGCGTCCCCTTCCCTCCATAGTGGTAACGATCTCTAATATGCTAAATCGCCAAACGGTATCATAGATCATTTTTAGATCAAAAATCACTGTGGAGAAGTGCGTTCTGAGTGGAAACTCGTCGCATACAGCATTTTCCAGACAAGAAAATAAAATAAATATAAAAATAAGGAAGCAATAATAAGTTAATTTTCATAAACCTGGTAAGCTTGGTCAAGAATTGAAGGTTATTTTAATATTGAAGAAGAATTATGTGTAAAAGGGGACATAGGAGCGAAAATGTACAGAGGGAGAGAACATCAAAGACAACATCTTTTAAGATAGGAAAACCAGCCAGACCAAACCACATTAAAATTCGAATGCTTGGACTCTGTAAGAGGATGTCTTTATTGTAAAAAACCGTAGAGACGGGTATGATTTGCCCCCTCCCTCTACACTGAGCCCCTAATATTCAACTTAGGCTAAACCCTTCTCTTCTATTTACCAACGACGTTTCGATCACAATACAGTCACCTTCTTAAGACTATGATGATGCAAGTTAAACGAAAAAATATTAGTTAATTTTCGCAGATCACAACGCTAAGAGTACAACTCAAACTTTAATGGGTAGAGTTGTGTTTGGATAGAAAACTTAGATTAAATAAAACTTGGAAATGAGGCATAATTTCACAGTAAATAGACCTGGAAGATCTAAAATAATTAAATTATTATTATGAATCTGATATTAGGAACCCAATAAGCAAATAAAACTCTTTAAACGAATCTTAAACGAAAAATAAATCGAATTACCAAACTTACTTTACAGTACAAGAACACAAAACTTGCCAAAGCACAACAGCTTACAAAATGCTCCAAGATGACCATGCGAATATTGGACTGTACCCTTCATCCCACATTCAGATAATTCATGTTAGTGGAGGAGAGAGGGAGAAAATGAGTGAAGGAGTTAGTTATGCCTGTATACACTACTATACGGACAAATTATAACTTGCAATATAGTGGTGGGCACTCGTGCCAGGTTGGACAGTGATGTGGAAAAAATGACACTGCTGGAAATGCTTAGATCTCCGAAAGTTAATATTAAGAGAACCTGAAAATTACGACAAACAAAGAGTAACAAGGAGTAACAAGGAAAGTAAGTACCCTAGGAGACTTACGGTCCATTCAAAGAGGGTACCTTCAGACTATCAATCAAGCAGGCACATGACTGCTCAATTGTTTTGCGTCCCTAAACGGCCACTTTTCAAGACATTGTCCAGTCTTGACGTAAACTGGTCAAAAGATTTACTTTTGACAACTTCCACTGGAAGTGCGTTCCACTTACCGCAGATACTGTAGGTGAAAGAATTTCCACACATATTGCGGTTGTAACGCTTCAGTTCAAGTTTGAAGCCGTGATTGCGCGTTCTGTTCTCACTCAGTGTGAAAATATCCCGGTAGTCAACATTGTCGAACCTTCGAAGTATTTTGAAAACTTCGATGAGCTGACCACGCAGTCTACGGGTTTCCAGCGAGAACAGATTTAATTCCCTTAGTCTATCCTCATAACTTTTATGTTAAATAGAGGGAATCAGCTTGGTTGCCCTGGCTTGTACGCGTTCCAATCTCGCGATGTCCTTTCGCAATGAAGGACTCCAAAATTGTACGGCATACTCCAGGTACGGTCGGACAAGTGAGTTTTACAGGCACAGTACAATCTCCTGGTTCCGATAACCAAACTGGAGCTTAATATAGCCTAGCATCCTTTGGGCCTTTTTCTTCGCCTCAATGTACTGTTTCGAGAACTTGAGGTTACTTAAACCTTTAAGAAAGAGAACCTGTAATGGATGTCATTCAAATAGTAAAAATATCAAATGTAAATGTATTTTATGCAACGAAATTGAATTAATATTTAATTAAATGCCACGGTATGGTTGTTATCTCGATGAGACAACAATAAATTCTCATATTGATCCCCAAACTACGCCATCTTTATTGAATAAACGACCATATTATTATGGTTAAGATATAAATAATGGCACCAACCCGATCTTAACGATGTAATTTTAGAGACATGAAGGTGTGAATGTGGTGTTATATCTTATCATCTCTCAATAACCTCTTCCACAGACGGCGATAATTTTGACTATATAAAGTATTTCTATCCCTGACGGAAAGATCAAATGTCAGGGAGAATAAATCATCTTGGCTATTCACTCACTTTTTTCATAAATCAGACGTATTTGCCGCAAGGTCGCTAAAGTTGCTCAAGTTTATTAATAATTGAGATGGAACTTTTTCATATATTAACGGTGTTCCCTAATACAGAAGGAAAAATTGCAGTATAATGATATTATGACTATTCAGAGGAAGAGGAACAAATAGAAGTACAAAATATCAATATGTCAAGAGTCAACCACTAATGCTAGCCATGGAGAAGACAGAAACAAATATATAAAATAAAGAAAGATTCTTATGCGTTTACATAGATGCACATCATTTTGGATGAGGATGTAGCAGTGCATTCTTTTTTATGAATTTAAATAAAATATTCCTGTCCACCAACATAGTTTTTATCAATTTTTATTTATTTATTATATATTCAAACCTTTCTGCAAAGCTATTTGTTTACAATTATCTAAATATAGTGTACATAGGATTTATGACAATTGCACACAACTATTCATATAGTAAATGAAAGGTATGTAATGAATCTATTCTTCTCACAGATCAAGCTTCTGAGAAAATCTTTGAACTCTCTGCACGTCATGTTTATTTGATCAGCGACACGTTTATTGACGAATCCTGAATCTCAATCCAACTCAACGGTTTTTTTCCTCTCTTTATGAATCCAAGCCCTAAAACTATATCTAAATGCGCCAAGATACGTCCAAGCTCACCCAAATTACCATTAAGTTTAATGAATATTTGTCTATTTTATTCTTAAACATATTTCCCACAATGCCTTCAACGACATTCATAGCCAATTATTCCAAGTTTGTGATATTTTTTAAACGAATGAGTCTTGTTTAACAGCTCAGTTAAATCTCATCTTTACTGGCTTAAAAGAGGTATTTTTCCTCTCATCCTGACGAAAGGGTTAAGTGTTATCTCAAAACTGTGGGGAGACTATAGGGGATCATTTTCAGTGTAGTGAGGTAGCTCAAGAGGACCTGGTGGATTAATGTGATAGGTTCGAACCTGAACAGAGTGTCATACGAATAAAATTTATTAAAACCAGTAATCTGGTCTCCTGAGCACATTTATATACAAAAATGTAAGGTCAGAGATTAATTAGGGCATTTTTGCGTATCATTGGGGGACATGTTTCCTCCTTCCCAATGACCGAGCCTACAATTGGGTGCCAGTTTAGCGTCGAAAGGTCTGGAGTCATATGTCTTCGGCGCATTTCCAGTTATTCTATTTTCACCACTTCCTTTACTCATCTCTATTTACAAACTATCTGCAAGAAAGGCCCTGTTTGAATTTTGTTTTTAAATTAATTTACATAAAATAAATAACAATTATTTCCTTACTTGTACATATGCTTTACTCTTATTTATGTCCATAATCAAATATTCATTTCATAAGTCTGATTTCATAAACATTTACCAATTTACTTATCTTTGAGTAGATCACTATCGTAGGTTAATCCCGCACACCTTACGCTAGAATAATATAGATATCGTAGAGTGCAAATTAACTGAGAGTAGGTTAGCCAATTGTCGACTTTCTTGGAGTACCGGGATAACAGGAAAACAAGTACAAAAATTAGTTTACTAATATGCAAATTAATATTATTTTGAAAGGAGTCTTAGAATAAGTTATACACATACAAAGGGCAAGAGCAGCTAAGTGGTAAAGGCGGGACGTGGTGAGGACGGTCACTGTTCAAACAAACGGGCAATATTGACCAAGGGACGCTCAAACAACCTTGCGCTTAAACTAAGCCGATGATGAGGCTAACAGTGGGGGGAGGTAGAAAGGAGAGGACTTGCATAGGAGAGTTGCGCGTCGGTGTTACCTCGATGCTTTCACCCGCGGGAGTAATCCTTGCCTTGGCGTAAATTTCAAACAATTATCTCTTGATAATGGCTATTACGAGGATGAACTTAAATCTTGCTCTCTAGTAACACGAATCAAGATTAAGTGCGTTGCGTTCGAGGAGCGCGGAAAGCGGGTAGAGGTATACTCACGTGAATTAATGGGAATAACGGGAGCTTGAGGAATTCTGCAAGAATTGTGCAGAGTCTAACGGGACGCGATTACCAGGTACTGATGGTAGAAGACAGATGATACTGACCTGCCAGGGAGGACCGTGGATCCTCGGTGGATACTGCCTTCCATCTCTGGCACCAGAGGATCTATTGCGATCGAATGGGGTTTCCCCCCTTCCGTCCGAAGGTGGAAAGTGCTAGGTTCAGACAAAACGGCAGAAGAGAATAGACTCGGCCTTTTAGCTTGAGGGCGAGAAGGTTCTTAAGCCGGTGAGGCGAACTTCGTATGAGATCAGATGGGACCTTCCTGGCTCACACCCTTGTCGCTGGTTTCTGTCATAGCGGCGTCTCATGGCGTCTCATAATTTCGCACCTCCGTTAGTGCAGACGAAAAAGGTCGCCCAGGTATCTGTTGTCTCTCTCTCTCTATAGAAGGGCGAGGCTCCGCGAATCTTCCCCTCTCTCTCACTCCCTGTGATCTCTAACAATCAATGTTTGTTATTGCTTCTCGATTACTGATCGATGCTTTATTCTCATAAGTTACAATCAAAATGGAATGGGTAATACGAGCGCTCAGGAGCGGTTGGTTAATTAAACTTTTATTATTATTAATACGTTCAAGTTAGATATATTCTTTGTTTCCCCAAGTCAAAGAGGCTTGATGTGAAGGCTGAACCTTATCGATGAGTGATGAGATTCGTGTGAATGACAATTATCTGCTCTTTTCGTGCGTGTCAGTTTAAGTAAGTCTCGACCAGCCGGAAGTTTTCTTAAAACAGAACTGTGGATTTAATTTATCATCCATATCCTATCTTCATATTGCTTTCTCAGATTTACGGAAATTATTTTCTTGTACGTTATTATGAAAATGCAAAAGTCGTTGTAGAAAATCTTGACGAGCAATTGGTTTGGAAATATCTAAGAAAGGAAAAGGAAATTTAGAGGCATGTTGTAATGATCCCAGAAGTAGATGACGTTGGATATAAGTTGCGTTTTTTCACTAAGGATACCAGGGTTGACTTGGACGGGCCTGATATGACGGTTGGGCAAATAGTTGAATCTATTTCTGAGATGAGCGGTACCAAGTTTAGCCACGTCAGAATTGGGCACCGACTTTGGGCCCAGTAAGGGGTCCTCATGGGGTTAAATTGACAGCAGCCGTCAACTGCAATCTTTTGAAGGAGAAGGTGAATCCATGGGTAGATGATATACAATTGTCACTTCTACGGACTCTAGTTTTCATACATGACCACGCTCCACCCCACTTTGTCATGGCCATCCATGCATTCCTAGGCTCTTATTTTAAGATAAAAATGCATAAATATACCCATGTTTCGTATCTTTACACAGTTTGCAAGAAGATGATCCTTGAAAGGTTTAAAGATATCTTGGCTAATAAGAAATGGCTCTTAGCAGCATTGTTCCTCAATTCCCTCAATTTCAGAAAAGAAAGTCTTTGAAGAACCAAGCAAACATCGCTGTCAACTTTAACAAATCATGCATACAACATGGTCTCATAGGACGTTATATATATATATATATATATATATATATATATATATATATATATATATATATAATATATATATATATACTGGAATTTTCCAAAGTTCTGTTGCACTCGGTATTTTTAACGTTAAACGACGTTTCATTAAAATATATTTTCCATTGTGGGCTGGTGTGTCGAAATGTAAGTGAAAAGAATAAAAATTCTTCTCTGCTGCGCGCGGGCCAAACTAAGTACGACATGGCCAAGCTTCTCAACGTCTTCCGGATGGTCGTTCAGAGAGTTGCGTTGAAGATCAATAACGGTGAAGAATTCAAAATCAACCTTTTCCAGGCAGACCTCAAGTTATCAACCGTTTGTCTGTTAGAAAGGCATTCAAATGTTCTCCGAAGCTCCAAACGACGGTGCTCGCGAATAAGAAGGTTATTTCGTTGGCCAAAGTGTCCAGGGCTGATTAGGAGTAGGGCGAGAAGATCTTGAGGTGCGAGGAAATGCGTTTGTTCACCAGGCGTATGTGAGACCAACGTCGGGAGCACTGTCGTCTCCTTCTCAATGACGTGTAGATTCATAGCAATCAAATTCTCATTATTTTCGGATGAAAGAAAAAACCTTCACACTCGATGTAGTCATCAAAAAGCAGAAAAACCACCCATGAATTTTTTGCCCGTAGGTTTGCGAGTTTCGCTACGTGCCCCCGACCGCTATGATGATGCTTACCGGCGTGCCTTCGAATAGGGAGAAGATACCGTTGCTCTGGTTCTTGGCAAGTTACAAGCTCGCTGCGATCGGTTACTTGGAGATTTTGGCCACGAAAGTCCGGCCGTGGCTAAGAAAGATCATGAAGAAGGCAGACTTCTACTTCCTGCATGACGGTTTCCTGATATACAGTGACAAAACAAAACTGTGCAAGAGTGGTTGGGGTCGAACATGAACCTCTGGTTTAATTCATTTTAGCCGCTGCAGTCACCCGACCTTAATCCCCTCCACTACAGCCTGTGAGCACATATCGAGAGCAAAAAGTTCAAACTCCGCCACGGCAACCTCGATTAGGTCAATTCCTACCGTCAACTACGAGTGGGCAAACATGAGAAAGAATTCGTCTGCAACATGCGCACGGCCTTCACATCCCACCTGGACTTTAGTGTTAATTATTTTCTTTCGAGTCTTTCGATTTATCTCTTATATTTAGACTTTGGTCCATTTATTAGTTCGCTCAAAATTGCTTAGAATAGTATTAACGAACGATGGTAAGGAAATTAGTTGATTTAGCAAAATAAAATATTTATTTATTGCTCTGATGCGTTTCGATACACCCCTGTATCATTTTCAATGTTTGATATTAGTAATTCAAGATAAGATTTAAGGTAAGATTTATTAGGTAATAAAAATACAAAGACTATATTCTACGTAATTAATTACAAATACATAATTATTATTACATATATTATTATTGAGATTTAAATTTTACGCAACTTGATCATTTTGCGCTAATTAGTTTTAACTTTAATCCTTTGTATATTTAGACGTTTGATATTAATGAACTTTTGAGGACTTCGTCACTTTTTCTAGTTTTATACATTTTATGTTAAACTTAATATTAATCACATTATTATTTTAACACTTTATATCGTTCTAATTTCTTCATTTTATAATATTCATTTTTATTATCTGAAACCGTTTTGATTTTAGCACTTCGTAATTTTTTATTTTGCACTTTATAATGTTTTAAGTATTTCATTTCTATTTGATTTCCGATGTTTTTTGTCCAGTTCTTATTTGTTTGAAGGTCTGATACATGTTGACCGTTTGGACGCAAGATGCAGGGATGTGTAATGCGCCCTTCAAAACCAGAGCATTGATTTCTTTTGGGGAGTATAAACCCACAAAGGTCCAATTGAACCTCCCTGAATTGATTGCTTGGAACATCTGTCTTGAGCTCTCTTTCGGTTGCTTGCTCAAGGATGAGCTGAACACCCTAAGATCAACAGTTGCTCCGTCGAATAGATAGCCCCTGTTCAGGATTTCTTTCTTCAAAGTAACATGAACTCATTCGTACTTATTTATTTTGTATGGTCTATCTTTTGCCATATATCTTTTGCGCGTTGGTGCAGGGTAATATTTATTGGTTCACTATCGGTAATTTCATGTAGTAGTATCGATGGAATCCTGAAGGGTAACATTATTTATATGTCTTGTTGCTTTATTTTGGGCCGATTGAGCTTTGCACATCAGTGTCTTCATTGAAACACGCAGTGGAATAGTTTGGTATAGCAATAGTGGTCTCACCAGAAGCATATATGGTTTCTTTTTATTCTGTGGTTAAAGCAGCCTGAAACGGAACAGCGGCCCTAACCCCCTCTTGGCCGCACTAATTTTTCTCTGTAGTGCACAGCATATCCGTTTGATGTCAGTTTAAGACCAAGTACTCGGCCATCTCTGGAGTATGCATAGTCTTTGTCTTGCACTAGAACTTTTGCTCTTTTTCGTCGTCCCATTGGATTCATTTTAAATTTGCTGATATTTGTTTTGATCTTGTTTTATTTATCGTATCTGGTGAAATTTAATTTTTTCCTCTCATTTTGTTGGCCACATATCTAGGATTGCGATTGTTACTGGTAACAATTTGTCTCCAGATCGAAGGGCTCCCCTTCAATATTCTTTATTTTTAAGATTTCCTGACGGTATTCTAAGTATTCGCAGCGTATACGCACTATATTCTGATCCATCCCGAGATCTCTGATTTTCATTTTATGTGCCAGTAGCCTTGCTCTTATGAAAGAGTGAGGACACATCGCAAAATATCAGATCTACATTAAAGTCTTTTGCCTTTGCGATAGCAATTCTTTCAGTTACCAGTGCTAGTGCCGTTTCGGTGCCAAGCTTTCTCCTAAACTCATGTTGTTGAATATTATACAACTCTTTGGAATTTAAGTAATTTCTTAGTCTGTGGTTTAGGAGTTTAAAAAGTTTGCCGATGAAATCCAAGAGTGAAATAGGCCTATAACTGCTTATGTCCTAATTATTTTGGCCCGTTTGAACTGGATGTGGAAATAACCAGTATGCAGCTCCAGTAGGGATTCGTGAATATTCAGGAGAGCGTTCATTAGGGGCATTTTCATAATGCCCGTAATTCCTAGGGCTTTTTGATCATATTTCTTGAGGGCGGCCTCATACTCCTCATAGGTGAAGGGCCTCCCTTTCTCTTGTTTGACACGTGTTCCATCTATATAATGGTGCGACATGAGCTCATCATCTAGCACCATAATTCTTGCGAGTACATCCTCCTCGTATATCTCATCAAAGTTCTTATTTTACTCCTCGTTTATTTGAAATCGACTACACCAATACTCCCTGAAGTTACGGTCAATTTCACGAACCTCTGTAATTTCGAAGCCGTTAACTTTGATGGTGATTTTATTCTTAGGTAGAGTGCATTTCAACCTTTTTAATTGGCTCCAAAATTTATTGGGATCTATTTCTGTATCGACTTCAGCTGTAATATTGTCCCATTTACGCCTAGTTTCTCTCCAATAAGTTGCTTAATTTCGTTTCTTATTTCTCTTAATTCCCTGTAGCTATGTGCTGTGTTTCTGTAGCTATTTATTTAGTTGATGAGAGCCTCCAGTTGATGCATTTCGTCAAGGAAATTATTGTCCCAACTTGGAACTGGGAGTACTTCGTATTCTGTCTAGGGAACAGTTATGCGGTCGGCTTACAGGATCTTTGTTGATTAAGCTTTTCATCGATGTTCTCAAGGGTAGCACCTTCCATCTCGCCTACCTATGTGTTCTGAAGATATTTCTTATATGCTGCCCAGTTTGCTTCGGCTAAGCATCTACGTCTGGGAATTTTTACTGGGATTGAAGACGTTGAAATGGTCCTTATCTTGCTTATGTGATCAGATGAGATATATAGGCCTGGAATCTTCACCTGATTAAGGGACAAGTTGTGATTCTTCAGTAAAATGTCAGATATAGTTGAAGACCTTTTCGTGATAGGTGGTAAAATAGATGCCATCTCTTTATACAATGTTCTTACTGCTGTGGTATATCCAGCTTCTGTGCAACGGGCGTTTAAATCGCCTATTAATATGGTTGATGCCGTATAAAGTTGGCAATTGGTAAGTATGGGCACCTTGGTGGCTTGTATCCAACTGCCACCACAATGTCATCGTATGTCATGCTAATCTTGATAGCTAAGTAAGATTTATCTAGGTTCGTATTTCCTTGAATCTAATTCCTTCTCTGAACGCGATGGCCACTCCATCATACCTTTTCATCGAGTGGTTTGCCATTAGAACTACAGAATTGTTGATTTTTATCAACTTTCTATTCGCCCTCCTCCCTACGGCAGGAGCTTCCGCTTCGCTAGTAAGATTAGAATCTAAAAAAAAGCAGTCATGGTTAAATTTTTATAAATTTTCTGAACTTCACCATTGTAATTCATTTTCTTTTAAAAGATTAGAAAGCATTGGATAATCATATTTATATTTCTGATGTAAACTATTTGTTTTTTCAAACTGTAAAGAAATTCTTAGAAATTACTTTGATAAAAATTTAAAATATACTAAAGTCATAACCAAATTAAGATGAAATTATTATTCAAATAGTCCAAAAAAAACCCGTTCTTAAATTATAGAGTTAGTAATGATGATGATAAAGATTACATTAATGCAATGTATTATGTAAAGCGTCACCATAATTATAGAATTATTGTCTTTGTTAATCAGCTCTGGAGCTGCCATCTATCTTTTCATTGATTCGATTTATTTCTTTATCGTTTTAAATTATTTCCATTTTGCTTCCATCTTTCTAACGGAAAAGAATTGGTAGAAAATTGCGAACAAGTTCTATGACTTGAATTGCGGATCAGATTCGCAATCGCACGCATTTGTTCGCTGGCGAATATCAAAGGCAATTACGCACATTCATATGCCACTTTCTGAGAAAATTAGAAAAACTGATTAAATTGAAACGATTATATGGTTACTATTTTGTTAAACAACCTTTATCCATTTGGTGCGGTTTAAAAAAATAACAACTTTTTCCTATTAAGGGATGAATGTAAACTAGTTAGATAATCATAACTCTGTTCAACTAGTTCAAACATGTTCGATACGGTAAAAAATCATCTTTTTTTCTGTAAAAGTTAGTCAAGTCCTAATTAGTTGCTTTACTAGGCTATCATCTCTTCATTTGCTCCTCATTCTGGAAAGGTGCCTTGTTAGATCAATTCTTTCGCATAGCAATCTTTATTTGTTTCAAAGTATTTCTTTTGTTTTTTAACAAATAAAATGGGAAAACATTTTAGACAAAGGAAATTTTATAATTGATATATATATTTTTTTTTAACTATTCGAAGTGAAAGGAATCTTTCCGATGTTTGTTGTTTACTGATCAATTTAAAGAATACAAGAACTAAGAAGTGAAATTTATCAAAATGGCTCCTGTAAAGGTAAAGAAATTATTCAAACACAAAGAAATTACGGAACTAAATATGGAAAAGATCGTCTAAGACCTCAGACGACTCAGAACTGGCATCAACAATTTATGAAAACAGGAACGGTGCCACATAAACAGAGGAGGACTGAATGGCCAAGAACATTGAGCGTCTCCGTCAGTTATTTCTTCTTAGTCCATCTATAGTCATGGCCAGAAGATTTGAGACTGATTTATGTTTTATTTTTTTCATTCGTTTTTAATATTCTAGTGATAATATTAATTATTGAATTATTTAAATTATTGCAGCTTTATTAAAAAGTCAGCAGTTCAAAAATAATAAGAAAAACAGTGCATTCCTTCGCTGATTAAGAAATCCCGGTCTGGTCCTGTTCCTGTAGTAAAGGAGTTTCAGTCCTTACAGCTTAGCTATTCGATTCAAAAGTGTACAATGATGACAAATATCGGTAAATTAATGATGTTGTAAAATCAAAATCTATTTCGTGATATTCTTTTGTAAAACAATCGTTTTTTTTATTTTAGAAATGTTTCTTTCCAATCAAAAGCATTGCAACCATTGTTGCTCTGCACCTAAGTGGCTTAAAATGCATGGAGGTAATTAATGACTTTAAAAAGACTGGTTACCCTCCTTTAAGAAGTCTACTGGAGGGCCAAGAGCTTCAAATCAACGCCGAGATCACCTAAGCCGCAGCTCAATATTGGGGTTGCCTCCAGTGCCAAACTTGTTCACAATTGGAAAGCTGCCATGCGCACAGTGAGTTGGGGGATTTTCGAATATGTCTTAAGTTGTAAAGTGCTGCCAATAAGCCTTGTAGGGGAATCGTCAATTCCCCCCCCCGTTCAACCTTGGAGGAGTCTCAAGGCGGTTACCGCAAAGACATCCGGCCCAGGCATCGGCGAGTCAAAAGCGTAACCGCAGCGTGGCACAACTCGGTGCCATGAAAGAACCTAAAGGTCAAAATGTAAGATCTCCCCCAGGAGAGTGAGATCCAGTTTCACGTCAAATAAGAAATTAGAGACGTGTTTCTCGCAATCTCGATGACTAACGAGGAGCCGATGTCAGACTTCGTGGGAAAAACCGTTTCGAAAAAGAACTCTCCTAAGGCTGTCCTAAGCCCCTCCCCCCCTAACCACTCCCCCAGTGAGGTGACAAGGTATAAATGAGGAACTCGGAAGAAAATCGAAGTATTATACGTCAGTCTATAGGTGACGAAGTCTTCGGATCAAACCGAACTACCGAGACTGGAGAGGTAGTTTACTTGGGTCGCCAGACCAAGAAGTACCCTGCAAGAGAGGCAGGGCTACCTACCTTAAAGGGGCTAAGAAGAATTTCATCCTCGAGCTAGTCCCGGGTTATCAAACCAAACGATAAGTTAACTTTGTTAAGTTCAACTTACTCTCGCCAGAAAAACTCCTCAAATTCTGGTGCACCTTAAACACCAGGGGTATTCCTCGTCCTTGCGGAATTAAGAAAAGAAGAAGGGAAAGGCTCCCCCTCAAGCCTGAAACTCGGTGGCCACACCGAACTTTAAGTAACTTATTCTCTCCAGAGAAACCCCCCTCCGTTATCCTCGCTAGTTCAGTCCTCGTCCATGAGGAAATAAGTAACGAAGGAGAAAAGCTCCTCCTCGAGCTAGTTACTCGGTGGTTACACCGCACTCCAAGTTAACTTGATTTAAGAACCAAGTTCGACTCCCTCTCACCAGAGAGACCACGACTACCTTGGTGTTGCATAAAGCACCGTAATTGTTCTCATATCTGAAGAAACTCCCCCCCCGGAACACCTTGTGGACCCCCCAGCTGCTACCCTCGCCAAAACGACCTTGAGCTCCTGCCCATCTACATCTGTTCAGGCGGCACGCGTCGTGAGTCAATAACATTCCTGAGTCCTTTTAAACTCCACATAAGTTTGTAAGCGTAAATCTTATATTATTGTTGTGTGTAGAGAAATTAACCAATTTTTGAGGGTCAAACTAATTTAATTAATTCTGGTTTATGATAATATTATTACTGTAGTAAAGTTTAGATGTTGTGTATTCAATGGTTAAAGTTAAATATAAGTTTATTTTACGAATTAGTGTTGTTTCTTTTATATCCTTACGTGTTTCGGAACGGCTCTGTTCGTTAAGATATTCAGATATCAAATATATATTAGACACTCTTAGCACTCTTAGAATAGAACAAAAAGGGGGTGAATTCTACGACAAGCCTAGTGTCATCGAAAAGAACCTTACGGAAACGCTCTACTTTTATAGGAAATATAAAGAATGGGCGGATAAAGACTGGGCAAAGTGATATCCTCTGAGAAAGCTCCCGTCCCCATACTATACATTCTCTGCTATGCTAAGCTAGATTAGTCTAGGTTAAGTTATACTATGCAAGGCTAAGCTATACTATGTAAGGCTAGGATATACTATGCTAGCTACGCTAGAGTATGTTATGTTAATTTCTACTAGTATAGGGAATCATAGTCAAGAATTGCTTATACTAAGCTAAGCTAGGTTAGCCTAGGCTATGCTATGACATAATCTACTCTGGTATTTTATGCTATACTATACTATGCTATGATATCCAATGCTAGGCTAGGCAGGATTTACTATGTTAGGGAATCTAGACTAGTGAGGTAATATTATGGTAGGCTATCCTACGGTAAGCGAGGTTTTGCCAGGCTACTATTCGCGACTATACTAGTCTATGCTATATAATGTTATACTCATTTAGACAATACTAGGCTAAAATAAGATATGTTTTGCTAGGCTATACTAAGATAGGAGATGCTATACTAGATATACTATACAAGATATACTATACTAGATATACTATACTATATTATACTCTGTTTTGCTATGTTATGCTATACTATAATCTGTTATGATATAATATACTCTGCCATGCTATACTATGCTATAATATGATAAGCGTCACTATGCAATAATAGTATATGTTATACTATGCGATAATTTGCTATGCTATAATTTTATAGACTATGCAATTAGGCTGTGACCATTTTTCCGCCTTTTCAATTCCATGAATGAGGTGTGACAAAAGTTAAGACCCGCCATTTTAATTAAAATATTATATATTGCTAAAGTCCTCCCAAGTTTAGCCAGGGAATTATTTTCTTTTGGCAATAACATCATAACTATTCTGACTATCGTAACGAAATTTGATCCAATTATGTTCTTTTACATTCTCTCTGATATAATTGCTAATGTCCTCCTAAGGTTCGCCAGGATAATATTTTAAGCAACACCTATTTGGCTGATTCTAACGAAATCTTAAAACCTTATATTGTTTTACATTCCTTTTCAAATAATATAAGTGCCAAAGTTCTGCCAAGGTTAGCCAGAGAATTTCTTTTTGAAATAACATCATAACTATTCGGCTGAGTGTAACGAAATTTGAAACCCTTAAGTTGTTTATATTCTCTTTCGAATGATATAATTGCCAAGATCCTCCCAAAATTACTCCGAGAATTATACAAAGTTTTCAAAGTCTTAAAAAGATAAATCAGAATAAGTGAGGGCAAGCGACATTTTGGTCAGCAGACCTTGTTTACCAATGACATACTTTTTTAAACATTTGTAAATGTGGGAAATTTATTCCGTTAAGTTTATCAGGAGTCCAGAAAATTGAATTTTCAACAGATTTATCTGTCATTTTGTAAATCATTAACATTAAGCTTAACAACACTTTTATAAACGGACACTATATTTTTTTAATCATTCGCCTATCAGTGATTGCTTTAATATTGTAAACTGGCATATATTCTGAGAAATATAAGGCGGTTGCGAAAGCTGAATAAATTCTCTTATTACAACGAAATTTGCACCATATGTTCTTAACATTAAGACTATTGCTCGTAAACTACTCGCTAATTTCTCAAATAAAATCCAATTTTTGGCAATTTTTGCACTTTCATTTCAAAATTGGGCATATTTTTATTTTATTTGCTCCTTCTTACGCCAGGTGAAGATATAATTATTCAATTCAAAGCTTTTGCGTTCATAAAATACAAACATAAATCATTATTATCAGTACTAACCGCAAGTAATTTTCTCGCATAGAAATATTTGGGGTGTGACTTATATTTTGGCCATTTTGAATCCAAGTTTTCTATTTTCAAGCTCAATGCGCAGGCAAAGAGTTAGGTCGTACAGCAAAACGTTCTGAACACAAAGTTCTCTCACCAATTGGCACCTTTTCCGTCCGACCCATCAAAGAGATTCGAAAAAGTGGAAAATCTTTCCACCCAAATATATAACCCATAGGAATTTTGAAAGGATCATACACTACCTAATTTCTTCTAGACTAGTGTAGCCAAGCGGAATAAAGGAATATAACCTTTATCCATTATAGAGAATAAACTTAGAAGTGGTGGTTCGGACCTATGCGTTCATAGCGGTTTTAACCACCACGCTAACCAATAGGCTACCAGTAACCTCTAACTCAACCTCACCAAATGTGGGTGATGCAATTTAGCTTATAAGTAGACTAGTGTAGCTAAGTCACTATATGTGGAAGAGGAATTGGTATTTATTTATTTTCCCGTTAATATTCAAGCACAAGGTACGTTTCTTTCATGTTTTAGACAAAATTGTTTAAAGAAATTCCAAGCATTAATTTAATGCCAAAACCTGAGACTAGAAATTAGAGCATCGCAATACCCGAGTCAGATGAGGATTAAGAGGAACTCACTCCCAATGAGACTGCCTCTCCGAGCAAGAGGACAAGTTCACATTTGAGTCATAATTTGTTCCATCTTTGCTTTTATGATTTAATTTATTCATTTTCTTCTCGTTTGGATCTTCCATTTGAATTTTAAATAATGGATATATATATATATATATATATATATATATATATATATATATATATATATATGGTGCAAAGGGTATTTGTGCAGGTTATAGGTATGTTAATAAAAAACTATAAATTTCAGCAAAAAAATAAATATAATTGAATGAACTTTGTGAAATTAGTCTCAATCATTATTTTTAATCAAATTATTCCCGTATTGAATGTTTCAATGCGAGGCCGAAACCGCTGATATGCTGGCACTATATGATACTTATTAACTTAGGACATTATCTGGACAATGGCGCCCTTCAGTGAAGCTATGAGGATGTGGAGTAGTCTGCCTTTCATGGGCGCTTCCCAGATGGGAGTCCATAAGATTAAAATGTGGTGAGTTGGAGGCCCGATATTGGGTCTTCCATGATCGTAAAGATTGTCTGACATCCATTATTTGGTTACTAGGGGCTTGTGGAATTGTGCTGAGAGATGCTGAATTATGTCTTGCCTTCCAATGCGTACTTCATCTTTTCAGGGCTTAATAACAGTTTCCAGAACCTAAATGTGTCCAGCGTCATTAATTCCTACGACCCTGTGGAAAAAGTGGAGTGGTATGACATGACCTTATCTACTCGCCACTTCTAAAACCATCACAGTCAATGGAAATTTGGTGTGCATCACTCTGCGTACTTCATAAGGATCTGCACAAAACCACCTCTCATTTCTTCTGTTAGACCTTTTTTCATCAGGGAAAAACCAAATATGTTAAATAACTATTCTCTGCATGGATTTTCATTCCTTGAGTTTATCATGTAATCTTAAAAGTGATTATATAATCATTTAATTAGTTTGAGGTGTAATTAACTAAAAACGAAATGAACTCAAATACCCCTCGCAATATATACAGTGGTGTGAAATAAATATTCGTACATTTTTAAAATTCAATTTTAATATACTTGCAACCCATCAAACTTCGTGAATTTTAAACAATAAATGTATATTAATGTAAGGTAAAGTTCTGTGCACAAAAAGGCAGGAAACAGAATTACTATTCAGTAAAATTCAAATTAATGAAAATAGGGGTGTTAAAGTATTTATACAAATAGATATATCGCTATTAATACTTAGTTGCTTATCCTTTTTGGTTTTCATCGCCATCAATCGTTTCCTGGTTTTCTTCACTAGTGCCCTGCAACATTCCTTTGGGTATCTCGGCCCATTCTTAACTGAAAGTAACCTTCAATTCTTTAAAGTTCTTGGGAGCCCTCAAGTGAAACTTTCTCTTCAATGTGCGCCACAAGTTCTCTACATATTGGGTTCAAATTTGGTGACTGACAAGGTCACTCAAAAATATTTACATTGTCTTTACGGAATCCTTCCCGATTAGTTTTCGCGGAATGCTTTAGGGTAGTATCTTGTTTAAAGGTCCATCACTCTCCAAATCAAAGCTTTCTACAGAAACGAACAGATGTTCTAGAATGTGATTGTAGAATGCCGAAGTCATGGTCCAATCTAAGAGGTGGAGATTGCCAGTACCCTAAGAGGAGAAACACCCCCACCCCATGATGCTACCTCCCCCAAACTTCACGGTAGGGATGGTGTTCTTAAGGTCGTTGGCACTGCCACCTTTCCTTCAGACATGACGGCCCTCATTACGGCCAAACTATTCTATTTTATTTTTTTTCTGAACACAGGAAATTTTCCAAGAACTCAGCTGATTTCTCCAAATGTTCACGTGCGAAGTTAAAAATTGTTTTCCGTAGCCTGTGAGGCTTAAAATCATGTGATGCCATTCAGTAGTCAACGTTCTCGCAGTAAAGACGTCATGATGCTGAATAATAAACAACTCTCCAATGACCAGAAATAGGCGATAGTGAAGCTTCATACGGGTAATCGGAGCTCTAACCTTCTTGAGTATTACTCGAGAATCTTTGTGGAAAATCTTCCGAGGAGCCCTGCAAAGTTGAAGGTTGTCGATGGATCCCACCTTTTTCCACTTAAAAATGACAGAGCCAATGTTGCTGATAAGTATTTTTAGCTGTTCGGATATATTCCGGTAGCTCAGCTAATCTGTAAGAGATTCAGGATCGACTTGTTTTGGCCATTGGAGAGTTCTTTTAATTCACCATGATAACGTCTTTACTGCGTGAATGTTGCCTGCTGAATGGCATTCCAATATTTTCTGAGCTCTTGTTGACTACAGGCACATATTATTAGAGCCCTCTAGAAGCTTCTTTGCATCATCACAACTAATAGTATGTCTTTCATGTACTCTTAAAAAGGAATTTAGTTAGGTTTATGTTTCTGTACAAATATTTTTTTCCCCCCTGATTTCATGAATTTTAATTTTACTGAATATCAATTCTGTTTGATGGCATTTTGTGCACATAAATTTTAACTTTATACATTATTATACATCAATTGGGGAAATTTCATGAAGTTCGATAGAGTATTATTGTATTATAATTGAATTTTTAAGATGTTCGAATACTTATTTCACCACACTGTATATATATATATATATATATATATATATATATATATATATATAATAATTAAGAATCATATGACACGTGATATATAATAGATGTACCTATTTTAAAAGCCCAAAGAAATGAAAACTGGTAACATAACCCGGTAAAATGCTAAGGAAATTATTATTAAGTTGCCATTAAAACTAAAGAAAGAAAATGTGAGATATAGTAACATAAAAATAGGGCCAAACTATTTTAACCGTTATAAAAAAATGAATAATGGTTATTGTATTCGGACCTGTGTCATTGAGCGCTCTTTGCTAAAATTACCTTTAACTCCTCTCCAGAGCTACCATCTTTAACCCGCAAAAGGTTTGATGCAAGAAGCCTTTTGAATAACGAAGTGTAGGTTTTTTTCAGGTTTGGTTAGTCTTTGAATGTGGCCACGATTCGGATCAAAATCTTAACGGCTGCCATACGCTGGAGGCACCCTTGGTTCTGCATCCACGTTAATCAGTAGGCTCCACTGAGAAATAAAAGGCCTCCTGAGTGAATATCGGCGGTAAAACCTCGACATAAATGATCCTTTCTCCTTCGAAAGAGAGGCTCTAGGTTTTCTGTTTAAGCTAAGTGGCATCGAAGCCATTTCATAATATTATATCAAATTTTAAATGTTTCAGATTAATTTTCCATTCAAGGTTTGAACACAACAAAAAAACAACTTGCAATCGGATGGCCTCAAAATAATATTGGAACGTTTTAAAGTCTTTACCGATAACTATTTTACTAAAAAACTCATTTCAACTTAGAATGTCCTTCTGTGAAGCGTAGTTAAGAGAATATCAGTGAATATCCTATAAAAAATACTTTAGACAATAATTTCATCTGATGTTTTTTATTATTTGCTAGAATGGGGACGGTGCTCGGTGGTGTAAGTTTCTATACTCAAGGCTTAAAGGAATGGCCACACACATGTACGTGGATTTGCTTTATGGAAATGGTGTGCGGAAGTGACACGTTTTCCTTGGCGCGAAAGTTGATTCTTATCACTGGGCGATACAGAGGCGAAGATGTGTGATCGACTTTACCGATACGATTTCGCCTTTCTTTCCGTTGTGAGAAAAATCCCCCTTTAAGAAAGGGGCAAGTTGATCTCCCTTTGAAAAATGGAGATAATCGGAGTAAAGAACTTTGTAAAAGAGATGAATATAATCAATGGAGGCAAAACCTGTCCTTTTATTTTGAATCATTCGAATTAACCGATGCTTAGAATATTCATTCTCGTACAAATTTGGAGATTTTGAACTCATTTTAACTTCAGGTGGAATTTTGCTTCTTGCGTTTAATACGTTGGAGGATATTTCAAATTCCAATTATTTTCAATCGTAAAATTGGGCGAGGAATAAGACTGGATTCACCTTTATTTGTAGATTTATTTCGCTAATATTTGTAACTTCTTTTCTATATCGTGTGATTGGTGCAATCCAAGAGTTGTAGTTGAATTTCCGTTCCTAAGTAAAGATAATTTCAGACAGAAATTAAATGAGCTGACGTTATACAGGGTGTCCCTAAAGTCTGGAGACCTGAAATATCACAATGGTATCCTCGTTTAACAGACTTTACCCCCTTTGACTTCTTTTTCTGGGGTCTGTTAAAAGAGAAGGTGTATTCAATTAATATTAAAGACACCCGAGGGAAGAGCGCACCATAAAGGAATGTGCTCAAGTTGACGCAAATGCGGAGATTTAGCCTCGAGTTCATCGGGTGAATCTCGCAAAGCAAATATATCTTTGCTTCACAAATGGTTGAAATAACATTGATGATGCTATTTATTAATACTTCAATGAAATAAAATATGCATTTTGCCTATGCTCAGAATTTAGGGACACTATAATAGAAAGGAGTAAAAAGTGTAAGTTAACAATGGTCGAGTATATTTTACTTTTCTATTTATTTATTTAAATGCATTATTGATTTGAAACATGTTCTACTCTGAAGTCCTTTTACCTAGTTTAAAATTAACGGATGAAATCTATAATTAATTAACTTAACTTAACTGAAATTCAGTAATATTGGGGGGGATATAATGTTGTTTAAATTATGCGGAATTCATTTCTGAATTCTAATAAAACTGCAACCAGGAAAATGGCCTCATCTTGACCTAGTTGATTACAGAGGTTTTTCATTGTTTATTTGCAATTTGACAAGTTGAATTAAAAATATTACTAGTTTTCTTCAATCACGTCTATATTTATTTTATATATATATATATATTATTAAAATAAAACGAATATGAATATAATGTGAAATAAGCATATTTATTTGATCAAAGGATAGTTACCTATTTACAAATTTTAAAAATGTGAACTGCTGCAGAATTACACCATTGAGTAGAAAATGACTTTTCTAAGGTTTTCGTTTGGGTTTCACATCTGGGACATCTTCAGAACCAGTAGTATGAAGGCATGTTTTATCCCACCTACTCTTGTATTTGCCTTCATAGATCGGACATGTTGATGCAAAGGCCTTGATCTTCACTATAATCGTCGCAGTTGTCTGGAAAAAGGTCTACATGAGAAAAGTTTGCTTGCCAGACATATGTGTACCAAAGAGTGGACTTTTGGCACAAATTCCTACCCAATACGTTCATACCCAGGAGTTGGTTGATTTCCTGGAAAGTTTGCGACGATAGACTCGGGTGAAATTCAGTCGTAACTCTCATTCTCACCCTTGGATTTGTCGAATTGGGATTTTTTTTTATTTAAGGAGCATCAAAAATACCATCTTTGACTGTCGCATTTATGAGACGCAGGAATCTGTCTCAGCAAAATGTAAAGCTGGATTTCTTTTGGATTTCCTCGAGAAAAGTCTACATTGGTAAATGTTTGATGTGTAGTGGAGAAAAGAGAATATATTTCTCGGTTGAAACGAAGATGGGATTAAATTAGGAATTTGGCTGCGCTACAGAGCTTGCTAAGCAGTGGCCATGTTAAAAAGAATGCTTTCT
The DNA here is from genome assembly GCA_963969495.1 of Ceratothoa steindachneri. Lineage (NCBI taxonomy): Eukaryota > Metazoa > Arthropoda > Malacostraca > Isopoda > Cymothoidae > Ceratothoa > Ceratothoa steindachneri. Next base: position 10,379,735 of record OZ018337.1, on the reverse strand, counting down.
GTTCTGTTGTCCTAAATTAAAGAAACAACGGGGGGGTGTTGGTTTAGCTATTTCGGAAATTAAGAACAATATATATGACTGGTAATAAAATAGATAGTTCTATGAATCTAATGATTTCAGTGTGGAATGCCTAGCAAACATGGCGATATTGTAACAAATTCGTTCATCTTTTTATTCGCATATTTAAAAAAAAAAAAAAAATCAGTTTATGCCCGCAATCGAGTTTCGTGTGCGATTTGTTATAAATATTTCTATTTTTTTTTAAAATAAACAAATGCGTCTATTTCTAGGATAAATTGAAGATTCAGTACTGAATGTGGACAAATAATTCCTTAATTATCATAGGAGTATAATGACGAAAAAATGATTGGCCGCCATCTTCGAATTGAAGGAATCTAGTTAGTTTATTAGTTTAATTTTGGTAAAGAATTCGCCTCAAAAGGTTCGGATACGCAAAGGTTTATTTTTTATTTTTGAAGACACTCTAAATATTTCTTTTTTAATTAAGATGTTATAATTGTGAATATATAGATGCGACAAGTTACGTAACCGCTATAAACAAAAGAGGCCTAACGAATTTTAACAATTGCGCCGATGAGTTTGAAACCAAGGATAGGCTTTTTCGAATGAGGAATATTTACGAGTTTTATTTATTTGCAGGATGAGTGGGGGCTATGGAGGACGAAGCCTCCTATTTCTAAATTAAGTAAAAAAATATATATAATAATATATGATGCGATTTGCGACAGCCTAAAATCCCCTCCGAAAAAAAGCCCTTTTTTTAACATGCATAATAAAAACACTTTGTCTACATTAAAAGACAATTATTTTAAACACACACACACACACACATATATATATATATATATATATATATATATATATATATATATATATATGAATTATTAGAAAATTCGTGGGCGGACATAAACAAAAACAAATTCCTATGATCTGTAAAATAGTTAAAACTTACAGCAATGTTTGTTAGAGAATGTTCCGATTAAGCGTTACATTCCCATTGAAGAAGAGGCTTAGCGTTTGAACGATTTGAAATGAGCTTTGTTGTGCTTATTTTACCATATATGTGTACATATATATATATATATATATATATATATATATATATATATATATATATATATATATATATATATATATATATATATATATATATATATATAATATATATATATATATATATATATATATATATATATATATATATATATATATATATATATATATATATATATAAAATTTCACAGCGAAGGCAAGGGCGCAGAAGATGCTCAAGTACATATAAATATTGCTTTTTTGGAAACAACGTTTCAGGCAAAATGCCCATCTTCAGGTTCTTAGATTAAAATTGTAAAAAAAAATTATTTTAATGTTTTTAAAGTTATGAAGAAGAAAAGAATTGAACTAAAGGTTCAAATGGAATAAGAAAGTTGTGCTATTTTTCCTATAAAAAATATTAAGAGTATACTGTACAACGTAATCGATTAAAAGATACACAAAAAGACATAAACAAATAAATGATAAGAAAGACATAACATAAGTACTAAATAAATCAAAAGAATAATGACAACTCTTTTACGGAATTTGAAATGATTAGTGAACAAGTAGGCTAAAAGGACACTTTAATGGCTGTTGAGATTAATCCAATTAATGTTTCAATCTTCTTCTATTCCAGATTTGGTTCTTTTCAAAGAATAGTGTAAAATCATTGTCATTCTGCACAAAAGAAATTGTGCTGAACTCTAAGTAGATAGTTTCTTAGGGTATTGCATTAAGCAGCACAGTTCTTAAGCTTAGTAATGAATTTCAAAGACTAGGTACACTCCTGTAAAGAAGTCTCCTGAACACCAAATAGCTTCAAATGACGGACAAGATTGAATTCAAAAAGGCTTCACGCTAAAGGATCAGATTGCCTTCAGTGTTCAGCTTAGTCACGATAGGAAAGAAGCCGATTTGAAGGCTTCAAAGTCAAATGTGTAATAAACAATTTTCGACAAAGTCGAGAAGGCCAAGAAGGGCTCTAATGAATCCTTATCTCACCGAAATAAACTTAGCTTTAGGCTCCACTTGGGTAGGAAATATATAGAATAGACTCTCACAGAGGGGAGCAAAGTGATCTCTGATGTAGGTCCTTTTCGCTTGTTTGCAGCTGCCTTAAAATCCCCCATTAGGAGGAGAAATCGGGAGTGCTTTTTTATTTTAGGAGCCCGTATGGTGAATGCCTACAAGGGCATAAGTCGTCGTACTTACGACATCCTAGTAGTAGGATACATTAAAATAACAATATTTAAATCAAAACACACAACACTAATAATAATAATAAAAATAAAAAGCAAAAGGGCATCAAGCAGCAAGTACACTCCGGCGTCGACGGGAGGCCAGCTACATCCAGGCGCACGAACGTGCAACTTACAAAGAAACCATAACGACAACAACAACAAAAATAAACAAAAAAAACCAGTTAAATAAAGTGGAGGAGGCCAGCCTTTTCCAAAAATTCATAAAGTCAGTTTGCACGAAGCCGTCCCGAGTACAAGGGAAAGCATTAGCGACCCCGCTCATCCTGGTACTAGGACAGGTAGCTTGCGCAAATATCACCCAGATTGGGACATTCAACAAGAATGTGCCCAACAGTCTAGGGGACAACGCAGTCATCACGATAAGGCGCAGCCTAGCGCTTCATCAAATGGCGGTGCGTCTCGTCAGTGTGCCAATTCGTAGAGAATAAAAATAAAGCTGAAGCCAACGAGGCATTGGGGGGTAAGTCATGGGAACAGTCGCGTCGCGGCGCAGTAGCACACAACTTTAGATTTCCCTCGACCCTCTTCCATCTTCTTTGCCAAGCAGCCCGGAGAGCCATGTAATCGGTGTGACGAAGAGCGAATCGGTGGTCTGGTTGTAAAGTCCTCGCAGACTCTTTGGCCCCTTGATCGGCTCGCTCATTCACCGAAATTCCTACATATCCAGGAACCCAGCATAAGATAATCTCGGCATCCGCTCGGCTCGCAAAAACTGTTGCGTCATTGATATCACGAACCAGGGGATGCGGAGATTCCAATCTACCGAGAGAACTCAAGGTGTTTTGTTTTTTCGCTAAAAATCACAATCCAGTCTCCCAACCCGTCACGTCGCTTTATCTCCCGTATCTAGCGGTGTATTGCGACTAACCCGGCCTTGAGACAGACGCAGCGCCTGGCAGAGCCCCACTGACTTTAAACAGAGGCGATGCAGCATGGAAACCGACCCCTTCTTGGAACTTAAGCCCATCCGTATACACTAGCACGGTTCCAGCGTGAGACGAGGTATGCTCCAAAAAGGCTGAATGCAATACTCCGGTCGTTGTAGAAGCTTTGGCATCAGAGGCGTGGCGACAAATGGTCGAAGGTGGTACCCTCCAGGTTGGCGTCCTGGGCAGAACCAGGGGTGCCACCAGCCCAAGAGCAATACTGCTGTTGGATAGGCGAATGATCTTGAGGAATGGCAATTGTCCATAGACAGCTTAACGCAAAGTCTCAAAGTAGTGTTAAACACAATGGAAACCAAAATCCATCTCTGCCTCTCATTAACTCCTTACAGAGGAAAGATAACTACGCTAATGTTAGAGTTTCGTGACAAAATAATTGAGATGCTCATGGAGACTCTAAGATGCTTGCCTTCTTTCCTCGTTAGCAAGTTTGATTAACAAAACATTCGTTCCTCTTTTGCTTTGTGGCATAACAGAGCTGATGATCATCATTAATACAAAGATAAAAATGAAGATGTGATACTGCCATGATGAGAGACTATTTATAGTCTCTTCTTAGAAAAGAAAAGCGTTAAAACTAGAAAACACGATGGTGACAGCAGTTTTGATGTAAATTATTTTAATTATGTTTTCTTATTTTCTTTACAATTCTAAAATACGTTTCAATATGTAAAATAGACATGGTATTGTCTCAATATACTTGCAAAATCGGAATAGGTTGAACTAAACATATTGTTATAAGGTAAGATTGCTTATATAAATATTAAATGTAAAACTAATAAAATCTATATAAATGCTGATGATATCCCATAACTGAGGCAATATTCAAATTCAGTGGCAAAAATACATATAAAACATGAAAAATGCACATAAAAAAGACCATTGTTACGTAATGTAATTTACTCTTTATATTCCAATTGAAATTTCGTTTCCGCTGCCGTTCGTCTCATTTTGGAGGCGTCAGTTGTTTTAGTCAATTGTTATTCTGCTGATAACTTTCGTTTAATACATCAAAATTAGTGTAACTACTACCCAATCGTAGTAGGGGATTATCGTACAACAATTTTTAAAAACATGGATTTTTCTGGCAAAAGTAATGGAAGATGATTTGATGGAAAAACAGGCGTTCCGATCGTTTTAGACTGGCCAATAGATCTTCTTCTATTGCTACCTTCCAATTTTGCTCAACTCTCATGACACTAACAACCTTTGTATACTTCTCGTTTTCAACCTATCTAAAGACTTCTGTCCCACCCTGTATAAAGTTGTAGTGAATTCCTGTTTGAAGTATACCAAGGTAATGAAAGACTGACCTAAACTCGATTATTTTAGAACAATAATCGACTACCAATTTGATATTGCGAAGGTAACTTTAGAGTTTATCGCCGTGCAATTTTAGAAGAGGATGCATGTGGAAACTGGATAATTTCCAGCTTGCCATAGGACAGGGACACCCTCTCTGCGGAGCTGTCACTGGCTTATGGGAACGGGCGTTGGATTTCTGGTGTCAAAGTAGCGGGTCATTTCAAAAGATGCAGACACCAAAAATTCCACGGTTGCCCGAACTGGCCTTCAATTGATCAGATACGCTGATACCCACCCCTGTGCGGGTAATCAGCTCTGAAGGCTCATAGCTGATCAACACACCACTATCATTCCCCTTTGATCTTCATAGCACAACATACCCACTATTTCCTTGTTCTGGAAATCTCTCGAATGAGAACTAGTGTCCCTTTCGGCGTTCAGCCCCAGTTTCTTCGGGGTTACCAAAGAGTGACTTTCTGATCTTTATGTGCATTTCATTATCTGTTTGTGTGATGTCGTCCAGAATGCGAGGGAGGCATGAAGGTACGTACCTACCTAACTACCTACCTACCCTTTCACTCTCATAATTAGATTTCAAGTTTCGAAGAACCATTTTACCTTAAGACCGACATAAAGAGTGCAGGAGCGCGGAGTAGAGCGAAGGATGAACATTGTTGACGAAATAATCTTTGTTTTCTTAGTATTTCTGTGGACGGTTTCTCCACCATAACAAACACAGAGAGTCATTTAATTTTACTCTTTCACCCAAAACATTTGAAACATTTCTCGTGTGCTAATTATTTCAGTCAATGTATGAGTTTGCTTTTTGGCTAATTTAAACCGTTAGAGAGAGAGAGAGAGAGAGAGAGAGAGAGAGAGAGAGAGAGAGAGAGAGAGAGAGAGAGAGAGAGAGAGAGAGAGAGAGAGAGAGAGAGAGAGAGAGAGAGAGAGAGAGCAATTAATTTTAAATCGTTCAACAATGATCAATAATACATAAAATATAAATCCAACGTAGCTAGCATGAATACACTAACACCAATAACGAAGCAAAAAGGAATAAATATGTCATTCGAGTTAACCCAAAATAATTTAAAATGGTACCGAATTTTAGAAAATGCCGAGTCTGACCAAAAATTCTAAAGTCCTGAATTTGTAAGTAAACTCTCGACTCGGAAAAAGAATCCCATGAATTTTCCATAACCTTGAACGCCATGATACCGAGCATCGCTTCTCCAAGTAACTCACAATTCTCATTGCCGTTGAGCTCAAGGGGGAAAAATTAATTGTCGTGAAGCCAAACTACATATGTAGCTGTGAACTTGAAAACTTTTTTTATTTATCGAGAAAGGAAATACAAATTATGTATGCAGCAATCGCAAAGAACGAACTGAAAGAGAGGTAGGTTAAAAATAAAGAATAGAACAGGCTTGATGAAACCAAAAAATAGGAATGTGAATTTCAAAAGCAGTCTCTATAAACTAGTGGTAGATGATATGAACGATGTAAGGCTCAGGTATTTTTCTATAGGACACCATTTCAAAGAAAGGGAACAATATATGATAAAATACTTATTAAAATTCATATATAAAAACTTGATACGCTAAATATTTATTTATATATATATATATATATATATATATATATATATATATATATACGTAGGTGAGTCAAAAAGTTCTCAGACAAATGGCATAAAATTTTTATTTGTAATAATACTGTAATCATTTTTCTACATAAGCTCCATTAACATCTATACACTTTCTTAATCTATGAATCCAACGGTAAAGACCATCTTTGTAGAATTCACGGGGTTGTCTCTGGCACCAAGTAATGACCTGCTTTTTTGCTTCATCTAATGATTGAAACCGGGTTCCTTTTAGGTGTCCCTTTAAATTTGGTTAGGTTAGGTTAGGTTAGGTTAGGTTAGGTTAGGTTAGGTTAGGTTACCTAACCTAACCAAATTTAAAGGGACACCTAAAAGGAACCCGGTTTCAATCATTAGATGAAGCAAAAAAGCAGGTCATTACTTGGTGCCAGAGACAACCCCGTGAATTCTACAAAGATGGTCTTTACCGTTGGATTCATAGATTAAGAAAGTGTATAGATGTTAATGGAGCTTATGTAGAAAAATGATTACAGTATTATTACAAATAAAAATTTTATGCCATTTATCTGAGAACTTTTTGACTCCCCCTCGTATATATATATATATATATATATATATATATATATATATATATATATATATATATAAATATATATATTTATATATGAGAATTACTCCATAAGTCGATGTAAAATATTAGGGAGAGGAGCAACGTTATTTTTTAGAGGATATATAATATGTCAGTGATTAATTTAGTTTAGATTAATGATGATCTAGCCATTCCCCGTCAACTTAAAATGGGTTATGTTTTTCAATTTTGTTTTTCTCATCACACGAAAAGTACTGGATCGATCCATTTCGAAATCCATGGGGGCATAATTACCAAGTGATCCTTTCTTTGTCACTAAAGGATATGTTTACTACTAGTTACATAAATAGAGTGTGGTGGGATGACCCAAAGCAATATAGTCTTTCAATTTACATAGAATATGTGTTCGACAAAAGCAAAGAAACTCAGTTTCCACATGACAATTTACACCTCCTTTGTTTTTCAATGATAAGTTACAGAAAATACTATGAACGGATTCTTTATAGTTTTTACAGTGTTAAAGTACAAGGAACTGGTAAAGACCCTCGGGTCCACACGAGGATAGCCCATGAGGAAAAGGGTTGAATTGTCATCTCTCAATCATCCAGATCACCAAAGATACTGCAAATTTTATTTTATGAAGTGTTATTATTTGCAAATAATTGGCATTTCCATTATTTAACATATATACTGAAAGTATCGATACTACTGAAATAGGAAAGCTATTACAAGTGGTTATTATCTTAAACGAGAAGAAATTTTATGGTATTTTTATTTTATTGGCCTTAGGATGAAACAACCTAAAGCTATGATTTCTAGTAACACTTCGTTATTCCAAGGAAAAGGTGGTCAGGGGTAATATTATGAAAACCTTTTTAAACGTCAGAATTTTGAAACAGTTGTCTCATATTTAACGCGTTTTAAGAAATGTCAAACATAAGTCTTTTAATTTAACCTTGTATTATTTATGGCGAAGTTGTGGAATCATCTAAGTGGCCTTATAATGTAAGTCTGTCGACTCTTTCTAAATCCTTCATAAGAAAAGGCGAACAGGACTAAATTGTATACTCAGGATGAGGACAGACAAGTGACATGTACAAAGCCAAAGTTATATCTATATTTTTATTTTAAGTTACGCGGAATGAAACATAAAGCTTTATTTGTCACTTGACAACCAGCTAATCACTGCTTTTTTGACTTGGAGTCGTTGATAAAATGAATCTAAGGTCCATTTTCTCTGACACTTTGAACTCTATTAGCTATTTGGGCTCACACGTAGCTAGAATATCTAAATCCTTTGGAAAAAGAATTTGTTCTCTCTTTCTCAGAGGAAGCACGCCCTTAAAGCTTAGCGTCATCAGCGAACTTAAAAACTTTGCTAACTAAACTAATATCCAAGTCATTATTAACATAAACCAAAAATAAGACAGTGCACGTAACGGATCCCTGAGGTACCCAGTTGTTAAATCAAACTAGAAGACTCTTCGCTATTTATGACCACACGTTGTTTCTATCTAACACCCGTAAGAGATACAATTTAACAGTTGAATCCGTATAACTTAATTGTAAATTAGCTCATTTAATGTTCATATATCACATCTTAATCACAATATTGAGTGGAATTCTGCTAAAATTATTTGTCATCATAACGATACAATTTTCCGAAATATCATTGAATCAACCTTTATTTGTAAATAACCAAATTTATTTTAAGTCCTGGCTTATATAAACTTGATGGTTATTTTTTAAATTATATTCACAATGTACTGTCGAAACTTTTCATTTGAGACTGAATATTTACATTAATCCCAAACAATATAATTGTATTTTGTGTGCATCTATCTAGACTTATGTTTTTGTCTGTATTTATTTCCATTTGAGTCAAGTCTTTAGAACATTTGTACTTATTTTACCTTGGTGTTTAGATCCTGACCTCTGAGGTTAATTTCTCGTTAAGATGTTTTTTCATCCTTAATTGCCTGGGCGGTATTTTAATCCTCTTGTTAACCTTCAGTCTTTTGAACTTACCTGATTTAATGTTCTTTTTTTGTATTTAACTTCGCTCCTACTAAGGTTTACATATAATATTAATTCATTATGTTGTTGGTTATTTGCTTTTTTTGTGGGCGTTCCCTCTCCTCTCTATAATCCTTATAAATATTACAATTTTCAATACTTCTGTTATTCCTTGATAAAGAACTCGAAATAAAATCGCAAGTACTTGGAATCCACGTATTAATTTTCTCTGTGGGCTTTGTGAGTTTTTCACATATATATATATATATATATATATATATATATATATATATATATATATATATATATATATTATATATATATATATAAATATATATATATAAATATATATATATATATATACATATATATATATATATATATATATATATATATATATATATATATATATATATATATATACTTATATATATGTATATATAACCCTCTTCTCTAAAAGATGAATGGTTATTTGCCTTTTCTTATTTTAGATATAGATTGATGTGAATGGTCTTAGGTAATGCTAATGGTAAGAAATCCTTGATCCGCTGCAAAACTTCCTTTGTTTTCTAACTCCTAGAAAATTTTTGTCTTAAGAGAAATGGATGGTGCTCTAACTACATTGAGCTTAAAGTTAGTTATTGTTTATTAATCTAATATACTCGTATATAGTAAAAGATAAAGTGAAATAAGACGTGATGAGCACCTGAGACAAGAAACAGGAGTTTTTAAAGGCAAAATAAAGGGTCATTGGAAAGAACAAACTTTTAGGATGGCAAAAGAAGAAACAATTTAGCCAATCGATACTAATAAGGCTGAAATAAGGGCAAGGAGATAAAAAAATAAACAAATTTGGATGAATGAAAATACAGTATAAAATTTTCTCTACATAATAGTTTCTTCATTTTCCGAGATCATTCACTCAAATATCGTTTATCTATGCGACTTAAATATGACTCTAGGTTTTTCAACAAATATCTATTCTGAAGTAAAATAGAGTAGAGATATACGCTGCATAACTGCGAAGAGTCAAAGAATTTGAAACCAACTGCAAAAGACTCGTGTTTTGTAAAACATTACCGGACCATTCATAGAAAGTGTAGTGCGGGATACAATTAATATTTATTCTAGCTAAGGACTCATCCAACATACTCGGACTTTTCTCATTCAGAATACTACCTTTTGCCTTGCTAGAATCAGAGACTTATTGAGGGATTTTATGATAAGGACACACCCAATGAGCGATCATTTTGCTTCAAATCCTAATCAGCTTTATTCAAGGCAGGAATAAACTTTTATTTTGCTGCAAAGATCTCGGGAAATGCTGGTCCAATCTTCATTATTCTTTTGTAAGTTCAAAAAACACCCAAACGATTTTATTACCTTATAATTAAATTTCATCTATTCAAATTACTTTTTACATTAAAATCCAGTAATTTATTAATTTGGGAGTATCTGTATTATATATTCTTTTATATAACTCTATATCCCATTAAACTCTTTGTAATGAGTAAAAGTTGTAAGTAAGTAAAGTTGTATGTTCTTTAGAAAGTTTTATTCCAAACGTTATTCAAAGGAAAAATACGGAGAAAATCTTTCATATAATTAAAGAGAGTTCTCCATAAAAAACTGAGAACTTATTTTAATTTTTTGGTTAGCTTCATGATAATCATGGCTTTTCTCTACCCTCTTTATAATCTTCTCTAATAATTAACTTATTATTTTTAACTCTTTGTTGTTATTCATTTAGCAAAACCACATTCAAAGGAAATATTAAAAGAGTATTGGGCAATTTTGTATTAAGCACTTTAAAAAAGCATAAGATTAATTTATTCATAACACCCCCGTTTTATATTCAGGTTAGGTAGTTATATATGGATATAAGGGTATTATTTATAATTACGGTAGAGAAAAATACCAAATACCTTATTCTTCAAGTAGGATTGCCGTAGATCTGAAAGAAAGGTATGCTTTTGGTAGCTTTAGGCTGAAATAAATATTTGAATACACATTGGATCAGAGAGAAATGCATTGAAACTTGAAATTGTAGAACGAAATAAAAAACAAGAGGTAGACTTACAAATAGAAATAATACAGAGGAATTATTATTAAAAGTTGCATTACCTTCCTTCTCAAAGATAATGGGTGAACATTGCTCTACCCAGAAGGCTTGGTAAAGATATAATGTTAAAAATTTTTAAATATAAATAGATAGAGATAGAAATGGTTTTCAAGGTCACTCAAGTTTTAGCTAAAAATTGACCATTGTCAACATAGAAAATATTTAATGGCCAAGTAATTGGCTGTACCGTAGTTTTTTATAGCAATCTTCACACTCTCATACCTTGAGAAAATTCTTCACTCAATTCAATTAGGTGTCTCTGACCACCGCAATAATATAGTACTTTTAAAAAGAATGACTTCATCTGGCTACTTAACCGGTCTATTTTTCTAGGATAACTCGAAAAGTCCTCACGCCTTATTGAAGATATAAAGATTGTGTCTGAGAAACGTCTACCAGGCACTCCTGATAGCTGGTAAATGTATTATCTAAATCTCTACTAGTTAGAATGAAATATTACTCTTATTTCAATACCTATGTACACCAGAAAAAAACGTGGTTGTTGTGAATTCAATAATGATTTTCGGATGCAAATTTCCTAATACAAACGATGCCAAATAGTCATTGAAGTTAAAAATTCAACAATGAAAGAGAGTGAATTCAATGCGTATAATAAAAATATAAGTAACGAGCAATGAAAAAATAATAATAAAATTTAATAAGGATAAATAAGTTGAAACAGAGTTGGAAAAATAATTAACCTAAAGATGATTGGCGATTCTTGGAGAAACCTCACCTGAACATTTAAATAACGAACAACCGTACAGGACTAGGGAAAATATTCACTAAGCTATACTCTCATGAAGTGTGTGTGTGTTTGTATGTGTGTAAGTTTATGAGGAATAAAAGAGTAGCTAAAATATATGATGAAAATAATGTGTATTTGAAGAAAAGAGGCACCAAACCTTAATAATGATAATTATAAAAACAGTCATAGGTGTAAAATAACATAATTATCTCAAGAAAACAAACAAAATATAATACGAATTATGCTGGCCCTTGTTTTAAATCAATTCTGCGGATATTCGGTAGCTGCACTTCCAAAATTTGGTGCATTGGACGAGTTGAATTTTATTGCATTTTCTTCCATGAAAACAGGCTCACATACTACAAATATTTGACGAAAGTGGCTCACATACTCCAGATATTTGACGAGAGGGGCCCACATTTTTTAAATTAGATTCTTCTACATATACCAAGGGATTTGCTCTCACGCATAAACGCACTAGCAGCCAAACTCCAATACTGAATAACATTTCCTACACCTTATCGTCATTAGTTGCAAATTAAACTGTGATTTTTGTACATGTGAGATTCAATCTCTCACCTGTACGACGACTTATTTACAGCTTCTCATTCTTTTAGAACAAAGTAAATTTGCAATTGTCACGTAAAAGAGAATTAATCATTTTTAAGCTCCCCGCAAGAAATGCTTTGTAGCTACAAATATAATAGCAGCTCTATTATTCTTGCTTATTTGTGATTTCTTAACAGGCGAGCGTGTTATGAATCCTACTTGTCTCAAGCGATGTATGACAGTATGGCGAAGCATATTCCTTCTTTTTCTCGTCATATTATCGTAATATATCTGCTGGTGGATCAAAATGGCCCTTCATCAACAAAAGTGCAGTCTTCTCTTGGAGTTGTTTTTTGACGACAACCCATATTCTTTGTTGAATCCGAGGACCCGGTATCTTCCGGGAACGTTTTTACTTTATTATGTAGGAAATCAAACTTTTTAACAGCTTGTAATGTTTGGAAATGTCACACGGTATCATTCCTTCCATATTTTAATTAAGAATCTGTTTTCAGAATGATATATCCAGCTTTACTGGTCTAACCATCTTGATATTGAATAATACCATTAATAAGTCTCTAATAAGGCGAGATCAGAGTTGCTTAAAAGTTGTGGGGCACATCGTAAGTTTTAAGAAATAAAATAAATGCGGGGTCTTGGTATTTATTTGCATATCAATATGAATATAATTGTGAAATAAAGATGAAAAATTAAGAGGCAAATTTCATGACATATTTTGTGCAATTTTCACGGAATTTACGCGATTAATTTCAAGGAAATCAAAATTTTATATTTTCTTCTCTAGTTTTAGATAGTGCTCTATATACTCTACATAACGGGTATGTGTAAGGCATATAGTGAGCAAACAGTTGGGAGAAATTACGTTTACGATACATATCTTGTTTGAACGAACGTGATCGCTTAAAGAGGAATTAAATAGACCAGTAAAAGCCAAATGGGATTTCAAATTGTATGACTCATCTCCTTGAAATCTTGTAACGGTCATTGTAATCCATTTATAGCAAAATATTGTATAATTATAATCGGCCGTTAAGTTACCTTTTTGCCAGTCTATTGGCGTGAGGACAATGAAAATATCTATCAAATAGAGATGGTAGAACGAATAAACGTGAAAAAATGATTAGTGTCATTTGTTCATTTCCCTGTTTTCGCAAGCGGACAATTTCCTTGCCAAATACATCCAATTTTCTCCTACTCCAATTTACTTTTATCCTCGATAGTTTGTAATATTACAAAGCATAGCAAGAATGGATTTGTATCTGACAACAATAAAAGAAGAGGGCAAAAGGGAAAGATGCCATTGCTCTCTCTGTCTCTCTAAGTGGCTGGAAGAAGATAAAACAGGAAATAGCAGAAGTCACTGCGAGAAAATCTAAACGCAGAGAATATGACCAAAGAGTTAGTGCGGCAAATTAAATTTCAGGTACATTGACAATGGTGCAATTGACGAGAGGGAAGAAGTAGTAGAAGTGTTGAGAACAATAACGGAAATATAAAAGAAGAGTAATGGGTGCAATGTTATCATGGAAAGATTAGAAATAAGAAAAGACATTTTTAAAATTCATGCTCATCTTACGCGAAAGAAATAACGGAGGTATAGAGCAGAAAGCTTTATTGTTTGAAGTCTTCCTTTAGAGAAAGTTAGGGAGCCAAACTTGTCAAGTAGGAAAGACAGAATCAAATAATGGAAAGAGAAATGACTACCTTTTTTATCAGTTCGTGGATAAGGTTTGACTGTTTTAAGAATGTTATCAAAGACTCAAGTAAATAAGGATTTACTCAGTTCGGTCTAAAATAAGCACATCATCTTCATTTGAAAGATTTTATCGTGTTTAGAGAGAGATAAAAACGTTGTTCTCATTAGTGCATAGATGGGCTTCATAATTTCAGGCTGCCTTTAGTAAAGTTTTGTTATTTGATAACATAATTGATATTTTAACTAATATGATTTTCGTTTAGAATCGTTTCGCGAAGCAGGACCATAGTAAAAATTCGGAATATAGATTCATCAAAATATGACCATTGGAGTCTCCATTTGTAATCACTCTTTTTCCTTGAATTATTTAGGGAATGATTAATTGGTTGCTCTGAATACGAGACTTTTCTCATCATTTATCTTTTTACTGAAGTGATGCAGTAATGAGTTTATCAGCTTCAGAGACTTTGAGTTTGCATCAAACTAAGTGCTCAGCATTAACAATTAAAAGTGATTCCGCTTGAATTGCTCAAATAACAGGTGGCAGAAATAAACGAATCTTCATTTTCCTTAATACTTTATGAATCTACAGATATTGCATGATAAAGATATCTCTGCTTGTGTATTCGTTGTAACAATGCAAAAAAAATATCATCGCAATTCCTTCAATTAGTGTCTTCCCATTCTTATGAGCATCTAGCATCTAGCTTAGATTATATGATTAGAAAAATGGTTTCATCGGTCTGCCTTAAGAAGAAAATCTTATAGGGATTTAGATAGATGGAAAGTAACCATTACAATGGATTCAACTCTCTTCAACTAAATGGCTGGCAAGAATCAACTGTGTCAAGAGAATGTTTAATTCTTTGGATTCTTTAAAATTTAATTTCCAGCTTGCTTCTTCACCCTGTGATAAATATCTTGCAAGAGAGCTCCACAGAATGTAATTGGATCGAGTAAATGAGTTGTATCTCACATTTGTAATTCCAATTTTAGCAGAATTTGAACGAATCAATTTGCTCTTTCAAAGTGAACAAGCTGAGCATGGTAAAGTACTGAAAGAACTTGGAAATTGTAACCTTATTATGCTAAAAAGAATAATTTATTCACAAAATGCGAATCTAGAAACTGATATACATTCAACAAATATTTATTTGCATATTGAAAAAGCTGACTTTGGTTATGCCTTTTTAAGGAAACTGACAAGTAAAAGTAAAATAATCTCATTAGAAGTCTTAGAGTATATCTATCAGAGGTGTCTGAACCTTCTCAAGACTTGCTCTAAAGGACTTGTGAAGTGAATCTCCTCAAATTATGAAACTTTGAAAAAGATTAAAAACTTTTCCCCCAACATTTGTCTTACTTCAGCTTGTCTTCCTTTTTCTGATTTACCATTAGAACTAGCTGACCAGTCTAAATTGGATATTCTTGAGATGCTAAACATTCAATGGAAAGATGTTTTCACCTCTGATTCGGAGCTTCCAAGGGATGGAGCATTATTTTGGTTCTACATTTTTAACACTAAAGATGCAATTGGAATCCCTGTATTAAGAGATTTAGCACCATTTGCTTTGAAGTTATACAGTATACCAATAAGCAACGTAAATATAAAAAGGGTATTTTCAATCGTGATATCGACAAAAACTAAACTTAGGAATAGAATGTGTAATGAACTTTTAGATTTCATTCTTATAATTATTAAAATTTTGCTAGAATTTAAGCATCGCCATAAATGCTTGATTATAAATCAGATATTTTTCAGTAAACGGAAAAAAACGAGCAAGATGTTTAAGAAGAAGAAGAAGAAGAAGCTTAAGTGATATAATTTCAGTACTTAATTAATAAAAAACTTTAAGAAATTTTCAAATAATACTAAAAGTATGTTATAGATTTTTTCTTGTTTTGTATGTGGAGGAGAACTATTATGTTAATTTTCGCTACTTTTTCATTTACTCCATGTTACTTTGGCACCAAAGTTTCTGGCAACTTTGATGTCAACATTCGATCACCACTTCCAAATGGTCACAGCCGGGTCTTTCTTTTTAGTTTTAAGCTTTTGTTCCTTCAGACAATTTTTGTTAATCAAATATTTCGGTTATTCCTTGGAAAAGATCGTTCAGAAATTGTTTAGATGTTTAAACCAGCCATTATCTTTCCCTTGACCTTCACTAAATTTTCAAATTTCTCCCAGCAAGAAAAACAGGATAGGATTTTGGCAGGACAGATATAAAACCATTTTTTTGTCAGCTGATCTCTAGATAGTCCTATGGATATGATGTCTAAAATAATGGCAGTAACATTATCCATAAATTCACATTTTTCCAGTAAATATATTCAAGCCTCCGCCTGAATTATGTTAGAAGTATTGTCTCAGGAAGTTACCCACCGAATCTTTCTTTCAGTGTATCAGATGGACCAGACACTACACGGCCAAAGACGCTTATTCCCTTCGAGGTTAACAGTCCAAGTCAATTTTGAGCAACTTCCCATCCCAATGTAACGAAGAGTATATGGGTATGTTTCACTAATTTAGACATTTAACTAGCTGATATTATATCAAGACAGAATTCTATTGAGGCGTGTTGTTGAGGCTGAGATAACCATGTTATGTAAATTACCCACATCAGCTTTCAAGGTGGCAGAAAACATGGCAGTATCTCAATTTTCTAATAAACCAAGACGAACTGCTCTATTGCAGATGGCATGAGATTCAAAGAGATTTCTAATAAATGTCATTGTCTTGATAGTTAAAACATCCATGATGAAGCTGATGGTATTTCGTGTCCCCGGTGGTAGCATTATAGTTAGTTGAATCACCAGAGTTAATGTCCTCCACATGAAAACCTAACTGCCTCTTGTTCTGTTGCAGATTTAAAAAAGTACAAAGTGCTGCAGTCTTTCTTTCCGCTCTGCTTTCTACACTGGTCTACACTCGAATTATTATCATGACCAGATATATGACTTTTCCTCTCAGTTGTTTGTTTTTGTATATTCTGATATCCTCCTATTTTTACTCTCTGGATAAAGTCTGTTGATTTGTTCTGTATTTCCTGGATTATATCTCGAACTCGAATATCAAACAAGCTATCTAATTCAAACACAAATGCGTCACTTTTCCATCCAGAATTACTTGCTTTTCCTTTGCTTTTCACCAGAAGACGATGTTTCTCAAGGAGTTTAACTAAGAGGTTCATAGCGTCCTACATTTTCATTGTCTTAATTCTAGCCATCTGCCAGAATGTGATTATATATCCATCTGTTTTAGTTGCATTGTCCTTAACCTTGGCCCTCCATCCATTTACCGATAAATTCTCAAGCTCTTTGGTTAATGTCATTGGAAACTTGTAACTTTTAGATGGTTTTCCAGATTCTGATGGAGTTTCTGTTTTTCTCTAAAAGTATAGATCATTATTATTAATAATTTATTATTATTAATTCTTTTAATTATTATTTATCAATTGATATATATTAACCTTTGTTAATTTTATGCTCTTTCAATTGCTATCTAATTTGTGGCTCTCTCTTGTTTAGATCAAAAGTTATTGTGCAGCACATGATTCAAGGGACCCCAAACCTGGAGCTTTTTGCTGTTTTCAAGGCAGAAATGGTAAAACTCCATGCAGCAATGCTTTCCAATATATAGCTCGAATAGTTGTAATTATCAGCTTTGTAAGGTCACTACGCATGGTAGAATTTACAGAAATAAATAAAAATGAGAAGTATTGAAGTTTAGTAGTGTAAAGAACCTTGATTCTACACCAGATACCACTTTTCACAACCATGCTGAAAGTTAATCCTGGCTACCTGCCAAGTCTTGAGGTTAGTTGGGTTATTGACTCGCCTGAGGGTAAGTGTCTCTTAATTGATATTTAGTTGATTATATCTAATTGCAATTACCTTCATCCCTCAATTCATGATTATGTATGATACAAATGCACAAAGATCATCGTGTATTCATTAATCCTCGGGAGGGACATCCTTCAATTAGGGTTGGTGTATTTTTATAATGATTGCTGCCCACATATCCATGAGGATAATGACTCCATGAGAATTGAAAAGTTGATTGTCTCTTATGACCTCATCCTCTACAGTATAATGAGAGAAAATCTTTACCTTGACGATAGATGCCTTTGATTGGCGAAACGTCACAATAATTAATGCGAAGAAGGTGAACTCAGTAAGATTTATTCGTCCATCAGAGCTAAATAATCGATAAAAATCCATTAAAGAACTTGAGTAGACATTGTTAATATGCAAAAGTTACGAGAATAATAACATAACAACCATCGTTAGAACTGAAAAAATAATGCAGAATTTGAACGAATCAATTTGCTCTTTCAAAGTGAACAAGCTGAGCATGGTAAAGTACTGAAAGAACTTGGAAATTGTAACCTTATTATGCTAAAAAGAATAATTTATTCACAAAATGCGAATCTAGAAACTGATATACATTCAACAAATATTTATTTGCATATTGAAAAAGCTGACTTTGGTTATGCCTTTTTAAGGAAACTGACAAGTAAAAGTAAAATAATCTCATTAGAAGTCTTAGAGTATATCTATCAGAGGTGTCTGAACCTTCTCAAGACTTGCTCTAAAGGACTTGTGAAGTGAATCTCCTCAAATTATGAAACTTTGAAAAAGATTAAAAACTTTTCCCCCAACATTTGTCTTACTTCAGCTTGTCTTCCTTTTTCTGATTTACCATTAGAACTAGCTGACCAGTCTAAATTGGATATTCTTGAGATGCTAAACATTCAATGGAAAGATGTTTTCACCTCTGATTCGGAGCTTCCAAGGGATGGAGCATTATTTTGGTTCTACATTTTTAACACTAAAGATGCAATTGGAATCCCTGTATTAAGAGATTTAGCACCATTTGCTTTGAAGTTATACAGTATACCAATAAGCAACGTAAATATAAAAAGGGTATTTTCAATCGTGATATCGACAAAAACTAAACTTAGGAATAGAATGTGTAATGAACTTTTAGATTTCATTCTTATAATTATTAAAATTTTGCTAGAATTTAAGCATCGCCATAAATGCTTGATTATAAATCAGATATTTTTCAGTAAACGGAAAAAAACGAGCAAGATGTTTAAGAAGAAGAAGAAGAAGAAGCTTAAGTGATATAATTTCAGTACTTAATTAATAAAAAACTTTAAGAAATTTTCAAATAATACTAAAAGTATGTTATAGATTTTTTCTTGTTTTGTATGTGGAGGAGAACTATTATGTTAATTTTCGCTACTTTTTCATTTACTCCATGTTACTTTGGCACCAAAGTTTCTGGCAACTTTGATGTCAACATTCGATCACCACTTCCAAATGGTCACAGCCGGGTCTTTCTTTTTAGTTTTAAGCTTTTGTTCCTTCAGACAATTTTTGTTAATCAAATATTTCGGTTATTCCTTGGAAAAGATCGTTCAGAAATTGTTTAGATGTTTAAACCAGCCATTATCTTTCCCTTGACCTTCACTAAATTTTCAAATTTCTCCCAGCAAGAAAAACAGGATAGGATTTTGGCAGGACAGATATAAAACCATTTTTTTGTCAGCTGATCTCTAGATAGTCCTATGGATATGATGTCTAAAATAATGGCAGTAACATTATCCATAAATTCACATTTTTCCAGTAAATATATTCAAGCCTCCGCCTGAATTATGTTAGAAGTATTGTCTCAGGAAGTTACCCACCGAATCTTTCTTTCAGTGTATCAGATGGACCAGACACTACACGGCCAAAGACGCTTATTCCCTTCGAGGTTAACAGTCCAAGTCAATTTTGAGCAACTTCCCATCCCAATGTAACGAAGAGTATATGGGTATGTTTCACTAATTTAGACATTTAACTAGCTGATATTATATCAAGACAGAATTCTATTGAGGCGTGTTGTTGAGGCTGAGATAACCATGTTATGTAAATTACCCACATCAGCTTTCAAGGTGGCAGAAAACATGGCAGTATCTCAATTTTCTAATAAACCAAGACGAACTGCTCTATTGCAGATGGCATGAGATTCAAAGAGATTTCTAATAAATGTCATTGTCTTGATAGTTAAAACATCCATGATGAAGCTGATGGTATTTCGTGTCCCCGGTGGTAGCATTATAGTTAGTTGAATCACCAGAGTTAATGTCCTCCACATGAAAACCTAACTGCCTCTTGTTCTGTTGCAGATTTAAAAAAGTACAAAGTGCTGCAGTCTTTCTTTCCGCTCTGCTTTCTACACTGGTCTACACTCGAATTATTATCATGACCAGATATATGACTTTTCCTCTCAGTTGTTTGTTTTTGTATATTCTGATATCCTCCTATTTTTACTCTCTGGATAAAGTCTGTTGATTTGTTCTGTATTTCCTGGATTATATCTCGAACTCGAATATCAAACAAGCTATCTAATTCAAACACAAATGCGTCACTTTTCCATCCAGAATTACTTGCTTTTCCTTTGCTTTTCACCAGAAGACGATGTTTCTCAAGGAGTTTAACTAAGAGGTTCATAGCGTCCTACATTTTCATTGTCTTAATTCTAGCCATCTGCCAGAATGTGATTATATATCCATCTGTTTTAGTTGCATTGTCCTTAACCTTGGCCCTCCATCCATTTACCGATAAATTCTCAAGCTCTTTGGTTAATGTCATTGGAAACTTGTAACTTTTAGATGGTTTTCCAGATTCTGATGGAGTTTCTGTTTTTCTCTAAAAGTATAGATCATTATTATTAATAATTTATTATTATTAATTCTTTTAATTATTATTTATCAATTGATATATATTAACCTTTGTTAATTTTATGCTCTTTCAATTGCTATCTAATTTGTGGCTCTCTCTTGTTTAGATCAAAAGTTATTGTGCAGCACATGATTCAAGGGACCCCAAACCTGGAGCTTTTTGCTGTTTTCAAGGCAGAAATGGTAAAACTCCATGCAGCAATGCTTTCCAATATATAGCTCGAATAGTTGTAATTATCAGCTTTGTAAGGTCACTACGCATGGTAGAATTTACAGAAATAAATAAAAATGAGAAGTATTGAAGTTTAGTAGTGTAAAGAACCTTGATTCTACACCAGATACCACTTTTCACAACCATGCTGAAAGTTAATCCTGGCTACCTGCCAAGTCTTGAGGTTAGTTGGGTTATTGACTCGCCTGAGGGTAAGTGTCTCTTAATTGATATTTAGTTGATTATATCTAATTGCAATTACCTTCATCCCTCAATTCATGATTATGTATGATACAAATGCACAAAGATCATCGTGTATTCATTAATCCTCGGGAGGGACATCCTTCAATTAGGGTTGGTGTATTTTTATAATGATTGCTGCCCACATATCCATGAGGATAATGACTCCATGAGAATTGAAAAGTTGATTGTCTCTTATGACCTCATCCTCTACAGTATAATGAGAGAAAATCTTTACCTTGACGATAGATGCCTTTGATTGGCGAAACGTCACAATAATTAATGCGAAGAAGGTGAACTCAGTAAGATTTATTCGTCCATCAGAGCTAAATAATCGATAAAAATCCATTAAAGAACTTGAGTAGACATTGTTAATATGCAAAAGTTACGAGAATAATAACATAACAACCATCGTTAGAACTGAAAAAATAATGCATCAATGACCGGCAACCAATGGATTTATTTCGAGTCAAAATAGATCGTAATAGAGAAAGAAATAAGACTACTAAATTTTTCTGGTTTCAAAATTTGTATCAATATCAAAATTGATTTAATTATATAAAAATATTAATTTTTTAGACTTAGAAAAGTTAACAGTTAGCCAAATGTTTGTTTTGGCAATAACTTAATAATTTCCCGAATAATAGGAAATTAAAGAGTAAAAATAATTTTGTCCAAGGTCAGTTGTTAAGTATTAAAGGAATTTTTATAACCTAAATTAATGGTCAAAGTTTAGGCAAAACACCATAAGGTTGGACAATTCGTGGGATTCGTCTCTCTCATAGTTAATTTTTCCCTTTATTTTTCCCTAAATTTTGAACTTAAAATTTATGCTTCCATTTTGAACCCGTTTTCGCAATTTGTGATCGGCTTTTTGGATTTGCGCCTAATTCGCGGCAAAGGGTGTGAAGCTATTTTCTGACCAGTTGCTTTATTTGATGTTAAAGTGCATAAGCCCAAAGAACTGAAACAATCCTATTTCCCTACATAACTGTATAAAGCCTATTAAAATTACTTATCTTGCAACAGGCTAATTCTCAGTAATTCTTGTATTAAAGCTCTGCATCTTTTCAAAAAAGCGTTAATATCAACGCATCATTTAACTATCATCTATTTTTCATCTATTAAATGGCTTAGAACAACCCCACTGAGTGCCTTACTTATTGAATTCCTTATCCTCTGAAAGTCAACTGCATTTCCATTCTTCAGATCTTTCCCACCGCCACCTATTTCTGGTTGCAAAGCCAAAATTAGGTTGAATTAAACGAGCAACCAACTTCTGTCGTCTTTCATTCCCTGGTCTCTTCTACCTGATCTAGATTGAAACAGAGGTGCAGCGGATTAATACCACTGCTACAAAAAGCTGTTAATATTTATATCTTCTGGTCTCCTCCTTCCAAGGTAAAAAACCTGATCAATTAAAATAGAATTTCATAATATTGATCGTTTATTTTGCGTTATACTGGAAATAACTTAAAAATAATTGATTATTTAATCCCCAGAGCCAATTTCATATATTGTCCAAGGTTTACTTCAAACCCAACATCCAATAAAAGAAAGAAATGTAGAACACTCTACAGTGGAGTTGATACGTTCTCACAGGAGACTTAAATTATTATTCTTAAAAAAAAAGGAAATTGAAGTAAACATTTTATGTAAAAAACTTACATTATAAAATATTGACGAAAAAGCTAGTAAATACACCTATATATATATATCTTTTATGTTCATTATAAAAGATTTTTCCACCTTTATACCATATGAAAAACAAGAGTACTCTTCGCTGTCGCCACCAGCCTTTGTTCTCTTCCCCATTTCAATTAGCAACAATTCAACAATTTAATATCATCATCATTTGATATTTATCCGCTGCTTAATTCCTCGCTTTCTTAATAAAATGCGTTTCCTTGCCCGTTGCCCAACATCTGAACTCCATCTTCTTTCTAAAGTTCAAAGGTCCTAATGTGCGAAAGGCTCACGCCTAAAGCCTCTCTAGAATTCTTATTCACAATGAGTCAACCGATTCTTAACGCACGAAGTGAATGGGATTAGACGTCAAACGAAGAAAAACAACCCTCAATGAATAGAAGAATATTTCGCCCTAAGAAAAGAAGTGTCTTAAAAACACTAATAAGGTAACCACTTCAATCAAGACGAAAGCCTTATAAAATAGTTAACCGAAATTCTACGCGTATTTTACAGGTAACAATGTAGTCAGAAGATTGTGAAGAAAGTGAATCACAACAAGCAGTTTAGCCTTTGGAAATTTGAGTACTCTTATCATTAACTTCAAAGAGCTTTCCAATAAACAAAATGAACAAAGATATGAAAGACAGGTTCATAACAATTTCAACAAATATAGTTATTGTTCGGGTAAAAAAAATAATGGTAATATATAAAAGCACAATCGGAATGTTCATTCTCCTTCCCATATACTCGTATGTATGTATATTAGAAAACTGAGTTAAACATGTCTAATTCTGATTCAAATTAGCACTTTTGCCAGGTTTTATCTCCTGGAATTTTTTTTATATTGAATTAATTTTCCGGAAAAGAAAACAAAAGTGAAAAAGCAAATACTGAGTTCAAATAACATGAAAACAGATGTAAGGAAATAAATGGGAAACTAATCAGCTTCAATAATTGTACCTTTCTTTCCTCAGGTATGGAATCCTTTGCTTCTCATTTGATTTTAATGCCACACAAATAGTTTTGAATGTCAATTTATTCATTAAACTACAAAGAAATATATCGTGCTCTCTCTCTCCCTCTCATTGTATGTGTATGCATGAAAATTAAGCAAAGAAGTCAAATGCTTTACTAGCCAATATCTTTCACGTTAAACCAACTTTTTGTCAATTTCAGACAGCGCTTTTGGGACACTCGATAAAACATATTGTCTTGCATTTTATAATATATGTAATTTCTAATTATAGAAGTCTCTTTCCTAGACAACTTTCTTCCTGAGTGATGTCTTATTTCATTGAGAGAATAAAATCTGTCTTTTTATCAGCTCCAAGTTTGTTATTGGAGCAAAATAAATTGTTTATTGAAAGTGAATTGACAAAAGTGATTTTAAATTTAGTATAAAAAAGTATTTTTTGAATAATTTGTTGCACTTTCTAGTCAATAATTTATTAAAGCTTCCATTTGAGGTACTATGAAATTTTTTTAATCTTGGGAAACATCATAGGGAAATAAAGATAGAGAGTAAATTTTGTTTGGGGAATTATTGATTAATTTGTTAACCAAAGGTAGCGAGTAATATTATTTTAAAAATAAGACTTTAGATCCTGGAATTCATTATGTTTTAGGGAATAAGTAAAGGAGAGATGAAAACCTATATATATATATTAGAGATATTATTGCACTACTGGGAGCAGTAGGTTTGGAACTGCCTATCGCTCATCCATGTTAGAGTTGTAACAAGAGTGAATACGGGCCCTCTCAACAATTTGGAGGGGCATTTGACTTAGAACGAGTTTATTTCCACATGATCATTTCAGGCATCATGCCTCGTCTTGTAGCTGCAAGATCCAACTTGTTGCAGACAGTCAGTTAAAAATGAGTTTAAATTTAATCCTATGAATAAATCATTTGAACGAAAAATATTTTATTTCATTACAGCCATCCAAGGCAAGACCTTGACTCCTTGATATTTGATGTGTGTCGTCTGCAGTGTTTGTAATCAGATTACCCCTAGGTAGGTGGGGATGGTATCTATTGGAATGGTTAGACGTCAACTGCGATACCTCAACAGATCTCTTGAGCTGAACATCAAATGAAATATCATGACTGGTAGGTAAAGCTAAGCCATTTAGATAGCTGCTTTGTAACCGAAGTTGTGTTGCCAGCCCCGAACACCAAATAGAACTAACATTCTTATGCGCACGTACCGGGAAGGAAGACCTTGCAATATGCAAGGAGGGATTTCTTCGATCGATGACCTCCTTTTTGGAGTCCCGATCTTGGCAGAAATACGTCTTCATTAGATGTGTTGTATGAGAAGGATGATTACTCTAATCCTTTTGTTTCCTCCACCCTCAGACATCCATGGGAATAAATTTTCTCAAATTTGGGAAGGCATAGAGTTATCTGATCTCTCTGAAAACAATAGTGTTTTGCAAGTACTGAGATTCGGCAAGCCATTAATAGACCTTGTTATAAAGAAAAGAGTTCTCTCACTCTTTCTAAACGGTTACTTTAGGTTTTCCACAGACGTAGACTAGCCAAGGTGATTTTTCTATTTAGAAACT
This sequence comes from Ceratothoa steindachneri, assembly GCA_963969495.1. Taxonomy (NCBI): domain Eukaryota; kingdom Metazoa; phylum Arthropoda; class Malacostraca; order Isopoda; family Cymothoidae; genus Ceratothoa; species Ceratothoa steindachneri. The sequence goes on along the minus strand of OZ018337.1, from coordinate 10,354,377 downwards.
TTAGAATTCTAAATTAAAACTTTCATTTCATTAGAAAACATAGTCCAAAATTGCTTACTTGCATCTGCCCCACAATTTCCAATTTTGTAGGCATCTGTATGTATTGCAGGTTCATCTCAAAAATATCAGAAAACGAAGTGTTATTGAAAATTTGATAAAAACCTTTTCTTCTTTAGAGATGAATCCTTGGAAGACCAGAAGAGCCGACGAAATGCAAATTTTCTGAATTTACTCCACATCCTGCGAGATAGTCCCTTGATCACCCCCTTCCTTTATTTCCCTTATTTAATTCTTTATTTTCTTGGCAAGATTAATGGACTGTCAAATTCATCCTGTTTCAGAAAATCGGGGTATTATTTTCATTTTGAAAATTAAAAAATGACTATTGCACCCATTGTTTAAAACAACCCAATCGCAACAATCGTGATCTTTTTCACGTTTCAGTACACTATCAAATTATTCTTGATCCATTAATAAAAACTTTTTATTGATATTTCATTCAGTTATATTTTTTGCGAAAAAATCAAATAAGAGCAAATAATAATCCATAATAATGTCCATTTTGCCGAACAATAACCCCCTGTCTGTCCAGTGATGCACCAACCCAACATTACATGTTTGAAAATATTTTGTCAATCTACGATCAAAAATATTTTAACTTATCAAATTTTGTATTTATGATATAATCATTAGTGGAGAAAACTAAAAACTTCGATGAAACTTAAATTTCCTTGTGCACAAATTGATTAATTCTGAAACACGCAATGGATTCGTGCTCACAGGCTTGTGGCCTAGCTGACTTCTTGGAAGAGGCTTGGCTCATCAATTTTTTTGGACTCTTTTTGGTGTTGGTCACCTTCTCCAAAATTCAAACAAAATAATCGATCTGGAAAGTAAACAACAATAAAGATTTAAATCCTATAGATCAATTCTTTTGGACTCTCTTTGCTGTTGGTCGTCTGATCCAACATTCAAACAAAATAAATATAGATTTAATTCCTATAGATCAAGGAACATACAAAAATAAATTCTAAGCATTTTAGAATAGGGAGTTACTTTTAAATCGCTCTCTCTCTCTCTCTTTCTCTCTCCTTCTCTCTCTCTCTCTCTCTCTCTCTCTCTCTCTCTCTATATATATATATATATATATATATATATATTCTTATATTCGAGAATTGGGAAAGAGATTGTGAAGATAGAAAACTCTGGAAATCCTTCATCGGAGAAGGAATTAATATCTTTCAAACTAAACAGATGGGATGAGTTTTAATAAGAGAAGAAATTGCGACCACAAAGGCAGGGGGGAAACGGAGACTTAATTCTCAATCTGTAATGACCTTCCCTATTTCTCCAATACTAATTTTAGAAATAATCGGTCCTATCCCTCACGTTCGAGTTCATAGAGAGTCATTGAATCATCACAACCATTATAATCATCTTTGAATTCGAGACATAGCAACGACGATGATATTTTCTACCTGCTTGAGATGACTTTATATGAACGTCTCATATTCGATCAATTTTGGAGCGATGATGCCTCTCAATTTAATTTTCATAAATGTTTGTGTTTTCTCCTTACGAAATTGCGATCTATCCTTACCAATTATAAAATAATCTACGATTGTGGACTTTTATACACAAAACAGTGTGTTTCACCATCGTAAACTTTAACCGTCGCTGAAGCTCACTTTTATGCTAGAAATTAGTAAACACTCCATCGATGTTATATTGAGCATTCGATTTAAGAATTCCTTTAAAATGTTAAAGGTTTGCTTGCGAAATCTTCCTTGACCAAGGCAAATAGTTTAGAGGTTTAATTATAAATTTATTAAAGGAATTAGTTATAAAGAAGAATTAGCTTCATTTAGGATAAAGTAGAGCATTCCAGTCAGTAGTTTTGGTTAGATCTAAAGCTGAGAACAGACATCTAGTCAGCACTGTGTTATAGTGACGTTTCTTTTTTTTAAGTCTATAGATATTAGAAACACAGAGGGTTTCACAATATTTCACGATAATTCTTCAGCATACGCACCTATGTTTAATATACTCGTCATTATATTTCAGCCGAACAATTTTCCCTTCTTTCTGGGGCTTCTTCAACAAGATTTTTAAAAATACTACAGGAATCTCTTCATATTAATAAATAACCAAGTCATCCCTCAATGAGATTAATTACAGCTATTCCCTACTTGCCATATAACCCAACAATCTTGCAACGTAATTTCCTGATCATTTACGTTCAAATATTCATTATTGTCATTTTGTCCGCAATTTAATGTAATTTGTTAATTCTTTGGAATCATTCACATATTCTGCTCTTCTCTTATGTTTAATCCTTTGTCATATTTAGACTTTAGTTAAATTTCAATTAGCTTATTCCAATGCGTGCTACTGTTTTAAACTTACGAGTAATAATATTAAATTAAATAATTCATTTATATATATATTCCATTTAGTTTTGTTTAGTTCTTTATTGCCTTAACTATACGTTCTTAATTTGCAAAATATTTTTTTACCTTGTACTAGATTTACTATATAATAAATAGATTATCCTATAAATTACGCGGAATTTTCTTTATTTTTTATCATTATTTTATGGAACGAAATATTCGAACATTTTTTAGTAGTATTGTTCAGGATGTCTGAAAATTTAACTTCAGTCATGCAGTAATTATCATATTTTGTATTTGTTGCGCCAAATATTTTTCTATTATTAACTACATAACATAATTGTATTTTAACTATTCTCTCTTCTTAATTTACGGTTGGCAACTTAATTCTTTATAATTTATCATGTCGAGAGATGAAGTTGTACTGAACCTCTCCACTCTCCCATTAGCTTTTCGGAATTCCATGCAATGTAATTTAATCTAAAGTTATTTTGACTTGAAGAAGTTCTGCGTACAATTTAAAGGAATTTACTATCTTTTGAGTACAAAAGTGTATTAATCCTCTTCACCTGTTAATTCATTGCTTATTCACTGCTTTATATAAAAATTGAGTATTTTGGGACTCATGGAGTTTATTATCTAAACATTTTGGTAATTAGGGGTAAATAAATGTATATATATAAACTTTAATACATGAAATCTATTATCCTAAGTTTCCTTTGTTTTTAAGTGTGATAGAGATTATTCGCGTCCAGAGCAATTTTTTTGTTGACTTTGCCCGTGTAGGGAAATCTTCTCATTTCCAACTCTTTCGATAAAAATTCCCTTTCAAATGAAATGAAAACTGGGTTATATGCTAAATTATTATGTGTTCTAGATAATGAATTAGTCCTCGAAAAAACCAATACCTCAGCCAAAACAGATGCTTCATCCACTGAAAATTCTCTTTTATGGATAATTGGATATGAATGTAATAATCCATTTTTAAATTCATAACACAAACGAGACAATCTTAAGACATTTATTCTGCTCAGTGGCTCTTTTATAAGCATCATTTGAAAAAAAGAGGCCAGCATTAATCAATAGAATTTGAGTGCTCTATCATCAAGACGCAGCGTGACCTCATATCGCAATAGATATCATACAAATGCTTAAAAAATTTGCTTGCAAAATAATGGGTCATCTTTCTTACTCACCTTAATTAGCCACTTGAAATTACAAGCATATTCGGAGTTTAAAGAATTCTTGAAAGCTTATGAAGTTATTAACCACAGAAGAGGTTTAAAGAACCTCAATAATTTAAAATCAACATCAAACGATTTTAACATCATGATATTGAAATCCTAGTAAAAAGAGGAAACTAGTGATAGGATCTGGTCTAAATTACTTATCACTTTGATTTCAATATTAGTGACTTCAAATGGTTGTGTGATTTGGACTATTTTGTGCTGTGCGATAATTGGCCCATTTTAAAAATGTATGCTTTAAATTTATCTCCAATAATTAAAGAAGTTCTTTATTAAAATAGTAGGGATAATTGGTAACAATGTTGAGCTTCTTTAAATATGTACCAGTCGATAATAATTGTCATGGAACAGCACTCAGATGCCCATAACTCGCATGTAGAACATTACCGCAATAGATAAAAGACTAAAAAAAAATGAGTGAATGCAGACAAGAATTGTTGCTCTCTTATTTACAGGAATTTATGTTTCGAGCAAAACTCAGCCAATATTAATTATTTACCTTTTGTAATATAATTACTAAACTGATTTAAAAAAAACTTAAGTTTACATTTTTCTTATGAAAATTAAATGATTTTACTTTTGTTTTTCACATCTTCAGCTACATTGCAATCATAATGATCACACATACTTGTAATAGACACACTACATTCTAAAAGTTCGATTATCCCGATTTATATTTGCCCTTAATATGCGGAGTCTTCACAAATAATTTTCATTATGGCTTATATCTCGTACTTACTCCCATAGATCACTCATGTTTCTTCCATGACTTAACTGATTTGAGGGAGCCATATATACCTGTAATCCTGGGAACATCCCAATCGCTGTACCCTTTAAAACCCTTTGTCTAAGAGGTTCACTATTGTTCACTGTTTATTTAAAAACGTTGCATGGGTGTGGTACACCATGCCTTAAATCTCGGTGACATTCTCTTCCTTTCGTTCCCTTTAGCAGTCTTGTCGTCAAGAAGACATCACCGATTTTGGGGGAAATTTTTTACCCTAATATAAAGAAGAATACTATTAAAAGTCTCAACTAAACAATCAGGAAGAAACATAGTACACCAAACATTACGATAATGGGCAACTTTAATTAAAATGAGACAAAAATAACTCAATATATGTATAATTACATTTTATGTTATGTTTTGAATATCCATGATTATTATTGCCTGAAATAACACAGCTTATAATATTAAATCTGTTCTATAAAATTAAATTTAAAATAAAACTTACTTTTTGTCGTCCCTGACTCGACACCTCATCACTGCCTCTCACTGGAGAAGATCCGACGACAAAAGACCAAAGCCAATACACAACCAGAACTTTTTCACTTTTTAGCATAACAATGATCGCAAATCAAACTCTCTAAAATATGCGCAATTGTGTTTTGGTTCTTAAAAAGGCAGAACAAATCTCAATATAGTTATATCAGTTACATATTCTGTTAAATATCTGTCCTGAATATAAATCTTAAAATAATTATAACCCATAATTTGCGGGATTCTACTTAATTGCAGCCATATATAAGAAGTTGCAAACCAAGGTGATTTTACAGTTTCAGAAGGCTAAATTACCCCCATAATGGGGATAATTAGGCTAGGAGGATATTGATTTTTCTACAAACTACAGTTCTACAAATATTAGATAATTTAAAGGTACAAGAATTTATTCAAATCGGAAGAGTTAATTAAGAAACAAATATTTCGCTTTTTATTAATCAAGATCTTAAAAAAAAACTAATAATAAAATTTCCCCCCCAAAATAAAAATAATAAAATTTCATAAAGTTAATATATTTAAATGAAATTAAATCCATATATTCACAAAATGCTGCCTAGGTAAATTTGTGTATCTATTTTTACCTCTGAAATCTTAGATTCAGGGCCATACACGCAGTACGGGGCTCCTTATATTAAACCACCTATAGTTTAAAGATAAAGAATTACTGTGGAAAAAGAAAAGTTTGCAACTCGGTTTGTTCATTTGAATTAATAGCTTCTGATTATTCCTTTCAATTTATAAAAGACAAATATAAATAATTTTTAGTTTCTTCCCCAACATCTGTTTGCTATATTTTTCATAATTCCTGCTGAATTAGAAACTTCATTCCTTCCGAATTAAATCTTTGAATTGCATCCAATATTTTAGCGTTTGTGGGCCAATGGAAAGTTAATTTCTAAAATTTCTCATCTAAACTAAGAGAAAGAAATAATGACGAATTTTACTTGGTTAACTCTTGCAAAATTGACTTCCATTTAAAACTAATTTTCATTCTGAGAAGTCAAGATATGAAATTCAATTCATCCATACTTTTTAATATTACCACCTCAATATAAATTATATTTAATACAACTAGTTTTAAAAGACTAGTTTTAAAAGGTGCGGGTTTCCATCTTCTTTTAGAAGTAAAGGAGGAGGAAGCCAATAATTTCCGAAAATATTTAGGAACACAGATTTAGAAGAAATTCAGAGCAACTCTTTCTCACTTTCCTATCAATATCCTCAGAACTGTGTCAAACCTTCTTCATCTCTATACATTTATTAGTCAATCATTTTTCGTCCTTTTTAACAAAATGGACACAGTCTTAATGAATAATCACTGATGAGAAATCTTTATTTACTCAGTGTTGTTCTTTTGAATGAGAAAATAGACGAAGTTTAAGGATTTTCTCTGTAAAAAATAATATATAATTCTTTAATTTAGGGGACAGTTTCTGGGATTAGATGTACATATAATTATATATTATTTGTAAAAAACAAATCCGTGAAATGAACCTTGCTTAGATTGATATGACAAATGGTGGGTCGCAAATTTGCATTGAGACAAAAGTAAAATCTGGTCATTTGTTGCATAAATGTATGACTTTTTTCTATCGACTTTATTATGAACAAATTTCCTAGACTCCTTTGGCGAAGTTCAAGTCCTAATCTGCTTTTCGTATCGAAATAATAATGTCATAATAGGATTGAAGTATTTGGCAATAGCAATTATGGTTTCATTGCTAATCGCCTTAGTATAATAGAGTTATAAACTATAATTCATCTTTTAGGAATAGAAATGGCGATTTATATCCGAGAACTGTCGCAATAATTCTGCTACTGAAAGAGTGAGTATCATTATCCACTTAACAAAAAATTACCGATTTTACTTTTCTATAAAGATATGGAGGATTTCATAGGTTTTCATATCACGCAATTTCCATTCTATATAATAATAAAACTCCTGCTTCCATGTATTCGATTATATATTTAAATACGTGGGGTCTTCAAAAGGTTCGTAGAAAAATGCGATTAAATTAAAAGAAAAAAGTATAAATTTTTTTTCTAACCTAAGCTACATTAAGGTTAAAATACTTTTTCAAGAGATGATTCCACCCATTTAAAGCATTTCTACAAAATTAAACCGATTTAAAATACCTCTTTTACCATCATCAACTGAAGAAAAGCGAGTGGCTTCTGCTTTTTTATAGTTCGGTAACTCCAAAATGATGGTTGTGGCTAGATCAGGAATCTAAGTAAGGGTGGTGGTAATAGAGATTAAGTCCTTACCAAATTCCTGAAAAGTTGACTTTATCAAGGAAGTAAAATGAGCGGTAGTTGTGTGGTTGTTGAATGAGGACTCTTCGGTGCATTTTTTCAGGGCATTCCTCTCCTATAATTTTGTGAAGGTTTATCGAAACATTTAAATGATGAAGCAAATTTAGGGAATTCTTTTGCTTTCAGGCCACTTTCTACTTACAATTTTTAGGAGAATAAAAGATTGTAGTCCTGACAGCGAATTGTACAGCGAAAAATAATTCCCTAAGACTGACTTGGAACCAAGAGTCAATTAAGCAAAGAAAACACTCCAGTTAGAAGTTCCAGAAAAGCCTCTTGGTCATGAAAAGAGCATAAGAAGAAAATTACTCTTTTTCCTCCCTTTGCCTTTTTTAAAGGCAAACAAGAGGATCTTTTGATAAGAGCTAACTTCCATACAGTGCCCGTTTCCACAATTTAGGCTTATTCCTTCTTTCTTACTACACCTTATCTATAACACCCGAAATCAATACCTAATTGTAATAGGCAAACGATAGAGTTCAAATTATTCTTTTACTAAATACTATTGAATGTGACATCCGTTTGAGTCGACAACTCAAAGAAGAATTTTTATGACCTTAGTGCAAGTGTCAAGGAGGATTTCAATGATATTTCAAGCCAGTATTTTGCCGGTTTTCACATCAGCAAATTGACACTTGGTGAAATTTGGTTTTAGTTTCTCTTCAAAGATCGACCACACGACAAATTCATTGGGATTCAAATAAGGCGAACTCAGTAACCAACTTTCTTTGGCCAAAACGCTCAAAGTTTTCATGACAAATGTAGAACATTTAAGGATGTGCTTCAGGATTCTTTCTTTTGTGAAGGGTTATTCCGATATTTCCCATAGTGGCATCCACCCAATGGGTTATTTAGGTTATCCTTCTAAATCTCCAAAGAAACATGGAGATTTCTCTTTATCCTCTTTCAATATGATATGAGGTGTATTTTTGCTCGTTGATATTACGCCAACCCAACACATCAATGAAGTTGCCTACGGCTCCTAAATGATATCCACTGCTGAAACGGAAGCTCATTTTTTTAGTGCCCATACACGACTATTCTGTGTGTTTTGAGTGACCTGGTAAATGACCAACTTATTATCCGTCCACAGAATCAGAAGATGAGAGTCATCAAGAAAATTCTCGAGGAGGAGCTTTGCTTTTTCTACTCTCTTCAGTCTGTAGGGTGGGAAAGTAGATGTCCTTTTTCTATCTAAATGGACTAAGTTTAAGATCATTTTTAGTAGATATTTCATCCGCACAAGGCTCAGTTTTATCTTCAAATCAATTTATCTACCAAAATTTGGATTATAACTGATCTTATTCATCGTATTCTTTATGAGAGTTGGGGTTCTCACTCGTCGGAGCGTGGTAGTGCTCACACTTGTAAGACAACTGTCTTTCTCTTTAAACCATTTGCTACGTTCAAAAGCACAAGATCTGCCGAAAGTTTGCTTCAATATTCTGAAAATAAGGCACGCTTTCCTTCCAGTTCTCTAAATGTATTTGATTGCTTCTCATTATTTTTTAATCCAGGTTGTATTTAGGAATTTCTAACACTGTACAACAAATTTCAGTGTCCATAAAAAAACATAGATCTCATGTGGATTTTATTATGAAGTTGCTTAATTTGAATTTGCTAAAAAATATTTTCATCACGTACGATTTTGTCGAAGTTTACCGATTTAATGAATAGGAAATCGATACGGATTTGTAAGATATCATATATTTATTACGCTGCCAAAGTTAGATTAAATGTGTCCAATGTAATTAATTCATGAATATCTACTGAATCAGCATGTTTGTTACTATTATATATGGAATTAACCTACATTTTAGTATTTACTTCTTCGTTTGTAAGACGTCTCATGTATGTCACAGTTCAGTTTCCAGCAGAAGTCAGCCAGCATAGCAGGGCACTAAATTAGGCTCTCTACTATATGCTCTCGCTGGGTCCCTTTCTGCTTTCCCAGAAGTCCTTCGCATACATCTTTCAATGCATGCCAAACAGCTAGCTCAGTTTCATTTATGCCACTTCAAAATCCTCATCATCTATAAGTTGACGAATCTAAGGGCGTAGGAATGTGCCTTCTTTAATCTTGGTATCACTTATTTTAGGAAAGATCGCTTTGAGGTACTGGAAACATGGCTTCTTTTTTTTAGTGTTTTGTAACTTTTAGAGTTGACAGTTTTTGTCCACTCCTCTTTGCTTTAAAATACCTCGGAACCATCAGTGTATTTAACGTAAGTAAGATGGTAAATTACGAGAAACTTCACATAGATTTGTTATGACTTCATCCTGCAATTATAAGTCGTGTCATACCAATATATAATCAAAATCCAGCGGCAGTTATAAACTGGATAGAGCAGCATGAATTATTTAGGATTGAAAGGAAGTGAAGAAACTGTAAGAATGTAATGAACTGGATTGCATTTCGATCAATATAGAAATCTCATTAGGAAGTCTATAAAAAATACAAACAAACCGCTTCAATTCGTAAGGATTCATTCTTTCTCGATCAAGATTTTCACTTCAGAATTGGATGGAAGCAATATTCTCTTGGTGTGAAGATATAAGTGTTACTCAGATTGTAAATTCATTAAACTTTTAAAGATTAACAGTAGTAGACATTTTTATTTCGTTCCGTCATATATGCATAAATTACTTCGAAAATTATCGAATTAATTAAGTTGTGGTGCAAGACTGAATGTTTAAATTGACGAATCAGTTTTTTCCAAAAATCCTCAGGGCCATATAGAACGAGCAGCAAAAGAGCCCACATGTGGTTTCGTCCTTTTGGTTGAAAGAGCAGTGCCTTCGTTAGGTTATATATAGATAGTAGTATCTAGTAGTACAGAGACCATATTAACAATAATGACAAAAGGGGTCAGGCCTGGAACAGCTATTCTGTGTGCCCAGAGGAAAGCATACTCAAATATTCAACTAAGACCTACGTCCTGAAGATCACATATTCAGCCATTTTGTTGGAAATATCTGAGCACACAAACAAGTTTGTATACACAATCAATTAAAAGATATTGCGAAAGGCATAAATCAGTTGTCAAGAGCATGCAACTTTAAAAAAGGGAATTTTTTCCACTCAGATTTTCAAGAATTTAGGCGGAAAGAACGAAATATACTGATGATACGTTTCACTATTTTGAGAATTATTCCTGTTCAATATAATTAAGTTTAGCATTTTATTGTTACATGTTCGCTTTCTGCAATTTGGAAACGTTTTTAATTAATGCCCTATTTCCTTGTTACTTGACTATTCTTGATTGGTTAATCGTTACTCTTTGAAGATTTCATTAACAAGCTCATTAACGGTGAAGCGTTTCTTTACAAGCTACTATGTGGCGTAGCTAATTTTTACATGTTTACACTGGGGTGGCGGATCTTCACAGGGTCCAATTATTTTATACGTTTGATGTATCAGAATTACAGACAAGTTATTTATGTTGAACAACTTAGAATTCACTTTTTTTATTTATTATTTTATTAGATTAATATGCAGCGATCCGCAAGACTTGGGTATATAGTCTCATCTCTATGTAAATGTGCATGCCGGTAATCTTAGAGCTCTAAATCTCTTGTACTCCGTTTTTCTGAATATCATTTCTAGTCTCGTGCGAGTCAGGTCGCGAGTGACTCTACATCTCATTATTCCGTTCGGTCAGTCCACGTTTTGCTTTTTGTTTTTTTTAGCAATAACATTATAAGTATTCGGCCAATTCCAATGAAATTTGAAACCCTTATGTTGTTTTACATTCCGTTTTGAATGATATAATAGCCGATGTCCTCCCAATGATATTCCTGAAATTATTAAAAGTTTTTACGGGCATAAAGTCTTAAATCAGAATAAATGAGAGCACACGACATTTTGTTCAGCAGACCTTGTTTAATAACCAGGATACTAACAACCTCACAATCACAATAATATTACTAAAAATATAACTAATAACGATAACATCCATACTTTATAGTAATAATATAGAATTACTCCATTTTGGATTATATCCCCTGTAATAACTATTCACCCCTTCCTGATCGCTATGACGTGACGAGCTTAAATCGTAGGCGCTTCGCTTCTTCAGATCAGCGATTTTTCCTATTTGGGAAAGACTTCGGAAAGGGGATTAATTTTCTGCTTTAATAAGGTCGAGAGGCAGGCGTTGTGAAAGCTAATCTCCTTAATAAATAAAGTGATTAAAAGAAAATTATCATCCTAATCGGATATGAGAACCCTGATATGCACTTAAGGTTATACGTTCATATGTATTTATGGACGTATAATCGAAACAACTCTGGCAGCTGTGAATGTGCGAGTTTAGACAAACGAACAAAGCGATCAAAAGCCCCAAATTAGATCACATTAGAGAATGAATGGGCTGAACTTTAGGCCAGTATTTTGGGGAACTAGACCTAGTAAATTCTGAAACGCAGTTTTTGTTCATGTGACACCTCTATAGGTCCATCCCATGACGTCCCTAATAAGAGGTCACCATTTTGCAAAGACATCAGTCCCATCACCGAGGAAGATCATTCTTATCTGGCCGCATTCAAAGTCGCGTCTTATGTGAAGAGCTCCGTTAGTTTCCATGGAAATATGGAGATGCGCTACCAGTTTGACCAGTCAAAACGCTTTAGCTCGTGACCACAAATCTGGTTGTCTGACCATATATATTAGCGCGGACAGGTCTGAAATTCTATATATTAATCAATAGAGCAATTTGGATGTGGCACCATAGGGGATTCGTTTGAATCGGCCTTCTGATTCCCTGCCCCCCCTCCTCCCCCGGCTCTAATGCCCGCCCGATCATCTTATCTTGATATCTTACCTTGATAGCCACCCCCTTTCATAGCCTGCGAGTTGGTAGGGTAATTAATGAGGAATATGAGGCATCTGAAACTGCAGGTTTGCCGACGGTATGGGACTTTATTCCACTAGACAATCGCGTTATAAACCCTTTGCAATATGGTTATATCTTGGTAGTTTGTTTCATCATTTAAAGTTTAATCATACAAACAATATATAGCTTGAGCCAGCGCGTCCTGAAGACTAGAGAGGAAGGATGCAAAAGAACTACTGGAAACAATGGATCCTGGTAGACGGTTCTTTGTTTTGATGCAGCGAGTACAGGAAAGGCGCTCTCTTGGCTCCGTCACGGAAATTAGATGATCGACCTTGCATTTGCCTTAATTTGGGCAATTAAGAAGGGAGTTATGCGTTCTCTCTTTCACGATTGCCTCTCGCAATCTCCTTATTAGATTACTCGAGGAATATAGCTTAAGTAAATTTTCACTTTCCCTAATTCTACAACTTGTACCCTTTCGACAATTGCCGTAGAGATGCCCTCGTTAGCTTACGATTAAAAATTCAGAATAAACCTCTGATTTTCTTGAAGGACAAATTAAGGGTTAATGCAAGACTTAGGGGAAGCAAGTACCTAGAAATTCACATATACCTTTTTTCCAGGTAATAAAACAGTTGTCCATTTTAGAGAAAAAGACAAACCTCAAATTAATCCAGCCGTGGTGAAATTTCACCTTTTACCACAGGTGTTTGCTTATTTCGACTGATGATCTGTTTTAGAAGACGAACCGAAGGAGGTCCATAAATCTTGACAGAGGAACAAATAAATGGATACTAGGAAAAAAACGGGGGTATAGATGGAAACAGGGACTGCACCATCGCCCTACGCCAGATCAAAGTTTATCTCAAAGGAGGCTGCAAATTGCGACCGCCTTTCCAAAGGGAGAGGTAATTTTGATCAGCTAATATTTAGGGGATGTATTTACGTTACTTTTGCGGGCGTCAAACGTTTCTTTTTACATATAACCGTCATCAGAATTTACAAGTGTTTAATTTGTTTAAGATAAGAAATGATCTTTACAAAGGTTCATTTAGCATAGGTGCTGGAAAATAAGGGTGGGGGGAGTAATATTTTGGAAAAGAAAATTTATGCTTATTTGTTTCATTTTATGATTTAATCGATAACTTATGGAATCATAAATCTTGGTGTCGTGATAGGCAGATGATGTAATCCTATTTCTGTTGTATTATCCATTTGAGACAAATTAAGCAATTCTGTTAATTTGCTAGTCTTATCTAAGATATTTTGGGGCATTAAGACCTAATAATACCCAAATCATAATACCACTTCCCCATAACCATTCGCTGTAAAAGCGGGATTTATTTCCATGAAGAAGATGAAAGACTCTTGACTGGAAGCAAAATGCCCCATAGAGAGGTACGAGGGAAACCGGTTCTGTCTTTATATCCAGCCATCCGCCGGGAGAAAGAGAGAAGGTATTTTCTTTACTTATCCTGGAATTAGATAAAAGGATACTTTAATATTAGGGGGATTAAGGAATGAAGTTCTCGCCTTGCTAAGAATAAACACTATAAATAGAGCTGTGTTGAATTAATTTTTGACTCATATAACAAAATGGCAATTTATCATTAACAAAATCGAAAACACCTAATTTTTAGTTATTTCTGCCAAAATAATCACATATTGGTTTCCGTCAATATTTCCATTAAAGTGAAGCTTTCAAAGATTTTGGTTCTCTGATAATGGAAATTTGCAGTTAAGATTGTCATTTTGGAAATCATGAAATCTCTTCTTTAAAGTTAAAAAGTACTATTTCAAATACATGATTTCACATGCTTACAATTCTAATGAAATTTCGTTTAATCATAAAAAATAAATAAAGAGCTTCTAATAACCGATCGGTTAATTTTGAACAGGTAAATTTCCGTCCGAAAATGAAATAGTTCAAAATAACAAAAATTTAAACCAACGAGAAAAGGGTCAAATATGACGTATTTTGGGGAAAATTAATTTATTTTCCTTCAAATAATTATTATAATAAGTGTAAATTATCATATTTTTTAACTTCTTACAAGAAGGTTACATTAAGATATTGAAATCACAAAGGAATTTAAGTAAATTAATTTGCCCTGTAAAACCATGTTTAATTGTTTCGGTAGATTGAATAAAGGTTGAGATGGTTTCTTACCTTGACTAAATTTTGTAATTTTTTGAGTAATTTTTATGTTTCTATTTATTCACCCATTTTCCTTCTATGTTTGTGGGAAATTAGATTGAGTTTATAAAGCCTAACATTGTATTTAAGATGTTTCATTTTCGTATAGCGACGCTGTACTTGTTCTATTATATTTACATCTCTAGTTAATTGTGGAGACCAGAAGGGAGCAGCATAATCGAATATAGGTCTGACTAATGACGTGTAGAGTTTTAATATCGTCAACTGATTTACGCATTGAGATGGATTGCCTGATAAATAATGCAACTATTGTTGCTTTATTTCTAATTGCAACGCATTGACTGGAGAAATTTAATTTATTATCCATTTTAACTCCTAGATCGACATGCTCTTTTACTTCTATAATCTCGGTGTCTTGGAGATAATTGGAAGCATTAAGCTTTACGCCAGATTCGTTGCACCATTTAGTTAACATATTCAGGCAGTTTTGTAGAGAGCTTGAGTCTTCCTTATCCTTCATTATCTGCCCAAGTTTAGTATCGTTTGCAATTGAATTTATTTGGCAATTCATTCCAGAACCTATGGTGCTTACGAAAATTATAAAGACTAGTGTCCTAAAACGGAACCTTGAGGAACTCCACTAGTTATCGGCAGCCAATCGGATGAAACCCCAATTAAATGACCCTCTGCTTACGATTTTTTTTATCCATATTCCTGAGGGTGTAAAATCAAAGAGGATTTGTATCAACGATAATTCTTGTTTCGCTCTTCTTAACAATAATCAAGATACGAAATAATCTGTATTGATTTTTATCTATGTATTATTTCATGCATGATTATTCTCGTTTGCTCTTAGATGTCTTCCTAACTCAATATAAAACATGTATAATAGATATGATCTTGACTATATCATTTTAGTTATGACCAGTATAACTGAAGTAATATTAACTCCTAAAATATTAAATTTATATAAAAATGAAAACGAATATATAGATAAAATAAGAAAGAGTTAAGGCTAAAACAGTGGGAAAAGAATAAAAATACTTGGTGTCTCCATTTTCTTTTCAGATTTTTCTCGATCCTGAGGCAAACCTTATCTAAATCACAGGTTTTGGAATTCCTTTTCCTCCTACCAGATTTTATCACCTTGACACACGAAATTGAAATCTTAAAAGCCTTATATAAAAAGTGGCCTGAGCCAAATAAAACATGAACATTATGCTCATACTAGAAAATAAAGTACGGTATTTACGAAAGTTTATTGAGACTGATTTAGTACTTCAAAGAGAAATTTAATTGCGTGAACAGAATAAAATTTGAATGCAACTCATGATGCGTAAAAACATGAGTCAAACAAAGTCTTTAAACAGCATCATTTAAACTCGACAGGAGCAGAGCTTAAATTCAAAGGGTGGTAAGAAAGGATACTAAAATACTTCCATGTAAAAATTGAATTGTTGTCCCCCATGAGAACTAAGATTAGGATGCTCTTTAATGCGTGATACCATTCTTGATCAATACGAAAATAATCCACAACATTTAAAGAACATTTGATTGTGTGAGGAAACTAACTTTCAGCATTCTGGTTGAGGTATTCACCACAACACAAGAATTTAGGGAATAAAACCTTCGTAGTAACTGTTGAACTTAAAGAGCTAACGAGATTAAAAAGAGAAATGTTCTTCCTGATTAAAGACCAACAAGAAGAAAAATGGAATCAATTCATTAAGAAGATAAAAAACACCAAAGATCCAAACGATGCTTGGAAAATTCAGAGAACATTAGAGCAAGATATACACTATAGAAGAAAAGGACAATCAATGATACGATAGTGGAAATAAAATGACGGTAAACGAAAGTATAAGAATAGGTCGACAAATGCACAGATGAACAAGCAGGATAAGGAAAGACGATCACGTTGGACGAAGTAAAAATCGCTCTTACATCTATCACACAAAAAACAGGGACGACAGGACTAACAAAATGCAATTATGAAAAAGCTCCCGAAAACAAAAGAAAAAGTATCACAGATATCTTCAATGCGTATCTGAAGATAGGAGCTTCCCCTGAAATTTCCAAGGTGGCGAAGATGTTTTTCTGCTAAAACCAGAAAAACCGTCGAACCTGATTTCAAGTTACAGACCAATATCGCTACTAAACTTGCTGGGAAAGACCTTTGAAAAAATACTAAACAAAAGGCTGACCGAACACCTAGAAGAGGCAGGAAGACTAAACAAACATTAATACGGGTTCAGAAAAGAACGAGACTCAACAGTAGCCCGCAATATTAACGGAGAAAATCGCGCAAGCCTAAATCTGAGAGAGGGTGTGTGGATTTGGTACTCCGTGATTTCGAGAAAGCCTTCGACAAGGTATGAGTAGAAGGATCGAAACATAAACTCTTACAACTTGATCTTGGCATCCGGATAGAGAGAATCCTGGCTGATTATATAACTTACAGAAAGGCCTACGTCAGCATAGAAGATATCGAAGGGCCCGTATTCCCACTACAGACAGGGGTCTCACCCCATACTCAATATATACAGGGTACCTTCTACCACCAATAACACAAGGTTGTATGAACATACAATATGCGGAGGATATCAGCCAGGTGATCTCCACAAGAGCCACAAACTACAGATGGAAACCTAGGACAACGGAACGAGAGATAAAAAACATCAACGAATTCAAAAAGAAGTGAAAAATAAAAAAACAATCCAAATAAATCCAAAATCATTCCAATAAACCGCTTCAAGAAAGATCAGATAAACATCAACGGCACAGATTATAAATACGCCAAAGAAGGAAGAGTGCTGGGCCTACACGTGGCAGGGAAGGGCTACATGCACACGTAAAAGAAAGACTAACTAAAGCCAATATTGGGGTAAGATTACTATATCATTTAAAGGAATCCGATCAGAAAAGGAAAAAGACAATCTACAAACCATTTATCGAATTGGCATTGACATACCCACCAATCCCAGTGCATATATTAACGAAATTGAATAAAAAAGACTTCAAAACAAGGCAGAATATATTATAACTAATAGAAAGAGAAGCATTTAAAAAATCCTCGAAACGCTGAGCATGGCATTAAAATGACTCAAAGATAAAAAATTAACGTAATAATAATCAAATATAGCACTCTTAGAGCAAACTTAATCAAGGAGTTTTGAAGTACCTCACAAACCTATACGTACCTACACCACCCCTCGCTCCTTGCAATAACACGACACATTTCTTGATACAGAATTAAATTCCAAAATAATTTTCGATTTTTTAAATCATAGAGGGGGGAGGGTCTCTTGGTTAATCAAAAGACGTTTTTAAAACTGGAAACATGCTTTTAGAGAAGAATCTGGAAATTGAACACAAGAAAAAAGGAAAGAGCAGACATAAATTATCGATCAACTATCTGAAATATGCCTAAAACATTCATCTATAAAACAGACATTAACCTTTAGGGTAAATAACGAGATTGAACAGTTCGTTAAGAAAATAATAAAATAATGGGACTCTTGCAACCTAGAACAAGCATAAATAGAGAACGAGGAAAATAAAATGAAAAAACTCGCTTTCTTCATTGACGTTATGAACGGATCCCTTTCATTATTCCATAAAGCCTGGGCGGACAACCTTTTCACAGTGAGGGCCAGATGAGACTTTAGGCAGTGTCCTGCGTCCCGGAGTAACATTAGAAATCTCCAAAGTGGCCATATATATATATATATATATATATATATATATATATATATATATATATATATATATATATATATATATATATATATATATATATATATACTAGAATATTTACATAGCTAATCACAACACCGTTATCATTTCCCTTCGCGTCTTCATAACACAAGATATCCACTCTCTTCTCTGTTCTTGAGCCCTGTAAGTGGAGTAATACTGGCTCCTATAGGAAGGGTGGGGGCCTCATATCTATGTGGCTATAATCTAAAGAACTTCCACGTCTTGTGTCAAAAAGGCCACGCCATCGCTGCTCCGAGAATGTGGAATGATCTGCCTTGTGTTATTCACTCCTTCCAGCTCATTTAGCGCCTTACGTTGGAGGTCCCCCACTCTTTTCCCAAACCTTTCCTAGTGTGTAAACTTGCTCTATGTAGATATTTATGTGGCTTTGAAAAACGCCATACATAAACCATACATATTATCATTAGACTCGGATTTTTGAGTTGATTTAAAAAAAACAACGAGTACATCTCCGTGAAATATTTTTAAAAAAAGCATCCATTAGGCCTCAACACTTAGTCTTATGCTGTAGGAAATAATAGGCTTCTTTCAGCAATGCCTAATTTTCAATTATTGGCTTCCTTCTACAATGTTGAATGAAAGGATAGGCTTCCTTCTACAATGTTGAATGAAAGAATAGGCTTCCTTCCACACTTCCTTGAAGTAACTGAAAGAGGCGCATCTCCGTACACTCACACAGTAAAAAACACAGACACGTCTTCTAGGCAGATCTCGACACGGAGGTCGTTAATTCAGACGGACAGAGACAAAAAATGGCCTCGTAATCAACTCGTGGCCTCGGCAGAGCTTTTGTCTAATTGAGCCGATCCCACCGATCCCAGACTAGCTTCTGTTCTGCATTCAATATTTTGTGATAAATGTGCAATTATAATTAGAGCAATGAGTTAAACAGAAAAAAAAATATATTAAAAATGTTTAAAAGTTCATCGATGATGGAAAATACAAAGAAAAATACTAAATATCTTTATATTTCATACTATAAATATGAATACTATAACTATCTGTATACAGCGAATATCATTTAAAAATGCAATGCAGATCACAAAGAATTTATACCTTGTGATTTTTTACTCAAATAAAGAAAGAGAAATTGTACTCTTCAGGTGGTGTTAATCTATCGTCTGTAGCTCCGCCATTAGGTGCGTCTATTTAGGATTTTTCCTATGGAGTTCTTTTTGGCTCAAGACTAAAGGTCTATAAATTATAAAAGATGCTTTGTTATATATACTAAACCAACCGGAAGTCAGGTAAATATTAATTTTTAATATACATCACAATCTATACCTTGTGGTCTAATGTAGATAAAAAACTATACCTTGTGATCTAATGTAGAACACAAGCTACACCAGAAACATGCATGTAGACTACCTACTATACCTGCACTATTTTTACTTGCCTTTAGGCCTAGAAAATAAGGATGGATCACCAAAAAGACGGACCAAGAGTAAATTAGGCGCTTTTTGTTTAGGGGACTCAAAGCTAAAATGGCTGGTCACGTCACCAGCCAGAAAGGTCGACTGGCCACTGTGACTCCATAATACTATTCTGCGAAGCTGCTTCGCTTGGATTTGGCTCGGCAAATTTATAAACACAAGAAATTTCTATCCTTTGGCAGTTTTAATAAAAAGGAGTGGCATTATTCTTGTTTAATTGTTCTTCTTAGAACAAGTAATCATTTCGTTCTCATAAATGTATGTTAAATAAATAAAATTAACTATTAAATTGATATATGGCGATGAGTATTGATTCTGAAATGAAAAAGATTCGTGTATGTGTTTTTTTTGTTGGTCCAGCTTAAATGTAGAAATCCTCTAGCCTCGGGTCAGAACCAACCTCCACCCTCTCAGAATTCGGGCATTTTTCCAAAGTAGCGATGAAATAACATAAATGAGAACGGAATTACTTCCTCCTGTCCACCCATTTTTAGCTTTAAATGCAATTGCTCAAATTATGAAACATCCATTTTTATTTAAACTCCCACTTTATTTCGGAAAAGGCGCCCAATTTTTATAAAGAAAAATAACCCAAAGATCTGCCGGTGGTCTCTTGCGAGTGTGGGATCGGTGCAATTAGACAAAAGCTCTGCCAAGGCCACGAATTGATTAGGAGGCCATTTTCTTCTCCGTCCGTCTGAATTAACGACCTCCGGGTCCAGATCTGCCCTTCAATCTTGTGTGCGTTTCATACTCTGAGAGTGTACGGAGATGTGCCTCTTTCAGTTACCTCGAGTAAGGGTGGAAGGAAGCCTCTTATTCCATACACCATTGTTAAATGAAGCCTATCATTCAAAACGGCTTTGTGGAAGTAAGAATATTATTTGACACAAAGTGGAACGAAGCCTATCATTTCATGCAGCTCTGTGGAAGGAAGCCTATCATTTCATACAGCAGTGAAGAAAGAAGCGAACTATTCTTCAGAGCCTTGTGAATGGAAGCGTATCAGTTCATACAACATAGTAAAATAAAGTCTATCGGTCATTAGAGCACTGGGGAACGAGCCTATCTGTCTATACAATAGTGCGGAAGGAAGCATTAGAGCAATGTGAAAGGAAGCCTATCAATTTATACAACATTGTGGAACGAAGCCTATCGTTTTACATAGCTTTGTTTTCCAATACTAATCATTCAATACAGCATTGTACAAAGAAGCCTTGCACTCGATTTAGCATCTGGGAATGAAGCATAACATTTTATACATCATTTTGGAGGAAGCCTATCATTCTCTGCAGTACTTTAAAATATAGCCTATCATTGCATAATGCTTTGTGGAAGGAAGCCAATCATTCCATCGATGAGTGTAAAGAAAACCTGCGATTCGTTACATCATTGTGGAAGGAAGCCTATATTTCCATACACCATTGTACAATGAAGCCTATCACTCACCCGAGCATTGCGGAACGAACCTATTTGTCTATACAACGGTGTGGAAGGAAGCCAATAATTCCATGACTCATAGTTGAACGAAGCCTATCATTCCAAACAACATTGTGGAAAGAAGCCTGTCATTTCCTACAGCATAATGTCAAGTGGCTGAGGCCTAATGGATGCTTCTTTCCAAATATTCAGGCAGAGATGTTCTCGTTGTTCTTTTTTAAATAAACGCAGAAATCCGCCACTAATCATCATCATCACTAAGTCTAAAATTTAAGAAGGGGATTTTTTTTAGTATTTGAATAATAATTTCATCTTAGTTTGGTTATGACTCATGTTTTTTTATCAAAATTATTTCTAATAATTCTTTTATAATATGAAATAAAAAAAAATGTTGAAGTTCAGAAATAAATATAAGTATCCTAATTTTGTGAATTTTATAAAACCAAAAGAATTACAAATGATGAAGTTGAGAAAATTTATTTTTATATATCTTCTTCTATAACTATATTTTAGCAACGTGATATTTTGAAAGGGGGGAAATTTAGTTTGGAGTTTCTTTTTAAAATTATTATAATTGTCAAATTCATAAAATTTATAAAGGTTTAACCATGGCTGTTTTTTTGTAGATTTTAAATTTTAATCTTGCTAGCGAAGCGCAAGCTCCCCCCGTAGGATGGAATGGCTAAGCCATTGCCTGTTGATAATATGGTTTATGTATGGCGCTCTTCAAAGCCACACAAATGCCTACATAGACCAAAGGGAGGGTGGAGGGAGTGCAGATCCAGATAGGTAGGTAGCGGCATTCATTCCCATATTGTGGATGAGATCCCTCAACAAGATAATGAAATGCACATAAAGATCAGAGGGAGAATTCCTTGCGATCACAAAGACACTATGGCTAGTTCCTCTTTGCGAGGAGAGGGGGGCGGTGGGCTTCGGGTGTATTGTATATTTTTTACCCCAAGCAGCGATGGTGTAGCCCTTTTGACACAAGCAGCGGAGACGCACCAGATTAGTCATATAGATATGAGCCCCCCCCGCCCCCCGATTGGATCCAGTAGTACTCCACTGACATAGTTAAAAAAAGGAGAATGTATATCTTGTGTTAGGAAGAAAGGAAAGGAAGTGAAGGCGGTGTTGTGATTGGTTATGGGCATAATGTTGCAATAATCTTTTCCATGACTGCGCGAAAATGCCGTTTGCGAGGAAAATGAAATATTCTGACAGACAACAGAATTCATGTCAAAAGTTCATTTTGTTTATTATGCTGTTTGTGAAGTTTAGACGAGTTTCTCACTCTGCCACGTTTCCTAAAAGTCATGGAAAAACGTTCCTGGTGATTAACAAATTAACGGAGAATGACTGAGAATTCTGTGACTTGTTAATATGTTAAGCTTGATTTAAGCGAAAGAGGAAGATTTGTAACAATAAATGTTGCAATTAACGGCCGTGAAAGGAATATTTAGTTGTTTGGAAGATGCGTAACTTTAACACTTTTTGACATGGTATTTCGGGCTTAAGTGAAATTTTTAGAAAGTTTCGTCCAAAATAACCTCAACTCTCGATTACAAGAGAGAAAAAACCCCCACTTCACCTTGACAAGAGTGAACCGCAGCGAACTGCCTCTCCTCCCGATGAACCACGAGTGAACACTTCACTACCATGCAC
The DNA here is from genome assembly GCA_963969495.1 of Ceratothoa steindachneri. Lineage (NCBI taxonomy): Eukaryota > Metazoa > Arthropoda > Malacostraca > Isopoda > Cymothoidae > Ceratothoa > Ceratothoa steindachneri. The sequence goes on along the minus strand of OZ018337.1, from coordinate 10,331,825 downwards.
CATTACATACATCTTGGTGAGAGAGGAGCTGACAAATACGCGATTCCTATATGTTGTTTTTTAGGTAGATGATTGGCATATTCATCTATTGATTTTTAATGGTTCATTGCTACACCTTTGAGCAGAAGAGAGGAACTCAGTAGTTAGTCGAAGAACGGGGTACCCCTGGCCCCTCTCCTTTAGCCAAAAGAGGATGTGAGTGGTTAGCCAATCCACAAGGCATCCTCTTTTCTCTTAAATATTTCCTTAAGAAAATTTCAAAAGGTTTGGTAATAAATTCACCCCAAAACTTGGTTGATAGCGATTGGAACTTTATTTTGAGTTTCGAAGACTTGCTTTATTTGTAGTATTTCTGGAAGTTACAAAGAGATATTTTTAACAAAATCAGTAAATCTTAAAAATATTAAATCAATGGCTTAAAATTCATTGCAAGGTTAGAAAATAGAAGCTAAAAGAATGAGGTCGAGCTATAATGGTTTCTTATAAATTTCAAAATACAATCAAGTGGCTACAAATATTATTCATGCTTGCAATCAAACCCTATCTTGAGTCTAAATCATCAACTAAAATATCCAACAATAAAACTTAAGTAAAGTTAAAAAGAGTTACCAAAGTTTGGGGTATTGCAAATATCCAGAGATGAAAGACTGGTAAGAATTGAGATAAGAGAATATTGAATGAACTATAAAAATATATATATTTTCTTTATCTTTTATCTTAATAGACTAACAATCAATATTTTTTGCAGTTACTCTAGTGAATAGTCTTTTGAGGTCTGTACATATCTAAAAACCTATTTTTAGCTTTCAGTTTAATTTCTACAAATGTGAATAAATAATTTTGAATGCTACAAAATTATAGAAAATATTGAGACTATTAGTGACAAATAACAAGCCTCCTCTTGTAATATGACAAAATTGTCCATCTAGTCAAAAGGGAATGTTAAGAGGGGCGAGAAGAACTAAGATGCCCTTTGCTCTGGATAGTGAAGAACAACCACCGAAATGACTCACATCTTTGATGGGTTAATGTTGCAAAATATAAGAAGATTAAAGTAATGCAATGCCTTATGTAATGTATTACCCTGAATTATAGAATTGTTTTCTTCATTACTCAGGCGGGAAGCTCTCTCGATTCATAACCCTTAAAATAGACGAGTAATTTATCAGCAAATATTCAGTAATTTAATATTACCCGTCTTTCTTAAAGACTCATTTTGTTCACTAAACATCGATTAAATCTGGCAGTCTTGTCAGCTAAGTCGTTACGAACATATAATTAATTCTAAATGAAAATCTTATCAAACTTTGCAAGATTTTTGGCTCTTATTCTCTATTTTCGCGTCTGATCCAGGTGTTAAAAGTTGTCTAATTTGGGTTATCATGAAATATAGTCGTATCATTAATTCTGTAGGAGAAAAGGCTAATGCTTCCACGTTTTCCCACCTCCCTTTTGGGCTGGCCGCGATATCAACCCTTTCCCTTTCGGGGCGATGTTTGGTGGCCTCCCGCCGGAAGAACTTGCCCGAATTCCTTCCCTTACTGGTTATCGATAGATGGGAGCCCATCTTTGCTTCCGGTGGTTTCCGGAAGTTTACAAATGACGAAATGGAGGAGATAATTAAGCAGCTCTCACCTTAAGAAGGGCGCTGGACATCAAATCTACTTCAGAAGCCATGTGAACCTCTTCCGAGTTTCGGGTATAAAAGATGAATTCTTTCAACCCTGAGTAGTAGAGCTTGCACAGCGTCTGGAGGTGTAGGAATTGCAATCTTTTTCGGTGTTGTGGTAAATAGTCGAAGCACTAAGTCTTCAGAGAGGAGATCGCTCCCACTCAGAGAGGCTCCTTAGCCCCCATGGTCTGCAAGTCAGCTCGGACCCAGGCTCGTACTCACGTTTCCAGAGCCAAAGCTAAAAACAGCCTCACTCTGGTTTCCTAAGCAAGAAAACTACATCCTGCCTTTTTTTCCGTGACCGTACGCGTTGATAGGTTACTTCGCCCTCCCTCTTCAACAAGAAGCTCCCGGCCCCCCCCTTCTTCCAGCAGAATCGTGACGAAATTGTGGAATCAGGTCAGTCCCTAGAGAACCTAAGCCATCATCTCCACTCCGAATCTCACCACCTTCACTCACCAGCGCCACCTGAACATCAGGTTCCAAGGTAACCTTTCCCTTTCACATTCCCAACTTCACCGCGAAGCTTACCAACATTAAAATTTATAGGGACTTACATAGTGAACAGTTATTTACAAGCTAAGTGAGATATCCGAGCTACACTTATTAATTTATTTCTCAAAGAACCTTAATTATATATATATATATATATTTCTTATTTAGCTTTCATTAAAACTATAATTTCATATTGTTGTGTATCGAACTTCCTTTGTGTTGCTTGCTGGCAAAGTTTATTCTAATCCATCCGTAGCCAACCTCTAAGAACTCAGAGTCAATAAACCCATTCAGGGCACGGGCCGAACGAAGTATAAGGAATAGTACGACGACCCCTCCAAATTCATAATAATAGGATATATATATATATATATATATATATATATATATATATATATATATATATATATATATATATATATATATATATATATATATATATATATATATATATATATATATATAAGTGTCGAGGAAAAATCCAACCACCCCTCGGCCTATTCCTCGACAAATTCCCTTGATTATATATTGTAATTACCTATATTGAACTAAATAGGCCTATGGGGGGGATTTTGTTTAATAATTTTTAATTGTTAAGGGGTTTTAAAAGGGAAAAAGGGGCCGTCGGTAGTCTTATGTGTTTACTTAATGGGATTTAAAGACCTTTAAATGGCTTGGTCGAATTTCGGTTACTGTGAGGTGTGACTAGATTCTGATCCCATCGTCGAAGTTGCTCTAAATCCTAAGGTTTACGTAGAGGCTGCTTCTAAGCTGGGTTTCCGATGGTGCATTGGTTAATTCGTGGTTACAGGAAAGGAGTCAAAGGGAAAGTGACGATGAATAAGTTTTTATTCTTGATAGAGTGTCTACCTTATTAGACCTAGTGAAATAAACCGAGTTTTGTGCGGCGGTATGTAAGTTTTACTAATGTTGTGGTAGCTGAAGCAAGGTGACAGGACTTATTAGCGAAGGACGGTCCTGTGATTCCAGTAATACTAAACGGATGAGGCAAGTTCATTTATTTGAGTCAAACCGGTTCAATGATTTAACTAATTTCCCCTCGACTGCCCATAATGTCATGTTTCGTTTATTGATAACTCCCCTCTTTAAGGGGGCGTGACCTCTCTTCTCTTCTCAAAGCGCGGGGGCGAAACTAACGATAGGAAACTCATTTGTTAGCCTCTCCACCGACAGTTGGGCGGAGTTCAGAGGTCTCGAGTAACTCTGCACCTCCTTAGACGGGGCTGTCAGATCCTATCAAGAGATGACAGTTTATTTTTCCTTTGCCACCGTTCCCTAGACTCGACCGACCAAAGTATACCTCACTCTGTATTTGCTTGGCTTCCTGAATTATCAAGCATCGGTAGATTTCCGTCCCACATCTGCTCCTTTGTGTATGTATATGTGTGTGTGGTGTAGCCGTGTGGGAACCAGTTATTTTCTCGCCTTTCTTATGAATTTCTAATAAATATATAGTTATGTTATAAGAATTTCTCAATTTTTACAATTGTTTATTACTCATTACATGTCCTATTACCTAATTACTTAACCCATTTATGCTGGAGAAAATTAAAGTTCATTGTTGAGTTACGAGTGTTATATATGTTGAAATATATGCACAGAACAGCCATAAACCTATTTTATATGGTTATCCTCTCTTTTGATAACATGTTATATAGCCTGATTTGTTGCAAAAAAGGCAACGTCAGGAAGAGTAGGTTCGTGAGTTTACGGATATACTTCTAATAAAAACGTCTGTGAAACATTACTCTATTTCTATTAAGGCACGTTGACACTAAGCATGTTTGCACGATGATATTGGAAGCGTTTGAGAATTTGTAGCACATTGATGGTACAAAGAGTAATGCTTTATAGTTATTATTTAGCTCTCCTGTACACTTTATGCGTCTATACTAGGCTACAGATTCCAAATCTTCCAATTGGTTAGTCCGGAATAGCTGGACTTCCTAATTTTGTTCTAAATTTCCTTAAACATCTGTTCTTTTGGATTCAGTTGTGTTTATTTCAAAATACTTTGTGTAATCTTATTAAACCATTTATGCATAGTTGTAAGATCTCTTGGAAGCTTCCACGAGCCAAAAGGTTTAAAATATTTTGCAACCCTTTCCTCAGGGGCATTGACATAAAATTTGGTCCTTCCAACCTTTTTGAGTCTGCTTCCAACTTTCCACCATTTTGAAATATTTTTTTGAAAGAAAATCTGTCCGCCCTGGTCTCCTTTATCCTTTATCCCAGGGCTCAAATTTATTCGAATAACAAGGCATTTTTTATAATATTAGGCGAGGTAATCTTCCTAAAAAGATCCTACTGTTATTATCCTCTACTTCTCTTATTGTACTTTCTAAAACCTTTCACTATTCCTCCATTAATTTTTCATATTATATTTAAAGTCTCAAAATTCCTAGGGACTGGATTTCCCGGACGGTCCTCGGACCGAACCATATTTAGCCTACTCCCTCTTAGGTCCTTTTGTGACTGACAGAGCGGAAAACCCTATCAATCGCTACTTTGACCACTGGTCACGGTCCAAATTAGTTTTGTCATTTTTCCCCCCAAATTTTTTCAAAAACAGTTAAATTTATATAACTTTGGAAATGAAGTTTTTTGTAAAATCTATTTTATATTTTCAAACTAAAAGAGTAGCCCAGTGAAAGTTCTCACCCCACTGTGACTATAAAAGGACAGAGTGATCTGGAAACCCTATCAGTTTGTTCTTTGACCGGCGCACAGTCAAATATTTTTCGCTCCCTGCTTGATCCTGCCAGTGTTCCAATCCCATGCTGCTTTCCCTGCAGTGAAAAAGTGTCTTCTCCTTTAGTTATCACGTTAATTTTGGGAACTCGTGAGGGTAACCCAAGCCCGGTCCGACTATGCCGAAGAAGCAACTTATCACGACACCCAAGAAACTGGCACAGGAACACAAACTTTATTTTTCCTTATCCCTCAGAACATTTACTTGTCCTTCACCTTTATATTTCTCCTTATTCTGCTTTATTGAACTAGAGTAAGGAGTCTCTTGTTGTCTTAGCTGGTTCGTTTTTTCTCTAATCTCACACTGAAAATTCCTCCTAAATAAATTATGAGGGTTCGAAAATATGTCTGTCAGGTAAATACCAAATGTCAAAGGATACGACAGAAGAAGAAATTAATTAAAACAAGATAAAGAAAAGGATTCCACTGTGTCGAATTGATAGGAAAAATAAAGCGACACTCAAAATTTTGGACGCGTAAACGATGACATAAAATATGTGAGAGTGAGATTACTATTGATGAAGGATGGGATTACACGAGTCCTCTCGCTTTAACCCTTTCTCACCATCTTCTCTTTAATAAAAGAAGGTAGCTGTAAATTAAAAATTAATTGAGGCAATTGTTTCTGAGTATAATTGGGCAATTAATAAAAATATCTAATTGAAATCAACGTACATACAGTACCTTTCATTGTTAACTTGATTAGTCACAGAAGGAAGGGAAAATTATTAATATTGGATCCCATCTTGGATATTCAAGATTTCTCAACTTTCGTGATTCGGATTCAACAATATCGACCAAGGTTCTAGAGTCATGCATCAAATAAATTGTGGCTTAATTTTTAAGCAAATCGAGGAGTTCCTAGCTGATAAACAAGCCAGGACGACCATAAATTAGCTCTAATTTATTATACTGTTCTTGATTTTCATCGCCTCGAGAGAACGGGGTACCTGTTGCAAGTAAGACTTATTTGGGTCCAGATATCATAGTCAAGATTGCCTGGAAAAGAGAAGTGTGTATGTGTGCTGCGCGGAGAAATAGGAAAGAAAGCGCTTTTTTGATTGGCCAAGTGCATAGGTCCAACAATCGTTACCCAGAACTGTGCGTGTGCTAAATTAGCAGAAAGTATTTATGGTTACCAATGATGCATGGTTGCATCTTTACTTTGTAACCACTAACGAACAAGCCGATCATTTCCAAAACATACGAAAATGTTCCGCCTTGATCCTAGTAATTCTTTTACGTAAAACACTTATATTCGGTGTGTTTTATGCATAAAATAGTTCGGATCTTATGATGACATATTGAAAATATGATAATATTTAGCTTGGATGCTCTTGGTTTTTCAGAGTAATCATAATAGAAGATCATTGTAAGCGTATTGGAATCAGGATTAAATTCCTTGCCGGGAACTCGTATTCTCATAAGAATCACTTTAATATAAAAAATATTAATTACTTGAGGCAGGTCTATCACTAGCAAAAAGCTAGTGTCGCTTGCGATAGTACTAAGATATGGATTATTTTACTTCCCTGGGAGTAGCGGCTCCCCCAGTTGAGTTGGACCTTTTCTTCTCCCGGTTCTTATTGTATTTTATGTTTGTTTTATTTTTTTATCTTGTAATTCTAGCCATTTTTGGTTGTTGTTATTTTTTTTATTTTTGGGGGGATAGTGGCATTTTATACGGATTATTGACCATAATTCTCGCTTAATTTTGTTGAGCAATGGAGATATCCACCCCACTCCTGGCCCTCGCAATGGGCATTGTAGAGTGCTCTATTCTAATATTAGAGGACTGAAATCTAATCTTCATGAGCTCTCGGTGGTTTCCACCAGGAACGAAATAGTTTGTTGCTTTGAGACTTTAGTTCCTGATTTTAGTCATGTTTCTGAGCTTCCTATTCCAAATTTTAACAAGCCTATGCTTTTGAGACGCAATTCTCTTCCTAGGGCTCAGGGGGTGCGTGTCTTTATACGTTTCTCCTTTAGTGCTTCACGGACGGCCGGATTTGAGTGTGTCTGTCTTGAGATGATCCTCATTCGAATCCATGGTTATTTTAACATTTATTATATATTTTCTTTATATAGAAACCCTGACCTCGATTATAATATATTTGATAGCCTTTTAACTGCTATGGCTGGAATCACGAAATCTGACTTTTAGGCCTCTTTTTCTTTATTTGTGATTTTAATGTATTCGCAAGCAATGGGTGAATTCCATTTCCACAAGCAACCAGCATGATCGGCCTTCCTTACACTTGTGTAATCTTGCTGAATGTAAACAGATGGTTCGTAATCCGACCCAGATTCCTGCAAATTGCCTTGATTTTATTTTAACGGATGTTCCTGCCGTTGGTGATTTACTGTATTTTCCCCGTAAATCAACAATGGTAAAAATGATCATTCTGGTCTTAATTTTAAGATTAAAACCAAATTTTTACAACCAGATGTATTTATTACTAGAGTGGTCCATTTGAGATCCCGTACAAACTGGCTTGACATTTATTCTGATTTTAAAAATATCTGTTGTGGCGATGTGTATAGATACGAATGTCCCGTAACTGCCCTTAATGAAATTAATCTCTCCAGAAGTGAGAAAAGAATTCAATGTAAAACTATTCGAAGTCGTCGTACCGACAAAGCCTTGTTCAAGACGACTGCCGATTGGCCCTGCGGAATAAACAGGCTGCATTTCCCAATGGTCTCGTTTACGCTCTCAAGAAACTTGGCACTACTACGTGCACCTCATATCACGCTCCCAGCTTACTTATAGTGAAGCTCAAAGAGCCTATAATGATAATCTCAGAGATATGTTAACTGTTGCCTCTCTGCCTTACTCTTGGTGGTCTGCTCTTAAACAATTCTGCTTTGGGATTGACTCTAGTCTTCATCCGTTGCCATGTGTTGACGGCTCTGTACTCTATCATTCTAAGGAGAAAGCTCATCTACTTGCCTTAATTTTTAATAAAAAGCAAAGCAGTGAGGTATTAGACTTACCCTTATTTTGCTTTCCTCCTATTAAACTAGACTCCATGGCTTTTAAGTCATCAGAACTTCTTTTCTATTAACAATGACCGTGATTCATTTGGCGGATGTGATCCTATGGGTTTATGCCCTTTTTTATAAAGGAATTACTCCTTCATTGTCCCCAAAATTGGCTGTTATTTTTAGATCACCAATTCTTTGGAGTTCTTTTTTTGATTACTGGTGATCTGCGATATCTTTCTACGATTCTCAAAGGCTCTTTAACATCAATTCATCCGGATGAATATATACCCATTTTTATTACATTGTTTCTATTTAAAATATTTGAGTGTGTGCTGGTCAAACACATGATTCATTTTTAGAATTGCTGCCAGTAAAACAGTTTAGTTTTCGGAAATCTCGTGGTCGTTGTGATGCTGTTCTTCGTATCACCAATGGCCCTTAAAGTTCTCTTGATGCTGACCATGAATGCCACTTTATCTCTTGATTTTAGCTCAGCCTTTGATCATGCTAATCATAAGGCACTTTTATTTAAAATTAGTTCCCTTGGTATTGGTGGTCATTTCCCCAGCATACTGGTCGAGTTTTCGACTAATGGAAAACCGTGTATGTCGGTTGATGGTAGTTTTAGCTCCTACAGCTTTGCTAAATCTGATGTTTCCTAGGATAGTTTCCTGGGTCCGATTTTCTTCATTATTTATACCTCGGACATTATACCTCTGGGATTGATGTTACAACTCTGTATGCTGCAATTCCTTTCCCTTTGGACTGACAAAGAGTCGCTGATTTGCTTCCCCTGTATATCAAGATAATTTTATCCTGGTATCATGTTTGTGGTAGGAAACTTAATCCAAATAAATAGTATAGAATCAATATTGGTCGACCAAGGACCTTCCAACCGTATCACTCAGACATTATTGCCAACTGCGTTGTGGTCACTGATTGTTCTTCACTGAAATTGTTTGGTGTTATTTTGATCCTATGCTGACCTTTGAGCTGCCATTGTGCACTGTTGCATCTTCACTTTCTCAAAACGTTGGTTTGTTGTGTGAGTGCTGCCAGATCTACTCTCCACTCCGAGTGGTTAGGAATTGTTTTAATTTCCTCCTTCTGCCTCATTTTGAAAATTGTCATTCTGTTTTCCTTTCTACATCGGAGACAAATTTGAACCTAATTTAAAGAGCTTTCAACCCGATCAGTTTTCTGCTACCCGATGTACACTTGAACCTTAACCATTGTCGACTTGTTGGATTCTTGACTTATATCTTTAAAATTATCTCTGATCCTGATCATCCATTTCACTGTCTGAGACCAGCTCGCTCACAGTCTGTTGGTTATACACACTACTCGACAAGGCAGAATGGCCACGGCTTTAGGTCGCCTGAGTAAATACGACGCAGATCTTGATCTTTCTTTCCCAGAGCCATCGGTCTGTGGAACACTCTGCCTTAATGATGTCATTAATTTGGATAAGTGGGATGTATTTAAAAGGCAAGTCACTATTTTCTTCTCCCTTGATTTTTATATTTTCTAATTTTATCGATGGTGCCTCACTCGTTGGGTTGGATTGGTTTTTAGTTTCTGCAGTTTTGGCTGTTGCTTTCCAGCGAGCGCCTCAATTGACGTTGATAATAATAATAAAAGAAAATCCATGTAATGCACCAACTAATGAATTAAAGAAAATATATTCTGTAGCAGTATATCGCTAATTACACTGTACAACGCTGAAAATAACCTGGAAATCATAATAACCTTTTCTAGGGGTATTTTGGGCGTAAATCATGAATATAACATCCATCTCTTTCTGCCACCATCAAAGGATATCGGAAACTATCATCTTACTCACGTAATATATAGTTCCGTAGTTATTGAATGCAAACAGAGTTTGGCCAACACTAGACACTCTAAAAGTTATTTACAGATTTTGATATGATTTTAATTGGGTGTTCCTAAGGTTTTACTCAACCTACCCTTTGAAATCTATAAAAATATACTCGTGATATTTTAGCTATATGGGTCAAAATCCGAGGTAACTCATACGTAACGCTTGATAATTTTGTAACTTACAATAAATGCTTCCTCTTTTTACTTATTTATTTAATATTTTTTGCTGTTACTATTTATGTTATTGTTCACATAATAAAGTGTTCTTTATTTACATAAGCATCAATAACATTAAGACAATACAAGAGACAGCATAGGTATTGAACATGTAAAGAAACTTTATGGGTTGTACTTCGGGTATAAGGTGGCTGACGAGGAGAAACGCTGGAAACATTAAATATTTTGAGTCTGGTTTTCCACTTCACTTTCTGCGTGGATGAAAGTCAAAGGGCATGGCCTCATGTTTGGTGCATCATTGGTCTGGTGGGATCCAAAGAACCATTCGACGAAATGCTACTTCTGCTTAAAATATATTAAAGGTGGGTATTCACTGTGTTTTATTTTCATGTCTTTAGTATACTTTCAAGAGATGTATCAGTTAGAAATATCAAAATACAAAATATGCTGTACTTCCACTTTTTCTGCAAGTGATCACAGCCAGTAATATCCATTGTTAGTCTGATTTTATTTCATTTCACTGCAGGTCGCAACAGAAAAGGCAAGAAATATATCATGTATCGAAATCTTCATTCTTCTATTCGCCCAGTTCGACATTCAATTGCTATTCCTGTACCACAGTCACCCTCTTAACTACCATATGTCGCACAACTTGAATCTTACAAGAAACCACACCTCATCACTCAACCAGAACTCAAGGTTCTAGTTCGTGATCTACCACTTACGAAACAACATGATGAACTCCTAGGCTCACGTCTGCAACAATGGAACCTATTAGATGAACATGACCGAATTACAGTTTTTAGGAAGCGTTCTTAAGATCTACAGCAATTCTTCACTTTTGAAAACATTCTGACTTATTATAATGATCTCAGAGGCCTATTCAATGTCCTTGAGCTGAACTATGAACCTAATGAGTAGAGGGTATTTATAGATAAATTCCTTCACAGCATAAAATCGGTTCTGTATCTTATTTGAACACTATGCATTCAGTTGCAGTTGATCACTCAGTTATTTTAATAGAGAAATTTGAAAACATTGCTTTGATTCAACGCCGGATTAGTTACAAGGAGCATGAGTGATTTATTTGTCCGGACTTGAAAGTAGTAGCACTACTTAATGGGCTACAAAATGGATACTCCGTCTCTTTGTGCTTCCTTTTCAGGTGCGACAGTAGGACCAGATTGAACATTATGTACGCTCAAAAAGGTAATCACGGAAAACTATGACGCCTGGATGCCATATTGTAATTCATGAGCCAGTATTTAAGAGGAATATAAAACTCCTGCATATAAAACTAAACCTGATGAAGCAATTTACTAAAGCACTGCCATATCACAAACATGATTTCCCTTCATCAAAGAAATCTTCCCTAAAATAAGAGATGGCAAGATTAAAGAAAGCATATTTGTAGGCCGTCAGATTGGTCAACCTATTGCTGATGAGGACTTCGAGGCGACAATGGATGAAACTAAGCTAGCACCTGGCATGCATTCAGCGAGAGCGTAAATTGGATAGCTTAATCAGGTGCTTCCAAGATCTCGGATGCAATATGTAACTAAAGATACACTTTCTTCATTTTCATTTGTCCTTATTCCTTCAAAATAGAGGAGATGTGTGTAGTGAATTTGGAGAGAGGTTCCATCAATATATAACGTCAAATGCAAAACAGGTATAATGGAAAATGGTACCCTGCTATGCAGGCTGAGTTCTGCTGGAACCTAAAGCGTCACACACCTGAGACGTCTTACAAACTAAGAAGAAAATTTTGAAATATAAGTTAATACATTATATAATAATGCTAACAAATATGCTGATTTATTATATATTCCTGAATTAATTACAATGGCCTTTGGAGGCAAAATACATTTATGGTATCTTAGAAACCCGTATAATTTGAATAATTATCAAATCCGTAATTTACAAGAAATTGTTACGTGACGGGAAATTGATTTTTAGCAAATTTGAAATCAGCACACTCAACCATATAATAAAATGAACAATGAGATCTCTTATTTTTTTGACACTAAAATTAGCTGTGCAGTGTTATCTTTCTCCGACGCTCCACTCGTCAAAGTCCAACCAAACTATCTTCATAAAACGGAAAGTTAGTTTTGATTGGCAACTGAAATTACATCATCAACCCGAGGCATTTCAAGAGTAAATGGAGAGGACAGTTTCCAACTATTTATTTAAGCTGAGAGATTTGCGTACCTCAAATCTAACACACCGGAAGACTAAAAATCATTAAATAAAAGGTTATAGAAAATTTTCTGTAGAATATAAATTCTTTATACTTATATGAATCTTTATTAAACTGTAAATACAAGGTAAACCACCAAAACGGGCCTAACTTTCGATAGGTTTCATTTCTTAATTCGACAAAACACTAAGAAAAGAATCACATCGAATGTTGGGGCCCATTATTCTGGATCACCCTGTATAACTTTCGTTTCTCTACAAGTCGAAAGATACACATAGCAAATTCTTAGCATCTAGTCTTATCACCCCGACAACCCATGAATCAACATGTTTCTCAGTAATTTCAAGCAAACAGCACAACGGTATTATACTGTAAAAATGATGTAGTTTAGATCTTCTAATTTTATAGCAATATTTTATAGTGTAAAATAAAATTAAGTAGTATAGTCTCCTGAATTTATTTTCGGGTATAACTTTAATACATCTTTTGTTTAACTGTTTGATTAACAAAACAGCCATGTAATTTAGTGATAAGTCATAAATGGGAGTAGAAGATATTTTTTTAACAACACGATCTTTAATGCTTCTACTTCTTTCTTCTATAGATTCCCATAGTGTAATAAGATGAAATCAAAGGAGAATCATATAAGAGTCGCAGAATTAAAAGCTACAAATAGGACTGTATCAACAGGTTTACTCTGGAAGAGGTAAGAAAAAAGAGGTCGGAAAATCAGCCAGAGAAAACGATATTGGCGCAGCCAGTGAGCACTTGCAACCTCATAATGGTGAAACAAGGTACTGTTACACCCTCCATAGCCTATTAATTCTGGCATTCCAGAGTGGCATATTATTATCATTCACATGACTCTCTCTCTCTTCCTCTCTCTCTGCTAACATCGCTCCAAGTTGGTCCCCAGCTTTGACATCAACCTCCGAGAAAGCTCTCCATCCATGCGAACTGCAAGATCCCTGACCTGAGGTAAATAAGCGGAATTCCAACAATAGACTTTGTTGATAAAAATGAATTGTGAGCGTGTTTACTTAATCAAACCCTCCATTGGTGACCGTATTCGCCCAGGTTGATATTAAAGTGCTATCCTTGTACCATAGCCGCCCTCTGAACTACCAAGCGATGACACGAGCAACTCAGTTGAATCAGAATCTCAAGATACGCCATATGTGGCACATCTTGAATCTGACAAGAAACCACACCCCATCACCCAACCGGAACTCTTTTATCTAGTTCGTGATCTAACACTGATGAAGCAACAGAGTTAACCTATGGCCTAACGTCTGCAACAATAGAGCCTGTTGAATTAACATGCTTGATTTAGAGTATTTAGGAAGCGTTCTGAAGATCTAGAGCGATTCTTCACTATTTAAAACATTGAAAAAGTCGGACTATCAAAACACGTCAAGAATTCAAATAATAATGAAGAGATACATATATGATTATAAAAGGACAATCTACACTTAGTTCAGGGAAGGAGGGGTATGTTTCTGTGTTGGCACATGCCAAAGTGTATGTGAGAGAGCAAACTAAGGGAGTAAATTTTGGAGGACATTAATGACTCTGTTTTTTGGGGGGCCTTTTTTTCGTTAAAGTTTTGGAACTCGTCCGAGTGACATTTGGCAAACGGATTATTGAAAAAACTGACAGGATAATTAATTCCCTATTTACATCATTTCTTTACTTTTTACATTTTTTTGGTTCTTTTTTATATTCAGTCTTCCGTCCCCAGGTTCTGTCTGACTATCATTTGATGATTTGATCTCGATTTATGAAATCGATTTGCGAATCTGATATTACTTGCATCTTTTCTATGCGATGCTTTAGAATGTTTTCATTCGATTAATGAATCGACAACTAAAAATTCATTTACGAATTTAAATCTTTGGCCAGAATTGAATAAATTTTAATTTATTTTGGCATAAACAATCGAACCTCTCTAAAAATCGTTTAAGCAACATCGTCATATATAAATGGAATTTAAATGCACTGAAGTAAAAAAAACAAAGATTATAGATACCAATAAAAACATTATTCGAGAATTCACTCAGAATTAGATGGATGCCACAAGTATAATTGAAAAAAAATATGGATTTGGAGGGCACGCAGCTGTCTCAAACATGGTTACGTTTTACCTGAAAAGTCAAAATTAATCTGAAAGTTTTGAAGTAGAGACCATTTTTAGGTGATAGTTGAATTGAGCCGTAAATCTATAACAAGTAAATTTGCGAACGAATAAAAGAGTCTCTCAAACGAGCCAAAACTGAACTGATATCAGCCAATATTTCAAAGTCACCTTTTATATAACTCAAGGCTAAACAAGAGAAGGAGAAGCGTGGGAGACACGGATATAATAAGTAAGGGTGTTATTTTAAATGTCTCTTTATTTCCTTTTTCTTGAACTGGAAACTGAAGTTTCCCTGATGACGCTACTACAAACATTTTTATCTTTTATTTTTCTTCTTTTACAATTTATTTCCATGTTTCATTTGTTTGTTTCTCATTTTTATTTAACTGTTATATATCCACATAATTTACTCTTTCATCATTCTTGGATGTTTATCTAAATAGAGGAAGAATAAACAAAATGGGGCATAAATCCTCCTACTCCTGATACCTCCTGTCTTTGATAATCCAAAGGAGAGATAGCACTCCCCAAATTCCACCCCTTTCTGCATAAAACTCTTTTAATTAATTATACTTAGGCCAGTAAAAAATACAACTGATTTTTGCCAGAGATCATCAATGAATCAGCCTCGGATGCGATCAAACATGACATGTTTGGAATCCTGATTCTCAATCCCCAGCAGATATTTTTCAGATATATTTTCCGCTCGAAAATTTGAGGTGGTACAAATAGTTCAGATGCCTGGAATTAATTAGAATAATAGGAATTTTATGTCCACAACACTAAGGTATCCTTATGGGAAAGGAAGCGCAATGTGGGATCATTTACTTTCATGTAAAACGTGTGTCACGATAAAAGGTGAAAATAATTATAATGGAATATGTTTTAAAAGAAAGACTGAAAAATCGCCTCTGGTATATAAAATAAATTGGTATTATCTGGAAAATTCTTTTCAGGTTATTTTTCGGCAGAAAATTAGAGGATGCATACTTGCAACGTTTTTGATTCTACCTTTTCACTTCTTTTGCACTCTCGCTTCTCCTTTCCTCTCTCTCTCTCTCTGTCTCTCTCTCTCTCTCTCTCTCTCTCTCTCTCTCTTTCTCTCTGTACTCTTATTTGATCTCTTAGACGTGGTTACTTAAAAGAGTTTTCAGAAATTAAGACATTTTTCCGCAAATTAAGCCTCGCATAGAAAGTTGAAAAGAACCTTTGGCTTAAGCATTTTATTCTTTCATACCAGGAAATAAACCAATCACTCTTATGTCTCTTTGTGTCCTGGTCTTTTGTTTCCTTCAATGGAGGTTATTCTTCATGTTGTATTTTCTCTTCTTTGAATGAATTAAATGAGTTAAAATTCGTGAAATTTCAATTATTATATTATTTAAAACTGTTGTTCTTTTATGTTTTAATTAACATCTCGCTTATTCATTTCAATCTCACAACTTTTGAATTTATTCTACCTTTTCTGTTGAACTGTTGAGATAAAACAATTACGTTTTTGTCTTTAATAAAAACCAAAGGGCATCGTTTTATGGATTATTTAAATCTCGTTCCCAGATAAAGGAAAAATTGCCTCTTCATAAGTCATAAGAGGTAGCAGTTAGACACAAAAAATAAGCTGAAGAGGAAGAAGTCCACCCGCCTTTGTCTTCAAATCTAGAGTAGTTCCTCCGTAATCATTAATGGAATTAAGAAACCTAAAGAGAATTCTAAATATAAGAGGTAGTGATCATTCTTTTAAGTTCCACCTAACAAATCTGCTCTTTAGCATGCTCCATAACATCGTAGACACTCAAAGAAGAAAAATATTGATATAATGGAACAAAACAATGCTCTTTAATTTCGTATTTAAGGACAGCAATATAGAAAAATCACATTGCAGAATATTTTGTAAATATTTACTTATTTTGAAATTCAACGATACGACCAATAAATGAATGTGTGAGAGCAATGGAGAATTTGTAAAATGAAATCTATATATACGAACAACCTTCAGTCTATCTTTCCTTGGTAACTCAATACTCGAACTTTTTTGGTATATATTCCTATAATTATATCTGGGCAGAAATAATTAATAACATTAAAGATAAATATGTTGAAAATTATTCATCACTGCTAATCAAAATGGTTAAATTAGCCCAAAATTAAAGCACTAAATGGTAATTTATTAGGATCTATGAAAATAACTACGGACTTAAATATAGTCACAATCAAACCCTATTATCGACAGGGTTGGAAACTGAGTTAATCTTCTGTATTCGAGAACGACTAAAAATAGATTAGAATCTACCAAGGATTTGTGGTCGAGAGATTGGCACAGGAGAGGTTGTGGAGAGGAAAGAAAGAATGTTTATCATTTCCGTCCTCCTCGCGGAGGAATACACTAAAATAAGGACCAGGCCCCCACCCAAAAGAGTTGTAATTGTAATCACCTGCGGTTTTTCATTGGTCTTATTGAAGAAGGACCTGCAGTCTAAAAGTGTGACTCGACTACGGGTTCTACAATATTCGGAATTCTTTGAAAATTTAAACAAAATCCTAACTCCTACAAACAAATAACTAGAACCAATTTGGTTTAAGTTCGCTCCGATCAAAAATTATTTTCCATTCAATTAAACTGAAAGGGAAAAGGTTCTAAGGAAATAAAGAGGATTATTTATTTCTACACGTAAAAAGGGTAACTAGTGAGATCATAATCAAAATAGTGGACGATATATGGTCATGTTATCAGATTTTATTGCAGAAATGGTCTTGTAGGTGGTTCGTGTTTCAATGGTGTATTCGTATATGGCTTTCGTCATCCGTGGACAACAGTTGATTTTATCCGTTGTTATTAGGTTGTTAAATACATCCGTGGCCATGTTAGTGATATGATATTTATTATTAAATCAACCTTATATTTGTTTACTTTGTATCCACTTAAAGACAAGACTAATTGGCGTAGTATCAATAAATTTTTATTTTCACTTAGAGAGTTTCGGTTTGCTTCAGGTTGGGGAAGACACAGGACTGGGGAAAGCGCTCCCCTTTTCGCAAGTAGAGAAAAGCTGCGAAGAAGCACCATCTCACAAAAAACCGTTACAGATTGGCTCCAATTGTGTGTGAAATATAAAGAATGGACTGTTGAAGTCTGGGAAAAAGTAATGTTGTCTAATAAAGCTCTATTTCGCTTGTTTGGAGCTACAGAACGAGCCCACGTTAGAATGAGAAAAGTGGAGCCATTTCACCAGTCTTGTGTCTTCTCCATGCTGAAGCATTCGGGTACACTCCCTCTCATTGCAACTATCTGCATTGCTCCTTGAATCAGTTCTGCGCAACGTGGCTCCGATGATAGAAAGCATTCTTCTGGTGGAATATGCCATTGTCTTTGAAGTACATAAAGTCTAAGATTTCAAAACGCCGGCTTGTGTCCGTTTTGAATGGCAGACTCAAAGGTAGACACACAAGTTATATTTTCTGGAATAGGTTTCTTAATCTCCTCTAAATTAATTTGCATTCCAACATGGTTTCCCACTGACATCGGTAACTAGAGGCAAAATGAGGTTGATAATTGCATTCTTCTGGCATCCAATCTCACAGGAGGCATAGTTTTCTTATCTATAGATCAGTGATTAAAAAAACGGAATTTATTAATTAGTCACATTAGACTTCATTGCTGTTTTGCTAATTAATTATAACATCCTTTGACTCAATCTTTCTTGACCATTCATGCTCCTTCACCTTTTTTTAACTTGGAAACCTTTCATTTTTTATTCTCGGAATTCAGGTATTTTTAAAGAGATTTAAGCAAGTAACTTGTTACTGTAAAATGAGTATTTAACTGCATATCAACTGCACTTATACAGGACTTAATTCATTAAAAATTCTCTACTTAGTTATGTGTACATTTCTTTTTGTATATACTGTACATGATATTAATACGTAGGAGTTTAGCATCGAATTTAAATCACTGGACCTTTCAATGGAGAATGTATGCTTGGACACCCAGTTTCAATAAAAATGATGTGAATATTTTGATATAGTCAGAAGAGGTGGCTTCCGAAACATACGCTAGAGTGGGCAAAAGAAATTAATTGCCTGAAATATTGCTGTGATTTAGAATCTTCCAGCTTTTCTCCTCGAAAATGATGATGATTTGCTTCATTCATCACTCAAAATGGATATTTCACAGATCTTGAAATCCTTAGAAAGTAAAACGAAATTCCCATGATTCAAGGTGGAAGAAAGGAATTAACGAGTAATTTTTTCTATGGCATCATTTGTATGGCTACCATTCCGAATGGTGCTCAGGGCGAATTAAATGTTCTCAAGAATGAATCTGCTGCCACAAATCTATCTACCTAATGAAGAACACCTGACTGTAATTTCTTACTCATTGAAACATTCATATCCAGATTTCTGCTCCAGTGCACTTCCATTCATCTTAGCTCATTCACCTGCCTATTTATTCGAATCTAATCTCTCTACTAAATTTCTGAACCAATATTCCTTTTGATCCGGACATTAGATATTTAATGGCAGCGACACAACCTCGGGCTAGTCTCTTGACTTAAAGGATACAATATCATCTTTCTTATTTAGCTATAACGAAATTTACAGAGGCCTTATAACCTTTGTCTCAACCAAATTCATGTTTAATTTGAGACCATCTTTTTTTAGATTCTAACCTAGTGACATTAGGTATGTAAATCATCCAAGTCTCTCAAAATATTAAATAAAGATGATTATCGGTACGAAACAATTTGAAAGTATTCCTTTTATCTTCATCGCATTTTTCATGATATAAATTAATTGAGCTCCACAAAGTTGTTGAAAATTGCTCTTTTGGTGAAGGGAGTTAAAAGAGTCGAGGTTGCACACAGGAACTACAAGATGCTTGATGCTGCAAGTGTCTTCTCAGATCTAACCTGCTATAGTCTATACATTTGAAAAATTTTGCTTTCTATGAATAAGGAATTATAGCTGTGGTATTAAATATAGTGTCACATTAACACGTTTATTAATTTCTTGTTTTTAAATCATTCAAAAAGAACGAATTGTTATTTTTTTCCTATTTTATATCTGTTGGTTTTCTTCTATACACTTCCATACTATTTAATGCGTTTAAAATTTCAATTCGCTAACATGTTTTGCGTTTAAAATTTCAATTCGCTAACATGTTTTTCGTGATTTTTTATATGTATTATAAAAATATTTATGTATTTGTATATTTTAATACCTTTTGATTGTTTTCGTTACTTCTGATGGCGGGTGTTGATTATAATCCTTAAACGTCTGTAATGCGTTTTACGAAGGTTTTTCGGTTCTGTCTTGACTTTCCTCTTCATCTTTGTGGTGGAATCGAGGCGAAACCGAGCTCGAAATGTGGATTTTCTAAGCTTTCAGAATCAAGCAAAAGTTCTTCCTCAAGTGTATTGACACTCTAATGCTGGAGTGAGGAATATTTCTCACGAACATGATAGAATGTGAATAGAAAGAAAATCAAACAGATGATTGTGGTCATCTACTGGGATCGGGTAGTAAGAGAAGAAAAAGGTGCGGAAAATGTTAAGAGGGTAATGAAAGAGTTAAAAGTAAGTCGTAGTTTGCCGTGTGTATACGTGGTGGTATTTTACTGGAGCAGAATGCGGACTGGGTGGAAAAGATGAGCTGATTTGCAGTCTGGGTAATTGGGAAGCATGAAGTTCTGAGTGATGTGGTCAAAGAAAATGTCTGAGAGCCAAATTTGTCCTCTACGTCTGCTACACGTTTGGTCTTCCAACTGCCACCACCATGAATCAGGCGAGACAAACACATCCAGGAAATGGATAGAGGCCTTCGTCAAGATAAAGCAGGGTATAACGTGTCATTCGCTAGTGTTCACTCCAAACAACATAAGAAGAGTCACAACATGCCTGGATTGCGTGCCCTTTATCTTTGGTGGCAGAATATAGCCCTTTCTCATGTTGTGTGAGTATTAGCGGATTTCCTCATTCATTAATTTCCTTGTCTTTGGTTATTGACCTCAACTTTGGTGGATTGTTATCAAAGATGGCCGGATTCCACGATAGATTCGTGTCTTTTTCTTCTGAGTGCAATTCAAGTGGTGTTTCCGAACGGCCGCACTCATCTGAAATCCTCTTGATCCTCTGCAGCGTGATCTGATTGATACCAGGCACTCGGAGATCTTCGCATTGGAGCTCTCAGTGTGAATCCCATAAAGGAGAGATTTAGTAATGGTAGTTCTTCCGTCACATACCTTGCACGTATGACTCAACAATAATGGTAAAAAGAGAGATCAGACGGAATACAACCTGCATGCGTGTAATTAGTTAACGTCAAAAGCTAAAATATATATATATATATATATATTCATATATGTATATATATATATATATATATATATATATATATATATATATATATATATATATATATATAACCCTTTAAAGATAGGCGGAAAATATCCCAACTTATTTCTCATCTTTCTATGACAAAATTCAAAACCTTTCAACCATCTTCCACAAGGAACACCAGTCAATTCGCGTTTTACAAGAACCATTTGTATCATAGAAAGGTTGTATATTACTACTGTATTAACTACGCTCATTCACCAATCAGAGTTTAGGAGAAAGATGATTTATTTCAGTGTTGGGATAAACGAGGGCGATCATCAATTATGGAGAGTGCGCTATAAATGTCCTTTCATCAATGATCGCTTGTACACCTCGCGGTGGAGGCTTGGCGCAAGGGCCAGAAGTCTTGTCCCTGGAAGAAATGGATTGAGTTCCAATCCTAACTATCGCCAAAAACTTTTTTCTAATTACAGAATTTCGACCCATCAAGCTACCATACGACCATTTCAGACTAGTTCGTAAAAAGGAAAAAGGAACAAATTCAGAAGTGCCTGATAGGAAAAATAGGACAGGGTGACTAAGAAGAATTAGTTTCCTATCTTTTATTTCTGAAGTTTAAATGTTAAAGTGTTATATTGCAATCCTATTTTGCCCCTAAAGTCTTTCAACGAGATTCTTTGTCAAGCCATTCTAAATCTGTTGTTTTATAACAAAGAAATTTTGTTCTATTCCAGTGTTAAATCGGTTAATCACTCGATTATAACCGTCTGGTCGCGTTTCCGCTCAATTATTTAGCTAAATAATTGCCTTTCCGTCTTTTCAGTTTGACCTTACTACCTGCTTCTTGTAATTCTTAATGTGTTTCTTTACCTTCACCCTTCCTTCTTCCTCATTGGTGATTTCTTGTTTTTAAGGCGGTATTTTATACTTTTCTTTCGTATATATACCTGTAATATTATATTTTTTCTTGAAGTTATCCTTGATAAGAAAGTTAATATATATATATATATATAAATATATATATATTTATGAACCCATAGTAAAGGAGAAAGAGAGAGATAGCAAATCAAATGAAATAATATAATTTCTTTTAAGCGTAAAAGAGAGTGAAATAATAGGTGCCGTTCGAATCTCTGCAATCGAGCACTCTACGCTTTTCAATGTATAGGTTGTGTATAAATGGCTGACGAAAAATTAAAAAAAAATTCAGGTCTGGTAGTAGTAAATAAAATAAGCTCTAAGTTACAATTACAATTATTTTTTCCTATGTTGATTAAATAAGAATTGAATAATAGCCCCTCTACGGGGGGAGCTTGCGCTACGCTACTAAGATTAAAATTAAAAATCTATAAAAAAGAAGCCATGGTTAAATTTTTAAAATTTTCTGAACTTCCCCAATTATAATAATTCCCTTCCTTTCAAAATATCACCTTGCTCAAAAATAGAGTTATAGAAGAAGAAGATAAATAAAAATATATTTTCTGAACTTCACCATTTGTAATTCTTTTGTTTTTACAATATTCACAAAATTTCTATACTTATATTTATTTATTAACTTTGATAAAAAACATATGGCATAACCAAACTAGGATGTAATTATTATTCAAGTACTCGAAAAAATCGCCTTCTTAAATTATAGAGTTAGTGATAAAATTGTTTACAACTTCAAACTTTTGTACTAAATTCTTTCTTAGTTATCCAAATGGATGCATTGAACAAATAGACTAAAGATAGACTTAGAAAATATGAAAATGTTAAAAAATTAAAAGTTATCCGTTGCTTACATTAATCCTAACACGAGCGCCTCTATATCTTTTAGCTAGAGGTCATTTATAGTCTGCCATTTTGTCACTCTCCCAGCGGCATTTGTTCCATCACTTCATTGCTGGAATGTCATGGCGAAACATTTCCTCTTCCACTCTCACGCTACACAATTTTGTAAGGAAAAATAAATGGATTTGTAATGTAAAAAGTTAATGTTAAAATACATGCCACCACTAATGTTTTTATAAGTTTCACTACACCTTGCCGCTAACTCCCTGTAGTTATGATGGTTAATATTTCCTAGGAATTTAAGGGTTGTAGAGTTAAAGGTACACGATGCCTCTCTTTCGATTCTGCTCATCTTTCTTTCGTGTTTTTCTGATTTCTAGTTTGCATTTGATGAGTGTCCAACACATATCTCTTCCTCGATTTTGACCTTAATGAGCTTTGAAACGATGCGATGAAAACCCTTTTCTGGTCCCTCAAAAGGCGGCTCGACAACATTTAACTCTTCTGGTAGTAGAGACTGGCAAGAAGGCCATTCAGCGTTTTTACCCTGGATTCCCATAAACAGAGGAGATTTATTTTCATATCCATTCTCAATATCAGGTAAAAATACAAAACTACTTCTAACAATCATACAAAATAGAGGAGCTAGAAATTGATACCTGTTTCCATTGTGGTCTAAAATTACTTTTATGATTCGAGTGTATATGTTTAGCAATCGTCATTCGCGAAATTCTGCTTCAGTCAACAGCAGTAAACAAGCCATTCACATATTTACAGTAGAGCGGATCTCCACCACCAT
This sequence comes from Ceratothoa steindachneri, assembly GCA_963969495.1. Taxonomy (NCBI): domain Eukaryota; kingdom Metazoa; phylum Arthropoda; class Malacostraca; order Isopoda; family Cymothoidae; genus Ceratothoa; species Ceratothoa steindachneri. The sequence goes on along the minus strand of OZ018337.1, from coordinate 10,308,593 downwards.
CAACTTCAATTGAAAATACATCATCTCTTTTCCAGTAAACTTTAAACTGGAAATTCAAAGATATGTTCTTGACATTGTGTGACAGAAGTCCCCTCATATCACAAATGGGTGGTGAATGACTAGAATTGACGTCTTGTAGCAATTCCTGCCTGAAAGCAAATCGATTTACAATTAAAAGCCTGAGATTCTACGACGGTCCCTGTCTGTTAACACCTTCTTCCGTCCGAAATTCATGTGAGAGTTTTCCGCATTTTGGGATTATTCCATTGCTTTCAAATCCGGATGACCATACTCGTTGAAACACTGCCAAATTATGCCACCTCCTTCAAATGATGACGGTTGGCGCACCCAAATGCAATCACACCTTTTTGACATTCTATGACGTCAGTCTTCCAGACCATTTTAAGTAGAGCTGATTTGCTATCTACACGCCTTCCGCAACACAAATAAAGCCTAACTAACGCTGCGACGGAAACTACGCTACGCCACTCGGCTGCCTACGGTAACTACACGTTTTAGATCTTAAATTATGTGTTTTCTCCGTAGGTTACTAATCTTTTGTCCTGCAAGCTTATTTTCTATAATTTGCTACCATTTACAATCATTTAATGTCCGTTTGTTTACAACATAATATTCACATACTTCTCTGGATAATATTTTACACATTTAGAAGTTGCCATATTATAATACACTTAAGATTTACATTTGTTAAAATTAAACTGAAACAAAAAAATATGATTTTAGATAAGTACATGGAAAAATAAACACCCCAAAACCAGAATATAAAGAGTAAGGATAAAGCAAATATATATATTTTTTAGAGTTCATTTTTATATTCTCTTATTTCAATTCTTACCCGTCTTTTCTCTCTGCACTTTTGCACCGCCACAAAAATTTGGTAACGTTATTAATTTATGTAGAGGTATGTTGTATTGTTTATCCTGGAACGATGACGAAGTTTTAATGTAGAATTTTATACTTGATGATTTAGGAGTTAGATAGGCTTTGATTAAAAGCAAAAATAATATCTGTAGCTACTTAATTTTATTTTGAACTTCATAAGAAACAAATATATCTCGACTACATTCTCTTTTCTCTTATTTGCTTACTAACCTCAGAATGAAAGTTTAGAAGGCACCTTTGAATTTAAAGACATTGATTCAATATTGTTCATAATTACTGGCGTTTATTTGGGGATAAATATCTATCTGCAACTACTAGAAATAGTACAAATAATGTTTGCCCTCAAAAGTGAAAATGAGTTTATAATGGCTACCAAGTATCATTTGAACTAAACTTATTAACAACCTTTTTAAAATTTTCTTAAGATAACATTTAACAAAAATGTTGAATGTGATAACGACTCACTTCTTTCCTTTGCCTAAAAGGGCAGCAATGAACAATTAAAAATACTATGTATGTATAAGCCAATCAGCCACTAGTGCCGTAAAATTTAACTATATAGGAGTTGCAAATTTGCATCGCCTCTCTCCTCAGGCTGTAGTGCTGGAGCAGCTCTCACGTTGTGACTCGAAGTAGTGTGTAGGGTAGAACAGGAAATTCTACTCTGGAAACTGATATGTAATCTTTGGTTGCCTCATATGCAGCAAAGGCCGTGATATCAATGTACGTGGAAGATGAGGTAAACAAAGGCGTCTCTATGCAACGTGAGACACTCAGCAAATCAGCCGAGTGCAACAAAGTTAATGGTTGGATGGATCAGATGCTAACATTGGTTAGGTTGAGCAACCTCGGACAATCTCTATGCATGGTAGAGGTCAAGTTCTTTATTTTCAAGAGAAAAGGCAGAGAACATGCTTGAGTGCAAGTTTTAGCTCGCACTTTTGAGGCCTAATCTAATCTGAGTTTGTAAACGAGAAATGGTGTTTTTGGAACGGGTTTCACTTAAGATTTCAGTTAAGCCAGAAACAGCATGGCCAAAACTGCTAAAGTTACACATATGCCGGACTAAATATTCCTTTCAAGGTCGTTTCTTTCATCGTTTACACCTACAAACCACCCTCTGTGGATCCAAGTGAGCTTATCATATTAACAAGTCACAGAATCCACAGCAATTTTCTGCTAATCTTTTGATTACTAAGAACAATTCTCCAGACATTCAGGAGCTTCAGGGAAAACAATTGCAAACGCATCAGAGGGAGAAACTCGTCTAAACTTTGCAAACAACATAAAAAACGTAATGAACTTTGGACAAGTATTTTGTTTTCAGTCAGAATATTTAATATTTAATTGTAAATGAGATATTCGGCGCAGTCCTTGGAAAGATTGGGACCCCTAAAGGACGCCATCGCTAAAATCAAAAAGCTGGAGGAATATTATATATGTTTTGGGGATACCAAATTGCGAGAGGCTAGAAAAAAATGGAAAAGGACTAAAATCGAATGTATGAGTACCATTTTCGGAAGATTCGAGGACCATAACCGACCAAAGTCTACTTAGTAATAAAGAGACCAACCAAATATCTTATATTTTCAGGAGTCTCTCAATACGAATGCCAAATCTATCTTAAAGATATTAAAAAAAATCCCTAAAAATTAATGTATCTTTGTAGCTTATTTGATTCCCTAAAAGTTTATCCAAATGAAAATTTTTGGTTCGTATTCAAAAATGGCGAAGCAGGACAACCCCCCGCGGAGGTAAGCTACCCTGCCTCCAACGCATCATTATGCACATATCCCCTGACAAGACCTTAAGTCCATTTACTCATAGGATGTGGAGTAATCTCCCCAGTGCTATGATCTGCCTAGTGCTTCCTTCCCCATTGATGTATGAAATGGCAGAGTTTCTTGCAAAAAGCTGTATGGAGTAATAGGCTTCCTTCTCTAATGCTCTATGAAATGAGAGGATTCCTACCAAAATGTTGTATAAAAGCAGAGGCATCTTTACCCAATGTTGTATGTAGTAATAGGTTTTATTACACAAGGATGAAAACAATGCTAGGCTTCCTTCCACAATGATGTATACAATGATAGGATTCTTTCCACAATGTTGCATGAACCGATAGGCTTCCTTATACAATTCGTCATTGGATGCAAAGTTCCCTTTCACAATGCAGTATGGAATGATAGGCTTCCTTCTACAATGTTTAATTAGATGATACGCCTATTTAGACAATGCCGTTTTGGAATCATAGACTCCTTTCCACAATGCGTTATGAAATGAGAGGCTTCTTTCCTCCATGTTTTAGAGAATGATTAACTTCCTTCCACAATGCTGCATGAAATGAAAGGATTCCTTCCACAATCTTGTATGGACAGAGAGGCTTCCTTTCATAATGATGCATAAAATAATACCTTTCGTTCCATAATACTGTATGAAATTATAGGTTTCCTTTTACAATGTTGTATGGAATGATAGGCTATCTTCCACACTGTTGTTTGGAATAATAGGCTTTCTTCCAAATGTTGTATGGAATCATACGCTTCCTTTTATAATGCTGTAAGAAATGAAAAGCTTCCTTACACAATGATAAGTTTCCTGCCATAATTTGGCATGGGATGATAGGCTTCTTTCCACACCTAACTGAAGGATTTGCATCTCCGTACAAAAAAGAAACATACACAAGACGGAAGGGCAGATCTCAACCCGGAGGTTGTTAATTCAGACAGTCAGAGACAAGAAATTGTCTCGTAATCAGCTTTTAGTTTAGGCGGAGGTTTGTCTAATTACACCGATCCTTCACTCGCAAGAGACTGCAGTTTCTTTAATACAATGCGGCGCCTTTCCTTAAAAAAAGCTAAAATGATACTTAAAAAATACCTTATATTATTCAAGCTATTTTATTTAATGCTAAAAATTAGGAGTGGGGGAGGAGAGTAATTTCTTTATCGATTTGTGAGATTTCCTCCTTACTCGCGAAAAATGCCGCAATTCTCATAGGTTTTTGATTGACTCTAACCAAAGATCTGATGACTTTTCGTCAATTTAAAGCTCGACTAAAATCACAAATCTATTTCATTAAAAATATTCAATTCTCGTAACGCCATCTATTGATGCAATACCTACTTTTGCTTCAGTGACTGCACTTGATGGTCTAATTGCTTGTTAAAGGGTCAATACCCTCTTTGGTCTTAAACGGTTGCCATAAATGTGGTCATGGGTGACTCCAACGATTTTAATTTATTTAACATTCATTTATTAGAACTAATTGTTTATTTAATATAAGAAGGACAACGAGAAAATATTATTAACCCCCTTTTTTATGAAAAACCGCTAAAGAAAACCACACGGATGAAAAAGACATTTTGAAACAATGAAACTTCGACCTTATGTTCCTCTGGCCTTCAGGGATGAGATTTAAGGTCCGCAAAAGACAGTTCCATTGAAGTTGTTGGGCCGGGAATGAACAAGAACGTTTGTCGCTGGGATCAACACCATTCATTAGTAAAGAGATACATATGTGTATCCCATTTTTGTACTTCAGCCGCCGAAAGGTTCGAGAAAGTCCACCTGAACATCTTATATCAACTTACGCGCTGCCAAGAAAAAGACTACTTGCTTTTATATCCACGGCCGAGTTGGTACTCGAGTTTAGCTGCAAGACGAGATAACCACAAAAGGTCATTAAGCAGCTCTCAAAAGATCCAATTACTTACGAGAGCCGGACGCCAGCGGTTAAAGCGCCCCCAAAAGCGGTGTCAGATATAAAAATAAACGCCGAGAAAAAATAATGTGACGGTCGTCTGTGCCTCTGATTAAGAAACCGACCTAGACTCCGCGGTGCCACCCTCCCCTCACCCCTCGCACTCCCTTCAGCGGCCTCTATAGTCCCCATAATGTGGGGCTTTCGCCTGATTATAAATAAGCCCGTAAGGAAAGAATTTAATTATTCTGTGAAAGACGATAAAGGACTAGATAGAGGAGTTCGGTCCTTCACATAGTTCCGAAATCATTCTGTTAAAAACTTAGAAGATCCTCACGTTTTCTTATCGGTGCCATACCGTGTTATCCTTCACAGGCTTAGTAAGAAATCTGGCTTGATCACCATTCCAAGTGCCAAAGATGAATTGGGGGAGCAAAAGAAAAGAATACTTGTTCACCCTTAAGTTACTCTCAAATTGCAATCTCAATAATTGGGAGAGAAGAAGAAGTAATACCCGAGCAAGTTCTATTTTTAAGTACTTTCGAAATCACCTCGTATCCCAAAACTCTCGAGGATACTAAAAGACTTGAAGAACTACCCAGAAGAGTACTCCTTGAGCCAGAGAGCACCACTCCTCTATTCGTTGTTTAAACTTATATCCAGAGATCAAGTTATAAGAAAAATTTTACATCGCCCCCCCCCCCCTCTCATTGAAAACTTGCCGTCGGCCGCTGTATTTCAAAGGAGCGTGACAAGTCCAATATAGCAACATCCACCAATCTCTGATCCTTTCAAGGTCATGTAATTCCGAATAACTATTTATGTTCGTTTTGATTAAGTAGGGTTTTTAATATTGTACCCAAGCTAACTAAAGGAGAAATAATATTTAGTGACTCCTGTCATATTGCTAGTTGAGATTAGAGGCACGTAAATTGTGGCGAAACGCTATACTAAAAGATCTCTATGAATTAACTAACTGGCAATTGGTTTATAGGTCCTTAATAAATTCTGGCAAACCTTGTTAAATTTATATATGTTATTGTAAATATTTTGAGTTACCTGTGAAATTAAAAAGATATATTTTTGGTTAATTTTGTGTGTTTCACCGGATCCTTTACGTGATGAATGGCTCTTTCCTTAAAACGGATTAAACGCTGTGGCACTCTCAATAATACAGTAATTAAAAGGTTCACTCACCCAGCAGAGGTATTGTTTCCCTTCCTAGTATTAGTGACAGACTTGAGCGCTAAAGTCCTTGAATATATGGCTCTCTGACAAAGTAGGAAGGAACCCAACACTACTTCGATACAGCCTACGAATGGTTCAATAGGGCTTTATTCATTCGGCCAAGGGTATTTGTGAGATAGACGTAAGAGAGAAGGAAGAGTTAGTTGAATTAGTTGGTGATTTGTATGGTAGGAGGAAAGAGGCTGCAACAGTGCTTTTGAGTAGAGAGTGGGATGATGCAAAGTGTGGGTATGAACAGATATTCTATGTGATCTCAAGAATTATGTGGGTGAAGTTGAGATTAACAGGGTTGTAATTATACGTTGTTGTAGTGTATGGGCCCTGTAATGATAGAAGTGAAGCTGATAAAGAGAGGTGATGGATTGAATTGTGACGACTGGTGCATGAAATTGGGGGTGGGTATCAGTTGTTGGATGTAGGAGGGATGGATTGGAGTAAGTGGCGATGAAATGATAGATATAAAATAATGTGAAGGTTTCGGTACATCCAGAGAGGAAGAAAAGAGAAAAAGTGGGATATAGTTCTGTGCTGAAAGCAGCCGATGTCTATTAACTATATCCTTTGAGCACTCGGATGTGCGTAAAACAAATTGCGTTGGGCAAAGGGGAGGAGGAGCTGTTAAGAGTATGAGTGATCTCTCCCAAGTGAGAAAAAATGTGTTGTTGGATGTATTTGATGTAAAAGCTCTAAGAGTTATGAGTATTAGAGAATCTGATTATAGGATGGTGCTGTGTAAGTTTAAATTAATTAATGTTTAAATGGGAAGAAGTGAGGAAGAGTTAAATTTAGTGAGAATCAGAAGTGAAAAGTTATTTAATCAGACAGTAAAAGGAGTATATGTTCAAATGTTTGACTCGAAGAGAGTGAAGATGTGTTAAGGTGAAAACAGAGCCAAGGCAGAACAAATTTATGGAAGTGGTAATAGGTATTGTGCGGGTGGGATAGAACTAGTAAGAGGCAGCAAAATGTCGAATGGTAGAATGACTAGTGGAAAGCAACAGGGGGATAACTTGTTAATGATATATTGACAGATGAAGATGTAAGGGAGATGCGATAGAATTCAGAACAAACAAAAAGGAAGTGAAACAAGTAATAAAACAGAGTATGAAAGCATCCTATAAAGCATTGGGAGGAAGGATAAATGAAGAACAGCATAGTAACTGAAAACTATTTCTTGTAGAAAGTGGGAAATTTAAAGAATCGAGAGATTTAATGATTGAAAGTTTCATTATGTGCACAAGAACCACTTCATTCAATGTTGTTAAATACTTTACTTATCCAATTACCTGTTTATCCTGCTTTAGTGTAATACTTTTTAAACCAAATTTGGTATTCCACTGCACTTCTTTCGTGTGATTCGCAAGACAAATATCCTCACACACTCCTTGGTATTAATCTTAAAGATCTGCGAAAATAAACATAAATAAACCCTTTTATTGAAATATGGACTTTATGTCAACCTTGTATATGAGTGGTAAGCAACCTTCTCAGTTGCATGCGTGAATTGCATGTGCATAAAAGCCAATGCTGGAAGAACTAATTACCCTTCACTTTTGATATTGCGTCATCAGTAATAGCCAATGTTCGCAAGCAAATGTAAGGCTACTGGTTGTTACTGGTTCTGGCCAATGAGTTTTTAAGTAACTTGGTCAGCGGGTCGCCGTCGAGGTTCAGATTGGAGCACGGGCCAAATTTCGCCCATCTACCAACTAAGGAATTAAAGTGAGAGAAAAACTGGATTATCAAGCTAGTTGAATCCCTTAGACGAGAGTGATGAGTGTACGGCAGCAGACACAAGATTCAACATTCTATGAGCGAATATCTAGTAAGCCCGGTAAATCATACAACGCAGATGACTACTAAGAACAGGCAGTTAGGATTCAGAGGGATTTGAAGGCGATTATGGATCGGATGGGTAGCAAGTGAGAAGTACGGACCCTGGAGGAAAAGATAGACATCCACTTTGAAAGAAGCAGAGGTTGCAGGCGTAGAACAAGCAAAATGAATATCGAAATGAAAGTAATATAATCAAGGGCAGAAGGAAAGAAATTGGCTCAGAATTAGTGTGTTCAAAGTGAATGCTGGCAGGGGTAAGAATAAGAAGAAACCAAAGAGGAGTTAGAGACATTAGCAACACCGGCTTAGAGACAATAAAAAGATGGAATATGGGAGGCACCATGGTTAAGATGGGAGCAATATTTTTGCACCAAAGCACATCCGAGGGATACGACCAGATAGTTATACCTTTGTTTTGTCATAAAAGATTTTCAGAAAATTGTTGGAGTGGTTGCAGGATTGATGTTTAAACAAATATTATATATAAGACACTTCACAATCTCACATCCACGCTCAAGCCATTGATTAGGTATAAAAAATAATATTTCTCTTCTTATTTTCTCTGCAGAGCATGTTAGATAGATGGATAACCAATGGTGCCAGGTACACTTCAATGACGCCATACAGGTATCTACCTCGGGTAGCCTGATACAGTTGGTACCATGAAGGGCAGCACGCCATCAGGCCCACGGGCAAATAGGAAAAGCCGCGCTCATTAGGCTGCACAGAGTCCGGACCCGAATCCCACTCAAATTCTTTAGATGCCACTCGGATAGAAGTCAAAAGCGAGGGATCGGAATACAGTTCAAGAATTCTCGGAAATTCTTCAAGATCAAGAGAGCCAAACTACTGCACAAGAGTGTCAACCGTTGGTTCGTTCCTGATGCAATAAATGTCAACGCATCACTGAGACCTTCCCTCTTTTAACAGGGTTATTATTGAAACAAGGTAAATTATCTATCGGAATAACTTTCCTGTTAATTTATTAAAATGAGAGTGACGGAGGATAACTTTCTATTGATAATTCACACGTACGAATGGTGAGATGCAAAATGTAAAATAGAAAGAAAAGTCGAATAGTAAGAATAAAACTACATCTATTGGAAACAATGGTAAACAAATATATGATAAATATAATATAATGTTTTTTTCATTCTATTTAATGTACAAGAATATAATTAGGTTTCAAATTACTATATACTAGAAATTTTTTTAAAAATATTTAATATAATAAATCCGCGTCACATATAAAATAGACACATTGTCCATTGGAATTAACGGGTGAGAATGATTGAAACAATTAATGAAGAATGTATTTATTAAATAGCTTAAATTATAAGTTGAAAAGAAGTTTTCTAAAAAAATACAATATGGTCTAATGAGAATGTTTAAATTGGAGTTAGTGAAATTTTAGGATTGAAATAATAGGAATTTTATGGTTTGAAGTATTTAAAATATATACGAGTAGTACGATCACGTAAATTTTACATAAAAAGAAATTTAAATTAACAGTTAATATAGAAATCTCATAGAATTTCCTATCTACCTCCAATTAATTAGCAAATCATTAATTCGCAGTTTATATTTCATTGATAAACTCCCTTAAAGTTTGAAAGATTTTGAATTAATTGATGATAATTTGGTCGCGAAATGATATCATTCGCCAATAAAAAATGCACCAAAATCCTAATTTCTGTTTAAGTTCCCTAATAAATTTTTTTCTGAATTTCCCTTGATAAAAGTTACATAAAACCAAATAATCTCAACGAAGAATCAACTCTCAAATAAGCAATAGTTCGAATATGATAAAACTTCAAATTAAATGTGAAGTAGGGATGAGTTTGGTAGTAAATTGTGCTTTAGAAAGATTCCCTATTCTTTCTAATTCTCCTGTAAGCAAATACGGACAATGTGATTAGTGGGGTTTCAATGCAATGGTGAACAACTCAAAAGAAATCAGTTAAACTTTGCAACATTTCTCGCTGAGGAAACATAGGAAGAATCGAATGAAATGAGGCCTATTTTCTAAAGATTGACATTTAACAAATAGAAATATTCCCTGTATTATCTCTTTTGGTTTGAATCTTAAGCTGTTAGTCACTTTTCCATTCTATGTCTCTTGTTTATGTTTTATATTTTCTCTGATACTTGCTTTTACCGGTCTAACCTCAAGTTGAAAAATTATCACTGTATTTAGTCATTTTTACCTCGATATTTCTATCATTTTTCTCCTGTTTGTGCTTGTTTAATAGTAAGGTGTGAATTTGGGTGTAAATGTATGCATTCATGGCCAAATGTTTGGAGACTGCTATATTTGTTATATACTAAAATAAAAATTGAATCCCATATTTAATTTTGTTTTAGTAGGTTTTTATCTTATTTTGATAGTGAAATATACAAAAGATTTAGAGTCTAAACCCATTTCATTAATAAATACAGCCTATTTATGCACCCAGTCGATATTTACAATAATGTTTCTTGTGATTCCGGAGTACTATGTTTTGGCATACTGGAGGACATATTTTTAATCAATGAGCACCACAAATGCTCACAAAGGATGCCTTCTGTTTACCAATCGCCAGTTTGATTATCGCTAAAAATTATCTTTTGGTTCTAATCTGGCTAATTCCATTACCAGGTTCTAAAGCGTTTGTTGTTATTTTCCGAACACAACTGATATTGGTTTGGTTTTATGAAATGTAGCCAAATCATGCTGAAAAATACACTTATCATTCCCAAATTGGTCGTGAACTGTTAGAAAAGGTGTGCTGATGAAACATTTTTTGGTGCCATTTTGAGTTCATGACAGTATTTTTGGACAAAATTGTTAGTCCTTAGTTTCCTTAGAAGAGAAAAAGCCACAGAAATGGAGTGTATCCTAATTTTTCGCCATAGATACGACACCGTGGGTAGGTCCTCTTTTGTCCTCCTAACGTGGGCTCTTCCAGAACACCCAAACAAGCAGAATGGAGCTTTATTAGCAGATATTACTTTGTCCCGCTCCTTTGCAGTCCATTCTTAATATTTCTCAAAAAAGTGGATCCTATCCCTAAGAATTTTCTTGGGGAGATGAGGATTCATAGCAGCCATTCTCTACTTGAGACGAGGAAATCCCTTTCACGATTCCTGTGTCATGCCAATGCTGAAGCATACAGACACACTCGTTGTACAAATGAATAATTATTGATGCTGATCTTATAATACCTGTCCCTAAGCAGAGTTAAACTGAGCAAGTATAAGAGTGATTTAATAATAAATCACATGTATAATTACACCCAATATTGCCTTAGCTTAATTAACTATTTTTTAAAAATGTTGCTCGGGCCTAACACCCTCGAACAACCATACTGAAAAATGACCATATCACAACGATGGCCACGGGTTTGTTTTACCACTTTAAAACAACATCAAAATACACTGTTATCCACGGATGATTAAAACCAGATAACGAGATATGTCTATAACCCGACCCTGCACGGCCATTTCTGCCAGAAAATTGGAAAACACAACCATATATCGTCGTCTATTTTAATTATGGTGTCACTAGTTACCCTCGTTCTGTGTAGAATTAAATAAGCCTCGATATTTTATTCGAACTTTTTCCTTTCTGTTTAACTAAGTCAAAAATAATTTTTTTATCAGAACTAACCTAAGCTAAATCGGGTATGTTTATTCGTTTGAAGACGTTATAATTTTGTTTGAATGTTTAGCGGATGGCGAATGTTGTTATGAGCTTGTGTTCGGATCGTAGGTTAGACTAGAGGTTGTCTTTGAATAAAATCAATGAAAACTCGGGAAAATTCGCTTAATAAAATGCTCCTCATCACATGGTCGCTTTGGTGGACGCCTAATCCTCATCTTTCTGCATTCCTCCGATAGCAGGAAGGAAAGGATAAACGTTCCTTCTCGGCTCTGAGGGAAGATTCCTCTCCACCTCATCTCGTATGTCACTCCGTCAACAGCAAAGTATCACTCATTCTATCTTCTTGCTTCACCAAAATCCTTGTGATATTTTGATCTATTTTTAGTTCCTGTCAAATAAAGGGAATTAGCATGGTTTCCAGCTCCGTCAATAACAGATATCGATTACGACTATAATTCCGTAGTTATTTTGATATATCGTGACAAATTACCATTTATTGCTTTAATTTTGGCATTGTAGCCCATTTTGATTAGCAGCTCGAAATAAATTTCAACACATTTCTCTTTAATGTTATTAATTATTTCTTTGTGATTATATAAATAGAAATTATATAAATATGTACCAAATAAGTTCGAGTATTTAGGTACCACACAATGATTGACTCTAGTTTGTTCGTATTCATAAATTTCATTTTACAACTTCTCCATTGCTCTTAACGCTTCACTTATTAATATGACGCATTTTTTAATTACAAATTAAGAAAATATAAATACATATACAATAAACCACAGTTATTTGTGAATAAAGTTTATTATTATTATTAAAAAGGAACTAGTTTCGATATGTAGTTTACCATATCATCTTCAGCCGTCAACTAAGAGAAATCGACAAAGAAAACTGAAATATCGCAATATACAATAACAGAAAACTGATATTAATCTAGAGTTGTTAGCTTAAGGTGATTAACAATATCCTTTAGAATGAGATTTGATATATAGGGGCTACATTTATGCTGGCCTCCTGACCAACCTAAATTTGGAATTTCTTTGATTAGTAAGGATTCAATTATTTTTCTTTTATTATAATCGCTACAATTGTAAATTACTTGGGCACTAGAGAAATCTATTATATGATTGGCGCTTTATACATGGTTAAAAATACTGGAACCATTGCTCGCTCTACGAATGTCCCCCCTATGTTCATATATTAGTTTATTTAATGACTTTTCGCTCTCTCACACGTAGAAGGAGGGGTAATTTGGGGCTTTACGCGGGATTAAATAGATGCCTGTATCCTTATTTTGCGATTCTGGCTTCGTGGAACGGAAAGATTTTTTGATAGTTATGGGATATTTGAAAGTGGTCAAGTTGAGATATATAATGGAGTTTAATCTGTTGAGCAAGGGGAAATATGGTAGAGATAAGCAATTCTTTTTACATATAAGATTTTTGTTGTTGGGGACAGTAGAATATTGCCCTGGTTTTAAATAGGCTCTCATCTATACAATAGAGCGAATATTTTAATTCAATGGACATGCATGTTATGAAGGTGATCTCATCTTGTAAAAAAAGGGGGTCATAAATTTTTTAAGCCTCTTACTATTAGACGTTATTTATATTATATCTGGTGAAATCTTCCTTTGACCTCCACCCCATAGTCCAAATAAGTTAATCTCAAACTTTTACTTTAGACAGAAGATAAAAGATGCGAGGAAAATCTAGGGAAATTAGCAAACTTAACAGTTTGAATTAAATAAATATACAAATAGTAAACATAATGACCATCTAACACACACAGAAAATAGAAAATTAAAAACAAGAAAATAATTTGGATCATGTGAAAACGGATAACAACAAGTAGGACACCAACGAGGAGTTTGTTTCTCTCTTAAGAGCTATCAAAAACGCCATCCCTTCCAAGTCAATCAAATTTAAATCCTCCGTCAGCAAGCGAAGAAGAGTGACGGTCAAAATTATTTCCCGCTGTCTAAGGATTATGGATTTGTCATCGATACGGGGTAGGTTTGGCGATATGGGCACAAATATATACTAGCAAAAGAATTTTTATCTCAAGAACACAATTATAGATTGATAATAGAAAAGTTATAGCATGTTTTCCTCAAAAAATCACGTATCAACTCGATGAGATATTTTTATCGAAGTACCTTGAAGCAAAACCGCCCCATCCTCCCAAAATTCAAACATATTTTCCATTGGCACAGAATATTCAAAAGTCTCAACTCTTGAGGTCTTTATAATTTTGCTGCAGAGAAGATGAATAATGTTGAGAGTAGCGATGAAATTGGCCCACCAGTTTTTGAGATCCACGAAAAGGGCAGCACGAGAGGGTTCCTCTTCCTGTATTATTTGTATATTCCTTTCATAGTTGAAGTTACGTCTTTCAATCACACACCTTCGAATAAGGAAATCATTCACCTTTTCGTTATATGATTACTCTCGACCTCTTTAACTAAACATCGTGTTTCAAATATCCATCAATCTTTCCTCGCTTTTCTGCCATCCATTTCTCTTTTGTCAGGATATGATGGGGGTTGAGCCCTAGCGAGGTGACGTCACGTTTCGTTTCAATTTAGACGAATCCAAATCTAGTTTGGAGATTTCGAGGAAGGAAATTACATCAAGCGGAGTTCAGTGATTGGCGTTTATTTGTTTTGTTACGCAGAGGAAGAGGTAATCGGCAACTTCCCCTCTTCGTCTCTCGAAACCCCTTTGAGGAAAAATGCTCCAGAGTGGAGAAATGAATCAAGAACGAGTCGTGATGTGGGAAAAGAAGAAAAAGCAAGGGAAATGAAAGGAAAATATAAATACTCACTAAAATTCTTTCTAAGATTTCATATTCTTTAATAGTTTTAGGATAAAACTCGCATTCTAAGATTAGTTTTCTGCAATGAATATAGATACTGTTATTAGGAAGAAAATAAGTGACCCCTTTTAGTGCTGTTTTTGTCCTCCGATTAGCACTAAAGTACTAGAAAGTGGTGTTAGTTGTAGTAATGAAGTTGCAATCAAATCACTTCTTCAGATGTAAAATTACACGAGGAAAATTGGATCTATATTTAATTACTAACCACATCTAAAGTTGCTTTGATTCTTTGTGCGAATAGATAAGAATTTATGAGTTAAACCTATGAGTAATCCAACGAAGGAAAGGCTCCGAAGGCGGAGCGTGCATCCTTCATCTTCTTGATATGGTTTTCATTCCTTATTGAGGTGGGGGAGGTGGTTCTGGGTTTCATTGTAGTGTTTTTATTGATTTGTTGTGTTTTTAATCTAGCCTTGTATTAGGCTACAAATTAGTTGCATCGACTCCTGCCCTCGGCGGCGGTCGCCGTTTGGGTGCTAAAAAATCAAGTGACTCCCGGTAAAGCATAGATAGATATCTTCCCTTCTGGGTGGAAGACTTAAATAAAACAGTTCGATTCCCGATCCAAGGCCTTGATGCGCAGAGAACAACTTCACCCTCATTCATATCTGGATTCAATTGGCAGAGGTGAATTACACTCGCGGTGTTGATGATTAACTCTGTTTTATCGAAGAAGGAATGGAGGATTCAAATATTATGGCAAGCTTGCAATAGAGCAAAATTAGACCAATAAAAGAGGCAAGCAATCTGGTAATTACGAAAATATTATATATAAACTTAATTTCCGATTACAGAAACGGAATGACCTTTAAAATTGCTAATAAGGGTGATAGGATGTATGTTATTTCAGCTCGATTTCACTAACCTACGCTTGCCGCCCTAGGTGCAGGGAAAGGGAAGTGCCTTTTAAGTATGAAGGATATTCGAGTGCGTGTATTCCGTTAGCCAGCTTAGAAAATAGAGCAATGGCTTTTTATGTGGTCCTGGGATTTAAACAAGAGAAAGAAAAATAATCTTTACCATTATACAAACAAATAACAGAATGTAACACTAATTTATAGACTATAAGAAAACTAATAGTTCAGCAAATGGAATCAATTAACAATTAAAAGGTTCGGCACGAGCTATGAATAGCACAAAATTTACCCTTTTACTTTGATAGAGAAAGATGTAATAGGCTTACGATTTTCCAAGATGGCGATAGGGCCTCGAGTGGAATTTCGAGGGAGTATCCTTACAGGGCAGGGAGTAAAGCGCGTTATTCCAGAATGAGTTCTTACGTCTTTGACTGCCGTAGTTCTGAACAACTGATTTCTTACCTGCGAGTTCTTAGAGTATCAAGAAGTCGCGTATGAAGGAGCGCGTGTGTCCTTAGACTGGTTCCAAAAATCCTCGTGATTACTGCTGGGATACCGCCTGAGCAGTGCCTACCTCCTGGTTGAATATTAATTTCCCTCGTTCCGCGCTGGTAAATATATAAGGCTTCGTTGGAAGCGATTTTGTTTGCTGCCAGAAATCGGTCCCAGACCGATTCCAGACGGGAAAAGTAAAGGCTTAGCCCACTCTCGCTGATTTGTTATCGCCACGAAGTGGTTACCGAGAGATGCTGGCTAAAGATTCGTTCGTTCATGAGATATCCCTTAGGCTTCTTAGTCGGCGCGAATCTCTCTCTCTCTCTCTCTCTCTCTCTCTCTCTGACAATATAAGTGAAGATGAAGAATGGAGTAATGTGCAATAAGATTAAACGTATCTCCTAGGTATTTTATATCTATTATTTTAAGAGCACGTGAATGGAATGATGTGGTTCTGCTGTTGTAGGTTTAAGATCTCTTTACTCTCACTAATCTCTCTGGTATTGATGCCTCGGTCGAGTAGATAAATCTATCCGCTGTGGTATTTTATTAACTACATAACAAAAACGATACCTAATTAAGTAGTAGATGAGATTTTTCGTGTGGAAATAAGAAGTGGTGAGTAGGAGTGTGTTGGAAGTAGATTTGCGCTGATACAATTAAAGTGCAAGAGCAACGAGGCCGTAGCATGTCGAAAATCAATAGAGCGAGCTCTACCTATCCCGGCAGTGGAGCTGGCAGGGTGCGCAACTGAGGGCAACGTGTCAGGGAGGGCTTGTCGACCCTCCAGGTTTCATTTTTAGCCCTAGCTTTACCTCCGCCCCACCACGGGTAGCGGAAGCGAAGGAGAACCGCGAGCAGCATTCCTTTGACTTGATTCTCAAGAGGATCAAATAACGGAGCGAGCGAATCCTCAGGCTGCCTCAACATATTTTCTTTCATTTTCGACAAAGGCGGAATATTGCGCTCATTTCTGTTCTTTTCCTCTCAATTATTACTTTACAACTATCTAAACACCTCTCGGTGTACTAACACAAGCATTATTTTCTAAGGGTTATCAAGCATCTATCAGAAGCCTCATAATTAATTCTAAGTGGCGACCAAAACATGAGTCTTAGCAACCGAGGTAATATCGACCTCAATCGAAATTTCATCTGGTGATTAATCACCACCGATAGAGCTCATATCGTAAGTGTTGTTTCCAAATATTATATATATATATATATATATATATATATATATATATATATATATATATATATGCCAAAATGAAGGAGTGTATTTACTGTAATCTTAATCAACTTTTCAAAAACTTCTGACGTGGACTTATGGTTATTTTATCTTTCGCTGTGTCTAAATTAACGAATATATATAATAAAGTTGGATCCTTCATTTTCAGTTTTTTAGGTTTTATATAAAAATAACCTTAGTGTTTGTCTTGATAAGAAAACCGAATATATCCACCCCCCCTCAGTCTCTTTCGAAACTGAGACTCCCTGCCGATCAGCAGAATTATCTCGAGTAGAGATTACGTCTCACAGGATCAGAGAAAATCTCATTTTTATCACGAAGTAATCCAACCCCATCTTCGAGTCCTCCTAGACAGGACTCACCGTAGTATCTTCTTGAAGACCTGCGCCGTTGTCTTTATTTATCGCCTAGACATAACTCAAGCGGCCGTGGCCAGCCGTCTGCCCGTACTTGTGTAAGACTGTGAGCGCCAAGCTGTTCTATACTGGTACACCTCGACAGTCTTTTACAATTCAAACGAATTATTCTGACGACAGAATATTTGTTCAAAGATCATTTTGTTTATTATGTTGTTTGCAAAGTTTACACGAGTTTTCGCCTATGACGCATTTGCATAACCCTACTTAGTTTTTGGCTTTGCGATTACCAAGGAAGCCCAAAACCATTTCGATAAAGCTGTTTTCCCTGGAGTTATTATATGTCTTGGAAAATTAGGCCTGGTGATTAACAGATTACACTGTGTAACACGATTTTATTCTTTGAGTAGAAACTGTTATTTTCTATCTGCTTGTGTCTAGAATACATGAAAAAACACTATTATTTTTTTTAAACATCGCTTTTTACTCCAAGATGATATTTATATGAAATTTACCTATTTCCTCTGCAAGGAAATGGCAAATTTGAACTTTGATTTGCATGAAGTAGAAACAAAATGACATAAGTGAGAAAACGACATAAGTTAGACAGTTAAACTATTAGGAATGAGTAGGTTTTCGTGATTAACGCTTATATTGTGAATTAATTTAACGAATAAGCCCCCAAATATAGTCACACATCAGATTTTCATTATACCTTTCTTGATTGGGGCGTTCAAAGTCCCATAGATCTTGGTGAAATCGCTCGCCACGCTCCTCAGAGTACGCTCCTTTTTTCTCCTTAAATTTATCAAGATGAGCGTCAAGAATATGGACTTTCTGGGACATCCTGCAGCCCATCTTGCTTTAGTTTCTCACCAAGTTCTCAACAAGCTGTACGTAGTTTTCGGCCTAGTGATTATCTAGGAAGCCCAGAACTACCTCGATAAAGCTATCCTACGCTGCACTCCATGATCTTTTTTATTTGTGGACCAAAAAAGACCCCGGCTTCCACCTTTGCTGCAGATAGCTTAGAAAAGAAATCTTAGAAATTCTTGAAAGCTGCAGCCTCCTTATCTATAGCTCTGACGAATTGTTTCATAAGGCCCAATTTTAAGTACAAAGGAGGAAACAGTCCTTTTAGGTGGTCTAACAAAGGCACCCATTTTATGTTGTTTCTCTCCACACTAAGCTTGGTCCGTCGTGGCCAATCTCACTCATTGTAGTGTGCCACGGTGTCTCTGCTCTCCCCCAAACAAAAATAACCAG
This sequence comes from Ceratothoa steindachneri, assembly GCA_963969495.1. Lineage (NCBI taxonomy): Eukaryota > Metazoa > Arthropoda > Malacostraca > Isopoda > Cymothoidae > Ceratothoa > Ceratothoa steindachneri. The sequence continues at coordinate 10,290,155 of OZ018337.1, read as the reverse complement.
GAAATTAGCTAAAGCCACCTTGGAGACCCATCAAGAAGGTCAGTGATATGAAGTCTCTAATAACCTCTCAACCGCACTCTATATATTTCAATGCATCTAGAAAGATCTTGACACCGATGTTTTTCTCTTTGAGCTGGACCGAGTAAACAAAAGGAAAAAATCGATACATGTTCCCGTGATGAGTAGCACTGCTTTGAGGCAGCAGAACGAGCTGTCAATAAAGATACGCCACTCGCTGGGGTAACCAGCGATTCCGATTGCCTCAAACAGACATGCCATATTGAGTCAGAAGCACAGCTCATATTTACGTATACAAATGCTTGAATAACACTAGTGCGCTTTCTCTGGCCTAATATTTGCACACTGTCAACTAATAAATCCAACTCCATGAGTCTCGAAGTTAAAATCGCGGAATTGGACTTTGTGAGACCAAGATCTCTGAGAAGGTCGTTGAAATCTATTTGGTTGGGGTAGTATAGGTTTCTCTCCTCAGTTGCCCCTCTATAATCTGGGTCAATGACTTCATCCTCTTCTGAACTCCTCTTTTTGGAGGAGTGAGTATAGGGAGCTCAGAACTGTGTAGCACTGGCGCAATAGATGACTGAAGGCCTGGATACATGATAACAGGTGCATTTTTGTCTGCTCGACGTTTGGAAGGATTCATCATGCAGAAGAAACAATTGTTTGAGTGGTCAGTGTGGTCCCTCTAATTTCATGGTTTTGCGAATTTGTACCATCCTTAAAAAAATAAAATGAAAACATAAGTACAAATATACAAATCCTTCTCATTTAATGTTATTGGAAATGTTAAAAAACTCCAAATAACCAAAACACATTATATTTATATATATATATATATATATATATATATATATATATATATATATATATATATATATATAACCTTCCAGAGTTATTTTTTAGAACTCGCAGGTCAAATGAGGTGCCCAAGCTTTGTCTTGATCTCCGACTGACATGACGAAGTATTCCTTGTAGGCCTCACACATTTTAGCATATCTCTCTATGGAGTACCTTTTCGATTTTGTTTTATTAAATTTGCAGCAGACACAGCAAACTGCTTCTTTCGGATGATTCAACCTCTTCATGCTATTTGGGCCAAATTATTCTCTCAATGAAGAGTGGCGATGTCTGCGCCCTGACAGCTAGAGTTAAACTGATCTGTTCAGTAGACTTTTTTTATGTATATAGTCATCTAAGTTTCCAGAATGTTCTAGAAATTCTTCAAACATAAAAATTTCTCGAAAGTTTTCGAAAGCCATGCAGTTTATTTTACACCAAATTAGTGCTGAATCTTTGTGGAATGAAAGAGAAGTTCCTTTGCTGTCCAGGTCGCAAAAATAAAGTATAAAGGAAATAATAGCTATTACTACTGTATTATTGTTTCTATAACTTTTTAAATACAGTATATCATGTTAATACCATAAATAAAATAAACATAACCCTTGAAGATTTTTAGATATTTTTACAATTTTCATTAAAATAATGTTATTTAGCATTAATGGGCTAATTTAAAAATTCAATATTCTATCCACAAAAGCAAAGTTTTGTATTAAGATTGATTTTTTTTATTTAATAGAGCCAGGAAGATTTGGGAAATTACACTTAAACCCGAGAACATGACAAAGGTAAAATTTTGTTACACAGTGTTATTGGAGAATGGCTAATGATTCTGTTACTTGTTAATATAGTAAGCTTGCTTAGAGTTACATTAGATGGTTCCTAACTGTAAATGTCAGAAGTAAGGACATTGTTTGGCAGATGCGTAACTTTACCAGTTTTGCCCATGCTGTTTCTGGCTTCAAAAGTGGGTGCTGAACCTCACACATTTTATGTTCTTTGCATTTCCTCCTGACAATTAAGAACTTGACTCCGTCCACGTATGGGGGTTGTTCCAGTTTCTCCAACATAAATAAAGTTAGCAGCTGATCCATCTCATCATCAACCTTCTTAAATTCGGCCGATTTGCTGAGTGTCATGCATTATATAAAGACTCCTTGTTTACATCATCTGCTACTTGATATCATGGCTTTGCCACACACGATGCAACCAAGGATTACGTATCAGTTCACAGAGTGGAATATCCTGCAACGAGACCGATGTAAAAAACAAGTCACTATGACAGTAATGGACCGCAGCGAAGGGTATGGGCTCCAGGTGCACCACAAGGAAACACCTCCCTACCTTAAATACTTATTAGAACTAGAACGTTACAGCTGCTCTAACAATACGGCCTGAGGAGAGAGGAATTGGCACATTTGTGACGCCTAATGGTCTTTATTTTATTGCACAATGGTCCGATTAGCATACACATCCATAGTTCTTTTAAATGTTCATTGCTCAATGCTAAAAATTAAGTAGAGGAAATAAATTTAGCCAAAAACTTGGCTGAGTGTGATTTACCTTTATTCTTTTCAAGGGCCTTCTATATTTGTAGTATTTCTAGAAGTTAGAGATCAAAAATTATTAACACAATAAGAGTCTGTATGTATGAACAATATTAACTCAATGTCTTTAATTTAAAAAGTGCGTTCTAAACTTTTATTCCGAAGTAAGTAAGTAAATAATAGAAAAGAGAATGTAGTCGAGGTATACTTGTTTCTTAAAAATTCGAAAAAGATTAAAGTGACTACAGATAATATTACTGTTTTTAATCAAGCGCTGACATCAGCTCCGTTACCAGATGATGGGGTAAGATAATGAGAGGGATTAAATGGTGGGAAACTGTTCTCCAAGTACGCAGGAAAATAACAAAAACCGACTACAGATTGACAGTCCATTACAGGCTATGGCTGAATGCTGTTATAGGTTACTTAAAAGAGAAGTAGAAAAGTAATATTTAATAACACAACAAAAAAATAAATATTTACACAAATAAAATTAAATTGGATTATTCAGGATTTTGGGGCTGGATAGTCGGGCAAAAGGGACAAGCTAATACGCTTATGTCAGATAAATGACCAAACTCTGATTGAGTCTTCAAAGGCTGCGCTGAGCTAAAATATAAATAAATATTTAGGGGATGACCGGATTAAAGGGATATGCACACGTCGACGTCTTGAAGAAGTTGATGCTTAGACGACGAAGGGAAAGGATGGCAATTCGAGAAGGAGAATTGCAGAAGGTTGAGATTAAAGGCGGAATACGTTGAAAAAGGAGTACTTGCGCTAGTTAACGAGATCGACTGTTACTTCGAAATCGCCAATTGACTGGGGCAGAGTTTCGACGGGAGAGCTTCTTGCTTTTGCGCTCGTGGAGACGAAAGTGGAGCCAAATCGAGAAGAGACATATCTCGTGCCGAATTGCCTGCCTGTACTTCCTTGACGTTAAATACCGGCTGACACTGGGGTAAAACCTCCGGCCACCAAAGGAATTCTTGCAAAGTAAACACAGGGCTGGAGGACGGAGGTATTACATCCAGAAATTTGTGATTAAGGATGTCTTCCCTCACTCTCGCATGCTTCCAGATGGTGGGCGGAAGGCAAGATTGCCTCAAGGCTTGAGGGGAAACCTCTATAAGTAAATTTATCTGCGTTCCGAAGCCTTTTTGTTGGTTTTTACGGCCGTTTCTCTAGTCCTTTGACCTTGTGTGCAGTATCCACGTGGGTTTCTTAGCTCCACGTTGGGTTCCTTGACTTAATTCTTTCTCATATACATTTGCTTAATCACAAATGTCTTTCTTCTGGGTCTTTGGTGATTTTTGTAGTAACTCTAGTGAATAGGCTTTTGAGGAATTTACATATCTAAAATCATATTTTATTCTTTCATTTTAATTTATACAAATCTGAACTTAAATGACTTAAAATATGGCAACAGCAAAATGTAAAATAATCAGTCAGATCCAGTCCATTGTGAATATTATGTTGTAACACAGGGCCTCTCAACCATTTTGTTTTCATGTACCCCTTGACTCCATCTGGATTTTCCTGTGTACCCCAAATAGTCGTGGATTATAAAATAATGAAAATAGACAAAATTTTAATTGTATTTCAAATAACGTTCTCCGCACAAATGACTTGAAGTAGTAATAGGAAACAAATAAATAATAATGGAAAAAACAAGCAAACTGTGGTTAATGATATTTTCCGGGACTAGAAAGTAATATAAAGAACACAACTTGTAATTAATAATAGGATACTAAGAAATTATAATGTTCCTGACTAGAAAAATTACCACGAAACAAATGAATTGAAATTAATATTATAAAACCCTTTAAGTAATAACAAGCAAAGTGTGGTTCACTATAATACTAACATTCTTTATCAATGGTAAAAAATAATATGAAGCAAAAACTAGTACTAAGTAGCCAATATTGGAGAGCGAAAAACCATAAATGAATATTTACAAATAAAGATAGTATCCATATTTCTGCACTGTGATGCTTATTCATTTTAGAAATTAATGAGATTGTTGCGTCTGCTTCTTTTTTTAGTTTATTCATAGTGTGTGATAATTTAGTAATTGCGCAACGAACATTATCTTTGTTTTTATTCCTGACAGTATTAAAAAGGTTGATTCAATAGCCACGTTGATGGAAAAAGCAGCAGCGCTTGAATGGCAGGTACAGCAACCAAAGGATATAAGTTTTGCATCTTAAGGTAGAATAATTTTAAATTTAATTCCTTATAAATGTCATAAGCCATTGCATCATGTTTCAGTTCTATTAAAGCCTCTTGCTTGCTTGTGTTTGGTTGCTTTAAGGCAAAGGGAACTGATGGAAAAGGATTTCAGAGATAAGCAAGATCCTTTTCACCAAGTGAAGAAAAGTGATTTTTATTTCATTTTCTAACGCTCCAGGATGATCAAACATGAATCTCTACAGATTCATTTTTCTAGATAAAGTCAGTCATTGTTTCAAACCAAACCAAAGTAGTAGATGCTATTTTTTTTCCAAACACTGATTTTAACCATTAAACATACTGATGCATCTAGCCCTTGCATGCTTTGATTAAGCCTAATTAATGCGTTAAAAATTTTAACTAAATATACTAATTTTAAGAAGAAGTGATCACTTTTAAAGACATTATAACAACACTCCTGGAAATTTGTAAATGTCTACAAATCGTCTTTTAATTGAATCATTTGATAAAATCCCCGAATTTCTTTTTCCCGCTTCTTCCCCAATAAAATACCGTACCCTTTTCTTTGCTGCTGGAAGTATCAATTTCTTTTCACTAGTATTTGCCTTTTTCTGTTTGGCAATCATAAGAAAGACTTCTTTAGATGCTTTCCCGATCCTGGTAGTTCGCTGATAAATGCCACCACTCTGATCAAGTCGTTGTAACAGGTTCTGCTTCTTTATGCTTGAAAAAAGAAAGAACTTTATTTATGAAAGTCGTGATTTCTCTTAAAATTTCTATGTGGTTCTTGGCTTCATAGATTCATTGTTTAATCTTTTGTGACAAATAACACACTCCGAAACTACCATACCGTTGCTTAATATGGATTTGAAGCCTAACTACAAGTATGAGTCTGCATATTTAGGTTTCTTACTATTTTCACTCATATTGAGTGTTTAAAAATAGGTCCAATTAAAACTCAATTATCTACTGTATAAGATCTTAAATATATATGTAAATTTTTATTATTATTGCAAATATTTATTGCTCTAAATTGGGGTAGAATTATATAGGGTACAAATTGAAATAGATAAAACACAATATTTTGTTGCAACTGTGCTTCAGTACTCTTCATCTACTTACTTCTCGTTAAGAAATTATAGAATCACACATTTATTACAAAATTAACACAGTTTTAGTTATAGTAAAGAAAGGCTTATAATTAAAACGCAAACGACGAATCACACCTTTTCTCGCGATGTCTTCTACAAGACTATCACAATCCAGGGCTAGCATAATTTTCCTCTTTAATGTAAAAATATCGTTTTACTAATAATTTATTGTTTCGAATTAGGCTTCTATGTAGGCTTAAGATGGTCAAATGTACTCCTGCTGGTACATGTACCACCGGTGAGAGGCACTGTTGTAACAAAACCTAAAACAATATTGCGAATCTTACCACATTCTACATAATATATATATATATATATATATATATATATATATACAATTAGAGACAAAAATAAGCCTTGGTCCTTCATGTAATATGTGAAAATTTTCGATCTAATCTAGATCGAAAATTAAGAGGGTCGGGAAGGGCTATGCCCTTTTCTCCTTCTAAAATATTGACAGTGATGAAGAATCCACCTAATGACTGATTTTTGCATGATTTATGTTGCGAAATACAGAAGTGTTGTCTATGTTAATCCGGTCTGGAGTTGCTATAAATCTATTCATTACCATTAAATTAGGCGACTAATTTATCAAGAATCGCGTAATTTAATATTACTTAGCTCTCTTATAGATTCAATATGATGACCAAACATCTTTTTAACCTGGCAATCTTGTTCGCTATTTCGTTACGAACAAATAATTTGAAATGAAAATATTCTCAAATTTTGCATGATTATTGTTCGTATTCTCTATTTTCGCATCTAATCCAGGTGTGAAAAGTAGAACAATTTTTGTTATCAAGCATTATTGTTTTATCTCTTATTCCCCTATTAATATTTTGAATTAATTATATTGTAGTAAATAGTCCAATCAGTTTAATATCTTCAATCATATTTTTATGTTTGAGTTTATTTTCTGGAATTAAAAACCATACCTATTTTAGAATATATTAGTTAAAAGAATTTTTCAAAATGCGGCACGTTAAGTCCTTAAGTCCTTGATCACGGAATTGTGTCTCACAACGTCAGGAACATCTCTAAATTTCCCGGTTAATGTTTACTAGAAAAGAGATGAGGAATTTTAAAATAACTTTGAGGGTGGCAGATAATTCACATACTCTGTTTATCATATTCCGTTGCAGAAAATTTCAATGGCCCTCTGGGCAGGATTTACAACCAGGAAAGTCAAATTCTTTTCGGAAGCCTTTAGGCTACCCTCGAAAATGTTATTTACTATAGACATCACATCTATTTGAAGCTCCTTAATGTCAAAGTCAAGGTTGGGATATTTGTTGGACACTCATCGAAGGCACCTATTTAAATCATAAAAACCGGAAAGGACGATGACCATTATTAAAATGGAGGCATCGTATACCCCTTTTATTTCACCTTCTTGTTCGGGTAAAAGAGTTTCAATGAGAAATCATAGCCCCCCACCCCAAGCAGGAGACACGCCAGATTTCCCTATTTGGGATCAATATAACCACCTGGTAAGTTGATCGGAATTAAGTCAGAGACAATCCCATTCTCCAATTCACTTCCTTCAAACCCCTGCATTTAGAGCCTCTCTCTCTCTCTCTCAAAATCAAGGGTAAAGTCGCTAACCTCTTTGCTCAATTAATTGCCTTAAAATAAGGCGATAAACATAATTACTTTCCCTATAATTACTGTTTTCAGAGGGAGTAAAGTTAAGCAATATATTTAGTGTAATAATAGTAAATTAATTTTCATTCGCAAATTTCCTTGAAGTAAATAATTCCATCTTTTAGGTCTACCGTATTCTTTCGCATATTTCATTAATATCTTTTAATTAATTTATTCACTGTGTTGGATCATATAACACAAGATCAATTATCTTACTTCCAATCCTTCGGAGTAAAGAGATACGTTCAACGTCCTCCAAATTCATTCCGAGCAGTCAATGCCCTCGTTGGTTTCAAAGTTGAATTAAAGTTAATGAACCTCGGTCTGACTGGCATTCAACTTCGTCTCAACATTGAAATGAATGTATGGTTTATTTTAAAAATATTGGAAACTTTAAAACTTTGAAAGAGTGTAGCAATGATAGATGATAACTACTGCAGGATATGACCAATATATATCACGGAAACAGCGAACGCTGGGAACCCTATGATGGCAATACCTAGGAACCTCATGCCATACGTGGCCTATTTCTCTGGCAAGTACGAGAAAGGCAGAATATTGTCTTTTCTACAACAGTCTCCATTGCCCCTCTGCAAGTACCAGCCTTCACATGAACCTCCGAGTAAGCTCTCTATCCACTCGAGCGGCAAGTAGAATTCAAACGAATAGTATAATATGCGCGTGACAAGATTCAAGAGGCGATTTTCTATATAACCATGTTTTAATAAGAAAAAGTTATTGATTTCAATTCTATAAATGAATTAGCGACAGATTTTCTATTACATAAAGAGTGACCTATCCTGAGTTGATCAGCTAAGCATCGTTAACCTTTGTTTTTAATCACTTATTAACGGTTTACAGTGGCGATGAAACAGTGAAATTTTTAGCCGTTACTAAGTGAATAGATAATAACTAGAGTACAATTTATTAATGTTCTTTTAAATGGAATATAACATTGGATAACCACCGTTGACAGATTATCTTACCTGCGTCTGCGTCTTGAGCAAATTGTTTTAAGCCGTTGTTATCTGACAAGGAAACCTTTCTTCATTGAGGAACAGTAGTAAGTCCAAAAATGATGTGTCCCCTCCACAACTAGTCCAACAATTTGATTTTACGGGTTTTTGCATAGTTGAGGATATTTAAGCCATATAATTTGTGCGATTTAAGGCCAGTGATTTTTATGGTAATTCTACAAGTGACTGAATGGTGAGAATCTTCGAAGCTGATTTCGTGATTAAAAACAAATGAATGATTTACACAGTGTTCAGAAGTCACTAAAAAAGTTCGATTGAGGTATTTTTAGTTGAATTCATATATTTCGAGATGATATTAGATTATTTTCCATTTTGATACCTCTTTCTAATGGAGCATAAATGGTAGGAAATTTAGCACATCCTCTCTAAATGGATTTGCGGACCAGATTCGCACACATGGCATTTATTTGATTGTGAACAGCAAATCTATGTACGCACGTTCAAATAATTGATGACGCAGGCTTATGCATGAAATGGCCATTACTAGCCATTCCTTTGACAGACCCTTCCAAATTGAACGTTTAATTTCATTTTGAAACAACCATCAATCACCAAAGGATCTCATCTCTTATCCCCCTTTCCCTTCGAGCGTAGTATTGTTTTCTTTATTCCCTCTCTATCCTTTATTTTGCCTTTCTTTCCTCGGGTACTTTTCGAACTTAAAAGAAATTGTCTAAAAAGCTCGAGGATAGATAAATTAGATCTTAAGTGTTCTTCGAAGGTCGAAGCTGAGCTCTAGCAAGATGAAGGAAACGAATTCGCTTTGCAAAACAGAAGTAAATTCGGAGCAATTTCAGGGAAACTTCATTGCTTTCTTTCACGGGCCATTTTTGCACATACGAGTACGTTCATCTATTATATCAGGTTATATGGAAAGTTCCTCTCCTTTCTAGAATAAAAATAAGTAAATTTAATCAATTTTATAGTAAAAATTTACTTCCACAACATTTTTAGGTTTGAAAAAGTAACGGATATCTTCCTAAGATAACTAATAATAAACGAAAAGTTAACGAAGAAAATAGTAACTATATAAGTTATTAAATTTCCTTATTTATTAAAAGAAATAATAAGAGCGGCAACAACTTTCCGGATGACGTAATATACGGGGAGTTCACAAAGTTATTAGAAAATTCCTAAAAAAATTTACAAACTTAGATGAGGTTGTAGCAAAATATTTTGTCCCTATTAATAGGATATTAGTATACTTTTCTTTAATATTTTTTTTCACAGATCGATTAAAAAGTTATAAGAATTGAAAACTAAAATTGATCAAAATCGCTACTCTAAAATAAAAGCACAATGCTTTTCGTCGTTTATTGAAATAAACTCATTTATTCGAACACAAAGAAATTCCAGAATTAAACATCTTCAGTAAATTTATGGAAACAAGGAAGCTACTATGTTAACAGAGTAGGACTGAACGCTGATTGAGGATATCTGATCAAGATGTTGGTCTTGTCCGTCAATTTATTAGTCTTAGTCTATTTGCTCTCATGGCCTAAGTTTTAGAGACTAATATAATTTGTATTCTTAACATTCGTTTTTAATGTTCACATGATAGGAATAATTATTTAAATATTTAAATTTTTACTGGTTTATTAAAAAGTCAGCATTTGAATAATAATGAGAAAAACGGTGCATTTTTGGCTGAATCAAAAATCGACCCCTGGTCTTGTTCCTGTAGGAGGTGAGTTTCAGTACCTGGAGCTTTGTAATTATAAAAATAGCAACCTGAAATGGAAGGAGATAATAGCTAATGGTAATACATCAAGGAACATCAATGACTTTAAAAAGGCTGGTTATACTCATCTAAGAAGTTTTCTGGACTGCTACGAGCATCAAACGAAGGCTAAAATAGCCACCACTTAAAGCTCCATCTGAAAAATCAGGTTGCAACCAGTATCAAGCAGGCTCACAATTTGATAGCAGCAGGTGTGAACTTTTCAGTGGGCACAGTGAGGCTGGGAGTTTTCCTCATAGGTCGTAAGGCAATAAAGGCTGCCTGCAAAGCTTCATCTTATTACGGAGAACCTTACGGATACGCTATTTTTATATAAAATATAAAGTATGGACTGTTTAAGATTGAGGTAAAGTATTATCCTCTGAGGAAACTCCATTCTGCTGGTCTGGAGCTTCTGGAGGATCTCTCATTGGGAGAGGAGAAAACATGAGTCCTCTGTCGCTCCCTAATTGAAGCATACCGACACTCTCCATGTCTAGGCCTGCTTTTTAGATTAGTGAAATGGAGCACTAATGATTTTGCCCAAGAACGCTGCATGAAATCAAAATGGCGCTAAAACCTGCTTCATTCCCTCTTTTTCTCAATAGTTCAAGACCAATTAATGGATGATTATGTATTTTTCAGAAGGATGACTTATCTTATCCCAACGGAAAAGCGATAACACAGTTGTTGACTGAAAGTAACATCAAACATTTTGGACCTAACGGGAATTCGCAGGGGAATTTAATGATACCCACTCGGTTTATAAAGGATGGATAGTAATAGGTAACAGATGGGTGGATGAACCCTAAAATATATAGGAAAGTACATAATTATTAATTTATGTGATGTAAAAGTTGCGCACAAATCCTTCCGATTTTCTATGCAATTCTTTTTTTTTGTTTTATCAGAATGACTTCTGCGATTTTCAAATTTCGTTCTTTTTGAGATTTCTAAATTACAATAAAAACTTTTTTCTTTGTCTTAATTTTGTTTTCGGATTGTGGATCCTTTCAAGATGTGCTCAAATTCTATTATGTTTAAAGCGAAGAGGATTTAATTGGGGTTTGTGAGTGTTCGTGGTCGAACCGATATTCGAAGATATATGTACAATCTTCTCCATTGGTACCAACGTGGTTTAGTTTCACTCCTTTGTCTTGTCCTGAATTTACTTGCTAATTTTGTATTTTTATAATTTCACTAAAACTAAATGTATGTATTATCGCTTTTGGATATTATAAGTTCTTTTATTACTTTTCTTAGTAATTTTTCTACATTCTTCACTTAGGTGATGTGATAATAAATATATTGCACTCAGATTGGGAGAAGTCTGGTGCTTATAGGATAATGAGGAAGAACTTATTATTTTTGATATAGGATCAAGCGTGCTAAGCGTGAGAGCGGAATGTCATGAAGGAGGGGAGACACCATTTCAGCTGACCAGTGAAGAGGGTTTTTTGCGTTCAAAAATTAATTATTTAAAGGTTGCAATTGTTGGAAATTGAGGTTAGGTTGGCTTAAAGATAAAGCAATATTAACTTCTTCAATCTCAATTGACTAAATTTCTTTTAACCTTAACTAATATTTTTTGTCTAATTTTAGCTTAAATATTTACGTGTTTCTTTTATTTTATTCAGATGCACATTGAAGATTACATTACGTTGAAACGTTGCACCTTCTCATCTCTGAATAGATAACACAAAATGCCTTTCAATTCCCTCCCATCATTGGCTTTTACTGAACATTAATTTGAAGCTTTGCACACACACAAATATATATATATATATATATATATATATGGTACAGTTAATGTGTTTACATTACTAGACAACTGACTATACTTCAAGTCCAGCGTGACAGCCTTCACCCTCGAACTGGGAGAGAGCACTCAAGGATAACTTCTAATCAACTCATCCAACAACTTGTTTCAAAGATACCCTTTTATGCTAGTCTTATTTGCTTTTATGAAAACTGTTATTATTAATATATAACATCGCGATATTAGCTCAATACGAGTTTAGCCAAGATAGCACTCTACACGTAGTAGCCTATAGGATTCAAATCTGGCAAGATTGGAGATCACATATTCAGTGTTCCATGATCGTAAAGTTTGTCTGAAAACCATTCTTGTATTACGAGGGCCTTACGAAGAGGTGCGGGGCTTGCTAGAACCCCTATGGCTATCCATACATACCTCATCTATCCAGGGCTTGATAACAGTTTCCAGCAGCTCAGTGTATTTAGCAGCATTAATTGTACAATCATGTGAAAATAGTGGGGTGGCATGACAAGACCTTTCCTACTTATCACTCCTAAACCTATCCCGGTTGCTGGAAATTTAGTATGTATCACTCTCGGTAGTTCAGAAGGATCTGCACATAACCACCTGTCTAATCTCCTTTTTTTGTCAAAGAAAAGTAAAGCATGCTAATTCACTATGAACCATTATAATATGAATATCCATCCAAATTTCATTGTGAGTGTTTAGTTCTAAGTGTAGATACGTAGTTTTATTTATCAACTGTAATAATTATTTGTATTTCTTTTTCAGATCATGGTATAGATGCTAAAGTGCATTACCTCGCTGAGTTTAAAAAGGGGCAAATGTTGGAGCTCGTCTTGCAGGAGTTTCCCTCACTAAAACAGCTAAACTCCTTGTTTTTTCGAGAGCTACTATAAAAAAGGAACATAAAAGAATTCAAAAAGCAGATCAAAACTTACAGCATTACTTCGAAGCTCGCTAGGAGAGAGCGACGAGTGTTGAAACGTATTGTAATAAAAAATCTCCGGACAACTGCCTCTAAAGTGACTGCAGATTCTAATAAACATCTCACTAGCCCAGTTTCGACCAAAACTGTTCGTATTAAGCTAAAAAAAAAACGGATAACATGGAAGAACAGCCATCAAGAAACCTTTGCTCTCTCATCAAACCTTTCAAAAAAGGCTGAACTGAGGTATAGATCACAAAGGCTGGTCGACATGGAAACATGTAATATTTTCCGACGACGCCAGTTTTTGTTTTTTTAATCCTGACTGCCTTCTTCCTACATTGAAGCACAGAGGTGGGTCAGTAATGGTTTGGGCAGCATATCTTAAAATACTCTTGTTCTAAGCGTTGCCCCACATGGTAGGATCAACAGCAACGAATATCGGAATAATGGTCCGGACATTATCCCTTGAAGGTGAGAGTTTTTTCCAAGATGACAATGCCCCATACACAGCACTCATTCGGTTGAGAATTGGTCAGAAGATCATAGGGGTGAGCTACAAAAGATAAAGAACTTAATATTAATCTCCAGATCTTAATATTATTTAACATTTATGTTGAGTCCTGGAGCGACAAGTTAGGAGTCGTTATCCTCCAACGTCGTGTCTGAAAAAGCTGCAGCAGGTATTGCACAAAGAATAGCTCAGGATTCTAATCAATGAAGTCAGGAAGCTGAATGTATGAATTCCAGGACGCATCGACGCTGTTCAGAAGGTTAAAAATAGGACCAACAACGCATTAAATAAATATTCATTGAATTTAACAAGGGTTTTAATTATTTTGTCCAATCCATATATATATATATATATATATATATATATATATATATATATATATATTAGGGTGGTCCAAAAACCGGAAGTAAAATTTCAAAGTGCACTGATCCTTTCTCCACACCACTGTATTTTTTCGTGTTGCATTTCTTTCCTGGTTTGTGGAATCTTATCACACTACAATGTTCCTTAGAGGTCGCCCCACTTTTATTCCGCCACTCTCAAATAACAACCTTATAAGTAAAACTGTGAAGTGGGACCAAAATTTAACGGGTAATTTCTTTTCGTGAAGTGTAATAAAATTATCCCAGTACAGAGAAAGCAATATCATTTTCAGTTTTTTGGACCACCCTAATATCTCTCTCTACCTCTCCCTCACTCTCTTTCTCTCCCTCTCCCTCGCCCTCCCTCTTCCCCCCTCTCTCTCTCCTCTCTATCTCTCTTTCTCTCTCTCTCTCTCTCTATATATATATATATTTATATGAGTGTGTGTGTAGGTGTCTGTGTCTGAGGTTGTATTTTCGTTATTTCTGGTCGTTATCGTTAAGTTCTCTAATACTCGTATATATATCACTGTCAGTGTCATTGATAGAAACCATGAATTCTTAATAGCGTTTCGTGAGGCTGGAAATTAATGATTTACTTTTTGTAACAGAAATCTTTTATTGTTCTTTTATAAAACTCAGCAAATCAAAATAAATTTCATTTACAATATGGTGGTTATTGATAAACGCAAGAATAGCCCAGTCTAAATCGACAATCCATCTAAATAAAGAAAGGCAGTTTACGTTTCCAAAAGAAATTTTGCACCAAGGTTTTAATATGGAAATACAAATATAAAGATGCCTTGAATGTTTTCCTATTTAGGTTGTCTGGCTTGAGACTTTGGTGGGTACGGACGTGCTTTTTGCCCTTATATTTCGTTCATCATCCACCCATCGGTATATCATCACTTGCTTCCTTTCCCCCATTAGATCTGAGAGCCTCAAAAACTTCCTTGCAGTCTTAGCATTTAAAAGAGCCAAGAAATTTAATTTTCCCCTTTTATCCTTTTCATTTATTCACTCATTCTTTTACGCGGAACTCCAATAGAGAGAAAACATTTTACTTTTTTCCTCTCGCCTCTTCCTCATGGAAGAATCTTCAGGGCATCGCTAGCTTTTAGATTAATCCTGTATAATTGAGCCTCCCCCCCCCCTATGCTTATTCATGAACAAAGTTCTACCTTAGGAAAGAAAGGTACAAATATTGAAGCTGATTAGTTCCCATATATGTATTTCTTTACATCTGATTTCATGATATTTCAACTCAATATTTTCTGTTTTGCTTTTGTTTTCTTTTTTAGAAAATTAATTAAATATAAAAAAAACTTCCATGAGGTAAAAACTGCCGAAAAGTGCTATTTTGAAACTGACTTAGAGAATGAACGTTCCGAATTTGCTTTCATATATTGTTATTATTTCTTTTCCTGAACAATAACTGTATTTGTTGAAATTGCTAAGCACCTGTCTTGCATATCTTTGTTCTTTTTCTTAAGAGTACTCAAATATTAAACGGCTAAATTGCTTCTGACTACCTTTTTACCTGTAAAATACGCTTAGAATTTCTGTTTACGATTAAATAATGCTTTGTCTTGATTGAAGTGGCTCACTTATGAGTACTTTGAAGGCGTTACTTTTTTACATAAGCGATATTTTTCTATTCATTGAGGGTTGTTTTTCTTCGTTGAGCGTCTAATCCCATTCACTTCGTGCGTAAAGAAACTGTCGACTCATTATGAATAACAACTTCTAGAGAGTCTTTGGTCGTGAGCCTTTCGCACATTACGACCTTTGACCTTTAGAAAGAAGATGGAGTCCAGATGTTGACCAACGGGCGAAGAAACGCATTTTATTAAGAAAGGGAGGAATTAGGCAGCAGATAAATATCAAATTATAGTTATATCTCTTTGATAACTTGTTGCAACTTGAAATGGGAAGGAGAACAAAGGCTGGTGGCGACAGGGATGACTCTTCTTGTTTTTCATAAGCTAAAAGGGTGGAAACATCTGATATGCTGAACATAAAAGATATATGTAAGTGTATTTACTACTTTTTTCCTCAATATTATATAATGTAAGTTTTCAACATATAATGTTTACCTCACTTTCCTTTTCTCTTAAGAATGATAATTGAAGTCTCCTGTGAGAACGTATCAACTCCACTGTAGAGTATTCTACATTTATTTCTTTTATTGGATGTCGTGTTCCAAATAAACCTTGGACAATATATGGAATTGGCTCTGGAAATTAGATGATCAATTATTTTTTAGTTCTTCCCAGTATAAAGCCAAATAACGATCAATATTATGAAATTCTATTATAATTGATCAAATATTTTAACTGGGAGGAAGGGAACCAGAAGATATGAATGTTAGTAACCTTAAGATCTCTTTCAGTAATTAACGGCTTTTTATAGCAGTGGTGTCAATCCGCTGCACCTCTGCCTCAATACAGATCAGGTAGAAGAGACCAGGGAATGAAAGACGAAGAAGTTGGTTGCTCGTTTAATTTAACCTAGTTTGGCTTTGCAACCAGAAATAGGTGGCGGTGGGAAAGATCTGAAGAATGGGAATGCGGTTGACTTCCACAGGATAAGGAATTCACTAAGTAAGGCAGCCAGTGGGGTTGTTCTAGGCCATTTAATAGGTGAAAAGTAGATGATGATTCAATAATGCGGTGATATTAACGCTTTGTTGAAATGCTGCAGAGCTTTAATACAAGAATTCCTGAGAATTAGCCTGTTCCATGATCAGTAATTTGAAGAGGATTTTACAGTAATATACGGAAGTATTATTGTATGTTCTTAAAGCTTATGCAATTAAATATTATTAAAAGCAAATTGCCTGAAAATAGCTTAACACCCTTTGCTGCGAATTAGGGTCAAATCCAAAAGGCAGATCACAAATTACAAAAACGGGTTCTAAATGGCAGCATAAATTATAAGTTCAAAATTTGCTTTAATCCCACACGGTTTGTTAAGAGAAGAAGGAACCTCATAAGTAGATCTGCGCTCAATGATGGAAATATTTCCTAGGTGTACTAACAGTCTGATGAGTAAACACAGTTAGCAAGGGCTCACACTGGTACCGTCTAATTACAAACATAAAAATGATTTGCGAAAAGTATTGGAATTTAATTAAACATGTAAGTGGAAACGTACCGCGAACAGAAAATTTGTTGCCAAATTTAATTAGAGTAGCCATTACCACCGAAGAAGAGGAGATGAAAAATGCTTCCTTACCATTGATACCTTGGAAAACAACGACATAATTTTAATAATCAAATATACACTTGAACTTAGATAAAGATGCCATACTTTCGGCAGTCTATATTTAATATGCATCTCACCTACCCCAAACAGTGGGCTTTACGAATGTTAGTGGCAAGGAAGAGAAAACAACAAAACCAGGAAATGTAATTGTGAGGAAATGAATATCCCGAGGATAAAACAGACGCTAGTTCGGTTACACAGCGTCAACCGCTACGTGGCCTATGGGCTGATAATTTACCCCCCCCTCCTCCAATTTTTCCCCGCTGGCACAACACTCGACGATAGCACTCGCAAGGAAACCTTATAATCAGTAGACTTCGTAACGCGTTAGTATAACAAAGGAGGGTGGTTTAGCCTCTCGAATAAAATATATTAACAGGCTCACTCTTCTTTCCTATTGTGTAGGTCTAGTTTCGCCAAATAGAGAAAATTTCATTCTCTCCGACGAAAACCAGAAGGGTCACCACGCTGCAAAGTGATGCCCTAGGAGAGATGCTTAAACGTGGGCACTCATCTTCTCTTCCCTTCCCCCAGGGAGTAAGTGGGGTATTTATACATAGATTTTGAAAAAAGAGCAAAAATCGAGTTGGCGATCGTGAGAAGACGAGTACTGGCCTCAGCTGGGCATTAAAGTTAACCGAGCGAGAGGAAAGAAGAGCTAAGAAACGCCATCCCTCGAGGGACAACGTTAGACACGCAGCAAACTTTCGTGAAAAAAACTATAAATTATTAATAGGATTTGTCAAAGAATTCAGCAAATAGAACACATTGTAAACCTTGTGTTCGTAAAGGTTGCCCTTAGCATCTGTGGAGATTCGCTTTGTATATATTTTGATGGAAAAAGTTAACATGATTTGAAAATATATTTTAGACACTCAAGCCTCATTGAGATTTATTAGTAGTACTGTAGCTGATGTGAAATAAAGAAACAGTAATTCAAAGTATCTGAGTTCGTCTAACTGTTATTGTTTTCTGCCGCCATTTCGACTTACAATGCCATTTCATTAAAGCTCCATTCGCTTTCTTTTTCTCAAATGAAAAGGAGATTCCAAGCACTTTCATATTTACTTACAAAGGCCTCATTCGGGGAACTATTCCTTGAATATGGAGTTTGCAAATAATTGCTTAAACGCTTGAAATATGGCACTCTAACATATGAATCTTAGAAATAAGAGATTCGAAACTAATTATTAGTAGTTATCTCTCCTATTTTTCCTTTCAGTCACCTGTCACTTCCTTCCTTTCTCCTTTCGTTCCAACTATTGGGGTTTACTGGATCCGAAATCTATAATGAGAAAAAAGGTTTTAGGTGATAATTTAGGATTGAAACACAATCAATTAGTCCTATAACAAGAGTTAGGGACTTTGGGCCAAGCCCCCACCCGAGTTGTACAAGCGATGATTGATGCAATGACATTTGTGGCGCACTCTCCATAATCGATGAACGGCCTCGTCGATCCCACTGCGGGAATAAAACATCTACAGAGCGTCATCTCCATTTTGCCCCTTGAAGCATTAGAGTACCCATCCATTTTCCCGCCTCATTAGCCCCACATAGAACCTGGAGCACCATGTAGAGAAACATGTTGAGGGTTCATATCCAAACTTATCATATAGAATATCATATAATTACTCCACTCTTCCTACAGCAGCACATTCACACTCTTATCCTCACAAGTCCATTCTCATCCATTCTTCCTCGTCTGCTCTACTTCCTAAGAGATTCTCGACAAAAATCTCCATTTTTCGATTCTTTCCTCATTCTATCAATATTTCCTACTATCTTAATTTTCCTTTCCATTTCATGCCATTACCATAGTCTTACTCCCATAGGCATGTTTTAGGGCAGCTCAATCCTATTCCAATTTTTGGTATGTTAATAAACTAACAATCCTTCACCCCCACCGATATTTTTTGTGCCATTGGACCCCTTTTTTACGCAGTCTATCCCAATAGTTTCGCTAACATTCCTGATGTACTTTAAATTATTAAAAATTACACCTGCTCTAGGTGCAATCATGAATTCTACCATTAGTCTACCCCGCTCGATTGACACCTTGAATGGTTCCAAACAGTGTGACATTGTAAAAGGTAAGTTGTAATGGCTACCGGAAAGAAAACAAGAAGTAATGGACGGAATCGGCGCAATCAAAGCTGGTTTATTTTTAATTGTGACTTAGACTAGAGGATATCTTAAATGAATCTCAACGGCAAAATGAGTAATTTGTTTTCAATGATAAACGAGACACGATTCCGATCGATAATCTATTGGGTACTGGGGCTGAGACTGAGGTTAAAGAAAGATATCTACTATTCAAACTAAATTGGAGGTGCTTCGTATCTTGTAGTAAGTGGTTGGGTTTAGTTTGGTTTGGAAATCAACATGTGTGATGTTGCGTTGAATAATTTCATTAATGGCTTTTTCTCTGGTTGTTCTGTCATGAATTTGTCCATGCGACACTTACTAGAGTAATTCCTTTGGTTCACTAAATCTTTTGTTACTTTTATCAGTTCCGCGTTGAAGGTTCTACATTGGCTAGTTTCCTTTCTTTATTGGCTATTTATTTTAACCAATTGAGAAAAAGCCTAGGCAAAAATGCATATTACTTTAAAGGGACAGATCAAATTTAAAAGCAATATACCCCTTATAATATGTAAGTCGGAATCCGAGGCGAGATGTCATATATTCGAACGTCATCACCATCTCTTTATTTGTAACAAAATATGTGCTTTTACTAAAATAGGATTACGTATAAAATCTTTACTCCTTCACATTTCTTTCACCTAAACTCTGATTTGGTGAATGAGCGTGGTGAATGAAGTAGTATTATACCATTTATCCATCATACAATTGGTTCCTCCGAAACGAGAGTTGACTGGTGTTGCATGTAAGCGGATGAGGGTTAAAAGGTTTTGAATTTTGTCATAGAAGGCTGAGAAATGTTTTCTCATTCTCTGATTTTAAAGATTTTTTTTCTATCCACTGTGTAAAAGTAATAGAAATTTTCATAAAATTGCTACTAAGTTAATAGTAATATTAAAATATCAGATATTTTCTGTTGGGCGGCAGGCGGATGTTTTGTACCAATGATGCAGTTTTGAGTGTTAAATACGAATATAATATTTATATTTTGGAGGATTGAAAAGAGGTATTATAAAAACCAAATTTGATGCGCAATAGTTTAGAACATTATTCTATAAACAATTATGATTATATACTGGGGGCTGTACCCCCCAGACCCCCACAGTTGTTTGAAACTCAGAATTATCGTACGAGCAGTCCCCTTGAATTTACTCCAAAAAGGTGAAACATATTGGAACACGGCGGTACCCACCGTGAGATGATCGATTCCCACTTATGTGACTTTATGTGGCGAAAACGCAATAGAAATGAAAATTTGTTTCAAAAAATATTTTGGGATACTTATATCTAAATACAAATGAATGTTTGAAGAAATCATATGGCAGTTTAAGTGCATTTCATTTTTATTTCGGTTTTTTTTTAAATGTATCGGACAAACCAAAATTTATAGTTTGAAATTTATTTTTTTATAGATACTTCCTTCCATTTCTCTAAAAAAGAAATGTTATTTTTGTATTCGGCACTCAAAACTGCATTATTGTCCAAAATTTGGTCCAAAAGATCCGCCTGCCGCCAAACAGAAGAGATCCGAAATATCGATGATTAAAACAGAATTTTTCCCTACTATTTTACTCCGGCTGGGAAAATTTAAGTTTGACTTCTGTTGAAGGTAATGAAACAATGCTTTTATTCATTGGAAAAATCCCCAAATCAGAAATGAGTTAGATTATGACATCGAGGGCAAAAGGAAAGCAGATTAACCTACGTTAATCATTCCTGAATTATTCTTTCAACTCAATATGTCACCGATCTTGGAAATTATAAGAGGCATAAGTGTATTATAATGGGCCCTTAGTGATCGATCCATCAAAATAAGTATAATACATTAAAGGAAATTTAGAAATAAATTTTCGGATCAAAAAATCTAAACATCCCGGCGTACGGATCCGAATCCTTGATGATGAGAGAAGAGCTGCCATTTATCGAGGTCTGGCTGGACGCCAGAAGGCTGATCGCGTTTCTCGTAGCATTTTTTATATGGTTTATTTCTTCTTCCACTTATTTTTATGCCACAAAGGAAAAAACTAATATGCCTGTGAGGAAGCAATGAATTCATTTACCTCCTCCTTTCTCTTTAGACCTTTTACCTGCATAAATTATTAGCCTTGAATGTATGACGAAGAGAAAACCGGAAAATACGAATAATAGGAAAATACTTCCAATGCGAGGTTTTGCCATTTTATTAAAATATTCTCCAATGTCGTTTTAATTCATTATTCATTGTAGCTGTGATTTTATGAGAGCCTTTCCTCTACTTTAATGATACGCCCTTCGTATGCATTTAGGGTTGACGGTACTTTCAATGGTGATTTCCACCTTGACATATCTTTTATTTGAATCGCGCCGAATTATTAGTAATTTGAGTCTAAGTGTTTGAATTCATACTAACGGGTGTTCCATTAAGACGGATCGCAGTTAACAGTAAATATACATTGCAGCAAAATATATATTGAGTTTTCTGCCTCTTTCAACACTTCTTTCAATCATTGATATATTGATGATTAAAAGTAGTTTGAAAGATGCAGAAAAACTCAATATATATATATTTTGCTGAAATGTATATTTACTGCTACCTGCGAATCGTCTTCATGCAACACCCTTTAGTGTCTCTTACACTACAAAAACAATTAACTTACTCTGACTGGAACAGGATGCGTCGTTGTAAGAAGAGTCTCATGAGAGAAAATAAAGCCGCAATTAATTATCGTTTCTGCAACCAAGAAATAAGGAGAAAAATATAATAGGTAACAAGAGAACAAATAGTTAGAAACTGCGTTGTGATCACAATTAAATTAGAGCAACAGATTACACCAGAACAAAATATTGCAGGACGATAAGCTCTGGTGCTAAACACATTGGAAGACAATAACAAAAAGAAATGAATAAAATTTTATTCTTTTTCTTTGAAAATCATAAAGAACAGGGGGGAACAATGTATTTGGTGAATTGACAAAAGTACATTTTCCTTCCTAATTCGAGCATACTGAATTCAAATCTAAAATCACATTTTCTCTAAATGCTTCGGACTTTTCGTAATATCAATAAATATTATTAAACAATCATTTTTATTTTATTACGCCCATTATCATGCCCGGAGTAATTTTGAATCTTCCTTTTGCGTTATTTATAGTAAAGCAAGTTTTTTTGCACAAACATTTTATTGCATCTAAGAAGAAGCTTGAATTGTACATTAGGATTAGAAATACTGTAATCAAATATATACTAATTTATTAATGACAGTACATCAGGCTGGAGGACCTCTTTTTGATTCCAATCGTGCAAAAGTTGCGTTTGTAACTCTTTCTCTTGTAATTCTTCTCTGGTTGATCTTTTCTAATCGTCCAGCAGCAGTTTGCAATCATGTGTCGATCACAGTAACCTTGTTAGCGCTTTTCCATCGTCATCAAATCCTGATGGAAGCTTTCCCCTTGTTCGTCGCTTACGTCTCCTAGATTCTCTGGGAATCGATCGAGGTGACTATTTAGAAAATGCAGCTTCTCACTCATGTTGCATCCCATATCACGATATGCTAAAAATATATTAGTTTCCCAAGAAATTACTAACAACGGCAGAAAATGAGAGCCAGGCTGCCTTCTTTTTTTCATTCATGGTGTCCATTAATCTAGAATCACTCAGAAGTCTTCGGATTTCGGGACGAGCAAATAGTCATGCTTTTATTTTTCTGTAGTACAAAGCAGGAAACGCCGATTTCTTATACTAAAACAATCATTGACAGTGCTCAACGCCTTGACATACTGCTTCATCAACCCCATTTTGAGATGAAGTGGAGGGAAAACGATCTTCTCTCGACTTACGATTGGCTCATTAACAATGTTTAGCATTCCTCCTACAAAAGTTTCCGGAACTGGCCAATCTTGTGGGCACGAGTGTTTGTCACAGGCTCGACTGTCCTCCATACAAATATAGAAGGGATACTTTATATATCCCTTCTGCTGGCCAAGAAGGAAGTTGCCCATCTTAAGGTCTACACATATGATCCAATTGTGTTAATGGTACTTAAGTAAATCCATGACCATTCTTACATCATCGTGAGTTTCTCACAGATGGACAGAGTGACCTCGAGGAACTGCTCCAAAGTCAATGCCATTAGGCAAAAAGACACACTTAAGGCTACGTTTGGAGCTATCCAAAAACAGTCTCTAATCAGTAGAGCTATAGGTGCCAAGTCCAGACTCGGTAAACAAACCAGGAACATCATGGCAGTATACAAATTGTTTGTCCTTAGAGAAATACTTAAAAAATGTATTCTCCTTTTTCGGTAATACGATACCTGTACCGACTTGTCAAACATATGTTTTTCACTCAACTTAAAGGCTAGAAGTTTTCTAGCCTTCTTGGAGAGCGCCAAATCACGTATCAAGTCATTCAAATCCTATTGATTGAAACAGTGAGGAGCTAATGACTGTTTAGTATCTGATGATGAATCTGTAGACTCTGAATCCATTCCGTGGATGTCCATATCAGGTACATTATTTTCATCCTCAGAGGAAGTATATCCACTGAAAATCGGAACTAGGAAAGACTCTGGATGAGGTACTGTCAGGATCGCCGAGTGAATATTGGGGTAGTCGATCTTGCGCGTATTTTTATTGCCAATGCTTTAGTATTCTTCAGACAGAAATAACAGTCCGAGACATGATCATTAGGCTCTCGCCACACCATTGGGATCACAAAAGGAAGACTATTTCTCTTTCCTTTCGTCCACTCACGAAGATGTTTCACACAACTATGACAAACAGCAAGTGGGGCCCACTACTTATCTTAATCGCCAAGAGAAACATCGAAACATGCCTTATAAGTGCGAATCACAAAGGTTGATATATTGCGCCTTTGACAAAATAGCATGTAACTGCCACATATGTAACAGAAGGTGTCTGGATCATTAACGCAATTTCCTCTTGAGGAAGCCATCACTCTAACATGTGACCCGTTAAAAGAAACAATAATGTCAATATTTTGCAAAATAACACCTATTACTATCTTACTACTATGTACTGTGAAGTATTTGCTTTCTACAAGCACCCTCTCTATCCTTCTGGAGGGCAGTTTTCGGGGAGATCAAACAGGGTAGGCAGTTACTGTAATTCGCCGGCTACCGTTCCCACGCTTCTCCTCATGGGAAGGGGGGGAGCTCACTCCTCCGGCTTTCTCCACAAGGGGGAGGGGGCTTTATTTTACATCTCCTCCTCTGGGATGCTTAATATAGACATTCCTCTACAATCATGCTTTCCTTTGTTTATCCTAGATTTAGGCTAGGGTGGAAAAACAATTATCTGACTACTTATTTCTTTTCGCCTATCCTGTTTCTAACCTTTCCGTCCTAGCTTTGACTCTTTTTTATGCCCAAAATATACAAATATTGTCCTATAGTTATCTATTATGACCACATATTTACTTATTCTCATTTGTATTTACGCAACCATTAGTTCTTATTGATTTTTCTTTGTGTCTTAAGATGCTGTAGAGTTTATTTTTGCTCTTAATTAATTTTTTAAAGATGCATTTTGTAACTATTCTTTAAGGCTATATAAAATGCTATGTTCTGTTTCCATTTACATAATTGAGAAAAAACATCAAAGTATATATATATATATAGATAGATATATATTAATAGGGAAAAAGCCTGTCTCCGGAGTCTTAACTCTTAAATTAGTATAATTCCTACTTTAGACTCTACATTTCTGAAGCCAAAAAGCTTTTCTCTTCTCACTACTGATAAATATGATGTATTTGATGTCTTAATTTGGCTGCGTTATGAAAAGCTTTTAATTAATCTTATCTACCATAATTACCTTAAAACATGGCTAATCATGTGGCATTTTTCTTATAAAAGTGTTTGGTTACGTTAATCGTCAGTTTTAAAAGAGTAGAATTGAAAGATTAGATGAAGCCTCTGATGTTTGCTATTCCTTCTTGATATTTCAAAACCAATGGTTCGTCAATATTTCCTTCATCGTCTTCTGCATTTACAAGATAACGAACAATAAAATCATCTGTTAATGACTTTCTAACTCTTTTAAATGCTCTAGATGATAAATAATTATTAATGCTAACAAACGCTTGCAGAATTTCGCTTTTTTCCGACGTTGCTTAGTTCTGGATTTCCTGAGAGTTTGATTTGTGGAAATAAATTCTTTAATTTTCTTAACTTCTCCATGGAATAGTTTTAGCTTTGCTGTTGAATACCTCGGTTGCCCTTAGTGTTCCTATTATCTGGCCCTCATTTTCTTTATTTGTTAGTTTTTTTAATATACCTAATTATCTTTAAATAATACGTTATCATTTTTTTCTAGATTGCTATCTATTATTTTTTGTACTCAAGAATAAATTATTATTTTATCGAATATCTATAGTTGAATGACGTATTTTAGATTCTTTCTCTTAATTCTTCTCGGGTTTCATTTTTCATCTCCTATCCAAAAGACTTTTATTAGCTTTACTTATTTTAAGTGCGGTAAATATAATTTTAATACCAATGTTTTCTTACAACCAATCCAACAAATATTCAAACAATTTTATTAAGGTATTAAATTCTTAAATTGGGTTTCCTCTTTAAATCTTTCCTATTTTTTATAAATCAATTTTCTTTTGTTTCTAAAAGTGCGCTTCAGATCCATAATTCCACATTAGCTGTATTGAAAGAGCAATAAAATAATCTGATTTTGGATAAAAAGCTCCTTTTTTAAGAATTTTTAACTCAACGAATATCTCCTTCCAATCCACGTTTATCCTTATGTTTTACAAGAGCTCTATTTTTTTCGTATTATCATTAGATTACGGTTGAAATTATCCTTAATTAGTTTGTCAATTCATTTGTCCATCCACTTAAGACTAAATCTTCTTTGGGGCTTAAGTGGAAGTTGCTCTTGAAGGAAATGTGATACGTTCTTTTCATTCTCTGAGAAAATAATAGAAATTTCTTTAGGAAACAAAGCGAAATTAAAATCCATCTCAAAAATTTAATACAGAAGGAAAATATATTAATCTTGGATAACTTGTGCGTGCATCGTAAAAGGGAAAAGAACTAGAAGTTGAACAATAATGTAGGTAAATCGGGAATTAAGGAGCCACAGCAATGGTAAACCACTTGGGCACTGCATTTTCTACGCCTGGAGGACGCTCATCATGCCCGCCAAGCTAGGCCTTGTAGCAATTTGAACAATTAAATAACTTTAAAAGGAACTGTATTAATTGGCCATTTCAACTTTGCAAGGTGTGATAGAATGGTTTGAGTAGCGTTAGTTTCAACTCCTATCACATATTATTTTAAAACCACGATGCTCCCACGTGCATCTTCGCGTCGAAGCTTGGCGCCTTATCACAGCCACCGGATGTCAATGTTTAAAAAAGGAGGTTATCGTCCCCCCGTTCGCCCCCATACGCCGACCTCGCCAGATTGAGTTATGCTTATGGGCAGATGAGGCATTGTTCCCAGCCTCGGCTGTGCATTTCCTCGAAGTTCCCACTCCATTGTCCCCCCCGCCAAAGGAGTTTCTCGACTATTTAGATGAAAACTTTACGACTAAGATGAGATTGGAGATCGAGATTTTCGTCGCGAAACATCACCACGACCCTCTCTCCCTTTGTGCGCCAAGGGACCTCAAACTCGAGATTCACCATGAGTTGTCCAGAAGGAGGACAATATCCCTTGAGTGCCAAAGGTTCGAGCCTTTCGTGACGCCAAGTCCTTAAGGCTTCCCCATCGTTGTTCAGGAAGAGAACAACGTAGGACAGCCATTGTTCTTTTAAGTCCTTCGCCAAGAAACGGTTCTCACCCTTCCCCCTTGTTGTTCAGAGGAGAACAACATTAGAACAGCCATTGTACTTGAGCCCGTAGACAAGAGACGGTTTTCGCCCCCGCCCTGTTGTTCAGAGGAGAACAACGAAAAACAGTTATTTTTCTTTTGAGCCCTTCGCCAAGCAACGGTTCTCCCCCTTCCCCCTTGTTGTTTATAGGAGAAAAACATTAGAACAGCCATTGTTCTTGAGCCCGTAGACAAGAGACGGTTCACCCCCCCCCCGTTTGTTCAGAAGAGAACAACGTAGAACAGCCATTGTTCTTCAAGCAGTTTGTCGAGAAACCGTTCTCGTTTTCTAGACGCCACGTCAGGATCATCTTATCCCCCCCCTGCGGCTGGAACTCGCCAGTGGACCGAAAATTCCTTCACGTCGCCTTCCACTGCACCACTAGTATAAAGTTACGTAAGCCAAACGTCACCTTTGAGTACTTAACCCTTTTGTCAATTCTATCCTGTTCTCTAAATGGTTAAGCGAACTATCCCATCTCTTTAACTCTATATTTGCTTTCCCTTTTTAGATCCTTTAATCCTCGGATTAGCCCGAGCCCCCACGACCCTTTCCAATCTATGTTTATGTCAATATTTTCCGTCTTGTGTTTTTTGATAGTTATTATTAATAAAACTCTATTTTATTAATGATAGCAATATTATTATCCTCGAGCTCAGTTCCACTTCTTAAGCATATCGAAGATACATAATATCGGCCGCCAGACATTAACGCACTCTAAAGATAATTAAAGAAGTTCCCTCAACGAATAGTTATATATGGTATATCGTCGAGAGTCCATTCTACGACATATATATATATATATATATATATATATATATATATATATATATATATATATATATATATATATATATATATATATATATATATATACTATTTAAATTTGGTATCAGGTGTGTAAGGTTTAACGCTATATCTTTGCAAATACTGGTCTCAGTCGAGTAAAGCATAGTGTTATTCGTTATAATAATAGAGTATAGTAGTTCCCTTTTGTTTTAACGATTGCTATCCCCTTTTTTTGGAAACTTAAGAAGCTAGAGTAGCTCAAGGAACTGTGATAATAATTTGTTGTGTTTTTTTTTGTGATTTAGTCAGTGGTTATTTAGATCGACAAACCAAGTACGAATCGGTCAGTCAGTGCCCATATTTAGGTAGGCTAATTCTATAGAAGGCATAATTCTTGTTGCAAGGAATTTTAGTTGGTTGACTATTGCGCCCCCAAGTGCAAAGATGACTCAGTTCGAAATCTTTAAAGCGCAAGAACAATTCTTGGGACTCTCCGGAAAAGAACTAATTGAGTACGTTCAAGAGGAGCAAAGAAAAGAGCATGAAGAAAAAGAAAAACGAGAAGAACGAGAAAGAGAAATCCAACGAGAAGAAAGAGAAAGAGAGGAACGGATAAGAAAAGCTGAGCTTCACCATCAGATTGAATTAGCTTGTATTGAAGCAGAGATACAGTCCGCCAGTTCCAGTTCCGAAGCCCCCCCCCCCAATCTCTCACTAAAGCTCCCCAATTTCAAGGATGGAGAGGATTTCGGAGCATTTTTAGCCCACTTCGAAAAGATCCTCGAAATCAATAACATGGATCTGGAGGCTGAAGGTGTTGCCAGATTACTTCCCCTGTTAAATTGTAAATTGCGCGACATTTTTATATTTTTAATATCTGAGTGTAGAAATTAACTACAGCACCTTAAAAGCTGAGTTATTGGCCGCTCATAATATGACTCCCGATTTCTAACGCCAAGAATTTCGAGGAGGTCGTATTAAACCCGGACAGACGTTCCGTCAATTCGGATACATTCTTCAGAGAAATTTCAAATTTTGGTTAGAATCCTCAAAGGTTGATCCGAACTACAAGTCCTTAACAGACTTCGTGTTGCGAGATCAATTTTTGGCGTCTCTTCCGACGGAGATCCGCGCGTTCGTCAAGGATCGTCGGTGCCAGACCTTTAAAGAATGTACCGAAGAAGCGGATGTCTATGCCGCAAGCCATAATTTATACCCAAAGGAGAATCGAACTTCTCACCAATCCCCCTACAAGGAAAGAAGGAAGGATTCGCGCCCCTTCACAGGAAAGCCGTCGAAGTTTCCGAGCCCCGTAAAACCCAAAAGTTCTTTAGCCAAAACCAACAACGGGACTCCAAACCTCCCGTTAAGATTTCTCCTCCATCTCTCTACCCAGAAGCGACCAATCATATGCTTCACTTGTGGTGTAGAAAACCACATGAGCTGGAATTGTCCCCAAAAATTTAGGCTTAAAAGCGGACCAGCCCACCAAGTTCACCAGATTAATGCAAACCCAGCTCCCCCGGTGGTGCAGATCCATGCAGAAGCTTCTCCCCTTCCGTCAGGCCACCAGGTAAATTTTATTTTTGATAAAAGTTCATCGGGAACTTTGAAATTGGAGGAGGGCAGCGTGAACGGCTGTCGAGTATCGACTCTCGTCAGGGACACAGGATGTACGTGTTTCATCGTGTCCGACGAACTCCTCCCTTCCCAGTGGAACCTAACCACGAAAAATTTGCGGTGGTACATGACTAACTTGGGCGGGCAAACCAATTCCCCGTTGTTAGATGTTACCTGCAGTGTCAATATTATGATGGCTGGGCTGAAGTCATTTCAGCACCCATACAATTCTGTTCCGTGCTTATAGGACAGAGCCCTCAAGTAAGTTTCGAACCTGTGTCTCAGGCCGCCCTTCCTCGAGGCCGAGATAAGAAAAAAGCCCAGGAGCCCGTCCCCATCAGAACCCCGATACCGTCCGATTTCTCGGAGACCCCTAACCAGGACTTTAGGACGGCACAAAAGAAGTATGAATCACTAACACCCTCAGGCGATAAGGCCCAAGACAAGGACACAGAGACTGCCCGTGGACCCCAAGAAAAAAAGAACCCCCAACGCGCCCATGGAGATACCTTCGTAGAACTGGACGAAGCATCAGCGCTTGAAGAAGATTACTCCGCGGAGTCCCTTAAAGTAATACATATAGTGTGCATCCAACCTGATGCTGATTACCCTCCTCCTTCCCTACCAGGTGAGTCTTTGAAACCCTCTGACCTGGATATTGACGCGAAGCTGACACCACATCAAAAGAGTCAGCTACAAGAACTAATTAAATGGAGTCACCATTTAAACACCCTATTAGCTCTTTTCGAGCGCATGCGCGAAAATGGCCTCACCATTGGCCCCAGCAAATGCCATTTTGCCCACGAAACCATCAAATATTTGGGTTTCAAATTAGGAAAAAGCCAGTTGGGTCCCCAAGAGGATAAGATTAAGGCAATCGCCGACATGTCTCTCCCGATTACAAAGAAGCATTTAAGATCGTTCCTAGGATCAGCTTCGTACTATCGGCGATTCGTTCCGAATTTCGCTGCGATTTCGGCCCTCCTCAGCCCCCTTCAAAAAAGAATTTCCCCGATCGTTTACGTTGGAATGATGTCTCTATTTCCCATTTTAATCAGCTCAAGAGTAAGCTCATTTCTGCCCCAATTCCAAAGTTGCCCAACCCGGAAAAATCCTTTGGGATTAAGACAGACACATCCAACGAGGGCATTGGAGGTGTTATCCTTCAATACGAGGATGACGGCACAAGCCATCCAGTTGCATATGCTAGTCGTCAATTATTACCACGCAAAATGAGATATGCCACTATAGTAAAAGATGCTCTATCAATTATCTGGGTTATAGACAAATTCAAGATGTACTTGATAGGGAAAGAATTTCAGATAGGAACCGACCACCGTCCGTTAGCCTATATTAGGAATGTACGAAACTCCAATGGCCGCATCATGCCCTGGAGTTTACTCTTGCAAGAGTATCAATTTAAGATAAATTATATAAAAGGTTCCGATAACCAGGTCGCTGACGCACTCAGTAGGTATGCGTTACCGAATAGCGTAGAGTAATTGTATTCATAGGATTAGTATCTCCATGTAGGTATATACCGTCTTGTACGAATTAAATTAAGATTCTCTTGTAATATAATTAGTTAATGTATATGTCCGAATTTTGTTACGCTCAATGTCTATTTTTTTCTCGTATGTATATATATTTGTACCCATTAGTTTACGTATAACCTATTTTGTCCAATATGTACTATAATTATATTATTTCATTGTTCCATGCCTTTTTTTTGGTTTAGTAAGTTTGTATTAAAGCTTATTTTCCCTTATAATCAAAAGATCAAAATAATCATATGTATTGAGGTAATAAGAGTTAGGTGCAGGAAGGTACGGTTGGTACAAGAAAACGAGTTCCCCACAACGGAGCTCTATCGTCGTCAGTTCTCTCTTTTTTCGAGGTGACAACTTCCCCCGGAATGGAGGGGTGTGATAGAACGGGTTGAGCAGCGTTAGTTTCAACTCTTATCACATATTATTTTAAAACCACGATGCTCTTACGTGCATCTTTGCGTCGAAGCTTGGCGCCTTATCACAGCCACCGGATGTCAATGTTTAAACAAGGAGGTTATCGTCGTCCCGTTCGCCACCATACGCGAACCTCCCCCGGTTGAGTTAGGCTTATGGGCAGATAAGGCAATGTTCCCAGCCTCAGGTGTGCATTCCCTCGAAGTTCCCACTCCATTGTCCCCCCCGCTAAGGGAGTGTCTTGACTATTTAGATGGAAACTTTACCACTAAGATGAGATTGGAGATCCAGATTTTCGTCGTGAAACATCACCACGATCTTCTCTCCCCTTGTGCGCCAAGGGACCTCGACCTCGAGATTCACCATCACTTGTCTAGAAGCAGGACAATATCCCTTGAGTGCCAAAGGTTCAAGCCTTTCGTGACGCTAAGTCTTTAAGGCTTTCCCCTCGTTGTTCAGTCAGAGAACAACGTAGAACAGCAATGTTCTTTTGAGTCCTTCGCCAAGAAACGGTTCTCACCCTTCCCCCTTGTTGTTCAGAGGAGAACAACATTAGAACAGCCATTGTTCTTGAGCCCGTAGACAAGAGACGGTTCTTGCCCCTCGTTGAGTTAGGCTCGTTGAGTTAGGCTCGTTGTTCAGGAAGAGAACAACGTAGAACAGCAATGTTCTTTTGAGTCCTTCGCCAAGAAACGGTTCTCACCCTTCCGCCTTGTTGTTCAGAGGAGAACAACATTAGAACAGCCATTGTTCTTGAGCCCGTAGACAAGAGACGGTATCCCCCCCCCTCCTGTTGTTCAGAGGAGAACAACGAAGAACAGCCATTGTTCTTTTGAGTCCTTCGACAAGAAACGGTTCTTACCCTTCCGTCTTGTTGTTCAGAGGAGAACAACATTAGAACAGCCATTGTTCTTGAGCCCGTAGACAAGAGACGGTTCTCACCCCCCCCATCGGTTTATTTGGAAGAGAACAACGTAGAACAGCCATTGTTCTTCAAGCCGTTCGTCGAGAAACCGTTCTCATTCCCTAGACGCCACGTCAGGATCATCTTATCCCCCCCTTCGGCTGGAACTCGCCAGCGGACCGAAAATTCCTTCACGTCGCCTTCCACTGCACCACTAGTATAAAGTTACGTAAGCCAAACGTCACCTTTGAGTACTTAACCCTTTTGTCAATTCTATCCTGTTCTCTAAATGGTTTAGCGAACTATCCTATCTCTTTAACTCTATATTTGTTTTACCTTTTTAGATCCTTTAATCCTCGGATTAGCCCGAGCCCCCACGACCCTTTCCAATCTCTGTTTATGTCAATATTTTCCGTCTTGTATTTGTTAATAGTTATTATTAATAAAACTCTATTTTATTAATGATAGCAATATTATTATCCTTGAGCTCAGTTCCACTTCTTAAGCATATCGAAGATACATAATATCGGCCGCCAGAGATTAACGCACTCTAAAGATAATTAAAGAAGTTCCCGTAACGAATAGTTATATATGGTATATCGTCGAGAGTCCATTCTACGACACAAGGTTACTTACATTTCAGTTTTATTTTTAAAAACTGATACTCTAGAGTGTTCCATCACGCGTGATTGATACAGTAAGGTGCTTAATGTGGATGAGGAGTATACCCAAGGCGTGTCAGATGCAGTATCAAAGAGAATTCCCATTTATATTGCGACAGCAAAAAATGAAAGACTAGCAGGACATACTGAATAATGAAATTGCAAAAGTTAAATATAGATACCTAGTATTTTATTGGGGCACATCTAGTCCCAATATCTGCAACAACTGGACGTGGAATCGATTCTGGGTTGACAGAAGAATTGACGCGGTCACTTAATCTGTGAATGCTCTAAACGTTTCTTGTGTGAAAGCGGTAGCTAGACCATTCTTCTGCACTATCCAGAATGCTCCTCGAAACAATTCTGAGTATCTTAGGCACGAGGACATGGATGCTGTTGCAGAGCATCCATAAACGAATTCAAATGGTCATTAAGCAGTAAAACATAGCGTTCACCGGCCATTTACTGGTTTAGGAAGATTAGCTGTCCCAACCTATTCAAAGTAAACCCACCTTACACCAGTCTGGCACCCCAACACCCCAGCAGGGTGACTTATTAACAGTTACCATCCATGGGGGCGTGGAGTCTGCCCCAGGATCAAACCTTACAAGTAGTTAGTAATAATTGGAACCGAGACATTTTGGACCACGCCACATATTGCAGGTCCTCCTGAGTCTAAATATCAGTGGACCAAACCCAGGTGCCGTACATTTTCGATGTCCTGGCATTAAAACTGGAAACACTGGTATATCTACAGCTTGCCGATCCCACGGAAGGAAAATACCACTTTAATACCCGAATAGAAATGCATGCGCCAACTCTTGCAATAATGTGGAAGCGATTTAACCCATTGGTACTTGCCTGTTACCATGGACAACTATATTTGTTAGAGACCGCTCGTCACAATACTTAACCATACGTGGTCGGCCATTGCGCTCTCCAAAAGGTTTTAGAAAGGAACAATCCCATCCTATCATGCCTGTTCGAATACCGAAATTTTACATTTCCTTTCTCTGTGCAGCCTTGTCGGTTTGCCACTTACCCACAAGATTTCAAATCAGTAATGATAATGTTAGAGGGATTTCAATTGCAACATAGTGCGGTGGCCTTGCCAACAATTATCTTTATGTACTACTACTATGTCATGTGTTTTGGCACATCAGAATATTTAAGCTAAAAGCAATTATGAGAATTAAGTTATTCATTCAAAATTTTGTATAGGTTAACAATAAAACGCAAACTATGTAAATTTATGATTTAACTGGTCTAACATACGATGCAAAACATAATCGCCTAATAGAATAATATTAGCAAGCCTTGAAGCAGTCATAAAAAGATAGAACTAATGATACCTATAAGAAATAACACATAGAGATCATAAGTTAGGCATTTCGATAAGAACCATGCATGAAAAACGGCAAGAGAAATTGTTGCCTTGAAGGAAAAAATAAGAATTTTGATCAATGCAATGAATCGCTCGGAAAAATCGCTCACAAGACGACTAGAACATGGCCTTATCCCACCTTCTGAAATATATAAGCTGAGTAGCGAAGAAGGCAAGGGAGAACGACGAGGTGGTTAAGTGCATTGACAAAGGAGAGTAAGTTATGCCGACTTAGTGAAATAAAATTGTCCTGAAAAAGATTTAGGTAGGTTAATATTACCTACCTTTAGATCAGTTTGCTAGTTAATATTCTCCTCCATGATTTTTGAAAGTAAGTAAAAAAGGAGTTGAGAAAGTTTCAGAAAATACTTTCAGTATTTTCATCAACTTGCAAAAACTTATCCGAAATTAAATCTTTTTCCAGCAAGCTTAAAAACTTCTATAATCGGATCAATTTTTAAACTTTGATAACCTCAAGGAATTAATTGTACAGAGTTACAACAAAACTTGTCCCTGTTTTCAATTGCTTATAACTCATTACATTTTTCAGCTTCACTAATGAAATGAAAAGAATTCGAAAGAGAACATTATGAAGTTTGATATATTGTTTTCGTTAGCCTGGATACGAAATATGACTTCCGAAAAGTGAGATTTTTCTACCACATTCATAAGATATTTTTCGGACATATATATATATATATATATATATATATATATATATTCTAAGCAGTTTACTTATATCTTATAACAAAGTTTGTGCCGTCATAAACGATGTTAACCTAGCCTAACTCAGATAATTGCATCAACCTTTTCTTCATGCTAATTTTCGTAGAATGCTCCCCTTTTTGTTTCTAAGAGTGCCAAGAGTGCTAATATATTGATTTCCTAATATCTTAAAGAATAGAGCCGTTGGAAACACGTAAGGATATAGAGAAACGCACAATAATTCCTAAAATAAACTTATATTTTTAACTTCAACAATTCAATACACAACATTTAAACATTAACTACAGCAATACTCTGAATATTATCATAAACAAGAATCAATTCAATTAGTTTGACCCTCTAAAATTGGTTAATTTCGCTACACACAGCAATATATAAGATTTAGGCTTACGGACTCAACTGGAGTTTAAATCCCTCAGGATCACGAAGGATCACGAGGTCCTTTTGGCGAGGGTAGCAGCTGAAAGGGTTCACACGGTATTTGGGGATGGGGGGGGGGGGTCCTTCACGTCCGAGAACAATTACGGTGCTTTATGCGGCACCAAGGTAGTCGTGCTCTCTCTGGCGAGAGTGAGTCGAACTTGGTTCTTAAACCAAGTTAAGTTGGAGTGCGGTGTGACCACCGAGTAACGAGCTCGAGGAGAAGCTTTTCTCCTTCGTTACTTAATCCATCATGGGCGAGGACTAAACTCGGGGAGGGTCTTCTTTAAGGCTGAGGATCGATGAGGGGGGTTTCTCTGACGAGAATAAGTTGAATTTGAAGGTCGGTTTGGTAACCAGGAACTAGCCCGAAGATGAGCTTCTTTTTAGTTCCAGTCTTCCTCAAGGGCAAGTATAACGGAGGAAGATTTCTCTGACGAGAACAAGTTGAACTTGGTTCCTCAACCAAGTTTACTTATGAGTTGGTTCTGGCCACCGAGCAACGGGTTCGAGGGGGAGCCTTTTCTTTCTTCTTTTCTTAATTCCTCAAGGACGAGGAATAACCCTGTTGTTTAAGATGCACCAGGATATGAGGAGTAAACAAACCAAAACATATTAATCGTCCTAGTTCGCAACCCATGAAAACATTTAGATGTCACATGAAACTATTGGACACTTTATAAGTAAAGTTATAAAGATAACTATTAATAATGCCATATGGAATCTTTGGGAGCGAAAGGGTAAGGAAAATCTACTTTCCTATTTTGGAATAACCGAAAATGAAATTAATATTGTTAAAAGAAAAAGATTTCGATAGCGCCGAGTCCAAATAAAATATATCCATTCCCCTTGAAAAGGTTAGAAGGCGAACTTTAGAAACCAATTCATATAAATTTCAAATACTCCATAAGTGAAGGAATAGTTACTGAAGAGTTCAAAGAAGCAAATATAACTCAAATTTTCAAAAAAAGAAAGGAACAAAAACTGACCTTGGGAGCTTTCGACCCATTTTCCTTACTATTGTCATGCGTAAACTCCAGGAGTTGATTGTTAGAGATTAGATCGTAGATCTTCTAAATATATGCGTCAGCGACCGATGCTCTCTCATAGCTCAGAAATATAGTGGTGAAGGTTATTCGCAACACTTACCCACTTCAACCTCAACCATTATCCAATTCTACTAACAGGATTCCCTTTTGATTGAAATCTTTTGGTGAGGGGATTAACGAATGGGTTGGATTTTAAAGTACTTCCCTAGATATCTCCAATTTACATTAATTGATATGTATGGGAGGCTTCTCATGGACCAGGATAATACTGCAGTGTTTCATGAGTGAGATGAGCTCCAACAAAGTGATGGTAAGCAGTGTTACCTCGTCCTTGAATATCCTTGTAACTAACCTTCACCTACAATGAATGAACATAAAAGTCGCGCAATATTCTCTTCTCTTTCATTATCTTAATTTATAACTACGGAAATGAGTACAAATAATTCACCACAAACTACATTTTAAGTAACTAAAGGAATAAACTGAGAAGCAACCAGGGCATCTTTTTCGGAAGGATTTTAAAGAGTTTCATGAAGTAATTGAGACGTTATAAAGATCAGCATCACCCAACTCAGATAAAATGAGAAGGGCCCAAAATATACTTGTACAGATAAACTGCCTTGCCAGATTTCGGGTCTTTTCTGTTTGGTGGCAGGCGGATTTTTTGTACCAAATTTTCGCCAACGATGCAGTTTTGAATGCTGAATACGAATATAATATTTGTTTTGGGGAGAAATGAAAAGAAGTATCTTAAAAAAATAAATTTCAAACGGTAAATTTTGGTTTGTACGAAACCTTTGGGGAAAAAGAAACGGAGATGAACGCACTTAAACTGCCATATGATTTCCCAATATTATTGTTCAATCCTTTTATTATATGTTCAAACATTCATTTATATTTCGATATATATGAGGCTACATAATCGTTTATTTTCCTGATTTTTATTTGATGTTTCTTCAGACACAATATCACACTTGGAATTATGTTAAATTCTTGTAAGAATTTTACTGCGTCTTCTTCGCACAAAATGATCTGAAAGAACCACTGCAAATTATAATTGACATCGATCTTGTACAGTGTTTCCAGACACAATGGTATCAAAAAGGCGCAATCACATTAGGATCGTAGGCGCTAACGATTAAACGCAAACTATTTCGTCCGTATTCCAATAATTTTTACCTTTTTGGAGTAAATATAAGGGGACTGCTCTTGGGGGGTTTAGGACTACGGAAGGACCCCTCCTACGATGATCCTGAGTTTCAATCAATTAGGGGGGTCTGGCGGGGGGCACAGGTTCCCAGTATATAATCATAATTGTTTATAGAATAATGTTATAAACTGGTGCGCATTAAATTTTGTTTTTTTAATACTTCCTTTCATTTCTCCAAAAAATAAATGTTATATTCGTATTCAGCATTCCAATCTGCATCAGTGGTGAAAGTTTGGTACAAATTATCTGCCTGCCACCAAAAAGAAAAGATCCAAGATGTCTATTTATATCGGATTAAAAAAAATATTAAAAAACAACAAGACATAAAAATACAACTATTAAAAAACAAATGACGATAAAATATTTAGTTAAATTGATATTGAAAAGCAATTGTCTCGCAGAAAGCATTTTAAAAGTGTCTCTTTGCCAACTTCCACTCAAATTCCTGCGAATGTACTCTTTATATGTTTTGCCGAATTACTTTATTCAGTTCGATTTGGCAGAAGATCCTCAAGTGGCAATAATTGGATCAACACTAGTCAACAACTCCCAGTCTATGTTAGGAGTCATTATCTAGGACTGAGTTTTGAGAAGGCTTAGTAGATAGGAATGATCTTTTTGGCGATCATTAATTAGGAATGGTGTTTGGCAGGACCGTTGTTTATGATTGATACCAGTAATTTAACAATCACTTCAAACTTTGAGTGAGGCCTAATTCGAAAATATGGATCTAATAAACAAATGTTGAGAAGTAATGGTTTAGTTCATACACATTCAATAAATATGTTTTTAAGGTCACTAAAACATGTAAACTAAGCACAGCGAATAACTCACCTTGCAATACAAACAACCCAAATATAAGCTAGTAAAGAACATCTTACCAAAATGCCCCAGTAGTTTCCTCTTCAATCTTGTCGGAATTGGAAGCGGAGGGCTTAAAAAAACACAAGCTTGTAAAATGATGTTCCAGCTTTGGTATTTTCCGATTCCTTACATTTCCATATTTTATCAAAAACGTTCATTATTTCTATTAAGGCATTATACATTCCACGCAATTTAATTGCCGCAATAGGGTAGCAGGTGTAGCATGTGGGAATTTCCTGCAGCTTACATCTAGATCTGGCAATGAGGCCAGCTTGCATCTAGGCCACATTGCCTGCAGAATTATCAGATGGTTATCATCTACGTATTCTAATTTCCTCTATCTTCACTTCTTTATTTAAGGATCACTCTTTAACACCTTTGTGCGAGAGCTACCTTCGTTTGTTTTTCCCTTAAATTAAATAAAAGAAAACATTTCTTGCACTCATCCTGAGAAGGATCGTTAAGTTTCTTCCCTCACAAACCTTCATCTCAAGATTCCAAATTTTGGTTTCACTTCGTAGTTTTTTAGCACATAACAATAATATACTTTTCATAAAGTCTCTTAAAAGAAATTGTTAGCTGCTTCTTCACTTGCTGCCTTCAATGCAATGCAGTCTTAATCCAAAATAACCTAACTAGAGTTTCGGAAACAAATACCATAACCTTGTGATCCCAGGTAGTTCTTGAACTTTTTTAATGGTTCGCTTAATAAAGAGTGAGACAACAGAAGTTAGCCAAACTAACAGAAGAACTTATCATATTAAAAAAAATACATCTATATTTTGGTTTAAGGGGTGTCAGAGACTATAAAAAACAAATTAATATATATAGTTTTCATTTAAAATTTCCCTGCGTTTGAAATTTATGGACGCCTTTTAATTGTAATTTCAAAGTTAAGTTCCATCAAACGCCCTTCCTGATTCGTTAATTGCTTCGGAAAAATAAGAAAACAATCTTCAACTAATTGGAAGGTGCTTGATGATACCTAGCTTAGAAATTTAATAAAAAAAACTTCCATAAAATGTAAGCGCAGAAAAAATTAAATAAAAACAATAAAAAGTAATTTTTTTTATAGTCTCTGAAACCCCTAAAATCATAACATAAGTGTAAATTTTGGATTACAGGTAAGGAAAATTTACCGCCAGCAATTCACCACATGGAAAGTTTACTTCTAGGTAAATTCTCGCACGGAAAGTCCCGCTTTAGGAAGGTTCATATTCCTAGTGGTAAACTTTCCATGAGGTGAATTTACCTACAGGTGAACTTTCCATGCAGTGAAATGCTGGCGGTCAATTTTCCTGCGTTGAATTGATTACGG
Organism: Ceratothoa steindachneri; assembly: GCA_963969495.1. Taxonomy (NCBI): domain Eukaryota; kingdom Metazoa; phylum Arthropoda; class Malacostraca; order Isopoda; family Cymothoidae; genus Ceratothoa; species Ceratothoa steindachneri. The sequence goes on along the minus strand of OZ018337.1, from coordinate 10,250,274 downwards.
TGAACTTAGCGGATACGAAGAAGTTTAATAGAAACCATCTTAATTTTGGTCAATTGGGAAGAAAATGATTGGGGAAAATCCACTAATTACTCATTCTTGAAAAGATATTTAGGTATTTCTGTGGCAAAAAATCAATTGTCTAGGAGCAAATGTAAAAGAGATACGAAATGGGAATCCATCCATTATTTAAATATTCATTGCACCCAAACTCGTTAAAATCCACTTCTTTTCCAGTATTCAAGAAAAATATGGGCAATATTACCGAATATGAACAATAATTTACAAAACTATACTGCAAGTTTGACAGGAATATTTTACATTAAAGGAAAGAGCTGATGGTGAGGATATGATATGCCATTGAAATCGAAATCGAAATGAAGAAAATCATTGCTGTGGAATACAAGAAAATTGGAATAATGGTACTTTATTATGCATTGGTTAGCAAGTTCAAAAGTCAAATATGTCATATTTTGCATTTTCATTCTTTTCCATAACTACATTATTTTTTTAAATTTTTGAAATTACTATACGTGCTACAGGAACTAACATTAGTTTAAACGGGGATTGATCACCTAAGGCCAATAACAACCTAGATCTACACAACAATTAAAAAATAAATAACACACAAAATATAAAATCACAATACCAAACGATACAAAAGGAAAATATAAAATACAGGAATTAATTGATCCGAACGATACAAAGGTTTACCGGATCGTTCTTGAATTGTGGAGAGAGAGACTTATTGTCCCAATATATACACTTTGAACAGGAGGAACAATAATTAAACATAGGAGTTATGAGCGCAAATTTTATCTTAGATTAGTTTGACTAGGCTCTAAGGGGTTCCTACTCAAGCTATCCGTAACACAATTCTCGGATGTTTTTATATAATTTATTTTAAATTGATTCTCCTGGAGGTTTTAAACTCCAGCGCATAAGGCGACCATTGTTGCTTTTTCATTTCGCAAATATGCAAATGAACCGTCTCTACAAGGAACTACACCTAATAACTACATTCTAACTTTTTGTATGGAACATATAATACCCAAAGACTCCCTTTCAATAACGGTATAATTTTTATCGCGCGGGAGAAGCTTACGCCTAGCGTAAGCGACGAGATAACTATCGCCATCATCACTATTCTATAGTAAAACGCAACCTAACCCTTGATTGCTGGCCTCCGTTCTGATACCAAACGTCTTCTTAGGGTTAGAGAGACGGAGGATTTGGGCGGAAGATAGTTTTCCATTCACATGTTTGGAGTGGAAGAGAGCTAATGAGGACCAGAAAGGTGTTCCCGGGACTTCTTTTCCAGCAAGTTACACAAAGAGGCAGAGAGAAGTGCGAAATGGGGTGACGACGCAGTAGTAGAAAAAAGCAGATCCCGTGAATGTTCTCAGCTGCTGCTTATTGGACGAACGGGGTATTTCCCCAATGCCGCAGATTTTGTCCTCCTGGGAGGCCAAATAGTTGTTCCCAATGTGAAAGCCAATGTAATCATTCGTACTATAAGCAAAATGACACTTGATCGGACCGAGTGTTGAGTCCATGCTCGCGTAGGTGACACAGCAAGGCCTGGAGGGCGATCACGTGTTTGCCCCACTCGCGAGTTGCAAGGTAAATGTTCCCGAAATAAAATGTCACGTTTTCTAACCCGTCTAATATTCTTCGCATCGTGCGATTGTAATTACTATAGGCCGTCACCAAGACGAACGGGAGACGGCGGAACTGCAATAAGCCTTTGTCTGTGGAGGATGCCGTGTATCTCTTTACACCTTTCTGAAGAGGAATTTGATAATAAGCCTTACATAGGTCCAATTTGGTAATGTAATTGGCCTCTTCAAAGTGATGTAGGTTTTTATCGATCAAGAGAATAAATAGGCTCAGCATCGAACAAGGTCACCTAGTTTAGTTTCCAAAAATGACACACAGCCTATATGACCCGTCTGACATCTTTACCAGCACAGCGGGTGAACAGTAATTAGATTGGGGGGGCTTAATTATCTTTACCTTTAACAAATTAGTAACTTTTGCATTGACAACCTCTCTTAACTTGATGAGCAGGAGGTACGGCTTAGAACGAATTGCTCCAGGGTGGTTAAAATAATATCATGCCTGAACTGAGCAGGATATCCGGGTATCTCGAAAAGTGACTCAGTAACTGCTTCAACTGACTATTCGACTCGGTGTGCAGCTGGGCCTTAACGGCTAAGTCAGATGACTGGTATTCGGTAACGCTGGGCACGGTAGGCAAGGTGTACTCCTTGTTCTGTTTTATGCAAGGCACTTGCACTACATTTAGCGGACTCAGTGGGTGAATGGGGGAATCTGGTATATTGCCACACAGGCGAAGGGTTCAGGTGTGATGGGGCCTTCTGCAGCGGAGTGGGTCTTACGCCTCCTTTTGTGGCTGTCCTTTGACAGATACCACACGAATGGCAATAATTACAGATGTCATCTGCCGCACTGGGCTAATAAAAATACTAAAGGATTTTCTGAGCCGTTTAGTATAGCTGAATTGGTCAGAGAAAAGACTATCATGGGCTGTCTTTAATATGAGGGGTAACTGCGAACGAGGTAGGCATAATGCATGGGATTCGGTACTATTGCTTCCCAGGCAGTCGCAGTACAGGAGGTCATTCTTCGCGACGTAGGAAACGACTTTCTTACCGCAGGTGGACTCCTGAACTTTATTAGGAGATTTGATCCAAAGGAGGCGGAGTGAATCTTAGTTCTTTTGTTATTTAGCGAATTTATTGCTTAGGTCGCAGCTGAACTCGGAGTCGCAGGGGGATTAATGGGGAGGGGGTGCCTCTGCTTCCTTTTTAGTCTCGGAACGGAGGAGGTTGGGTTGAACCACAGGGGTGGAAGTAACCTGTGGCACTGTCCTACCAGAATAGCGCAGAGCTTCATTGGAGCCGCTACTACTTCAGCCCAACCGATATAATATGGGCATTCAATAAAGCATTTTACGATGGAGAATCGAATTGCACGCCCCAGGTAGTCATTTACTACCGCAAACTTATCATAGTTTGGAACGATCGGGGGGAACAGCTCGTCCGACACCATAATACATGTGCACGCTGCATGCTGAACAAGGATGGAGACTCAGCAGCCGTTTACTGCTCCGGTCTCAAACTTCAAGCTTCCTGAGGAGCTTTTCTCGAAAAAGAACTTCGAATGATCGCCAGAGGCAGGAGAAGCAGACAGAGAGGGAGGCGGCTTAACCTACGACGGTGGTCGCGCGGGAGAGGCACAAATTTGGTGCACTTGATTTAGAAACTAGGGCGGAATAATTTTTCCGTCTAAGCACTCAGAAATAGCCGAGAGCCTTTAACTTTGATCACAACACCGAGAACAAAACTATACTAAGCCTTTCTTGGTATGAAATGGTACAATTTGGTGAGTAAATAAATGAGAAGCACAGTCTGAAAACTTACACATGTTATGTATAAAGGTGGGCACACACAGAAAATGGGAAAAACAGTTTGCAAGTATATTCTTGCTTACCTTCTAAATGGCCAAGCTTTTAGCCTCAAACCCTTTGAGAGAAATTAAAAGGAAGCTTTTAAAGACCACACAGCTGAAACCAGTTAATATATATATATATATATATATATATATATATATATATATATATATATTATTGCGTAGAATGACCCCGATATATACGTCACTTGTACCCAATATTCGTGGACGCTCATGCTCAAACGGGTGACCTTAACTCAACTCTGGTCAAGAGAGATGGGGGATAGAAGGAAAGGTGCGAGTGAGATGGATTTAAATTCAAAAGAGTGAGTGCAGTTGGCCGAAATTAAACTAATGAAGGCAGCGGTCTATGAGGTTTATACAAACATAGGAACAAATTATACTTTAATATTTACACAGCGATACAGAATGAATAGATTAAATAAAACAATGGCAATAGACACTCGATGAATACAAAAACCGAACTTAACAGAGGTATTCCGTGCGGGTTTTACGAGGGGTTAGGGTCAAGAGGAGATACGAGCCTCTGTAAATATACACACAGGGATGACTGACAGGGTAGCCACAGATCATTCGTGTCTGGTTGGCCTGGGTTCGAGGCTTTAAGAGATGAAACATGGGATGGGATGGCCATTCGAGGGACTTTTACCTCTAGCAGTAACACTAACTAGAGGGAGTATTCGTACAAAAAAAAATTTACTTAAACCAAGGATGGGCCATTCGACTAGGGCTCAGACCCTTCGGTATAATTCTAGCCTTCGGCTCGTCGAGAAAGTGGAGCGCGATCGAGATTGGCGTGTTTCGTTGTAAAAGGCAGGCATATACTGTCGATGCCCGATTGGGACCAACAACATATAGGGACCAGACGGAACCGTAACTGCCTCCGCCAAGGGAAGGCCATGTGGGATTCTCTCCACGAACCAACGCGGCACTTGCATGATGGGAAGTACTCACGCGGGGGTTTCTTGATCACACCTTGGGAGACGACAGAAGCGCGCGTTTGATATTCCAATCCCTCGCTTATCGCAAAAAGCAGTTCGATATTCTGACTGGGCTCATGGTCCTCGCTCACGTGGACTGACCTCATGGTTTCGATCGGCCACTTGGTGGCAAGGAGCCCCTATTCTCAACAATTAGTCATATGTGCAAACAGTGAAAGAACATAACTATTTAAGTAAGTTGATAGCTATCATTAATAAAAAATTCATAGGTAAAATGATTTAGCCAAGTACTCTTTTATTTATTTAAATGGAAAAGAGTCTTGGTTTGGTGGCAGGTTAGGCTCCACCCCATAACACAAAAGAGACAAAAGACTTAGAAGAGCTCTTGGTACCCGAAGACTTGATGACCCATTCATTTAATTTTATTGACGCCATAAGTCAAGTAATTCTCCCTTGTAATCACGAGAAAGTTCACCAAAATACCTTAAGCTACCAAATCTGCGCTTAAAAAAAGGAAACTACACCCTAATCCTTAACTTGGTGATATTTATATCTTTATAGTTTATTTAAGTAATCTTACTATCTGCAAAATCAAATGTTCCTATTTTGTTGCCATTATTTTGTAAAGCTTTATCCATAGATGCTTAGATATTTTTTTGGTCCATTTTTTTAATTTCCTCAAAGTATTCAAAAAGAGGTTGTCAAAGATCGATATTTATTTATTTAATGGCCATTGTTTTCAGCTATCTGGCTAATTCTGGAAACTCTCGGTCAGTCACGTTAGGGCTACCTTCATTTCTGAATAATTTCCAGAATCACAAAACACACAAAGGTCCCCAAAATTTGGTTTACAATAACCAACAAGTATAAACTACGTGTGTGTAAAGGATAGGCAAATTTTTTTAAATAAAATGAAAGTTATGAGCAGATAAGCTATTTAATAAAAAAATAATTGTCTGAACACTCAGTTTTCTTTTAGAAAGAAAAAGAATTTCTTGCATAGCAACATATTTCATTTTCATATCGCACGTTGGAGGTTCATCAACAGTTGGTTCATTCCTCTCTCAGCATATGTCAAAGCATTGTTGAGAATAAAAGTCTTCACAGGAAATCCTAATTACTTGAATCTTATAAAACTTACGCTGACTTAATTCCTGCCATGCATTCAGTGTGGGAATGTACAAAACGTTGCAAACACTTTGGCGCTTCTCATGTCCAGAAAACCAGTAGAAATCAATCTCTATATCATCCAGGCTCACAGCAGAAGTGGCTTTCAAATATTGCGAACCAGAGGTGCAGAGGTTTTAATGCCTTGAGAGCAAAATATCAAAATCCGGTCTCCGAACAGAGGACGACGCATAATCGCTCTTAACAAGCGGTGTATTGACTCCAGCTATGCGTGAAGAAATACAAAAGAGGAGACAGGAAGGATTCCCTTCTCCTCATTTGGGTGGAAATCTCATGATTTTGAAGACGGTTAGACTTATGGCACTCTCAATCTTCCAGCACATCCACTCTTTGGGCATCCTTTTGGTACCTCTTTATTCTGTAGGACAACTCTGAGCACATCCCTCCTGGATTCATAATTTTAATCCCTCGCGATAAAATACGTCCAGGAATGCTCGGAGATCAATCTACACGATATCCGAGCACACACACGAATGTCTCCTGCTCTTGGGAACTTCATCTCATGATCCTGAGAATAATAAGATCCGCCCACCTAGACTTGTCAACTCGAGGATTAAGGCAAATAGGCCCCGTCCATTCGTCCATAGTGTTTCACTATAAAAAAGGAGGAACTTAGCAATACTTAAGATTTATTCATTAATTCATTGACGCGTATCTTTGAAGTCATCTAATTCTCTGTCATGCTTTTAAGATTAACTCACGCTAAATCCCATAAATCTCCTGGAGGTTTGCTCCAAATAATCTTCATTCACCATCACTCTACCCCGTAATTCCTCGCAGAATTATCACATCAAAGTTGTTAAAGTTAAAATTGTTATTGTTAAAGTCATCTTAAAAACAATAATTCTTTGCAAAATGATATTATTACGCTCTGTAATCAGAATGGGTTGCGGGTTCCCTTTTGGGTAAAGACAAAAAAAGTATGTGCGAGTTTGGAGTCTCCTACCAAGGCTCACCCAAACTTCTCGTCAAGGTCCTTACTTTCGTCAAATCACTCTATCGCTTGTAATCTTTCTAGAGTCTTTGTCCCTCTCTTTTCACCTCTGATTTTAGAAATAAGTCTTTGAATTTCACCATAATTTGGGTCAGTTGTTGACTACTCCTAACATCAAATCTATCTCAGACACGTTGGTTTATTGAACAAGGAAAAACGTTCGTAAATAGTTAGAAACTATTTACACTGCAAGAAATCTAAACTAAAGCGGAACAATCAAACCACCCTGTGATAGAACGAGTTCAGAGCTGCATTCATTTCAACTTCTATCACATTTTATTTTAAACCATGAGGCTACCCACGTGCATCTTCGATTCGAGGCTTGGAGTCTTATCAACAGCTACCGGACGCCAATGTTTAAACAAGGAGGTTATCGTCCTCCCCGTTCGCCCCCATACGCCGACCTCGCCAGATCGAGTTAGGCTTATGAACAGATAAGGCATTTTTCTCCGGCCCAGCTGTGCGTTCCCTCCAAGCTTTCACTCCATTTTCCCCCACGCCAAGGAGATGTCCTGGCTATTTATATGGAAACTTTACCACTAAGATCAGATTGGAGATCCAGATTTTCGTCGCGAAACATCACCACGACCCTCTCTCCCTTTGTGCGCCAAGGGACCTCGACCTCGAGATTCACCATCACTTGTCCAGAAGGAGGACAATATTTTCCTTGAGTGCCAAAGGTTCGAGCCTTTAGTGACGCCAAGTCCCCAAGGCATCCCCCCCCTGTTGTTCAAGGAGAACAGCATTAGAACAGCCATTGTTCGTTTTGAGCCCTTCGCCAAGAAACGGTTCTCATCCCCCCCCTGTTGTTCAAGGAGAACAGCATTAGAACAGCCATTGTTCGTTTTGAGCCCTTCGCCAAGAAACGGTTCTCATCCCCCCCCTGTTGTTCAAGGAGAACAGCATTAGAACAGCCATTGTTCGTTTTGAGCCCTTCGCCAAGAAACGGTTCTCACCCCCCCTGTTGTTCAAAGGAGAACAACATTAGAACAGCCATTGTTCTTGAGCCCGTAGACAAGAGACGGTTCTCATCCCCCCCTTTGTTCAGAAGAGAACAACCTAGAACAGCCATTGTTCGTCAAGCCGTTCGTCGAGTAACGGTTCTCCTTTCCAAGACGCCACGTCAGGATCCTTTTATCCCCCCCCCTTCGGCTGGAACTCGCCAGCGGACCGAATATTCCTTCAAGTACCTTCCACTGCACCCTAATGAAGTTACGTAAGCCAAGCGTCACCTTTTGAGTATTGATCCCTTATTTGTCAATTCTATCCTGTGCTTTAAATGGTTTATCGAACCATCCCATCTCTTTAACTCCATATTTGTTTTACCTTTTTTTGATCCCTTAAATCCTTGGATTAGCCCGAGTCTCCACGACCCTTTCCATTCTGTTTGTCAATATTTTCCGTTTTTGTGTTTGCTGATAGTTATTATTAATAAAACTCTATTTTATTAATGATAGCAATATTATTATCCTTGAGCTCAGTTCCACTTCTTAAGCATTTTGAAGATACATAATATCGGCCGCCAGACAGTAAAAACGCACTCTAGAGATAATTAAGGAAGTTCCCTCAACGAATAGTGATATATGGTATATCGTCGGGAGTCATTCTACGACATATATATATATATACTATTTAAATTTGGTATCAGGTGTGTAAGGTTTAACGCTATATCTTTGCAAACACTGGTCTCAGTCGAGTAAAGCATAGTGTTATTCGTTATAATAATAGAAGATAGTAGTTCCCTTCTGTTTTAACGATTGCTATCCCCTTTTTTTTGAAACTTAAGAAGCTGGAGTAGCTCAAGGAACGGTTATAATAATTTGTTTGTGTTTTTTCGTGATTTTAGTCAGTGGTTATTTAGAGTAAGAAACCAAGTACGAATAGGTCAGTGCCCATATTTAGGTAGGCTAATTAAATAGAGGCATAATTCTTGTTGCGAGGAATTTTAGTTGGTTGACTAGTGCGCCCCCAAGTGCAAAGATGACTCAGTTTGAAATCTTTAAAGCGCAAGGAGAGTCCTGTGGACTTTCCGGAAAAGAACTAATTGAGTACATTCAAGAGGAGCAAAGAAGAGAAAAAGAAATCCAACGAGAAGAAAGAGGGGAACGGATAAGACAAGCTGAGCTTCAGATTGAATTAGCTCGGATTAAAGCAGAAGTTCAAAGAAAAAAGGTAGAAAAAGAAAGAGAAAGAGAGGAACGGGAAAGAGTAATCCAACGAGAAGAAAGAAGGACGGATTCGCGCCCCTTCCCAGGAAAGCTGACAAAGTTTCCGAGCCCCGTAAAACCCCAAAACTTCTTTCCCCAAAACCAACAACGGGACTCCAAACCTCCCGTTAAGACTTCTCCTCCATCTCTCTTCCCGAAGCGACCAACCATATGCTTCACCTGTGGTGTAGAAAACCACATGAGCTGGAATTGCCCCCAAAATTCTAGGCTTAAGAGCGGACCAGCCCACCAAGTTCACCAGATTAATGCAACCCCGGCTCCCCCGGTGGTGCAGACCCAAGCAGAAACTTCTCCCCCTCCGTCAGGCCACCAGGTAAATTTTGTTTTTGGTAAAAGTTCATCGGGAACTTTGAAATATGAGGAGGGCAGCGTGGACAGCTGTCAAGTATCGACTCTCGTCAGGGACACAGGATGTACATGCTTCATCGTGTCCGACGAACTCCTCCCAGTGGCCTCTAACCACGAAAAGTTTGCGGTGGTACATGACCAACTTGGGCGGGCGAACCGATTCTTCGTCGCTAGATGTTACCTGCAGTGTCAATATTATAATGGCTGGGCTGAAGTCATTGTAGCACCCATAAAATTCTGTTTCGTACTTATAGGACAGAGCCCCCAAGTAAGTTTCGACCCTGTGTTTCAGGCCGCCATTCCTCAAGGCCGAGATAAGAAAGAAGCCCAGGAGCCCGTCCCCATCAGAACCCCGATACCGCCCGATTTCTCGGAAACCTTTAACCAGGACTTTAGGACGGCACAAAAGGAGTGTAAATCACTAACACCCTTAGGTGATAAGGCCCCAGACAAGGACACGGAGACTGTCCATGGACCCCAAGAAAAAAAGAACCCCCAACGCGCCCATGGAGATACCTTCGTAGAACTGGACGAAGCATCGGTGCTTGAAGAGGATTGCCCCGCGGAGTCCCTTAAGGTAATCCAAACAGTGTGCATCCAACCTGATGCCGATTACCCTCCTCCTTCCCTACCAGGCAAGTCTTTGGAACTCTCTGACCTGGATAGTGACGCGCAGCTGACACCACGTCCGAAGAGCCAGCTACAAGAACTAATTAAATGGAATCACCATTTACCCACCCTATTAGCTCTTTTCGAACAACTGCGCGAAAATGGCCTCACCATTGGCCCCTGCAAATGCCATTTTGCCCACGAACCCATTAAATATTTGGGTTTCAAAATAGGACGAAGCAAGTTAGGTCACCACGAGAACAAGATTAAGGCAATCGCCCACATGCCCCTCCCGATTACAAAGAAGCCATTAAGATCGTTTCTAGGATCAGCTTCTCCCTATCAGCGATTTGTTCCGAATTTCGCTGCAATTTTGGCCCCCCTATGCCCCCTTCAGGAAAAGAATTTCCCCGATCGTTTACGTTGGAATGATGTCGCTGTTTCCCGTTGTAATCAGCTCAAAAGTAAGTTCATTTCTGCCCCCATTTTTAAGTTGCCCAACCCGGAAAAATCCGTTGGGGTTAAGACCGACGTGATCAACGAGGGCATTGGAGGTGTACTCCTTCAATACGTGGATGACAGAACGAGTCATCCAGTTGCATATGCTAGTCGTCAATTATTACCACGCGGAAAGAGATATGCCACTAGAGAAAAGATAGCTCTATCAATTATCTGGGTCATAGACAAATTCAAGCTGTACTTGATATGTAAAGATTTTCAAATAGGAACCGACCACCGTCCGTTAGCCTATATTAGGAATTTGAGACACTCAAACGGCCGCATCATGCGCTGGAGTTTACTCTTGCAAGAGTATCAGTTTAAAATAAATTAGATTAAAGGTTCCGATAACCAGGTCGCTGACGCCCTCAGTAGAAATGCGTTACCGAATAGCGTAGAATAATTGTATTCATAGGATTAGTATCTCCATGTAGGTATATACCGTCTTGTACGACTTAATTTAAGATTCTTTTGTAATATAATTAATTAATGTATATGTCTGAATTTTGTAACGCTCAATGTCTAATTTTTTTGATGTATATATATTTGTTCTTATTAATTTACGTATAAATTATTTTGTCCCGTATGTACTAAGTTTATATCATTTCATTGTTCCATGCCTTTTTTTTTATTAAGTTGTATTAAAGGTTATTTTCCCCTGTAATCTAAAGATCAAAATAATCATGTATTGAGGTAATAATAGTTAGGTGCAGGAAGATACGGTTGGTACAAGAAAACGAGTTCCCTACAACAGAGCTCTATCGTTGTTCCTTCTCTCTTTTTTTTTCGAAGTGACAACACCCCTGGAATGGAGGGGGGTGATAGAACGAGTTCAGAGCTGCATTCATTTCAACTTCTATCACATTTTATTTAAAACCATGAGGCTACCCACGTGCATCTTCGATTCGAGGCTTGGAGTCTTATCAACAGCTACCGGACGCCAATGTTTAAACAAGGAGGTTATCGTCCCCCCCGTTCGCCTCCATACGCCGACCTCGCCAGATCGAGTTAGGCTTATGAACAGATAAGGCATTTTTCTCCGGCTTAGCTGTGCGTTCCCTCCAAGCTTTCACTCCATTTTCCCCCCACGCCAAGGAGATGTCCTGGCTATTTATATGGAAACTTTACCACTAAGATCAGATTGGAGATCCAGAATTTCGTCGCGAAACATCACCACGCCCCTATCTCCCTTTGTGCGCCAAGGGACCTCGACCTCGAGATTCACCATCACTTGTCCAGAAGGAGGACAATATTCCTTGAGTGCCAAAGGTTCGAGCCTTTAGTGACGCCAAGTCCCCAAGGCATCCCCCCCTGTTGTTCAAGGAGAACAGCATTAGAACAGCCATTGTTCGTTTTGAGCCCTTCGCCAAGAAACGGTTCTCATCCCCCCCCCCTGTTGTTCAAGGAGAACAACATTAGAACAGCCATTGTTCGTTTTGAGCCCTTCGCCAAGAAACGGTTCTCATCCCCCCCCTGTTGTTCAAGGAGAACAGCATTAGAACAGCCATTGTTCGTTTTGAGCCCTTCGCCAAGAAACGGTTCTCATCCCCCCCCTGTTGTTCAAGGAGAACAACATTAGAACAGCCATTGTTCGTTTTGAGCCCTTCGCCAAGAAACGGTTCTCACCCCCCCTGTTGTTCAAAGGAGAACAACATTAGAACAGCCATTGTTCTTGAGCCCGTAGACAAGAGACGGTTCTCATCCCCCCCTTTGTTCAGAAGAGAACAACCTAGAACAGCCATTGTTCGTCAAGCCGTTCGTCGAGTAACGGTTCTCCTTTCCAAGACGCCACGTCAGGATCCTTTTATCCCCCCCCCCTTCGGCTGGAACTCGCCAGCGGACCGAATATTCCTTCAAGTACCTTCCACTGCACCCTAATGAAGTTACGTAAGCCAAGCGTCACCTTTTGAGTATTGATCCCTTATTTGTCAATTCTATCCTGTGCTTTAAATGGTTTATCGAACCATCCCATCTCTTTAACTCCATATTTGTTTTACCTTTTTTTGATCCCTTAAATCCTTGGATTAGCCCGAGTCTCCACGACCCTTTCCATTCTGTTTGTCAATATTTTCCGTTTTTGTGTTTGCTGATAGTTATTATTAATAAAACTCTATTTTATTAATGATAGCAATATTATTATCCTTGAGCTCAGTTCCACTTCTTAAGCATTTTGAAGATACATAATATCGGCCGCCAGACAGTAAAAACGCACTCTAGAGATAATTAAGGAAGTTCCCTCAACGAATAGTGATATATGGTATATCGTCGGGAGTCATTCTACGACACACCCCTTACACAATTTTCTTTTCGAGACGTAGTTTTACATTATGATTTTTGCCATTTTAAGTAGTTTTTCAAAGAAAAAAGATTATTGCAAATTATTATCCACCTCCTACTTAACTAGATAGATCAATATACACTTAAAGAATATAGCATCAGATTCTATGGTTGAAGCCTTCATCACCAATTATGTTTCACGTTTTGGCGCTCCTCTCCAGATAATCTCTGATAATGGATTACAATTTTATTCATAGATATTTCAGGAATTACTACAAGTTTTCCCCACAGCACACATGTTCACCACAACTTCTAATGCAACTAGGAAAGCTATTCTAGATAGATACCACAAGCAAATCAGATCATCTTTCATAACGAAGAGGCAGTTTGCCCAATGGTTATCTAATTTTACCGCTAGCTGACTCGTCATACAATATACACCCAACCATGAAACAGGCTTGCTCCCTAAAATCATTAAAGTCACTCTTTTACGCATTACAGCTTGCGATTTGTTACCAGAGACCTCGATCCGTTACAACACAGCACAGGTCCAAACAGTCGCGCCATGAAGCAATGAATTTACTTGCACAAACAAATGACTATTTTAGGGCATACAAAAGCGCGCACATGCTTACATAATATAAAGGAGGAAAACTGTAGATATTTTTGCTTGCATTGGCATTTTAAAGATTTTTACAACGAACAACATTCTCATTCTCACACAACTAACTCTCATAAAGAATTCAACATAAATTCCGCATACACAACTAAATGGAACATTGTGATGGAATTTGAGAGCAAAAGAAAAAATAAACCCCAACAACCACTCATTGAAATCTACATCAAAATTGGTCTCAAAATCATCATTCCTCTAGCTCTCAAATAAACCCTTTTATTTTTATTTTCCATTACCTTGTCACTCAGACAAAGCACGTTAAAGTGTTTGGATGATTGCGCACAATTTAAAGAATCAAATTACTATGTATTTTGTATTTTATAATTATTATATCCTAATATACGAGGGGCGGTCAATAAGTTTTGTGAATCGGTAGGGCAAAACAGAGGAAAGGGGTTTGCTGTTTGTGGGGCTGTTAGGACAAGTTTTGACAAGTCAGAACCTGCAGCCGCACGCTCCTGCCTCGTCTATTTAAGAAGCAGTAGCTGATCGCAGATCGTAAGTCACAAATTTTTCAACAATGTAGAAGGTTGAGCACCACGCAGTGATCAAATTTTTGACTAAGGAAGGCAAGAATGCAAAAGAGATCCATGAACGCATGTTTGCAGTGTACACCGACACCGACACCGTCCCTTCCTATGCGACCATTGCTCGCTGGAATAGGGAGTTCCTAATGGAGGTGAGTCCCTTGAAGATGACCCGCGTCCAGGATGCTCGTCAGACGTGACCAATGAGGACAATGTGGCCCGTGTGGAGAGAATGATCCTCAAAAATTGACGGGTGAAGGTCAAGGAAATCAAGCAAGAACTTGGAAAATCACATGGAAGTGTTATCAACATCATCCACGACAATTTAGCCATGACCAAGGTTCCTGCCCGTTGGGTCCCTAGAAATCTCACGCCCCATGATCGACTTAAACGTCGTTTAAGTCCACAAGGCCAGAGTTGCACAAGCTGCATTGCGTGAGTGCGGATTCGAGGAGCTCAACCATTCCCCCTACAGTCCAGATCTGAACCGTATTGACTACTTTTATTTCGCCAGCTCAAGGTTGCACTGCGTGGACGCCGGTTTGGAGAAGATGAGGATGTCCAGCTCGCCGTCCAGGAGTAGATTGAACAGCACTCGGAAGATTTCTGGTTGTCGGGAATTCGAAGCCTCAGGGACAAGTGGCGCAAGTGCATTGAAGTCGAGGGTAGTTATATTGGAAAATAATAAAACACTTTTACTCATATCTCGTTTCCTTATATCCGAATTGCAATACTTATTGAGCGCCTTTCGTATCTTCGTTGGTTATTATTTTTTATAGGAACTATTTTTTTGTCTATAGCTTGGTTGGTTAATATTTGTTTCATGCAATCGAATGTATCATATGCCAAGAATTTACGTGTTATTTTTTACGTAATTGATGGCTCGATCATTTTTCTTTAATAAGATATCAGCCTACCACCATTGTGAAGTAATATATTTTCCTTCTCAATTAGGCAATATCTGAATTTAGGTTATAAGAAATATAATCGACAATCTTATTTTAGATATTAATTGATGATATTGTTTTGAAAATCTTCAACTATTCTCACGCACTACTTCCCCTAATTAGGGGACCGGGTATCTGTGGAGATACCTTTATCCATCGTACGGGTGGAAAACTATGGTACTAAACCTTCCGGCACTCTCAGTCCCTGGCATCCTTCCTAATTTTCTTATTTCAGCGGGGGAGTATGAAATCATTTCTTCCCAGACCATTATATTGATAGCCTGCGATGAAATTCCTCCTCCTATGCTCATATATCAATCAAATAGGAAGTCAAATAGTTAAAGGGTCAAGTTTTAAATCTTCCCCTTCGGATCCTGATTGATGCATTGATTTTATTTATTGTTCCTCCAAATATCCAACATTTATTCATCGTTTAACTAAAGCCTCCGTATTACCTTTAGAAAAGGACTATTTTACAGGGTACGATGGCTAATTTGTCGCCGTTGGCTACTCTGAATTTAAAAAATGTCTGGTTGCTGTCTTCGTTTCTCTCTTCATATCATATATGACTCATTTGTTCATCGTCTCTTTTTCATGAGTAGAAAAGCGTTCAGTGCAGCAACATCCATCGTATTATAGAAAACAAAAAGCGGCCAACGAACGGTTTTCCTCCTGCAAGTGAACGCTTCTATGTAATCATCAACCTGATTTACTCCTGTTTTGCCAAAGTTTTAGTCCGAACTCAGTGCTGGCTTATTGGTATGCTCAGAAATACACACATTCCCAGCATGAGAAGAACTGAGGAAGATGACAACATTATTTTATTATGATGGTCATGAGCAAATAAGGTTGAATGCACTGCCCTGCTTTGATTTCTGAGAGTGGAAAGAATTTCTTTCCTATGTATTATGATAGTCCCAAGTAAGGTGAGTCTTTTCTTAAACAGTGAAACAGCTAGTCTTTGTGATGTAAAATAATTTTCTGTAACTACTTCACGTTCCGAATTATCATAAGGCTTGCATAATTGTAAAACAATAATTTTTCCAACTTCCCGTTGGACTAAATTTCCTTGTTTACCTGTGTAGATCATAGAATTTAGAGCATATTCAGTGTCAGCTTCACATAACAAAAATATTTTCAGACTATACTTTCTTAGTTTTGTTGGTATATAAGTGCGGCCTGGAATGCATCCTTGGTAACCAATAAGTTGCTCATCTTCAGTAAATATCTGGCCCGGTATGTAAAATTTTAAGAGGATATCATTCCATTCATACAATACTTAGCTGATTGCAGCAAGTCGATCGTTAGGTAATCTAATTTGTCGATCTCGGTAGTTATCAAATATGATAGTACGAAGAAAAATTTTAACAGAATCTGAGACATAACAACACGATATTTCAGTTTACCATCAATCGGATTCCATAGGCCATCAAGAGCCGTAAATTTATGATAATCGGCTCCTGCTCACAAGATAAGGCCTAGACATGCTTTTACTTTATCCACTGTAAAAGAAATCATGTAATGCTATATTTTTATTACATCTTTATAAATTTCACACCTTACATCACTGACCTTCCTATTAGTATATCTTTGTATGGTCAGAAGCATATTATGTGGGATAATATTCTTCTCGTCGTTTTGTGGTGAAAAGGGTACTTACAAAGGCGTCATTGGAAGCCTCTTCAGATGCTTGAGGTGAATTGTTTTTTTCATCGTCGCTTGAACTTGGGTTATCGCTGGCCGTTAGGCCCACTTGACTGAAGAACGGAATATTACCCTCCTCAACATCTGGGTGATAATTTGTATTGTCTTCACTCATGCTATCTTCAGATGAATCGTATTCGCTATCTGGTTCACCGTGATTAAAACTCTTTCCTTCAGCATTAGGCTGAGATAAATTATTATGATCGTTCCTTGTCTTTAGAGGTGCTCCAATCGACATGGTTGGGTCAGTACTAACTTTAAAAATATACGTAGTTTCCAAATCTCATGAAATGTTGGTTGCCACTTCATAATTACCATTTTAAAATGTTCTGTAAATTTATGCATAAATAAAGACATTGTGCGCCATTATAACCAAGATGTAACAAAATGTTGCACGCATATGGATAAGGGTTAAAGAAAATATAGATTTTAATATTTTGTTCTCTAGTTATGGACGGCACTGTAGCTGGTGTAATAATGACGACACTTGAAGATAAGCGGGGATGATACTGTTATGAATGTAACTGCTTAGCGAAAATGATGCTTCTCCTCGATTCAAATATTCTCTCTCATTACCCAAGACTCCGTCCTTGTTGAGTCCCCACTACTGGGCTCTATTTGCCTCTTCAGTTGAGTACCCTCTTTCTAGATCTATTCGCCCCTTCAGTTGAGTTCCCTTTTTATCACTCTATTCTCCCCTTCAGTGCGTCCCCTTTTTATCACTCTATTCTTTCCCTCAGTTGCGTCCCATTTTCAGGATCTATTCTCCTCGCATACACCAGAAAAGCGACCTCCAAGCCTTACTTTCGAATTGTGACAAGAAATTTTACCCAATTCGTTACCACAATTAATTTCAGAAAAAAAGAAAATAAATGGGATTTAACCGAAGCCTAATGCAAAATAACAAAATAATTATAATCAACTAACAGAGTTACAAAATTACGAAGCAACCAAACCCCAACATCAACCTGGCAACTTCAGTTCTTTCTAACCCTTCATGCTGGCGGGTTCACTTCCTCTCACAGCTCTTCTTAGAGACAATGACTTTATACTTTGGTGCTGTGAAAGACTCGGTTGATGTAAATCAAGGGATGCCGGGTGTAGGATGGGCAATACCCCTGCTAAAACATAGACTCAGATTAACAGTGCACCCTCCCTACCCTAGTGCCCGATCAGAAACTGGTGCTCTGTCTCGGGTCGTCTTTTGCTCGGCTTTTAAATCTCTCACTATATTTTCCAAGCCTGCCTAGCCTTATTGAAGGGTGAAAGAAGGCGTTAAACGTAAGGCAACGGAAAACACAATTGTGGTTAAAAACTAAGTTTAGCGACCCTTTTCCAACCGGTACAAGATTCGCTACCAAGTTCTTCCTCAAAAAAACAACTATTTGACGAAAACTAGATGCAATTAGCGCCCCCCTGCCAGTCCAATTAACCTTCTTTAACCATCAATCTCTGATGAATTTACAACTAACGCAACAGACCCAAACCCACGGGGAGATTTCTTTTTAAAAGATGGCTGCTTCGGAGAAGAGAAAATTTCGCTGTTTGGAAGGAAAAGTTGGCTTCAACATTTGGTTCCATCACAAGTTTGGTGAGGAGGTGGAATATTTAAAACAACTCCAAAGTTATATTTGCAAGTACACCAGATGGGGGTGATGGCGATACTATATGCCCTATTACCTAACAAATAGAAGGCATGATGTGCAATGCTATTTGAAAAGTTCAAAGAAATTGAGGATGATTTAATCGAGAGTCTGTGATTTTGAACTCTAAGCTTTGACTGCCTTCAAAGAGCTTCTTTCAAACGTAGAATTCAAAGGGCGCTTCTTTCACGTGGGTCAGATTATGCAAATTCCCCTGGTCGTTTTGGGTCGAACTTCGCGTTAAAATAAAGAAGTGAACTTTTCGTTAAAGGTTCAAATGATGCTAGGCCTTGCAATTGTGCCAATTTGGTATTGAGATTGGCAGAAGATTCATCAAAGAAAAAAATGCCAATCATGAATTGGCTCAAAGACACACATATATATATATATATATATATATTCAGGGTGTTCAGTCTAAATTTGACGTTTGTTTAAATGAAAATAAACCCGCAATATCTAAGCCAAAAATAAATGTATTTAAATACTTTTCAAAAATAAGTCCATTAGGCTGGGAGATAAGGGATTAATTAATTTAGTTATTTTGAGAGCATGGAAGTAATTGTTGTTGTTTTTTGTCATTTAACTCTGACCGGGAGCAGATGACATCTCTGTTTCCTCCTATCGCTTAGGAACCTAAGGGAGGAAGCTTAGAACCTACAGTCTCCACTGTAGGCCCCGTCACCCTTCTCAGAATACAGTAGTGCCACTCCTTCTGTGAGACTATTCTGAAGACCAAGTTAAGTGACAGAGGTGTTACGGGAATTTGATACCAACTCTCTGTGCTAGATGGTGCATGCAACAGTTAGAAAGTGGGAGTTCAATTGCAGCTGAACGTCATTCTGGAGTGCCTCCAGGTGAGGGGTTGGTGTCATATCCCCTTGAAGATGACTTCACCACTCTAAGAATCTTCTTCTCTTCCTTTTCAGGGTGGCTACAGTTTAAAAGACAGAGGTTTACCTGTAGGTCATAGCATGGGAGTGAGATTGCAGTATGGAAGAAGAATCAAAACACGAGTGAGAACAGCGTAAATCAGAAAGGAGCCATAATTTGAAGCCGCAGGCCATATTAAAGCTTATTTAAAGCTATGCGGGCCAAATTGAAGCTTATGTAAAGCCATGCGGGCCAAATAAAAGCTTAGGTAAAGTTTTATGGGCCACATTGAAGCTTATGTAGAGCTTTCCGGGGCACATTGAAGCTTATGTAAAACTTCGCGGGACGCATTAAAGCTTATGTAAAGTTTTTTGGGCCAAAGGAAGCTTATGTAAAGCTTTGCTGTGCTGCACTTTTAAACAATTCGATGCAAATTTTGAATACTCATAAGTTAATTGCAATTAACTTCATGCAGTTTTTTTGCATATACAACATAGCGCTAGATATAAATACCCATTAATAACTAGGGGTAATTTTATTGCATAGTTCACCCCCCCTTTATACTGTTTCCAGACCTTATCAGAGTGGAGCCTACAGTTTAACGTGGAATTCGAACCACGACTTATAATTCTCCATCAGGTGCCAGCTTTCTCATATCCAAGTACTAACCACAATCAACGTTATTTAACTTCCGCGAGCAAAAGTGAGGTCATAGATAACGGTAATTAGAATAAGTATTTATAAATTATAGTATTTTCTTATATACGAATGAAATTGTCGTGGTATAGCTGACTATCTAATACAATATCTAATATTTGTATTAATGGGCAAAACTCAGGCTATTAAAGCGAGCCATCCAAAGACTGAACGCTACGTTGATGCGCAGATTATAAAGGTCTGGTTGAGACGTGGGTTCAATTCACTTAACTAATCAGGTCGAGTTCGAGGTTGGCGAGATTTGAATAACGAAGTCGAGAGTGATGTTCATGTTAATTGATGATAAACATAAGAAAATATAAATTTTATTTACAAATTAAAATTGATCAAAATAATATAAAGGAGAATTAATGATTGGTTAATTATTTATCATTTATCTCCTCTGAAGTCGCAAAGGCGACTTCAGAGGAGAATCGAAGGAAAAGTAGGGGCTTGCCGAGACGATCTTGTCGACGTCTTCAAAGGAGGGATCCTCGTCAGGAGAAGAGTTTGAAGAAAGGGTATGGTCGCTACCTTAATTCCAGGGCTATGAAGGTGTAAGTTATAACCTTAGCTGATGATCGATTTGTGAAGCTGGCTTCATTGGTGATTCTGAGGAGATGTATGGCTACCTCAGAGTGACTTCGACCAGGATGGGTGCGTAGAAGATTCGAAGGAGTAATCCGGCGCAGCGGCTTCAGAAGACGGCGGGAGCAGATGCTTCTGTTTGACCGTGGATGCCTAACCAGGAAGAGAGTGTCCTTACTTCTACTGGGTATACACTGAATTGACTAGTGATGTCTACTGCAAGCGAGCATTGTTTACTACTGCTCTTTCTAAGCGGGGAAAAGGCTAAAATATGCAGTCTCCTCAAGCGGGAGATTGGGGAATGAGCTCCACTTTGGGGAGTTCTCATGAGGCAGCTCGAGGGGCCCACTGTCGTGACAAACAGTTCTTTTACCCCCGCCCTCTATCTCCGCGTGGGAAACTAGTGGCGGTTCCGACACCGTAGGAGATATTCTCTTCACTTGCTTGGATGGTATGATGTGTCTGTGGAAGGAAGGGGAGCATTGAACTTGCTTCCTTATGTGATTTTCGGACACGTGTGCTCTGTCTACCTAGTTGGCTTCCTGCAACGTGATAAGCGTTGCGAAACAAGGAAAAAAAGGGGTATCCTTCTACACATCTCTCTTCCAAAAAATGGCACGTTTCCGAGCGAAGAGAAAGAAAAGGGAAATCAAAAGGTTGACGGGGATTATAAAAGGGTCGACGGGAAACCTGAGCTGTAAAGACAGGTGTACACATCTAAGCGACCGATCTGAGCTAGGCGTACGTATATATATATATATATATATATATATATATATATATATATATATATATATAAAGTAATAATTAAATTGTTCGTTTCCAAATGGCAATTAACCATCAGAAAAAAAAAATTGCACATACAAATGGAGAAATAAAATGAATTGTAGAATCAGTGGAACAAAGGAATCAACACATAAGCAAAGAAAAAAAGAAAAAAGGACTATATACACACAGTATAATTAAAAAAAAGACAGCAAAAAAAAAAGATGTACAGCCCTTGATCAGCGAATCCTCCTTGTTCGTCTTCTTATTTTTTGACTAAATGAATACAAACTATTTAAAATTACAATAAACATTCTACTCTAGAGCAGCGGGTTTAGGTGGCATTATCTGGTCAGGGGTTGTGGCTGAGGTTATCGGCCACGTAGTTGTCGGAGCCGCGAAGGTACAAAATTTACTTTGGAACTTCTATAAAATTAAAATCCACCACATTTTAGCCCCTTTTGACTCTTAACATTTTTAAAGAAATTAGTTTTGATTTAGGTTCTTAGTTAGTTTCCAATATTCATGGTTATAGGTATATGAAGTGTCAATTAAATAAGTTCATTTGTTTTGTACTAACATTATTTTATTTCTCTCCCTCTCTCCTTTCCTCATTTATCCCCTCTATTCTCGTTAATTGTTTTAACTCCTTTGGCTCTGTTCTTGACCCCTTCTGGATCTTGGTTTGATCTTGCTTAATGTGAATTTACACTTCCCTCCCATACCTCCTCATTGGTAATTTCTTGTGTTAGAGGTGGACCTTTACTTTTTCACTGTCGTATATAAACCATTATTTAATTATTTTCACTTAATAATAATAATAATAAAAAATATCTTATAATGCGCTCTTCAAGGCCGGAGGCCTTCATAGAGCGCACGAGAATAAACTGTATAAAGTTGAAAGTACTCGGAAGCACCTTTTCATTTCTCCTGCGGCACTTTTTATTTAGTGCGAACCTCACGTGCTAAGTTGAAAGTTATTCATTTCATATATATATTTATATATATATACATATATATATATATATATATATATATATATATATATATATATATATATATATATATATATATATATATATATGGGTGTGTGTGTGTGCTTGTTTAAAAAATCACAAAGTATCACATGAGTAAACAGTGGATGCAACAAATCACACAGGGAAGATAAAACAAAGATTCAGGGTAATTTCGAACTTTGTTCCAAGATGGTTATGAAAAAATGACGCAAAACAACAGAATACTGAAATAATTATGCAAGAGAATGAGGAGATAGAACGCACAAAACAAGAAATTGAACATATCATTAAATGAATTAGCGGCGAATATCATGGATTAAAAATAGAAGGAGCGGAAGAAACAATAATACATATTATGTAGAGGTAAATACAAAATAGAGGCATTAAAATCAGGTAAGGCCAAAGATCTAAAGAGTCCCAAAATATTGAAAAAGACATAAAAACAATTAAGTTATAAGATAAGACAGAAAAGACAGATTATCATTCGATATCAGGAGAAAAAGACATGTACTTACAAATACACACGGATACTCCATATATATATATAAATATATATATATATATATATATATATATATATATATATATATATATGTATATATATATATATATATAAAGAGAGGGAAGAAAATATAGAAGATTAAGAAATATATAATTAATTTCTCGATTACTGTTTGGACATTGTCTGAATGCAATTTAAAGTAATCACATTCACTTTATACAAGCCATTACTTAAAATGAAAATTTACTAATCAATGAGGATTCGATAATATTACACACAATATTAACTCTGGCATGACAGATAATTTTAGCTGAGTTTCAATAGATGTTTGGTAAAGTTAAGACATTTGCATATAAAAAGTACTAATCACTTCACATTTTACTTTCAGATAGACGTTGTGACCAACATTTACCTGATTGCCCAAGGAAATATTAAGAGGAATTTATATATTTTACGCAATATACATTGCGAATAGTCGTAGGAGCATTCTTAACTAACTAAACTTTATAAATATCTAGTATTTACAAAAATAAATAAAATAGAAAGGCTTAATTTTTTTCAAATATAAAGGAGAGTAGGTAAAGCTGGATTGAAAGTAAGTACGGAAGTATTCTTATTATCAAGACAAAGATTAGATGTGAAACTGTAGAAAGACTTATTTTCTAACTCAAATGTAAGGAAATGGGAGAATTTCAGATTCCAAATTTTGGTAAACGAAGTCATAAAACAGACATTTTATCTTTAATACGATGACAAAAATTAAATATAGCAAGAAGAAATAGTTTACTAATGGTAGTCAGAGAATTTAAAACTAGAATGAATACGATGCACTAATTAATTTAGGAAAATGTGTTGCTTTTTGTACTAGTTCAATAGTGCAATGAAAATGACTTAAAGAACTTATCAGTATTAATGAAATCTTACAAAAAACGAATTGAAATCAATTGAATCATTTGCCTCTCAGATTCAAGCTCCAAAGAAGTAATCAGTTTGCACAAGCTGCAATCATAAAACAAACTGTGACTTCGGTTTGTTCTAAGCAATAATTTGTAATATATGTATAAGTATTAAATGAATCATACTGTGACTGCTTTCATTTATTTTATTATCAGAAATATACAATAAAGTTACAGATGCAAAAATCAATTTTTTATTTAGAGCTGACCTATCCTAAAGAGGTATTGAAATGAAAGTTCCTTTCTTCCTGTTTAGGCTAAAGAGTATAGGAGTAAAGTACAGTAATATTAATTTGTATATTGTCCTAACCCTAGTGCGCACGTCAGGACCTTATATTGCACCCAAACCAATCCTGATTCATTTATTCCGTCAATCCACTCGTGCTGCCTACCAATATTTTAAACTTTTTTCAAATTTAGTTACCAATTGGATAACTTGAGAATTTCATATTGTGAAACAACACCCAGTTTGAAAATAAGAAAATACTTGCATTTAAATGTGCTTCCTCTTACATACCCCCACCGGCTACGTTTCGACTACCAATTATTCAAAAGTTACCCATCCACCCTCACTCTCTTACATTTATCATAGTTATTATTCAATTGGTCTATCGCCTTTTTACCTCCTGGCAAAATAAGTTCCTGTTCTCTAACATTTTCCTATAATCTTCTTACCAATCGTTTCATATCCTGATTTCTACCCTTTATGGTCGCTCGTTTTGCCTCCTTCTATGGATTTATGAACATCTCACAAACTTGTTTAGTTGCCCTATCAGGAGTGTGTAAGTGCGCACAACCCTTTAGCTCTTCTAGACCCTACTGTTCAGTATCCAGCAACTGGCCCCATCAGAATCTGATAAGAAACCTTTATTAATTAAGAGAACTTAAATAATTTAGAGAGTATTTGTTTGGTAGTTATTGATAAATATTCGAGGCCCCATTTGAGTCCTTTGTACACAGCGCGCAAATTTCTTCAAATCTGCCTTTTTATTTAGTAATACTTATTTTAAAGAAATTATCTGTTTGGAAGAATATAAAACATTCACTGTATTCTTAAGATGCAAACAAGAATTGGAGTGAAGAATCTAGCGTGAGTGTCTAAAGAAAGGAGAATATTTGTTAGACATCTGCAAAACATTTACCTCTATGACAGGCGCTACAATGGTAACACCTTAAAATATTCCTAACATAAATCGTGTGTATAGGAAGAATATACATAGTTGCTTCTTATAATTCTGCTGAAATATAGAGTTTTTAAACAATTAAACACCAAAGTGAGAATCATTATAGACATATCCGGCAACAAATCTGTCACAAATTTGTATATACCTAAATACTATAACATTTAATAGATTTAAATTGATAATATAATTGTATTTATGTATTATTCTTCCTTATGAGATGATATTACATGATGATATCGTTACTTATATAAGCATCTCACTTCTTATTTTTTCTGTCTCTCTCAGCAGAGCAAAGATCATTCTGTAACAAGTTCTTTGGATTAATTTAAACTACCTTCTTTTTAGGTTTGGTTCATTAAACAGATGAAAGAAAAAAAACATTGTGCTTAAATTCCTTTAAATTAAATTCCTTTTAAACTCATTTGACCTCACTTAGAGAAGTGTCACGGGTCCCAACATCCTTTATCTAAATTATTGGATTTGGATGTACTTCCTCTCAAAAGAACAATAATTATATAATGTCGTGTTATAGGAAGGACCGAGTGACGGTGTTCGTACGTATAGGTTGGCTACGTACTTCAAAATTCCGTAATTAAGTTTTCTCTCTAAGAGTGCTATATTTTGAATAGGATTATCATTATTACGTTATTCTTTATCTTTTAGGGTTTCTAGTGCCATGCTCAGCGTTTCGAGGATTCAATAAAAAATGTTTCTTAGAAAACTAGACCTTTAATTAAAAACATGGACCAAAATTGAAATTTAACAAACAAACTACAGAGGAATGAATTAAACAAATAAAAATGAGGCTTACTAAATTACACAATTGAATATTCCGTAATGGTTAACAGAAAGCGCACTTTAAAATTGAATGCAAATTGACCTCCTCGAAACAGATAATCGGGTTTAAATACCTTTCAAGATTCCTACGAGAATCGAGTTTGAGCCTGACCTTGGCATCAATTTTTATGTCGCCTCAAGAATATTGTTTCCTAACTGGCGCGTGGCCAGGCCGTCCAGATGTGGATTAAAGGGGCCAATGCTTTAAAGCCGCCTAGGAATTTGGAACGCGTGGCTGGTGGAGTTAAGCACGTATTTTCGATGAAATGATTTCACTACGGCACAGGGAAAGTACATTTCTTCAAATCTTTGGGTTACTCTGAGAATAATTCGCAATGGAGAGTGATGAGCCAAAGCGTAAATCCTTTGACGAAGGGGAGTGCTTGAGGGAGTTCACTTTGGGTTATTCTTCAAGAACGAGGACTATCTCTGGGTTTGGGGATAAACCAGGATAGGGGGATTCTCAGACGAGAGTTAGTTGAACTTGCTTCTCAAAACAAGTTAAATAAAGTTCGGTGTGATCACTAGGAATCTGCTCGAGCTCCTTCTAAGTTCCTTTCGTAGGGTTACCGGGCACTCGCCGGACTTCACTGTCTCGAGGACTCTCTCGATTTACCTTTTACAGAATGCTATATTCGGTGTAACCACCAGAAAATTGCTACAGATGAGCTTCTTTTGTGTCCCTTTTCGTTGGTAGCCGAGCCTTAAGCCGGACTTAGTTGTCTCGAAGACAAACACCATCTCCCTTTGACAGGCTTTTAAATTCGGTGTAACAACCAGGAACTGGCTCAGGATGCGATTTTTCAGTCCCTTTTATTAGTAGCCGGGCCTCTCGCCGGAGTTAGTTATCTCGATGACTAATGTAATCTACCCCGTTTTTCCAAAGTTATTTGATTTTTATACTTCGCCACCCAACTGGCCGTAGGGAAAGGAGGGAGGATACATGGACTGGCTGCATTACGTCTCCTTCTTTAACGGTTTTTTTTAGAGCGTCTTTCAGCTAGCCCTAAAGGAAACCGTCTCTCTTTAGGTCACCGCTCCTCTAATTTCGCATATGCGGTAAAATTGAATATCAACTCTTAGGGGAAATCTTGCTGTTTTAACTCTTGTTAGGCTCACTGGGGTCCGACATGTGATGATTAGGGCATTCTGTGGTCTTGGTCTGCCTTTCTGGTTCTTCTCGAGGCTAAGGAGAGAGAGAGAGGAGGAGGTTAAGTGGTCAGGTTACGCCGCCACCAAGGCCAGGACGTTGTGGTCAAAGACCAGTGGCTCACTTGTGAGGGTGGGTTGTCGATTTCCCTACATATAATCTTGCTGAACCTAATTTTTTCTCTTATTGAAATATATTTACTATACAGTACTTATAATCCTCGTTTAATGGGTAATTATTTATCTCTACCTATTTCCGCCTCTGTTCATTGCCTCTTTTAATAAAACACTCTTGAAACTCTACCAGAGTTTTCCACTCCGTCTGTATCGTCGTTGAATAAATAAGGTTTTTTTGATTTAAGATGAAAGGTGAAGAAATTTACTCTAAATTATTTTTTTCTTAAAACAAATCACAACTATTGTGATAGTAAGTCAGTACCTTCACATTTTCATGTTTGATATTTAGTCGTTGCAATTGTCTGACTGCTCACCAACCTACTGAATCTTCATTCACACAATTTGCCCTTGTTCCATATTTTAGAAGGAGATAAAGGATTTATATTAGGAGTGAGTGGATCTTGCATGTTGTTAGTTATATACTTTGTCCCTTTCCTGTTTTTACGTCCTTAAAACAAATTTTAGATCGTCATTTGACGTAGAATAAACATTTTTAGTTGAAATTGAAAAAACACTGGAACGGACATATAAATTTTCGATATAATATTTACGAAGTAATAAAATTTAGTTTAGGCAAAAGAGAGTTAAGAAAAATCGAGTTTCAGGAAATTATGTTGTAATAAGATGAAATAGTGGTAAAATAATAAATGTTTCTCGTTTCTAATTTTCTACTTTTGAGGAGGAGACTTTTGCAGAAAGGTCTCAAGTCGAGAAGAACTACGAATAAGCCTTAAATCACCAATAGAAACCTACGAATAGGCACGAACTTTGTATTAATTATAAAGGATAGACTATTGAAGACTGGAGTAAGGTGATATTCTGTGATGAAGTTCGCTTCTGCTTGTTCAAAGCTTCTAAAAGATTTCTCGTTAGGATGAGAAAAAGGAAGCGGTCATACGAGTCCTGTGTCGTCCCTAAAGTTAAGCATTTGCAAAGTCTTCTCATCCATGGACCTGGAATAATGAATATTTTACCGGAGAACACTGCCATGAAATTAAAATAGTTCCAAAACCTTCTTTCTCAGTACTTTTCCCACACAGTAAATGACCAATTTGGGGATAATAACATAAGCTTCTCAAATGTTAACATTTGCGTGGGCTTATTAAAACAGGCGAATTATCAATCAAGATATGTTGACAAATTTGGTCTGCACGGTGCAAAACCGAATCAAAGCAATACTAAAAAACAAGTGACTTTTATTTAGATATTGACTAAGCAGATCACTTGAGTGTATTTATTAATAAAATGGGTTTGTAGATTTCACCTTTAAATTCTAATACAATCATACTAAAAGAAAATGCATTGTTTGATTTGTCCTTTTAACTTTATATAGGAAAAAATATAGTAGTCTAAAATATTTTGGTCATGACTGTTTATCAGATTTTTTGGTGGAATCAATTCCATTGACATAAGATACTCAAATATCTCCTCTTTATAATCGTTACTACTATGTAACATTTTGCACACAAAGTCTATAAAAAACATAATATCTGATATTGTTGCTGATAAAAACAAATTTTACAACTTCCATAACTGTAAGGAGGCTTATTTGAAAAATACAAATTCCCAAGTTCATGCACATCTTAAACGATCTATCACATCAAAGGTTCAGCCTGTATTGTGTGCGAACTTATAATTAATTACCTGCGAGAATTTGCCATGAAGACGTATGTATATCTAAGACATTCTCAGCTTGTTGAAGGTCAGCTCATGATAAATGCCATGATATATACATTGAAATTAAGTAATTAGTAAAAGCCTTTCACATTTGTCATTTAATATCAAATATTAAAAAGATAAACTATTTGTCACAACTAACATAATATTTACTGGCGAAGACACTAATGATTTAAAAGTGGAATATTGGGTTTAATATAGGTTATGAGGTACTAGCCATTCTTTTATGTCCAAGAAGGCTTGGCATAAATCTTTTCTTAAGAAATAGTTTGGATTCAGGTTTAGAACATAAATAGCAAGTATTTACCGAGGAAATTATGGCCAAGAATTTTCTCTAATTTTGAAGCCCTTTTTCTCGGATGTGTTGTTGTCTTTCTTGTGATCTAGGGAATTTGTCTACAAGGATTTATTTAAAATTCACTTTAAATATTTACTTACAAAAAATTGTACAAAAATACAATTAATTTTATTATTTCTAAGATGCTATATTAAATTTAAATCCATTTAACACTAAGAAAAACAGACACAATCAACCAAAAAGACAAATAGCAGAAAAAGTACATTCAGCAGAAGAAAATAAACCAAGCAAACCCTAAGAAGGAAATTACAGGAGCAAATATTAGTTTGCTTTCTTGCTAAAGAAAGAAACCCAATGCGCTGATCCATTTCCTGTGTTATCGCTTAAAGAATGACTCATTCATTTGGCAACTTAGAAACTGTATAGCTCGCTCTTCCGCTTAAATGTATTTAATTAATATTGGCCTTAAACTTTTGTTAACAATGGTCAAATGTTTAATATAATGCCTGGAATGTTGAAATAACGTATTGTAGGTTCAATTAGTACCATAAAACAAAATGCCTTGTTCGTCTATTAACTTTCATTAATGGAATTATGTGGCAGAATGTGGAGCTACAAAAAACATGGGAAAAATACAGGGACATGCTAAATGAACGAAAGTTTCGGCTCATTTTATATCAAAAGAAACGATACCGTGGGGATGAACGACGTATTGAATGACTTGTTAAAAACTTTAACAAGCCCATAAGCTTTCTTTTTTTAACATTTCTATTAATAAATAGCTTTTGTATGATTTCAGCGCTGTATGATTTTAATTAAAATACATTTCCTTTTGCTTAAAATGTTTTAATTTCAAATCTTAGATTAAATTTAATTTATACAAATTGCAGTAAATGTATCACTCCGTTGGACAAATTGCTTTGAATAAATAACTGCTGGTTAATTGTAGTAGACGGATTGTGATTAACACAAATTGTTGTAGACAAATTCTAGTCGAGTCGTCTCTCTAGAAAGGTCGCTGAGAGCATGGCGTGAGCCTTATATTATTAGTCTTTCAAAACGTCAATCAGGTGAGGCAATGGCAGGAGTTTTGCTCATCGTAAAAATAATAATAATATATCATAAAATTGAAAATTAATGAAGAAAGGGAAACGTAAAAGTGATATGGAGATAATAAAAATGAATAGTATAAAAATAATTTCTATCTGGAGAGATGGAGAGAATAAATATTATGCCAGTGAATTAGAGAGTTACGAGGCAACAAAGACCCCAAGATCCAGCTGACGCTGGCTCAAGTGAAAGGGGTAAAGGATAAAGGATGGAAGTCAGAAGATAGGAAAGTTAAAATGGATAGAAAATAGCAAAAGGAAAATTAATTTAACAACACTTGTTAACCCGCTTCTAACCGTTATTTGTAGTCGGCAATCGGTTATCTATTACAATATTGAGTTATAGTTTATTTTACTGATCCCGTGTAATTTTTTGCGTAGTCAAAAATCTTTAATATGAAATTGTGTCATAAACATTTGTAAAGACAAGATAGAATAAATCTACAGCTTCACCTTTGCACCTTTGTCAAACATCGTCATCATTTCGTAAAAGTGAATCCGCGACGAAAACGGTGCCTTGTGTAATTCATCAATTTATTAAACTCTAATTTATTTACGATTATAATCTAACATAAGACTCAATGAGTTTACACAAGACATAAATAAGGTTAATTTCTTGAAGGTTACTTTTATGATATTTGGTGTTAAATTTGATTCTTTGTACTCTTCATGAATTATTCCCTCACTAATAGACTTTTGAAGATTATGATAAATGGTTGTGAATGCTTTTGAAACACTTTAAGCGGGATTGTGTATATTATATCGGAAAACGGCGCTTTATAATTTTTCATTTTTTTAAATATGAAAACTAATTTCATCTTCAGTTATTGGAGAAATTTGAAAAAATGGATTCTTCGTTAAAATCTATTACGTCTTGTATTGTAGAAGAAATTGATACTTGGTCCCAAGGTAAAATGATTTACAAAATGTTCATTCAATATCTCTGCTACATGGTTTGGACTATCACTAATTACTGACTATCCCTTAAAAAAATCCCAGAATTTGAAGACTAAATGCAGCAAATCCCCCAAAATATTTTCGTATATATTATTTTTGAAGATTAGCTTTCGAAATCTTTCAGGATTAATGTTCAAAGTTGAATGATAATCTATTCAACGAGATTATAGTAAAATTTGATTCCGAGAAATCAAAAAAGCAAAACGGGAATTTTTTAAATGTAAAGATGATGGTAGGATAATGGCATCAAGTTTCCTCATGGGGAAATTACAAAGAAGATATATTTTTGTCCTTCTTCTAATTTGGCCGGAGGTATGGGGAAAAGTGCTTAAGTTTAAGAGTGGCATTAAAGCGTGCGTCTTCTATTTTCGAGTCATGGTGATAGATGGAAACTTGAAGAAGATGCTCAAACTTGTTATTTAGCAGCCGGATGCCATTTGTTGATAATTAGGATAAGAGAATACTATGGACGAGTATAAATAGACCCGTAGCAGAGCGGTTTATGAATTAAAGTGAAGAAATGAAAGACCAAACTTTGGGGGAGGACCTTATTTTTCTCCTTAGGCGAGTGTCGACTGGTTTATTTTCCGTAATGTCCTTCAAAACTTCAGATACAAATAGAGATACCTTAGAAAATTATGTCTGGATAGGTTGGTAAAGATAAAAACCATGTTTAAGATGATAATGCAAAACAAAGCCATCTATAAACTGACCGTTTAAAGATTTACGTGAAAGTTATGAAAGAAGAAAGCGTAACCAAATCCTATTTTAAAAGTACTTTTCTTAAAATCTTTCCTAATTCACACATAAAACTTTGCTCTTTCATCTCATACTTTTTTCCAGGGTCATCTTAGAGATAGGTTATATTTATTAACTCAATGTAAATAGTTTGATAAATACTTTTCTTTGCTCTTCTAAAATTAAAGTTACGAGGTACCTAAGCGAACGCATCATAAATGAATGGGTCAAATTGCTGCAAATTGGCAGTGAATGAATGGATCGGGTTCATCGGGTGACTCTCGCAGAACGCATTGGACTTTACATCATAAATAGTGTAATTCACATTGAAAATGTAATTTATCTATATTTCAATTAAATAAAATCTTTTAAATAAAATCTTTTTACTAAATATATGTATTTTGAAGGTTTGGGAGCTTTGATTAAATAGAATCTGGTTATGATAGAAAGGTTTAGATCGCAAATTTGAAATTTGCATTGGTAATATAGTAGAAAATAGAAATTTCTTTGTGTGAGGAACAGAAAAACAACAATAAATTTAGTTGCCCAGATTAATTAACCAAAGCTGACTACGAGGAATGAAACTATTCATTTCAATTCCTACTCTTTTATTTTTGAAATTTATTTGCCATTTCTTCAATTTACTTGCATCATTACCTAGCTCCTTCTGTTGACGAAATATAATTGAAATACCAACTCATTCTTTTTAGGAGTTTTTAACTCATATTAATAGCGAACTGCAAAATCACTATAGGTTTTATCTAGGGTTATGAATTTACAGAGGGTTATGTAATTATTTTCTTCTCCTGACTCTTAAGACCAGTGACCGTGGCCAATTTTTTAATTATTAACTTCAAATATGGGCTGAAGTAAACATATTTAACTACAATCAGCTGATCTTAATGACCTTTACTTTTAAAAATTATCCGAGCATTATCAGTCTAAAGCGTCGTAAAAAATAATACTTTAAAAGATGGACGATAATGGGAGCGCTGTTGTGGTTGTTTCGGACCCTTGAATTCACAAAAGTTTTTAACCACAGCTTTTCTTCATCGTCAGATGGAGAATCATTTTTTATAAGATTAAGCATTTAATTACGTTTGCTTTTCTTCTGCTTTGTTATTATTACGGTGGATACTTTGAGAAAAGAAACAGGCTATATAAATTTATATCATGAAATATTGGACAAAATGAATGGAAATCGATTATTTAAGACCATTTCAGTTGAGATGAATTTTGTGGAAATGAATAGAAGAATTCCAGACACCTAAGCAATTACTTTGATTCACGCATTATCTCATAGAACACGTCTACAATCGATTCCACCTGCTTCCTCTGAGTTGGGAAGTTGAAATTTCACAATTCCATCTGAAAAACATGGAATTAATTAAATATCGAAAGACAAAGTTTGACGAGTGAGAAAAGCCATCAAGGAATCAGCAGATGTCGCTGATTGCTTTTCGATAATAGGCTATTTCATTCTTGAGTTAATTCATTCTTGGTTTATTTCATTCTTGGGGTTTAGGCTTTGAACAATTTCGTTGTACACATTTTAACCAAAATGAGAAGTTATAGAAAACGGATTTTGAGAGAGACAAGTTAAAGTTGAATTTTCACGAATGAAATTATATTTAAATAGTAACCATCAAAAGAAGTTAATTTATATTTGGTGCTATTTTTTTACTATTATATTAAATATATTTAAAGCCTGTATGTAAGCATACAAAGATTATAGAGTTTTAAATCACACAATTGTACTTAATTTTGGGTAGCTATAATCCCTTACCATCTCCATGTCTATAAAAAAATACCCACTTCGTATCTTTCTTACATTACAAACGTTAAAATTGTTACCACAGTTTTATTCATTAATACATATTTTATTCAAAATCATTTTATTTTATATGGTTTTACTTCCTTTCTGGATTCCTATTAATTCTAGTCTTATTAGTGAAATGACACCGTTTGCTACACTAGTTTAATTTCTAGGCTCAATCTCTTATAAATCCTATTTTGCAAACTTTGTTTATTAAACCTATAATTTTTAATTTTTTTCGAAATCCTACAGTCTCTAAAACTCTCCTGAAATATTTAATTAAAATACTTTCATCGTATAAGGGCAATACTCAAATTAAACCTCTATTAATTTGTCAAAAAATTAATGTCTTTTTTTAAATGAAAGTAATAGAGTTTCTAATATAAAAAATATACATTTATTAACCAAAGTAATGTCAATCATTGTTTCTAGGAAATGTGGTCTTGGGAGATTTACCACTTGACAACTTCCTCCTGGAGAACTGCCACCTTGGAAATTGCCACTGATAAAATCACAGCAAGGATAACTATATCATCTGCGCATTTTCGACACTTGTTGTTATTCATTTTCAATCGAGACGGGAACAATGCAAACGCCACTAAACTCGTCGCGATACTTGTCCTATGTACGGATAAAAATGCTTTATTAGAAAGGACAGTTCAATGGTGGGTTTCTCGTTTCAAAAACGGTCATTTCAATCTTAATGAAGAAGAACGTTCTGGTCTCCCCATTAAGTTGGATGAAGATCGATTGAACGACTTTCTTAATGAAAATCCTCGTCAATCGAATAGAGAATTGGCTGTACAATTGGTGTGTGATCAGAAATCTGTAGTAAATCAGCTTCATTCGATGGGAAAAGCTCAAAAACTCGGTGCATGGGTTCCGCACGCTTTGAGCGAAAGCAAAAAACATTAACGCTCCACGATTGCCGCAAGTTTGCTTGCTTGTCACAAGGCTACTCGTGGATATAAAGACATTTTTCATCACCACATCATAACTGGCCACGAAAAGTGGTGTGTTTATGTAAACATGAACCATCGAAAACAATGGCTTAGCCACAATAAAAAACCACTTCCACGATTAAAGCAAGGACTTGATCCACGAAAGACGATGCTGTGTGTGTGGTAGGATTGTGATCGCATCATTCTTTATGAGCTCCTTGTGAACAACAAGATTGTCAATGCAGTACTCTACGTTCAACAAATGTTTCGACTTGCCGAAGCTATTCGTGAAAAAAGACCTCATCGACATTATGGAGTCCTTCTACAACACGATAAAGCTCATCTTCACATTGCCTATATGACAAAAATCGCCGTCCAAACGCTAAATTGACAAATCCTGCCGCATCCTCAATATTCGCCAGACTTGGCTCCATCGGATTTCCATCTGTTTCGATAGCTCTTCATCAATTTGCGCGGCGTTTCGTTAAATACCCATGTGGAATTACGAACCTGTTTAGATGAATTCTTCTAGTCAAAATCCAGAGATTTTATTGCAGAGGCATCGAAAACCTAGTTGAACGTTGGGACGAAGTCGTAAATAACAACGGTGAATACATTATTGATTAAATTGCTTATTATTATCAATTCAAAATAAGGTTTGGTAGAATAGTTACGTTTAAATCTACGTGTGTGCATATAGACACAGGTGCCCAAACAAACCAAATAGAGTCGCTTTGGGCCAAGTAAAAAATGGGGAATAAAAAAGAATGTGGAACTGCTCGTTCTCTGATTGACTCCTTTAACACTTGCGAGTTATTATGGAGGCAACGAAATAAAGTAAAAGAATTAGTTGCTCAAATTTACAAATACATTCTAAAGTTTTATCTATTAAATAATGTTTAGCTTTTACTTTGTTTTACTTTCCTTAGCTTTTATTTTTTTGTTTCCTCTCATTCGTCTTCCAAGCTACAAATTATTTCTAACATAGGAATGACCCCATTCCTCGATTTCCGCGCATGAGAAAGGCAGTTCAGCCTCCTCCATCGGTCGTTCAGCCATCTGGCTTAGGAGAAGAATTTCCTTTATAATAAGAGAAAAGATCCGGGTTATTTTCATGAAGTTGATAACTAATTTTTCTTTGCTTATTTTTAATATGGCTCTGTAGTTATAATCGTAAGGTGTTCATACCTGGATGATATAACACTTTATGACATTCCTTTTGTGCTTGCCATAGATAGAGCAATCACGACAGAGCTTATCTTGAACACATTAAATTTGAACAGAATCTATAATAGGATTAATGCCAAGCTTTGAGTTAAATTTAGAATACCGAAATGGAAGGCATTGAAATTTAAAGGGATCATTTATTTTAAATAGATTCATCTTATTAAAGATAGTTGAAAGATGGTAATTGAGCCACGTTAATCCTTATCCCTAATCCATGTAAGCTTCCGGCTAAAAATAGTTACGAGTTAATATTGTTATAAAGATGGAAGAGTTATTTCAAGCTACATAAATAATGTGGTTTTATTTCTCTCTAAGGTCATCGCTACAATACACATGTGTATATTGCATCCTGAATCCATATTTATCTATCGCTTAATCAATCTACATGTATCTATCGCAAAATCAATCCACATATGTCTATCACATAATCAATCTTTGCCAGAACTATAAAGTAAACACCTTCTATTCCCATCTGAGTTTGTTTATTTTCTTTCTACGTATGTATCCACGTAAGTGCCTGTGTCTGTACACATACACGTAGATTTAAACGTGACTATTCTACCCGTGTAGAACACTTATAGACCACTTAAACAACACATGTATAATACTTGTAAAACACTTCTGGGAAGACCGATAAAAGACTAGTAGAACAAGTGTAGAGGACTTGTAGAACACTTCGAGATTACTTGTAGAACACAGAGTGAAGTTGCATGAAAGACGAAAGGGTTTCCAGCGAATTTTTTAAGGAGAGACCTATAATGAACTTTTTAAAGTTAGACCTGTAAATACCGGCAGCAGGCTGGCCCACGCCTTCCCTAACCTCCTTCTACAGCCACGACCATAGTAATAGAAAGGAAAAGGGTTTGATGGGTGGTGTTGAAAGGTAAAGGGGTAGGAAAATGGAGCCGTAACTCAAACTAAGATCCAGGACCGGAGTAGGGAGGAGGGAGGGAGGCGGTAACCGCCTCCCCTCTCGTTCCCGACCAGGGATGAAGGGACGAAATCTCGTCAGCGAAGATTCACAAATTAATTCGCCGTTTATCGCGGCTTCTGCGGAAAATGGGGGCAAAATGGTCAAATATATCTAGAAGAAATAAAGTATGGGTAATTTAAATCTCGTCTCTGACTAACGAGATCACTTGCCGATTTTAACTCATCTTCTAAAGAAAGATACCCAAATAAATAGTACATAAAAATTTAAAAAATCAATTATTAATAATATTTTTATTTTTAATAAAATCAAAAAGTAATGAACAAGATGTCGGCCGCAAATAAACATCCTATTCTAAACTAGCCTTAGGACTTTAGATAAATACCCTCCCCCCCTTGAGTTTTCACAATTTTACTTCCAACTCTTTCAGTTTTCTCAAATAAACATACTCCCTTCAACCATAGAATGTCAGAGTAATTGATAGCATTAGTCTTTCTTCACACGAAACTGGTTATTCAATTTTAGATTTCAGAATAGATAGAATTCTCTTTCGTTAATTGGCCTTGATAGGAAGCAGATCTAAACCCCTCCACTAAAGACGCCATGTTAGAAATTTCGAAGCAACTCTTGTCAGATAATCATCATCTGTGTGAGCTATTTTATACTCTAAGTATTATTAATTATATGCATATATAAGCGGAAATGGTCAAGGAAATACGTATATTGAATGGCTTTCGGTGAAAATATTCTTTTGTGTGAGTTAGATGCTAGCCCAGTTGGAGGCTAGAAGAAACAGGACGAGTTGAGGGTAAAGCTTTGAATCTAATCATTTTCAACGGGTGTGATTTTATTTAAACTTGTTCAAATTATTTGCCAATTAGACTTATTCTTATACTGTTCGATTGTTTAACCTTCTTTACTCGACTGGTTGTTCTATTGGTTGGAAGAACATGCAGCGCTTGATAGCACATGTTCGAACTCCAAAATTTGCAACGGTTATAATTTGATTTCAAAAGTATATCTCCATGAAGGGAATTAACCAGAAAACTCACCTCGTTGGCTTATTTCGCCCTGGAAAGAATTTAAGAACATTTTTAAAATGTACAGAATTTCCGAAATATTTTTTGCTGTTTTCCTTTTATATTTATTTAAAACACCCAATCAAAATAAATTGTAGGGGACATACGAGTATTCAAAGTTGTCACGATATTTAATGACTTTGAAATAAAAAACATCTTTCGAGCTAGGAATAAGTGTTGTATAAATTTACCCTAAATGTTAAGCATTATTAATCATTAGGGCCTCATTTTGATTTTTGTTAATACATATTGTTAATTTTAATTGCGGATGTGTGGCAAGTTGGCCTCAAAGCAAATGTGGAGTTTTGCTTATTTTTCCAACCTTGTTCTTGGGAAATTAATTTGGGGTTTTTAAATTTATTAATTTAGAATTTATAAACTTTAAACAATTTCCGCGCAATTATTGTTGTTACCTGTTTCGTACCATATTTATTTTCTGCATTACTTTACCCGTTTATTTTCTCGCAAGAGAGTCACCGATGGCTTGTGTTTCCATTTCAAGTTAAAACCTCCTTGTAAGCAATTACTTAACAGAAAATGCGAGAAGGACACAACCGTATTATATTTCGTAGGAATTGTAAGTGAGGTCACTATTATGAAGCTGTAGGCGGCTGAAACCCTGAAAGATGAGGCACAAAGGATAAAAACTTGTTTTGGGAAAGTCGGATGTTCTCTATTTTAATATATTAATTACCCCCTGGTTACACTAGTTTAGAAAAGTTGAGAATAATCGTTTGAATCTTAATATTAATGAGTTGAAATTTTCGTTTCCTTTTCCATCATCGGTGGAATTTTGTATTCCTGAGTCTTTTCGCTTCTCCTGTTCTGAATTCGATTGTGGCTTCTTACGTCAAGAGCAACGTTCCTATTAAACTTCTGCTAATTAATATCAAATGGGCTTGGAAAATTGTACGCAATAATTAATTTGAATTATACGAAAAGCTAAAATTAAATTTTTAAAATAAAATACATAAAAACAACATTTTGAGATTTTACGCCTCCTTAACTTTCTTCACGACATCAAGTAATAAAATATATTTAATCAAAGGTTCAAAGAAAGGAAAAATAGGGCGGTAGAATGGTAGCGGATGGAGTGAAATGGAATCAAGAAATTACTTTGACTTCAAAGAGAAACGTTCCTTGGATTTGCGAGAGTGTGCAATTTTCGCTTTCAAAATAGAGTAAAAATGCATAAATATTATAGTTTAAATCTTTGGCTGAAATTTAACCTTCATAAAATTGTTTGCCATTGAAGTAAATAAAGTCTGTTAAATTGCTGCAAAAATGGCAAGTTATATGCAATAGATTTATTTCAATTTTTAATTAGGGAGGTCTTATATCAGGTTCTAAGAATTTATAAGTTTTGATTTAAAGCAAGGATGTTAAGGAAAGGATGAATGGGAGAGAAGGAATTGGGTCTGATATGATCGAGAATCTTAAGGTATGGGTTGTGTGTAAGCTTATACTATTAAATTGCTTATATGTACTGAGAGAGATAGTTTGTGAAATAGTAATTGAAGCGTTAGTCATAAAACTGTTACTTAATTGATTTCTTCCTTCTCTCGAAGTGCAACATCAGAGACACCTTCGCGTAATTGAAGATGTTTCCGTTTTCTGTGGCAGCAGCGACGATCCACATTTGGGTTGTGTAGAAACAACCGTCTGGAGACTAGTTGTTTATGGAGTAGATAAGGAGCGTCCCGGTGGAAGTTCGAAGTAGTGGGCTATGTTACTTTTTCCTTTAAAATAACCGGATTTTTCTTGTTCTCTCTCTCCCATACAATAAAAAGTTATAACTATGTAATTCAGAAAATAAAGATAAGGGCAGAGGAAGGGAAAAAAAGGAAATGTACTGTTTAAAACCAAAATAATCTTTAGTATAATTTTTAGGTTCTCACAATCCTTCTCTTTCGGACTTGTTTTATCGCAAATCAATCAAAGTATCGTTTTTTCCGAATAAATTTCAACTCCCCTTCATTTTTTAACTGGTTTAGTACAATCTTTCTATGCTGAATCAAAAAGGTCACATTTGTTTTGCTCAATCGGAAGAACCTTTGAATTAATCGAAAGGTTGTCCCCCACAATGCCCAGCAACATTTCTGAAAAAAAGACACAGATTTTCTGCCAATGCAGCGATAGCAATGGGCACAACAGAACTCATTAATTTAGCCAAATCACAAATATGTCCACACAACCTCGTCCGAGATTGATTTGAAGTGACCAAATGACCACAATTATGAAAAGAGGCGAGACAAAATTGCAAAATTTATTGGTGAGCTAAGGACGACAAAACCATTAAAATATAACAAAAATTAGAATTTTTTTAGAATGGCTTCTGGAACACTCCTCGTTAGTCAAAAAAAAGGCAGCGCTTTTGCTAGTCCTGTATCGTGCCCACGTGAAGTATCCGGAAGGTGTGCAAGTCCAGGGCTGCTTCTCATTTTAGGAAAATGGAGTACTAAACATTTTGCCCAAGAACACTGCCATGAACCCCTGACAGTTCAGCACCAATTTTATGATGATAACTCGATTTTTCAGCATGATGCTGCATCGTGCCACAAATCAAAATTAATAACAAAGTTCTTGATGATAAAACATCGAACCTTTGGAACGATAGACGGAAAATTCGGTTTATTATTAAAAGCCCTCCAATTGTGAACATTTGCAAGTGCTTCTTGAAGAAAAATGGAGAAATATCAGTGAAGATATCATCACCATGCCAATTGATTCTATTTATTAATATAATGGTTATGGGCTCTAGATTTTGTGTCTATTTTACCTTCAAATTATGATAAAACAAAATGCAAAGTTTGTTTAGTTTTATTAATTTTTATTTAAATATATATGGCAGTAAGTATATAGCACCATATCATACCGCTCGCTTCTAAAAGCCCCCTGGGGAACGCCCTAGTTGCCGCAAGGAGAGATCAAGGTTTAGTTAGCCATTTCTAGTGAACCCCCAAAATAGGAACCTTAAACTTTAGATCTCTTGCTTTTTTAGTTATATCGCCTCCTATCTGCAGTTAATAGCTAAAATATCATATCTTAAAATTAAATTCGAATTTTAAATTAATACCTACAAACAAATAATTATTGTATTTTAAAGAACAAGCAAACGAAATTTGAAAGGATTAGATCCATATTTAGAGCTTCCTCAATGAAATATTTTAGCGGAGTAGGTGACAATTATGTTTCAGTAACGCAGAGTATTTTGTTTAGTGTGGATGTGTGTGTGTGTGTGTGACTCGGTCTAGTATCTATTGTTTTGATCACGTTCTTCTATTTGTACTTAATAATAGTTGTTTAGTGTACAATAAATATTTATACACGTTTTATTATATTTCAGAGCTAAATAATATGTAAGGTAAAATTAAAACAATATTTAATTATTACATTTAAACCTTGAACACTTTATGAAATTGAAAGCCCTGTGTTTGCACACCCTTCACCCTTAGTAAACGAGTGTTGTCAACTTATAAAGATGTGATAAAATATCTTTTGTTTAAGTGAGAACAGGAAAGAACCGAAATAGAAAAGACCCGCCAATTAAACAAATTATTATATAAGTAGTGGAGAAGTTAATTTCTATTTGGAAAACGGCATCAATCCCCTGTGTGTCAATAAAAACAGTTAAAAAAAGAATTTTAAATTATTCTTCAAAAATCAGGGTTAATGAAAATATTAGCAGGTAAAATGTGACATCATTCACACAGAAATGTGACGATTTTACAAAGAATGCCGAATTTTTTTTTGATATTTTGTGTTTTAAATGCGATAGCTTTGAAAACCGTTCTTGTAGCAAGGAAAAGAAGGTGCCGCAAATAGAGCAAACGTTTATTGAAGAACACTGAACAACTAGGAAAGTAGCAATAGATAATATCGATCAAATTTAATCCCCAAAAAATATTCAGAGTGCAGTTAGAAATAATCTTGAGTATTATCTCGTAAATCAACGATTTAATTCGACAGATAATATCAAAGTGATTCTTCCTTCATCGAGCACATGAACAGAATCTGCTGAGGAAGCTAGAAAATATGAGCTTCCTTCATCCGTGAAACAAAATATTTGCATCTAGTTTCAGAATATGCATTGGCATGTGACCGCACTGGGGTGTCTGGTCGAGCTGCAGCTTTAATAACAAGTTCAATCCTCAAGGACTTATTGTCAATTGAAGGCAAACGACATCTCTAATAGTTGACAGGTCTAAAGTTAGCAGAGAGGGTGTCAAAGAACGTTCTACACTACAGCAAGTAATTAGATCGGATAAGCCATTATATTCTATTTATTTTGATGGTAGAAACGATAGCACATTTTTTGTTGAGACGATGGAGGAAACTCATCACAAGAAGAAGATAATGGAAGAGCACATCTTTATGATAGAAGAACCTGGTTCAGAAAACCTTGAGCACCTAGCAATGAAGACAGGTTTTGCAAAATCTATATACGTTGCAATATTCTGGTATCGAGAACCAAATAAAATCGCATTTGATGAACCTGTTGCTGTGGGATGCGATGGAACGGTAGTGAATATAGAAACAGTATGTTAGAAGAAAACCTTAAAAGACCACTGCATTCGTTTTTGCCAGCTCTATGCAAAACGAATGCGCCATCTCAAAAACAATTTGGATGGGAAAACAATGGGGTCTTGTGGATTTGTCACACCTCTAAGGAAACAACGGGATAAATGTGAGACTCTAAGTGTTGTTGAATTCAACCCAATTCCGTCTAACTTACCCACTACTGATAAAGGAAGTGAACACCGATCAAAAGTAGCTGTTTGATATCCTTCTTTCTATCTCACAAGGTAAATGTTCTGCTGAAATAACTCTTAAGTGTCCTGGTAAAATGTCGCATGCACGATGGCCTACAACCTCAAATCGGATACTTCAATTATATGTTTAGATCCCAGATTCTTCTGACAGATTGAAATCCATTGTCTTGTTAATCATGAAGGAGTATGCACAATTGCACCATGCTGGTTTAAAATAAAAGCTAAATCTTTTCGCAAGATGGAGCACTCAACCTCTTTAAGATGGTGCAATCACTGCAATGTCTTGAATATTTTAATACAAGTAAATGTTCTATGCAAGAGAACAACTTTTTTATTGATCACCTACAGAACAACTAAAAGAACAATCAGTCTAAACAATAATCTGTAAAACGACTGTCAAAA
Source organism: Ceratothoa steindachneri (assembly GCA_963969495.1). Taxonomy (NCBI): domain Eukaryota; kingdom Metazoa; phylum Arthropoda; class Malacostraca; order Isopoda; family Cymothoidae; genus Ceratothoa; species Ceratothoa steindachneri. Next base: position 10,207,515 of record OZ018337.1, on the reverse strand, counting down.
ATTTGAAAGAAGTTGCTTATACGTAATGAGAGAAACTACGAGTAAGAAATATCAAGAGAAAGAGATAAATACAAACAACTCTCTAAGTGAATATTTACAAAGTGTAATTGTCATGTGTTGACTTTCATAAATTTATTGAAGATCAAATTACCTAGTTGGACCAGAGGTTTCCTTTTTGAAAAAAAAGTTACCTATGGAATCAATTATTTCTTCCTTAACCACTGGCTCAACGGTAAATTAGTTGAGGTGAGCATTCTAATTTATCTTAAACTTTAAATCTCTTAAACATAATTCCAGATTCATCCATGTCATTAGATCGAAAATCACATCCAAAGTGTAATCGCAAGAAGGAACGACTATGCAAATAATATCAGTTTTCTTTTCCTATCTTTCCATTAGTAGTTATTATTGCTTATTTGTTCCCTCGCCCTACAACTAAAGATTGGATGGTATTGGTTCCAATCAAGTCCTTCACTCGGCTATATAAAAATGGTTACTCTTCTCGAGAGAGCAGCTAACAGCAAAAATGAGTTTTTTAGGCGCGTGCGAGTACAGTCGAGGGTGTGTCTACATCTCACGATGTCTCTCGGTCGGTCGATAAGTCAGTCGGTCCTCGTTTTGCTTTTTGTTGTTTTTTTTAAAAACATTGTAGCCATTGGGCGAATTCTAACGAAATATGTAACCCTTATGTTGTTTGATTTTCTCTTACTAAATATATAATTTCCAAATTCTTTGCAAGGTTAGTCCCCGGATTAGTTTTGGGGCAATAACATCATAACTATTTGGCCAATTCTAACGGAATTTGAAACCCTTATGTTGTTTTAGATTCTCTTTTGAATAATATAATTGCCAAAGTCCTTCCGAGGTTAGCCTCGTAATTATTTTGTTGTGGTTATAACATAATACCTATTCGGCCGATTCTAACAGAAATGAAACACATATAATTTTACATTCTCTTCCAAATGATATAATTGCTCTAGTCTCCCCCTCCTAAGAGTTATCACTAGAATTATTTTGTTTTGGCAATAGCATCATAACTATTGGGCCAATGGTAACGAATTTTAAAATCTTTAGGTTGTTTTACATTCTCTTTAAAATGATAGAAGAGATAAGGTGCTCCTAAGGTTAGTCCTGGAATTTTTTAAAGTTTTGAATGTCGTAAGCTCAGAAGACCTTATTTCTTGTAGAAATTAGTCAGATGCCAGCAAGACACATATCAAATTAAATTAGGACCATCGCTCACACGATCCAAAAGATTAATTTTTTTAAAATTTCTAATTTTACAACGAAATGTTTTCCCCGTAAATTGAAACCTCACTTTTAGGGCAGAACCTCATAAATTTTATTCAATTACATTATAAAAGAATAAATATGAGATAGAAAAAAAACTCTATTTAATAATGGTGGTATTGCATTTAAGAAGAAATGGTCCATAAAAGGAGCAAGGCAGAAATATTTGTAATGACAAATCCTCTTTGTTTAAATTGTTAAATTGCTTTGTTTTTTAACAGTTTTGGAAAGAGTTGAAATTTAGCTACTACTAATTCAATCTAGTAAAGGCCTTTCCTTCTTTAGACGGAAATAGGCAAAACATATAATACTAGTAGGGCTATTGTTTCACCAAATATGATAAGTAATCATTTAAAGAGAATTTTTCAATAGAGAATAATTAAAAATACTTCTAACTCCAACTCATCCAAAATAAACTCCAAAAAGAAGTTTAAATAAACTTTAAAACTAAACAAAGAAATAAATATAACTGATGTATAAGAGAAAGAAAAATGGTTACATTATCCCAAGAAATAATCTTTCCTCTCATTTTAAAGGATTAAGAATTGGCATCATTGGCAGATAATTAAAAACTAATTAAATCAAATTGAATATTTTTTAGGGGGTTTTAGGTTTTACAATAAAACGTCTTCTTTTTTATTAATTGATGTTGCATCGACTCTAATAGAGAAATATCCGGTCTTAATCCTCTTGATAAAACGTGATACCTCCTCGAACGGTCATTCGAATTAAAGACCCTTTGATGACCGAATATAAGCGGTCATTAAAGAGAAGAATCGGATATGCACCGTAATTAAAGAGGGAGAGGCGACTTCAAAAGCTTTTATTAATACAGAATTCCTGAAAGGAATAAAGGATAAATATTTATCGAGATAAATACTAGTTTCTAATATTAGTTTTGGAAATCTTTTGAGCTTCGCTTTGGTGCTTTGTTAAGAGCCACAAATTAAAGTACTGTTTGAGTCATGTTTAACGACAGAATTTTATAATAATTTTCACTCTTCTTCCTTATTGGTGCATAATAGTATTAGACTCATAATATTAACTTTCCCTTTAACATGGATCTAAGTAAAGGAAGAGAGAGAGACTCACTACAGACACGTAGATTTTAGGGAGTGAGAGGAAAGGCTTCCTTTATTACACATTTGTTTAATGGAGGTTACGTGGCCGAGTGGATATGGCTCTCAATATCGTGGACTGGGTACTCGGATACGTTTTCTATGGAGAGTGGAAATAGCAAAGTAGCTGACTTGCAAACACACGCCTATAACGGAGTCACGTCGTTTAGCGCAAACACGCATGCAGTTTCAATCATATGCGTCATCATACCAATCACCTAAGCTCTCTTTTCACTCATTTTTATCCAAAACACAACGCGTTACTCTGACTTCGATGGAACCGTGCTCAACGGCTTTCAAGCTAAACTCCGTACCATTTGACTAATAACTACCCTTTTAGACAGGAAATTTCGTGGCAAGCACAATAATGCCTCCTTCCTAACCCATACCCATTCACAGCAAGTAGTATTCACTCATAGTCTTATGTTTGCCACTAATTGTCATTTCGATCTTAATTTTTGTTCCATCATTGAGTCCAGACGAAGGAAATATTAGCTGAAACAATTAAATAAAAAAATAATTAAATTAGTCATGGATTTAAAAAAAAATTCCTTCGCAAAAAAGAATGTAAAATAACAACATTTATATAAGAGGAAGAATCACAAACTGATTCATCATACATATATTAGTTAATTAACAGATCTTAGACGATCATAAATCTCAAAGTTCAATGTGAACACTTACCAAAGACCAAGTCTCTAACCATTATTTAGGTATTCATATTAGCAAGTGATTGGCTATCAATGAAATTCCCTGAGGATCTCAAAAGTGCATGAACGAAGCCTAAATTAAAGACAATGTATGAAATTAAATACATCAGTTAATTTGCTATTTAAAATCTAAATGTTGAATAAAAAATCATGGAAGTTCGATAGAAAATATGCATTAATTAAAAGAATGTTTGAAGCATTAAATCCTTTATGGTTTTAGTGAAAAAAAAATTCGCCTACATTTTAATCCCTAATTATGTAAGTGATGAAGATAGATGAATGCTATTGAGAAGAAACTTTATTCCGATGCCTCGGTGATTAACCTTTTTCATCCAATGAGGAATTTTCTTCTACCTCTGACAGGTGAGAGAGAGTGAATGGGCTGTAGCTAAGTACAGGGATAAAAAAATTCAGGCAAGGGGATGGTATAAAAAATAATTAAACTGTAACCAGATTGCAGGCCAGCTCTTGTTGAGTAGTTTATATTTGATGAAAGAGAAAAAAAATGATCTTATTTTTAATCATTTTTCTGTCTTTTCTTTTTTATTTTTTCATCTGGTAATTGACTCATTTGAGGTATAATTTCTTGTTTTACTCTATGTTCTTTTTCTCCTCATATATTTCGTGGTCCAGGTCATTATATACGTAACTGTAAATTTCCAAGTTTCTAAATATCTGCCATGTTTAGGCTTACATAGGTTCATTATCTGCTTTTGGGGGGTAGATAAGAGGGAGCTCTTGTGCTGCAGCCGCCTTTTATATTCATTACCTCCCAGAGTCTATGTGTGTAAAATCTTCGAGTTCTGTATATGAAACTATTTCTCTTTGGTGGTGAATCAAATGCTTCGCTTCTGCACCTTTTTAACCTAGACATATTCTATTGTAAAGTTGCATTGAAAGGAACTAGTGAGTAGGGGTAACTAGAATAATTCTATTGTAAAGTTGCATTGAAAGGAACTAGTGAGAAGAGTACTTTTTTCTGACAAGTGCTAGATATATATTTCGTTCGTCTTTGGCATTTATGTTACGAAAAATGTGTTGTTTCTCCACTTAGGATTTTGAATAATTCAACTCTTGAAGTTTTTGTCCCAGAATGCCAAATTTGGCAAGACTGAAATAAAAAAAAATAGATATTTGAGAGTAGTAGTGCGATATCGCTCAATCAGAGCTGCGCTGAATTTTGCAACTTTAGTTTGGTTCTTCTATACTTATTCGTACCTAGAAACCATTTCCACTTCGCCAACCGTGGCCCCGAACATAATTATCTCTGAATCTTTCAATCGAGTCACGATAATATGAACGACATCCTCTTTGTACTGTATGTTTGTAATCAAAGGTTTATGGGTATCTTCCTTGTGGAACTTTGCTTGGCTTTTTTCCAAATCAGAGCCCTAAATGTCTCTCGAGAGTTTGTATTTTATGACATCGAAAGTGAGTTTATCAAATGACATTTTACATTGAGTGCCCAGTTGCAGTACGTTAGTGAATTAGGGCAATGGCCATCTCCGTCCTTATTGTGGTGCGAACTCCATGTTGGTCTTAGTTCAGCTCAATATGGGCTATGAGAAGTGATTCTACTGTATTGTTCAAGGAATTTTCACGAATCTTTCCTGCAGTTTCTAGCAAGGAGATGCGTATGTAGCTCAAATCCTGATTTAATTGCTTCCTAGGATTTAAAATGAGGAAAATTTTAAAAGTTTTCGAGCCATAAAAGGGCTATCTCATTCCTAGACACAAGTTTAAAGTGTTTGACAACCTAGTTATAAATACCTCTGGCGCTTGTTTTTTGTCTCTGGCCGTGGTTTGAGTGTGACCAGGGTTTTATATTTATATTCTACCAGTATTTTATATTCTCAACGAGTGAGGAAGTTATTTCTCTGGTACTACTTCATCAAGCGAAATAAGTGTTTCGAATTTGAGAAAACCTGTCCTTCCTTTGCTCAAGCCTATGTGTTTTCTGCCTTATCTTTGGAGATCCAGAAAACTTATCTCTAGACCTCTCAAAGGAGCCTTTCTTTATTTCCAGTGGGGTTTTCAGTCCAGCTATTGTAGAGAATAGCATTTTAGGTCTCCTCTTTTGTTCGCACTTTCAGTTTTTTGACAGCCGACCAGAAAGATTTTTGCTTGTTTCCTACGGCAAGTTTTCAAGTGCAGCGTCCGATTTTATCTCAGTTTTTGCGTCAACTCTGAGGTAAGCTGCTGCCCTCTCTTTTCGATCTTACGGAAATAAAATAATTGGAAAAATCATCTCAGATGGTTTTCTAGCATGATAAAAAAATCACACCACTGGTATGTCAAATAAATGCCCCCTGGATCCTGATTTAATTAATCCGTGTGTTTTGTTTCAGATGAATGTGCGATGCGAAATTAAGTTTTCCTAGCACAAACAATGTTCGTAATTCTAGAAAGGTTACGCTATTTAGAGTTCCTTTTTATTCATATGTAAAATTAATAAATATAATTACTACGTTGAAATCGTTCTTTATTATTTCTCTATCTCACCTGGATTGCATGGAGAAACAATGAGGCGAATAGCGGAACAATTCTATGATCAAGCCCATGGCTTACCTTATATATAATGATCGTCTATTGAGTCATAGGGTCTTAATACCATCGACTTAAACAAAATCGGTGTGTCCAGATCAAGGACTAGAATAATTATTGGACCAGACTATGAGGAATTCTACGACATTGAGCATGAGCCTATTGATGCCTGTTGAGCTACTTATCCCTACAGGGGTAAGTATCATCGTATCTGCCAATTGGGCGTCGAGCTCGTGACGCCGCTGAAAGTTTTGTGCGTGTGCTTGCTGGGAATTAACCCCTGCCTCGTCATCAGAAATCCATTCGACTAACACTTATAAATTATTTGGGTATTCACATAACATAGGAATTGGCTTTAAATCCATACATATTCAGATTTCTTTCATCGTATATTCAGTTATTAGTAAGTAATAAAATGCCTAATTATAAACTATTATTTAATTATTCTTATTACAAATCTGAGCTCAGAGTCGAATGATGAATAAATTTAACACTCCCTGTTTTATTTGCCACGGTTTTACCATTGATTTTTTTTTGACTGATACATATACCGGTAAATACCAAATATTTGACATAGGGGCCTTGATTTCCCAACATATAAAAATGCCCTATGTTTGTGCATAACCAAGTAATAATAATAAGGCTATTAAAATGCCTACGAGTCAATAAAAATGAATTGCTTCCCCATCGACGTATTTGGTCGGATCTTGAATATGAATGTGAATGGACAAATCTAGGTCTAATCTTTCATATCGCTTAAAGACTTGGATCCAAATCTGGCAGCAATACTTCATATCTTTCCGGGACTTGGATCTCTATCTGTGCCTGGCAGATTGTAAGACACAGGATATTTCTTATGTGGATCCAATTTCAATGCAAATTTTTATTTCTGTCCTACTTTTGATTGTTTCTAAGACGCTTCGATAGTAAAGATTATACCCAAGAATTAGACACTGTTGAAATGTAAACTAATATAGACAAAGAAGTAAGGAGGTGACGTGAAACAGAAACAGTTGTCAGGGCAAAGGGGGCTCATATGAATAGCCTACCATCGATAGACTTCCTCCATATTTCATGTTAAGGGAAAAGGAAAGAGATACAAAGACAAAGAGGAGAAAGCCAATGATTAAGTAGGATTGTGAAGAAAAGAGAAGAATAAATGAAATGTTAAGTGACTTCAATTATAAATAAAATTCATAAGATTTCAAATAAACTTCAAAAAAAGAGACAAGTTACATTAAAACAGTTTCAACTATAAATTTTCCATATCGGCTTATTAACCTCTTTTTACTAACAGTATGAAACAGTTTTTCGCCTTATCCACAGCATGAGACCTCATTTATATCTAGCGGACCATTATTTGTTCATTCTTACATATATCAACATACCTAGGGCTTTATCGTTCCACTTCAAGAAAAAGGTGACTAATATGCATTTTTATATCTTTAACTTAAATCATTTTTCCATAATTTTTAGCTCACAAAAGCATAGGAGAGCATCTCGCAAACATTACTTCTTTATCAAATTATGTGTATCTTTGCCGGGTAATATCTGCCACTGTGGGGAAGGGTCTATTCTAACGCTTGTGGACCTCAACTCTCGTGTTAACTTTAAGTAAATGTTGTTTGCTAGGGCTTTCATATATTTCATTGCATTTTATGTTTGTTATTATATATGTTTTACTCATCCTTTGAAATACACACTAGATTTTGACCCGCGATTAAACGACGCCATCTTTCCTCTAACCTTTTACTCTACATTAGTCGCTTAAGCCATTGCCGTATCCTCAGCTCACATCTCGGGAGACCTGTCTTGCCCTCTATCAATGGTGTAGGAAAACTTTAAACTTGCCCTAATCGTAAGCAATATAGATATTTTCAGTATCAGATAGAAAGGTAATCAAAATATCTTGGTAGTTAAGGTACTTGCAGGATTTTTTCAAAGTGTATTTTTTTTAAAAATTCCAATTTTGTTTTCCAATATGAATTTGAACTTCATAAAGCATCTATGGCATATTCTCCAGAGATAGGTGTAAAACAACCGAGACCAAAGTACTGCCGAACTTAGAGCCACTATTAAAGCTTCCTGTCCTAACAACATCTCACCTGTGCCAAATGGTTATCGTTTCTATACCAGGCTTCATTGATTAAGTAATTCCTGGTCAAAGAGTACCAGCCAAGCATTGTGTGTATAGATAAACAAACATTCTAGGATGAAAATCATTTTCTGATTGATCTTATGAAATATTTTAATTTAATTAGTTTCGTCATTTAAAAATTCAACAACAGTTTCTTCTTGCTCTTCAAACTGAAGATTCTAAAGCTTTTATTGCCTAATTCGAGGTCCTGAATCGTTTTCTATTTCTATAAACAGCGATAAGCTTCGTTCAATTTAGGAATATAAAGAACGGTAAACAACCTAATAAATGCTTCTAGGTGGTGCGAAACTTTTTTAAAGTCTCTACCATTTAGTTTTACTGGATTGATGGACATTGTGTAAAAAAAAGTGCAACAAAACCATTTATAAACGTCTCAAGGCCTGCAGCGAATCCCATTTACATCCACAGAGCGCTTAAAGTAAAATAACTCACGAAAAAAAGGAAGTTTATCAACGGACTAAGAGATGAACTTGAGCGAGACGAAGAATCTATTTATTGTGAAGGTACAGAATTTAATAGTTTCTAAATGGCTATCTATCAAAACATAGCAAGTTTAACAGGGTTAGCACTTTTCTCCAAAGTGTAAACTATCTTGGATAACCTACAGCCGTACTGCGCAATGTTTTCTTAAATACTATATAGAATATACTAATTTTTTGTCTGCTTCCTCTTCTTTTAAACTAAGAAAGTGGTGATAGGTAGAATCTGTATTCGAAATTTTTGCGATATTAATCATAATTTTCAGGTTTTTATATCGTTAGCATAGCATCATTGATGGGGGATTTAAATTATATCCATATACTGATAAGAAAAGAAATAATTTTAAAAATCTCAGTTGTATTCTACATAAGTACTACATATTGATGTCAGGTTTGGCAAAGGAAATATTTAGACTCATAAAAATTAATTTTGTGGTCAAGATCATGTTTTCCTACACAACTTCTATTGGAATAGGAAAATAAATACTACTGAGTATGTTGAATGCGAACGTAATATCCAGAAAGCTATAAATCGGTGCTCTGTTGCCTGCATTTGCGTAATAGGACAATATTTTTCTTTGAAGAAACTTTGGTTTCAAAACTGCTACGTTAATGGATTTGATAACTTTGCAGAGCTGCAAATTGTCTACGCAGAATGAATTTCTAACAGGATTGTTTCTCTTCGTACTTTTTTAATCTTGGTCGGTAATGTGGAAATTAATAAAAAGTTTCAAAGGAGATGGAAAAGAAGACAGAGCTGTAAGTGTGGTTGGTTCTCGGACTTTCTGCGCCAAAGTACAATGGATTTAACCTCATAGGTAATTCATTAAAGCTGCGTTCGGTCGAGATAATAAAAAATAAAAATAAAGCAATTTTGTAAGAGGAATCCCCCCACATAATGAGAGGCTATCCGAGTCTAAAATCTTTATGATACGTCTTTTTAGGGAGGGAAAAAACCTAAGGTAAAAGACTCGCATGAGCGCTGTGAAAGAGTACAAAAGGTAAAATAATATACAACGCTTATATTTTTGTAACGCAACGAATAAAAGAAAATAACAGTTATGTAGGTCATTAAATTATGGTGTTGTCTAAGGTTTTATTGAGTTACGACAATGTTGATGTGCTGAATCCAGGTATTACATTGCATTTGCTCAATCGTTCAACTTTTTTGATTTATCGCTTGAAATTTTTGTTTTTTTTATGTACGGATATTTTCTATTTCTATGAATCAAAACTTTCTTATTTCTTTAAATAAAAGATTTTTCTATAGTTTACAGGTGGCACCTTTTGACTAACTGGCATTTTTCTTTTGCAGATAAACGAAGTGGATTCGGCCAGAAGATTTTGAAAAAATAAGCCAGATATATTCTGCTACATCTGCAGCGAATATACTCTTCTTCCTAACAGGAATAAAGTCACAAGTTCCATAAAGCTTGCTTGCTTTGCTTATTTTGTTATGGAACTTGATGACCAGGATAAAACTTGGGCGCCACACAGTGTATGCAAAACATTGACTAATTATCTGCGTCGTTGGACACGGAAAGAAGAGATGTCTTAAGGTTAGAATTCCCACGGTGTGGAAGGAGCTGACAAACCATACCAATGACTGCTACTTCTGTGCTATTGACTTGACTGGGATGAAGAGAAACAGCAAGAGCATCCTCAGGTATCCTAATCTTCAATTTTAAGTTAATTTATATCTTTTAAAACCCTTTTTGATTAAGCATTTATAATATGTCTTTTCGGTCCCTCAACTAACCTTATACCTTACTATGGCCTCTCGGAATAAGATTAAAACCGCAGGAAATGGAAACCTCCACTAAGGGCCCAAAGAAGATTTGGCAAACGAAATTGAATTGTAATTGAGACTAAAATAGTTGATAATGGTAATTGCAAATCGTGGAGGCGATTCATTGAGGGTGAAAACAAAGAAGGCAAAAAGAAACCCATTCGATCATTCCATCTCACCTCTCTAGGGGACTAGCCCTAAAGTCATAGTCACTTTCGCCATTCTCAGCAATTTCTCTTCACACTTATATACATCCTCTAGATCAAGATCACTTTATTTGGTTCCTTATTTGCTGTCAAGAGCAAATAACTTTAAGATATTATAACTCTATAAGTTACCTTCGTCGGTCGTCGGTCGGTTGGTAAACATTTTACTTTTCAATGAGTATTCGAAAGTCTTGAAAGTCAGAGGATATGTTTGTGAAATGATGATACGTTTGTTAATTAAATCTTTTATTTCAAAATTATTGAAAAAATATAGAGCACTCGACCTGTCTCTCGACCTTGTTTTTTAGTTCTCGAGACAAAAATTGTCTACAACACGCCAACAAAATATGTGCATTACCTGTTTTTATATTTAGTTTTGGGTTAACCGTAGAGGTGAAGACTCGAATGTTAAATAACTGACTTACTTACAGTAGTAGGACAATGTTCACATCACTGTAAGGGGCTTTCTCCCTTGACCTTGAGAGCAATGAAGCTTAGGTCGTAATTTACTCCCAAATACGAACTCGTTAGGCCAAAACACCCTCGAATTGGGAGGATCCACATCAAGAGACTTGAAAGGAAAAGTGGTTTAAAGATACGATCAGGAACAAGATTTTTCTATGGAAGATTCAAAAGATCTTTCCAAAAATTTTATTTTAGAATCTAACAAAAAACGTGACTTAATTTGTAGCTGTTGGAATGCAAGGTGCGATATCGAACTCAAAATGTTTAATTAAGGCCTCCGCCGAAACCAGGATCCCCTGTTATTAAAATAGAAAGGTTGGCCAATTTTAAGAACTAAAGCTTCACAAAATATATAATAAGAAATCGAATATATGTAATCTAATTTATTGTTCTCATTCATCGTTTCCAATAATTGCTTCGCTTTAACTGTATTATTGTGCTAAGAAATTCTGTGAATGTTCTTTCTCGTATTTTGCACAAGTGAATAATATATTTTCTTGAATATACAATTATATCGTTTAAATTTCCCCCCAAATATATTAAATGCATGCCTTTCAGTTCTTTGCAAATTTATCTTATTTTGCTCGTTAGTGTATATATAAGAAATATGTACTACTAAGTACTCGTATATCAAATTATAGTATGGACTAACCGCAGCCACAGTCTACAGCGAGGCTTTGACCACAATCTTCAGGAGCTTGACATAACCATCTGAATTGAACCTTAGAGCTTCTTGCTCAAGGATATGGGCACGCTTGACGAAAGCCTGACAGAAGTCACACCCTATACACCTCACAGTTTAGAAAAACTTGGTTTTCGTGATACATGGAAGGTTGCATGGACTATAGGCAAGCCATTTGTTATTCAGGAGTTTTTTAACTGGCTCAGAGAGTGCTTTCTGTCTGTGAAAATCAAGATCGTCATCTACTGAACAGATTCTTCAAATTATTCAAGAGTTTCTTTGAATTCGGAAATCGGTCCTCCTTGAACTTTACTGTCAGGATTTGTCTCTTGCGCCTTTTTTCCCGAGTGTTAGCGAAGGCCCTGATTCGAAACCAGCTGCATGGTGGCAATACAATACTCCTCTCTTACAACAAGGCCAGTATTCCTTTGTTTGAGTTTTTCATAATCTGCTCCAGCAGTTGCTGGATGAATTCCCGTGTGCGGGGTCTGTCAGAGTGCCTTTTGGTTCCCTTTCTGCTGGGCACGGCTTCGTCGTTTCCGTTGCAGATGTCACATCTTCTGCATTTTAATCCCTCCGACTAATGATCATATATTCAGATTCCTGTATGTTAGCTCAATTTTACTCAACTAAATCTTTACTAAGTATACGCTCCATCTCTTCACCAATACTTCATCCTGATTGTAAAAAAAGAAGGAGACATTAAAAATCATCACAAATATAGCGGAATACCTTATATATATATATATATATATATATATATATATATATATATATATATATATATAAATAAGTCTTTTGTAATGCTCTCTTCAAGGCCTGAGGCCTTCCCAGAGCGCACGTTGGGCTGAGATGAGAATGTAAATTCAATGAAAATTCAAGAGGAGGAGAAGGGAATTCTGAAAAGATGCGTTTTTAGGAGACGCACACTTAAATGTGATAAGAGAGGGAGAAGACCTAATTTCAGCAGTAAGAGCATTCCAAAGATTGAGAAGGAACAGTCCCTCATTGAGCAGAGGGATGAACGAGGAATATTCAAAAGAGGTGCATGTGATGACTGAAGGGCCCGAGGGACATGGCGTGGTTAGAGGGCAAAAGAGAGGTTAGACGGGGCCTTGTTGTTTAGGGGCTTAAATGTGAAGAGAATTATCTTGAAGTGAGTACGAGATCTGACAAGGAGCTAGTGCAGTTTATGCAGCAAGGGTTTCGAGGGAGATAAGTGAGGGTGACGGAGGAGAAGCTGGGCTGCATAGTTATGTACAAGTTGAAGGGGGAGAAGAGAGGAGGATGGCAGATTCGCGAGCAGAAAGTTACAGTAGTCAAGGCGTGAGGTGATGAAGGCATAAACAGCAGTCTCAAGACTTTGGAGATCAAAGTGAGAGCGAATGCGAGAGAAGTTACAAAGGAAACACAGAGAATTTGCTGACATTGCGGATATGAGGCTTAAAGGAGAGATGCTCATCAAAAACAACACCAAGATTCCTAACGTAGTCAGAGAAAATGATAGTATTACCGCCCAGAGTAAGCAAAGGAAAGATAGATCTAGATTTTTTGACAAGAGCAGGGGTGCCGACGAGGAGGACCTCAGTTTTCGAGTGATTAAGCCTGAGGAAGTTGGTGGAGAGCCAGTCAGAAATGGAGAAGTAAGCAGCCAGGAAGTCAGTGATAGAGTAGGCAAAAGACGTGGGGGATGAGGAAACGAAAATTTGAGTGTCATCAGCATAGAGGTGGAACTAAGAGAGGGAATGTAGATACAAAATAGTAGAGGACCAAGGACAGAGCCTTGTGGCACTCCAAAGCGAATGGGGGTAGAGTCGGATGAAACGTCGTCAATACCAACGGATTGGGTACGAGACGAAAGGTAAGTGCGGAACCAGTCAACCACGGTGCCTGATATGCCAAGGAAAGAGTGGAGACGATCAAGTAGGACGGTATGTTCAATAGCATCGAAGGCAGAGGAGAGGTCAAGTAGAACGAGAATGGAGGCACAATCTCCGTCCGCGGCTCTTCGTAATCAATCGGACACATTGAGAAGGGCGGTTTCTGTGGAGTAACCTGACTTGAAATTAGATTGATAGGTTTTATCAATGTTACAGGCTACCATGTGATTGTTGATGCATGAAGCAACCACTCTCTCCAGAACCTTAGAGAGGAAAGGAAGTTGCGAAATCAGGCGATAATTGAAAGGGTCAGTTGGGTTCAGTTTAAGCTTTTTAAGAATCGGACGGATGTGGGCACGTTTGAAGAAAGAGGGAACAAGACCAGTTGCAAGTGAAGTGTTGAACAGGTAAAGAAGCGTTGGGAGGATAGCAGGCAGAATTTTACATAAGAGTTTAGGGGGAAAAATGTCCTTTGGGGAACCCGATTTCTTAGAACGCGAGAGGAGGGCTGTAAGCTCCAACGCGGTCACAGCGGGGAAAACGATAAGCGGCTGAGGCGGGAAGTCAAGGATAATGGCAGGAGCCGGGACAGCAGCCTGAGGGAGGGACGCACGGAGGTTAGTGACCTTATCTGCAAGGAAATTCGAAAGAGTAGCAGGGCTGATGGGTGGGGAGACCTGGGCTAGGGAAGTAAGACGGGAGAGCAGGCGGAAGACCGTACGGGGATCATTCCTATTTTCACTAAGCAGATTACGTGAGTAGGCTTTACGAGCAGATTTAATTTGGCGTCTTAGGAAGCGGTAGCAAGTCGGAACGCCAGCAAGAGAGGGGTTGTGTCTTGCCCACGGGTGCAAGTCTTTCTAAGGACTCTTTCATAGGCACGCATATAGTGCTTCCACTCACCTGGAATGACTCCGACACCCTATCCACCTAAAGGACGGATGCTCACCATGCCTCAACTAAAGCAGTTAGCTCTTTACAAGTACTGTTGCAATGATAACATTCTTGCTTCTAAGTCTGATTTCTATATTCAACAGCCTCAAATTCGCACTAAAAGAGCTTAATAATTTCCTACTCAGGCTACTAAGCATACCTCTACACAATTCGCCAAAACATACCACACGCGGCTACTCCTATGTATGTTGTGTTACCTTGACAACTTTGACACATCTGCATTTTATCTCGCTAAATTACACACCGAATAACTATTTAATTGCATTGCGTAAAGTTTCCCCTCTTTTTAACCTCTCACATTAGCCATACATGTACAAACACACTAAACACCTACAGCTAAACATACAGGGGTTTAACAACAAAATAAAACTCTTAAACTATTCCTACCTAAAAACAATATCCACATCTCCCTTACTTTAGTATTACCCTTAACTCCAGAAACTCATCCATCCAAAACACCGAATAACACTAAACCCAACATCCAACTCCTTATTTCCTTAATTTATAAATGCATCCTTTAGGCCAACACTCTCCTCAAACGTGCCAGTTCCTTAATAAGATACCAATCCACAACTCTTCTCTATCCCCCTCAAAATAAATAATGCATGAGCCCAACAATTAGAAAACATCATCAGATATCAATTTATAGTCCGCTATTTTACGAATACGTACTCCCCTATAATATATATGTAAATATATTATATATAACGAGAGAGAGAGAGGAAGAAAGTAATTGCATAAAAAAGGTGCGATTAATGTAAAGCAATAAAAGACACCACCCACAGATTAATGCAAACTGGGACACTCTTTCCTGAACGACGGAAGTTCAAATGTCAATCACTTATTTCTAATAGGCCCCAAATAAAGGCTTGAAAGCTCAACATTGCACGAAAACTACGTAAATAAGACAAGGAGACAAATACACAGAACGCAGACAGAGACAAACCCTAGTCAGCATTAATAAAACGAAAAGGAAAAATAAGTAGCTAGAGAATAAAAATGCCTGTGATGCCCTTCAAACAAGGGCAACCCTACCTTTCTTCCACCATCTATCGTCTACCACTATCCAAATCTTCCTCTATTTAGTACACCAGAATATATATATATATATATATATATATATATATATATATATATATATATATATATATATTATGCATTCGTCATAACCAGCATCAAAACAAAATCAACGGTTAACACAAAGAGTGATAAATCTTGCCAAATTAAACATAAGGTGAATATATGCGTGAACACGTCATGAAGCGTTACAAGATAATAAATATTGATAGTATTCATATTGCGATGCAGAGAAATGAATTCTTATACACAGCATTCCTATATATTTGTCATCTGGAAAGTGAAGTTAATGATCATGAAACCTAGTATTATTTTTCCCCTTAGGAAAGAAAGATAAAAGGAAGGTACAAAATCGTTTACACAAATAAGAACAAATGTTTTGTTCGGAAAATCTTGTACAGAAATGTTTGTGTCTAAAGTGATTTGATTCAAGAATGAGAATAAAATGCTATAGGAAATTGCTGCTTTATTATAGTAATAATAAATGCATAATATGAGTGAGAGAAAATGACACGTCTATTTTAATCTGAGGTGGTCTGCTGTAATTAAACCGTAAAACCGTAAGAAGAGATCACATCATTCCAGGACGAAAGAGATTTTTAGATTTCTTTAATATCTTTAAAGAATTGAATAAATAAACTTTGATACAGATCAATAATTAATTAAACTTATTACAAGTAAAATGTTTAGTGCTTGTTCTCTTTTCAGCAACCAAACAAGGAAACTTTGTCTGAAAGTGTTTCTTTGTAGGATTCAATGTTTTGGCCCTTACATAAAGTATCTCTTAGTTGTTGTGATGTGAAACAATGTCCCCCAACTTTCGCAATGTTTTGATTGAATCTCATTTATGGAATAATTTGTCAATAGGACAAAATTCTCTTCGACGATGAAATTTTAATTGATTCGAAATATTATTAATCACATGAAGTTAAAACTTCCAAAAGGATGTGAATCATTTGAAGGGTGTTAAAATACATAGTTTTCCAAGGACATATACTGCACAGAAGCAATGGTTTATAAAGGAGAAATTCTTTCATTTTTCTTAGATTGGGTTCACTACTTCTATTCCCTGAAGAACTTTTGAATCAGAATAGGCGAATTCTCTTCCGCCTTATTCGGGAATTGACAAACAGTACACCGGCTTCCATCTTTCAAAGGTCGAGATAAGTTTTTATCTCTTCTTTTATGTTATCTAGTTGTGAAGTAAGGAAAATTTTTATTATATTGTCAGCGTTAATATCATGCTTTATATATAAATTTATAATCTATATCTCTCTTTCACGGACCACTTTTAAAGATGAAGTTATCCTGAATTGATTCATTATGATAAAAAAGGAGCTAAAACTGAAATAAGGAGACAAATGAAGCCAATGAAGGGCAAAACACTTTAAAAAATGACTGTAAAAAGTCGGATGATAGTTTAATTGCATAAAGTATTAAACTGATGTAACTGACGGGGGTATTTTCCCTTTTTATACAAAAAATGATTGTTTTTTGTATTTGTAAATAAATCGGCAAAACAATAGAGAAACCACGTGAAAAAGTTTCTGTTTTTGGCAAATTTGGGTGAAATGAATATACGAGGAAATTGAATAGCTTGAATATTCAAAAAAATATTGAGGCTCGCAACTCTCTTGGACCTATTTCCACTATATGAACAGAGTTGGTCTATTTAGGAGTGAAAAGAAAACATGAGGAAATGAAAAAAGAAATAAAGCGATGTAAAAAGATTCCAGTGTACAAAGGTTACATTTCTACCAACCACTCCTTCTCTTAAGTGGAGCTTTCAACTGTTATGGGAGTGTTAGAACATGCGAAATTCATACCATCCTCTTTCGTTCCTGAAATATGTTTCCATTTGTCCAACCTGAAAAAGAAAAGAGTTGAAAAGGAATAAAAGACAAAGTTGTTAAAAGGGAAATAAATGAATCTTTCCTGGAAGACTTCGGTTTCATGAAACTTTGTTATTGAAAGAAATTATGAAAGTTGAGTGATATTTTTGGCAAATGAGAGACAAAGGTGCAATTTATTCTTCCATCAAAGTTATGAAAATCTGGTTACCACTCAGGAACAAACTATTTGGTTTCCAGATATTTATGTAAACGGTTAGAAAAATGAAACTACAGTGGAAATGGTAGAAGAAAAGGTGCTTTACTGAATTAAAACAATCCCATCTTAGGAAATTTAATAACTAAAAGGGGATGTTCGGTCATTTTGTTTCTGAAAAAGCCTCGACTAATCAAAGTAATAAACAATCAGAAAAACGTTTTCTCAAAATTATTGAACCGATGGCTTTAGTAGAGTCAAAAGTAACTCTTCTGAAAAAGCTTAACCTTTGCACAATCGAATAAAAGAATGAAGAAATATACATAATTATTCGAATAAGACATGGTTAAAATTTACGTTTAAATTTTTTTTTTTTTTTTGTATATTTGAAAATACAAATTGAAATGACATTTCCAAAGACCGTAAAGAAATAAATAATTTTCGAGAATTCTGATGCAACAATTTATTTGCCGTTTCCTAAGGCTTTTTATTCACTTCCTGAATGTTTACTATTTCTCCCTTGAGCAAGTTATTAAAAAAGGGGTTTTAGTAATTCATCATTGCATTTTGATAAATGCATTTTAAATGATTAAGATTATAAATGATTGTATTTATAATAGTAAATAATGGAGCAAGATGAATCTAAATATTGAATAAAAAAAGAAAACTATTTTATTTTGGAAGATATATTCGTAAAATTTCTGTCACTTTGTCATCATGACATGTTTTATCGATCTCAGGGAATGAAGCATCATGTTGGCTCAATGACAGCCTTGAGGTGACCTCGGAACCAGCGCATGCTTTCTTCCTTATCTCTCGTTTTAAGCCACATAAGGTCAAGATAATCCTGACCGTCAGCTAGTCCTTCGCATTGCAGCTGGATTTGTTTGCTTCTCATTCCTCCGGGTCGGACACAAAGAGTTTGAGGGAATTGCCGAGAAGCAAGTAATCGGAGTAATCGTCAGACAGCCAGGCTTAGGACTTCCAGCTGGTGTGGCAGGGCGCAGAGTCATGCTTCCGCACGTAACGCCTTCCTTCATCTACCCTGTTGATCCAGGGCTTCACCTTCTCATTCAGACACCAGATGTACTTGTCAGTGTTCAACCTTAGAGCCTCAGTTAAAAGGTAGGGTGGCATGACGTCATCTTCACTGCTGACGACACCGAGGACCATAATTATTAGAGTGAATTTCATCTCTTTGACTTTGTGTAACTCTTTTGATGGGATAGGGTAGCATCCTTTATTCTGGGAGTTAATCTTTTGGTCTTTGCATAATTTATCCTCGTGTGAGAAGAACCACAGAATGTCTGGTTATAACTAGTGTTTTAACTTATTCCTCAGCTTCTTTGTTTGTTCAATCACTTTTCCTGCCGCCCCTTTGACAGAAATTGTCCGTTCCTCATATGCATGAAAAGTAGCGCATTTTCTGATGCACCACCTGCCTGGTGAGCTTTTCACCTGCACCTTTGTTTCTTGCAATGGCACGAAGGACCTTTCGGGATCCTATTGAAGGATCCTCTGAATTTCTGCGATGAATTCTGGACTTAGGATGCTTTGAAAGCGTCGAGTATGAGATTTAGTCTCTGCTCTTGCTTCATAGTTAAATCCTGAATCTTTTAGCTTATTTCTGAACTATTCCACCATCCTTCTACTGACGTTGAGGATGTCTCAAATTCCTTGTTTGTCTTTTCGGCACGGAGTACAAGGAGTAATTCATGCCTCTTCCACAAATTAGGAGGTTGAAAGTTTTCGATACTCACTTATTAAACAGAAAAATAAATAAATATGGTTATTCTTTCAAATAAGTGAAAAATATTGACAACGAGGGTAAAAAATATGCAAACGTTTAAAGAGCCGTTAAAAATTACGAACAACTACCGTCCTCACCCTATATAATACCAAATAAACTGACCATTGACTTCTAAAATCTTTACCACCACCATCTCTAAAAATGGCAATATTAAAATTTATCTCGAAATATTCAATCACTGATGCAACAGAAAGACAACCAACACTGGAATGCCTTCATGGAAAACTGAACCACCAAAACGACATAAAAAAATTTCTGCACATTAGTAGAAGACTTTCCAACAGAACACATGGCCTCTCACAATGTTCAAAGTAATGTTACCAAATAAATTGTATGAGGGCCAAAACCACATTCTTCTGCTTGCGTAGCATGGTAGAGTTTCATGTTACTACACGTAAGGCCATCCATTTGCCACCTCATGAAACAAACACTTCCTCAAAGCACTTTTTGTAGTCCCCTCACATTGAGACTGAAGCTCTCTGGAAGATAAACAGGCACACAACTTGGCTCTCGCTTCTGACAACCCCAAACACTACTCGCAGATCTTTGAAGTGAAACTCACGCCGAAAAACCTCAAGCAGCATTGCTAGTCTTTTCCATTTTTCCTTTGATGATTGATTTCTGTCATGATATTTCTTCCTTCACCATTGATGCAAACTGAGTCTACTTCGATAGGAAGAAGCTAGAACCGAAGCCAAACAACACATGCGGGAAATTCAAGGTTGCCAACGGCGACAAATTACATAACGCACACTATATTAGGAACTTCAAGCCAAACAAACACCCATTTCTCCTGCTTTATAGTGCCATATCCTCTTACTCTCCAGCCCATAAATAATATATCAAGAAACGGTTTCTGACCTTTGCGAATGCATTTTAACATACAGCTCATACAAGAAAGCTTTACCAACTGCTTTTACCACAAAACAATCTTGTGCAATATTAGCCATGAACAAATACCTCGCTCCTGTTAATTGATATATTCTCATAAGCAAATTAGTAAATTTCCTGCTTGAATTAACTCAAAACAGCAAAGATGATATCACGATTATTTTTCAAAATTCAAAGCACACACATCAGACAGCTCATGATCTACAACTCTATATAACAAGACTCAAAAGCCCGATACAAGAGAATCTTACGAGTGACTGACTCACCTTAGAACTTGTTACAATTTTGACGAATCATAATAACCTGGGGTGCCTCAAGCTGTATATTATTTAGCTATCATGCTACTGCACCTAAATTAAATACCTAGTATTCTCAGTTTCACTTCAGATAAGAGACTAATTCTCCAGCAACATATAAAAAACAACGAAAAACTGTACCATAAAAATGAACAAACTCTGATTACATACAAGGGGATATTCTTGCAATCCTAGGAAGTAATAACTCACACCTTCAGGCAGGATACCTCCCTTTACTCACCTCTACTACCATGGCCTTGGCATCCATTCTTAAATAGACTCTTTTCAGTACTCTCAAGAAGAAACCACACAAAGCATTGGACCATGCCAATGGATCCAATTCTAATTAACCATCTAAAATCGGAATCAGAGGTTATACCAATAAGATAACAACATGATCCACAAGACGCGCCATTTATAAGTAAAGACAGAACAACCCTTTGCATTACACGAAAACCCCATAAATAACCCCCACCGCTTCACATGTTTAAAATTACTAGCGATTAATAAACGAGATATTCCAAGAAATTCCCCTTCCCCATAACCAGGCCCAGTGATACCCACAAAACAACTCATATACTGATGATATATCAAAACATCCAATCATTTGACGTAAATCACTTTCTCAACGCCGTCCTACCGGAAATACCCAGACCCATAAGAATCATCTTTTCCAAGTGAAAAATAGGACGCACTTGGAAAGCTCCTTTCTAGTCACCATACAAATTTAACACATGAAAATACTATACTAGGTTGAGCAATGAGACCTCATCTGCCGCTGCGACTTGGCTTAAGATACAGTTCCAAACATATACATAACATATACTAAACAAGCACCACCGAAACAAAACTTAAAGGTACAGGAAATGCTGAATTTTCGAAAGAACTCCGCTGGTTCGAAAGTGTTTATCGCGGCTTCTGCCTCAACTTAAATAATATACTATAATGTTTAGCGCCCTCTTTTATCGTTTATTTATTTTATGCATGCGGTAAAAAACTAGTGGGAGATTTAAAAGAAGCACAAAAGACGACCAGGTAGAAGGAAAGAGAGAAGGAGGGACAGAGAGCAGTACTTTTTATTGTGGCACTGGATCGGGAGGGTGTAACTTCTTATCGAAGTTTGAGTTCTATTCGAGGCATTAGCCCGGTTACAGCGATAAACTAAATAGTTCCCTAAGAAGTTTCGAATGGACAGTTCCAGAAAATACAAAATACTCTAAGAAATATGAGAAATAAAGCAAAATATATAATTGTATCTAAATACATTACTTTTATTGAAAGCGAGAAAATAATTATCAATTCGTTGTCAAACCACGCCTCGTTTCAGAGGAGGCCTTCATTTCATAACATTTTTTGCCCCGACGATGAGAAGATGGAGTCGCGTCTCAAAATCATCTGTGTACCAGTAGGTGATTCATTCAATTATAAAATTTCTGTAATAAATGTTTAAAATATATTTAGACTTGAAAATTTATTTAGACATAGTATAATATACAGGAGTTCCATTATTTTATGTACCTACAGATGTTGTAATGGAAAGATAATTTTAGAAATTAGATTTAAATGAGGTCTTACTCATTTCGGTAATTCCCTAAGGTAGATATAGCAATATTTTCAATACTATTCTCCGGCTGCAAAGCGATCGACGGCCGCTGGTATTATCAATTAAAATCTCATTTAGTATTGTGTATTTTAACTTTATTTTTCCTTGAACTGTAGTGAAGCAAAAACTTAGGTGGATAGAGACTAAAGAAGTGAATGGGGTCGCAAATGGCAAGAAGAAGAATTAGGATGGCTTCCGATTGTGAGTCCACAGAGAAATAAGTGATACTAGGTGAGTTAAAGACCTTCCTCGGTTGATAGACTGTGTAGAAGCGACAGAAGGCAAATGGCTATAGAAATCCTTTCGAGATGAGAAGACAGAAAGAGAGGGGTTTTATGGGTGGAGAAATTGTGTGGGGTCCTAGGTATAAGCTATGTGCTGGTGATAGATTTGTTTATTTATATCTTTCCTGTCGAAAGGGATTGAATGGTTCCTTTGTGTGCTAGAGCCGAGATCGTGAGATAAAGTACTGAAGAATTAGTCCTCTTAGGTTCAGCTGGCATGTGAAAGATTTATCCCAAATTATTTTTAACTACATATGTGATACGTGTTATATAAACACATATATACTTATGTAAGTTACTCATATCAGTATGTCACTAGGGTGTTGTCATTAATGACCGATTTGGACTTTTTCTTTGACTTATTTCACTCCACATTATTTAGTTCTTTAGGGTATTAAAGGGTCAGAAAGTGGAATAAAATATACAAAAAAATATAAATTTTATTTTTCATCTTAAGCTTTCTTGAGGTTAAAAAACCTTGCAAGCGATCATAACATCCATTAAAACCATTTCCTTAAAGCTGAGGACACTTAGTATTAAAACAATTAAAAAAAGAGCTCTTATATTAACTTAAGCGGAAAGAAAAACGAGTACCCATTTTAAGATGGGAAAAGGTCCAAGAGGAGTAACTCATTTGACCTTTTTTGTTTTTACACCCTATTTTTTATTCTGTTAATGGTGGTAAACCAATTTAATTCATTTTCGTTTGTTTATTCCTTTTCTATTTTCTCACATCAAGCATCTACATAATTAGTTGAAGACCACCTTTAAATCGGACCTATCTTACTAACCAATTGAAAAAGATTGTTTTTATTTAAGATCAGAAAATTAAATTCGCTTTTTGATAGTAGTCGTATAATAGCGGTCCTTTGTTGGCTTGCCTGATACTTTCTTTTCAATATTTGAGGTTAGTTACATTATTATTCCTTAAGTCTCCTTATTTCTTCTCTATTTTCTAATCAAAATGGCGCGCAAGAGTTTCGTCTCCTTCCGGCCTGTTTCGATCCTTCAGTTGCACTCTATGGTAATCAGTTGTAGGATAATTATAAGAAGTCTTACCCTAATCCTTACATAAATCCAGTGCAGAGGTCAAATTTGTATCCTTTATTATTAAAATTACACAAAAGAATAGATTCCATACAGTCTCTCCTTGTCTCTGTGGAAGAAGTGATTAAACAAGTAAATTAAATTAATCTCTCACTTAATAAAGCTGAAGTAAAAGGACTCCTTGCTCGAAGAAGCATTATATTCTGAAATTAACCTCGAGTTTGAGATCAAAATCAATTCATCCGCCTTCTCGAGAAAAGTAAAACAACTTTTACAAACTCTATTAATTCCATCCGCATTTCGCAAACCACTCTGAAATCTCTTTTGAGCAACTCAGGTCGGAATGCACCTTACAAATTTCCTCATAAGCAATGTCCAAACGCTAATTTTTCAGACGCGTTTCAAGTAGCATTTTAGAAATCCGGGAAAGGGGTTATAATGATAAAATTTTAAATTTTAATTCCACCTGAAACAAGAATTCTAAAATTATGCATTTAAAAAGCAGATGTTCAGAGGAAGCCACTCTATGGAGGATCGTTGTCCTGCAGAACGCTTTCACTTCTCATAAGAGAGCAGGTTTTCCAGGAATAAGACGCATCATCAGTCAAAAAGAGCCAAGATTCAAGATCAAATATGAAGAAAGTGGTGTGTGGAGTTTGTTGGTTGAATTTTTTTTTGGTTTTAAAACCACCATCTAAAGTCAATGAAGACTTTCTTCTTCATAGATTGACTGATATCCTGGAATGCACGCTAGGTACAGACTTGAACGGGTTCCTATCAAATTATCATCGCAAATATCTTGTATAGGCGAAACAGTGCGTTCTCTTCATTGGTGCAAACTTAAGAAAGCTAACATCAAACACTTGCAAAGGAAAGCTTACATCGGCACAAAAACAGAGGCAAGTAGTAATGCAGGTTCAATGCCGTGTCCCCACCTCCCCCACACCCTTACTGTGAATACCGAGTTTCCTCGACCTCTCCAACCCCCGTTATGGTGAATACTGAGTCTCCCTTCTCCACCTCTCCACCCAAGACTTTGGTCAGTCACCTTATTTCGAAGAAATTAGAGTCTACACACACATACACACTGGATCTTTATAAGGAATTAGAATCTACACACTTATACATACACACACAAATACATTGAGTTTGGTTAGGAGTAAAATGGTGCCCCCCCCTCACCCTCCCTAGCATTGGTCACATGCAGGTTTGTTCTTGTTTCTTTTTGAAAATAATTAGAATGTTTAATGATGCAAATGCTAGCTAGATACTGGAGTAATAATCCTAAGGTATACTAATTTATATACCATTTTATCATATATAGCATCGGCGTTAGGAGAGAAAAATCGCCTCAGCGACCTTTTTTGAAGGAATTAGACTTTACCAACACACACACACATACATTAGATCAAATCATGCATGTTGTTTTCCTTTTGTAACTTGTTTAAAAAAAGGTCAAAGTTCTTATAATGTTTTATTTCACATTGTAATTCAAATATGCATAGATTTTCTACAAATGAATAAATATAAAAACATTTAATTGATGCTAACCATATTATTTAATGGTAAGTAATAAATTAAGTTGAGTTGATAAGCTACACAATTACGCATTTTATAACAATTAATTTTATTGAGTGTTTACTATCAACTCTTTTTCTTTACATTCTATTAAAAGTATTCTTTACAGGTTGACATAATTGAGTGACTTTCGCTAAACAGCCATGACAAACTGGCCTGTAGTTTCATTTTTATACAATAGTGCTTTTGTTTCCTATTGCATTCATTTTATTTAGAATAAACTACTACGTTTCTAGGCTTATCTCTCTCAATAAAAAACTGAAACTCTGCATATATCTCAAGTGAAACCGGGTCTATTAAGAGAGATCTAAACTGTAACTTTATTGATAATGTACCCTGTTGTATAGAAATGGAGCATTCACCAAGCCAAGTGTTAATCTTATCCTGATTTAGGTTAATACAATAAATATCTTTATTTTTTAGACACTGTTCCTACGTAAGTCCAATGCTCTGCCCACCTCCAATATACTCTTTTCCGTTATATAACGAGTAAAAAGCCCTTGAAGCAACTGGATCTGCATCGCCCGAATAGTCTAATTCAAATGGTCTTTCAACTGCATTTAACTTTATATAGATAGTGACACGATTCACATTATAACGTTTAAATTCAAGTGGTGATGCATCATAGGTACCAGTAAGTGCCGAATGGTCAACCATGCCAATTATCATCATCGTATGTATTTTTCCCATAAAGATATTATCCACATTCTTCATTGATATTCCATTCACAATTGGAAAATTTCGCAAACGAACCTGTGTGATAGGGTACTTAGCGTTTAATGTAAGCAACCTATTTTTCATCTCCAGATGAGTTGATGCTGAAAGGCGGACTTTTCTTGGGTAAAGGAAACTCTCCAATAATTCTATTTTAGCTTCAAATCGGTCTGGTTTATAAACAGTGTAAATGAATATGGTGCTCTGGATAACTTTATCTTTAGTTATACTCCATTCATCAACAGCTTATGTTGCGAGAAGAAATTGCTGTGTACATTTCCATATACATCCATATTTCTTTTACTTTGATCTGCTATATTACATACTTTTATATACGTTCTTTACTAGAGTAATTCCCTGCAGTCGAAAGAAATGTAGATTTTTCTTCTTCAGTATAATTCAACAGGGTCCTTAAATATACACGATAAGGGTAATTATTCCGAATGGAATTTACAGATGTTTCATTTACATATAAATGCCAACATTGCTGAACAAATTGTGAAAAATATTAGTTTCCGAAAAAATATCGTCGCTATCTTTAAGTTCGCTTAAATCTGCCTTCACAATTCTTGATTTAATATAAAGATAAACCTCACTCAGATCTATATAAAACTGTCCACTACCAGATACATAATTAATATTCAAGTGGGTTAAGATCTGAAAATATAATGCTAAACGGGGAGTAAGACTGATAATTGCTCTCACCGTTGGAAGTTTGGGTCGGTGGAACAGAAAACAAGTCGAGTTCTGTCTTTGAACAGATATAGCTTGCCGGATAAAGAGCATTTATTTTTATACGTTACGATTTACAGCCGATGATGACTGTGTAAGAACATCTATGCCGAAGTATGGCCAATTGTACGAAAATATACGCACATAGGTTCTAAGGTAGGCCAAGCAAGGCAACAACTGTTATTGTTCTAAGATTGCGAATTTAATAGATAGCTGCAGCTGCTTGACCAACGACAAACACAACGACAAAAATAAATTTTAGTACACACTAAATAAAAGGCACAAAATAAATAGGGATATATATGGGTACATGGATGAGACAGAATTAGGTTCCGAATACTAATTGGATAACCAGGTTCATTAAATACTTATAATGGAACATTTAGGGTAGTGAGCGATTTAGTTCCTTTGAACCCTTGAGAGTAAAGCGGGTTGAACTTGGGGGTAAGTCTCAGGGTCCTTGATTAGTCACGAAGGTAGGCGAGAACCCGCAAAAGTTGCTGCTACTTTCTCTAAACTTGGATTTTGCGAGATGCGGGCCTCTTGTCCTCAAGAGGTCACCGGACAAACTTCGAAGGGATAAGTGACTTCTCCAAACTCGAATCGAGCGAGCTATTGGACCTCTTGTCCTCAAGAGGTCACCGGTCGCATTTCGAAAGGAATCAAAGGGGAAATGACTTCTCCAAATTCAGATTGAGCGAGCTATTGGGCCTCTTGTCTTCAAGAGGTTACCAGAAGAACTTCGGAGGACGGTTTTTCCAATCCTTGATCCGGAGGCGGTTGAGAAATGCTGAGTTTGCCTCACGAAACTCTTCTCTTGGACCCGCAGATACGAGTGTGATGTCCAGCTCTTCCGTGGCTTGCGACCGTCACTAAATACTTCTCGGGAAAGAGTGTCGTGGAATGGCAGTTTTTTGTGGGAAGTTTCGTCTAACCAAATCTGTCGGTAATCCTAGGGAAAGTACATACGTGACAATCGAGCGTCTTTTTGCGTGAAATTGTAAGATGCAGGGATCAGCGGGTCAGACGGAGGAACAGCAGCTAGGAACCATATAGTTTGTTCAAGGCGAACCTACAAAATAGATGAGTAATCCCCCGACCCAGGGGGAGATGGAATATTGAGACGGCAGGGAGATAGCCTTCAATTTTATGGTCATGCCTGGGTGTGAATTTGTCAGTGATCTGGCGGCAAGTCCAAATTAGGCGAAGTCGAAGGGAAGGGGAAGTAACGGTTCGCTTTCTCTCTCGAAGTTATATCTTAGGAGGTGTGAAAATATTACTATTCTAGCGTATCCCTCTACAAACTATGAAACGTGTGCTTGTTTATATTATGAGAAAAAATCATCCCCGCCCTCTTCATGATCTATATTTAACTTCTTATTCATGTATTTCCGCTTATTTATTACACCCATTTTTTCGGACTTCCTCTCATTAACACTCTGAGATTTTAACTTTCTTTTAATATATTGTCTAGTATCTTTAGTAATAGTATTTTTCGCCCTTCCCAGCAAAGCTAGCTTTGCAGTCTTTCCATGCATAATATCCTGTATGGTATCGAAACCGGCTGAAATGGCCTTCTTTCTTAGATAGCAAGCACAACTCTTTAGATAGGGCGTTGTATTTTGGAATAGGGAGGAGAATAGAGATCGAAAAACATGTTCTCTCTGAGCTGTTAATCCTATAAACAAGCGTGGGCTATTTAAACTTTTTAATAATTTTGATGTTTTCTCCTAATATGTAGTTTAATCACCAAATAACCGAGAATTAAAGGAAAATTTCTCCCTTCAACCGTTCTTATATAGATCAAAATTGATCGTTTGTCACCAGAACTTAGATTCAGATAGTGTGAATTATCAAAAGCTATACTGAATTACCCATCATTGAAAGGCAGGTGAATAATTCTCAGCAGCCTCAACTGGATCCCAGCTACTAAATTCTAGTCTATATGGTTAGATTAAATATAACATGATATAAGATATAAGAGCCGGAACATCTATATAAATGCTATACAATTATTTATTTGAGGAATATTATCTCTGATAGATCTTTTCATTATATTGGAAAACTCTTCTGTCAGAACAAATAACAGATTTTTTTTCCATTTCACATTGACCAATGAACAGATAGTCAGTGGATACTTTTCGTTGCGCTTTGTCTGATTGAAACAGTGAATCTTGAGATTCAAATTTCTGTCTCATCCTTAGATTCATATTTTTATAATATCCGACGTCTATCCATATCTCATCATAAGCTGAGTCAATTCCTTTAATTTTACTTTCCTTTCCTCTTGCCAATATATTATTTGATGGATACTTATTTACTTCCGTCATTTTCCGATAAACTGTGAATGCGTGTCTAGGCTTAATAATATTATATATATTGGTTCCATGTAAATTGAAACTCACAAAGCCTACCTCATACTGACTGTTGACTGTTATAATAGATTTGTGCACTTCATTTCTATAGTCAGACATGAAATTTTGAGGGTAAATATCCAAAGAGGATGAGACAGGAAAGGTAACATAAAAACACTCGGACTCCATCTTCACAAATGCTGAAAAGCTTTTCCATCTCCTACCTTTATATAATTCCACGAATGCATGTCCTCAAGGCTGGTGTGGGATATCACATGCCTTGACCTATGAATTAAACTATTTGGGGTATCCTCTCCATTTTACTAAATATCTCCTTAATTTTTCCACGCCCTTTCTTTTAACTATCTTTTCCACTACATATTTCTTACGAGAGTCAAACTTTAATTTCGGTAGTTACTCTTCATAATCCCCACCTTTAATATGTTTTCCAAGTCAATCTTCAATATAATACAGCTCTAAAATTTTTGAACTCCTATATATCTTGTAGATTTCCTCACTCCACCCAACCTCGTATCCCTTTTTAAAAGTACTGGAAACGCGTGAAATTCTAACTAATCAACGCTTTTATATAGAAACCCCTTTTATTGACTTCAGATCTCTGTTCCAGTATAACAACATCATGTATAACTTGAACTGGTGTGTTGCCAATCATTCTATGCCTAGAATTATTATAAGCCCTTGCAAAGTCATCTAACAGATCGATGTATTTCCATGAATTATTAAAAGTCAAATATCTGACAAAGTCTTTCCTGTATTGCGATTGGCTTATAAATTACTATAATCATTCGAAGACTAAAAAATGTTGCATTATGTTTGTTTATGTTAATTGTGATGGGAAATTCCTGAATAATAAGGAGATCATATAATAAAGAAATATTTTCAGAAATGATTAGTTTAGAAGTTGGGACCACAATCATCGAAACACGCTATTTCTTAAATATTTGCATTTTTTTATATAAATGTTTGTTGTCGTAGAATGACTCCCGACGATACCATCTATATAACACTATTCGTTGAGGGAACTTCCTTAATTATCTTTAGAGTGCGTTTACTGTCTGGCGGCCGATATTATGTATCTTCGATATGCTTAAGAAGTGGAACTGAGCTCAAGGATAATAATATTGCTATCATTAATAAAATAGAGTTTTATTAATAATAACTATAAACAATACACAAAAACGGAAAATATTGACATAAACAGAATGGAAAGGGTCGTGGAGACTCGGGCTAATCCAAGGATTTAAGGGATTAAAAAAGGTAAAACAAATATAGAGTTAAAGAGATGGGATGGTTCGATAAACAATTTAAAGCACAGGATAGAATTGACAAAAGGGATCAATACTCAAAGGTGAAGTTTGGCTTACGTAACCTTGGCACTAGTGGTGCAGTGGAAGGTGGCGCAAAGGAGTTTCGGTCCGCTGGCGAGTTCCAGCCGAAGAGGGGGGGGTTAAAAGGATACTGACGAGGCGTCTTGGGAAGGAGAACCGTTTCTCGACGAACGGCTTGAAGAACAATGGCTGTTCTAGGTTGTTCTCTTCTGAACAAAGGGGGGGGGATGAGAACCGTATCTTGTCTACGGGCTCAAGAACAATAGCTGTTCTAATATTGTTCTCCTTGAACAACAGGGGGGGTGAGAACCGTTTCTTGGCGAAGGGCTCAAAACGAACAAATGGCTGTTCTAATGCTGTTCTCCTTGAACAACAGGGGGGGATGAGAACCGTTTCTTGGCGAAGGGCTCAAAACGAACAATGGCTGTTCTAATGCTGTTCTCCTTGAACAACAGGGGGGGGGGATGAGAACCGTTTCTTGGCGAAGGGCTCAAAACGAACAATGGCTGTTCTAATTCTGTTCTCCTTGAACAACAGGGGGGGAGGATGAGAACCGTTTCTTGGCGAAGGGCTCAAAACGAACAATGGCTGTTCTAATGCTGTTCTCCTAGAACAACAGGGGGGGATGAGAACCGTTTCTTGGCGAAGGGCTCAAAAACGAACAATGGCTGTTCTAATGCTGTTCTCCTTGAACAACAGGGGGGGGGATGATAACCTCCTTGTTTAAACATTGGCATCCGGTAGCTGAGATAAGACTCCAAGCCTCGAATCGAAGATGCACGTGGGCAGAATCGTGGTTTTAAATAATACGGGGTAGGAGTTGAAATTAAACGCAGCTTCAACACGTTCTATCACACCCCTCCATTCCAGGGGAAGTTGTCACTTCGGAAAAAAAAGAGAGAAGGGACAACGATAGAGCTCCGTTGTAGGGAACTCGGTTTCTTGTACCAACCGTACCTTCCTGCACCTAACTAGTATTACCTCAATACATATGATTATTTTGATCTTTAGATTACAGGGGAAAATAACCTTTAATACAACTTAATAAAAAAAAGGGGCATGGAACAATGAAATGATATAAAATTAGTACATACGGGACAAAATAATTTATACGTAAATTAATAAGAACAAATATATATACATACAAAAAATTAGACATTGAGCGTTACAAAATTCAGACATATACATTAATTAATTATATTAGAAAAGAATCTTAAATTAAGTCGTACAAGACGGTATATACCTACATGGAGATACTAATCCTATGAATACAATTATTCTACGCTATTCGGTAACGCATTCCTACTGAGTGCGTCAGCGACCTGGTTATCGGAACCTTTTATCTAATTTATTTTAAACTGATACTCTTGCCAGAGTAAACTCCAGCGCATGATGCGGCCGTTTGAGTGTCTCAAATTCCTAATATAGGCTAACGGACGGTGGTCGGTTCCTATTTGAAATTCTTTACATATCAAGTACAGCTTGAATTTGTCTATGACCCAGATAATTGATAGAGCTATCTTTTCTCTAGTGGCATATCTCTTTCCGCGTGGTAATAATTGACGACTAGCATATGCAACTGGATGACTCGTTCTGTCATCCACGTATTGAAGGAGTACACCTCTAATGCCCTCGTTGATCACGTCGGTCTTAACCCCAAAAGATTTTTCCGGGTTGGGCAACTTTAAAATGGGGGCAGAAATGAACTTACTTTTGAGCTGATTAAAATGGGAAACAGCGACATCATTCCAACGTAAACGATCGGGGAAATTCTTTTCCTGAAGGGGGCATAGGGGGGCCAAAATTGCAGCGAAATTCGGAACAAATCGCTGATAGGGAGAAGCTGATCCTAGGAACGATCTTAATGGCTTCTTTGTAATCGGGAGGGGCATGTGGGCGATTGCCTTAATCTTGTTCTCGTGGGGACCTAACTTGCTTTGTCCTATTTTGAAACCCAAATATTTGGTGGTTTCGTGAGCAAAATGGCATTTGCTGGGGCCAATGCTGAGGCCATTTTTACGCAGTCGCTCAAAAAGAGCTAATAGGGCGGGTAAATGGTGATTCCATTTAATTAGTTCTTGTAGCTGACTCTTCGGACGTGGTGTCAGCTGCGTGTCACTATCCAGGTCAGAGGGTTCCAAAGACTCGCCTGGTAGGGAAGGAGGAGGGTAATCGGCATCAGGTTGGATGCACACTGTCTGGATTACCTTAAGGGACTCCGTGGGGCAATTCTCTTCAAGCGCCGATGCTTGGTCCAGTTCTACGAAGGTATTTCCATGGGCGCGTTGGGGGTTCTTTTTTTCTTGGGGTCCAGGGACAGTCTCCGTGTCCTTGTCTGGGGCCTTATCACCTAAGGGTTTTAGTGATTCACACTCCTCTTTTGCCGTACTAAAGTCCTGGTTAGGGGTCTCCGAGAAATCGGACGGTATCGTGGTTCTGATGGGAACGGGCTCCTGGGCTTCTTTCTTATCCCGGCCTTGAGGAAGGGCGGCCTGAAACACAGGGTCGAAACTTACTTGGGGGCTCTGTCCTATAAGTACGGAACAGAATTTTATGGGTGCTACAATGACTTCAGCCCAGCCATTATAATATTGACACTGCAGATAACATCTAGCGACGGGGAATCGGTTCGCCCGCCCAAGTTGGTCATGTACCACCGCAAATTTTTCGTGGTTAGAGGCCACTGGGAGGAGTTCGTCGGACACGATGAAGCACGTACATCCTGTGTCCCTGACGAGAGTCAATACTCGGCAGCTGTCCACGCTGCCCTCCTCATATTTCAAAGTTCCCGATGAACTTTTACCAAAAACAAAATTTACCTGGTGGCCTGACGGAGGGGGAGAAGTTTCTGCTTGGGTCTGCACCACCGGGGGAGCCTGGGTTGCATTAATCTGGTGAACTTGGTGGGCTGGTCCGCTTTTAAGCCTAGAATTTTGGCGGCAATTCCAGCTCATGTGGTTTTCTACACCACAGGTGAAGCATATGGTTGGTCGCTTCAGGAAGAGAGATGGAGGAGAAGTCTTAACGGGAGGTTTGGAGTCCCGTTGTTGGTTTTGGGGAAAGAAGTTTTGGGGTTTTACGGGGCTCGGAAACTTTGTCAGCTTTCCTGGGAAGGAGCGCGAGTCCGTCCTTCTTTCTTCTTGTTGGATTTCTTTTTCTCGTTCTTCTCGTTGTATTTTTCCTTCTCGTTCTTCTCGTTGGATTACTCTTTCCCGTTCCTCTCTTTCTCTTTCTTTTTCTACCTTTTTTCTTTGAACTTCTGCTTTAATCCGAGCTAATTCAATCTGAAGCTCAGCTTGTCTTATCCGTTCCTCTCTTTCACTTTCTTCTCGTTGTATTTCTCTTTCACGTTCTTCTCGTTGTATTTTTCCTTCTCGTTCTTCTCGTTGGATTACTCTTTCTTCTCGTTGTATTTCTCTTTCTTCCTTTTTTCTTTGTTTTTCTCTTTCTTCCTCTTTTCTTTGCTCCTCTTAAATGTACTCAATTAGTTCTTTTCCGGAGAGTCCACAGGATTCTCCTTGCGCTTTAAAGATTTCAAACTGAGTCATCTTTGCACTTGGGGGCGCACTAGTCAACCAACTAAAATTCCTCGCAACAAGAATTATGCCTCTATAGAATTAGCCTACCTAAATATGGGCACTGAACTATTCGTACTTGGTTTCTCAATCTAAATAACCACTGACTAAAATCACAAAAAAAAACACAAACAAATTATTATAACCGTTCCTTGAGCTACTCCAGCTTCTTAAGTTTAAAAAAAGGGGTTGATAGCAATCGTTAAAACAAAAGGGAACTGCTATATTCTATTATTATAACGAATAACACTATGCTTTACTCGACTGAGACCAGTGTTTGCAAAGATATAGCGTTAAACCTTACACACCTGATACCAAATTTAAATAGTATATATATATATGTCGTAGAATGACTCCCGACGATACCATCTATATAACACTATTCGTTGAGGGAACTTCCTTAATTATCTTTAGAGTGCGTTTACTGTCTGGCGGC
Source organism: Ceratothoa steindachneri (assembly GCA_963969495.1). Taxonomy (NCBI): domain Eukaryota; kingdom Metazoa; phylum Arthropoda; class Malacostraca; order Isopoda; family Cymothoidae; genus Ceratothoa; species Ceratothoa steindachneri. The sequence continues at coordinate 10,173,448 of OZ018337.1, read as the reverse complement.
CGATATTATGTATCTTCGATATGCTTAAGAAGTGGAACTGAGCTCAAGGATAATAATATTGCTATCATTAATAAAATAGAGTTTTATTAATAATAACTATAAACAATACACAAAAACGGAAAATATTGACATAAACAGAATGGAAAGGGTCGTGGAGACTCGGGCTAATCCAAGGATTTAAGGGATTAAAAAAGGTAAAACAAATATAGAGTTAAAGAGATGGGATGGTTCGATAAACAATTTAAAGCACAGGATAGAATTGACAAAAGGGATCAATACTCAAAGGTGAAGTTTGGCTTACGTAACCTTGGCACTAGTGGTGCAGTGGAAGGTGGCGCAAAGGAGTTTCGGTCCGCTGGCGAGTTTCAGCTGAAGGGGGGGGGGGATAAAAGGATCCTGACGAGGTGTCTTAGGAAGGAGAACCGTTTCTCGACGAACGGCTTGAAGAACAATGGCTGTTCTAGGTTGTTCTCTTCTGAACAAAGGGGGGGATGAGAACCGTCTCTTGTCTACGGGCTCAAGAACAATGGCTGTTCTAATGTTGTTCTCCTTGAACAACAGGAAGGGTGAGAACCGTTTCTTGGCGAAGGGCTCAAAACGAACAAATGGCTGTTCTAATGCTGTTCTCCTTGAACAACAGGGGGGGATGAGAACCGTTCCTTGGCGAAGGGCTTAAAACGAACAATGGCTGTTCTAATGCTGTTCTCCTTGAACAACAGGGGGGGGGGGGATGAGAACCGTTTCTTGGCGAAGGGCTCAAAACGAACAATGGCTATTCTAATGCTGTTCTCCTTGAACAACAGGGGGGGGGATGAGAACCGTTTCTTGGCGAAGGGCTCAAAACGAACAATGGCTGTTCTAATGCTGTTCTCCTTGAACAACAGGGGGGGATGAGAACCGTTTCTTGGCGAAGGGCTCAAAACGAACAATGGCTGTTCTAATGCTGTTCTCCTTGAACAACAGGGGGGGGGGATGATAACCTCCTTGTTTAAACATTGGCATCCGGTAGCTGAGATAAGACTCCAAGCCTCGAATCGAAGATGCACGTGGGCAGCATCGTGGTTTTAAATAATACGGGGTAGGAGTTGAAATTAAACGCAGCTTCAACACGTTCTATCACATTTGTCTAAATTCTTATTCACCTCTATGAAGATGCTCTGTTCAACTTCCGCTTATGAATAATTAATTATTATTAATGAATTTATAAATTATTTTCCTTTAATTGCCTTTGAGCTGAAACCAGAATAAAGTTTCATCCTATTAAGGAGAGATACACACATCAGTAATCTTCTTGGCTTTGTAACTTCGAGAGATTTTTTAGATATTTCGTTTTATTTTTTTACCCTTTTTTGCTAATTAAAAGATATTCTCATTTATACCTTGTTTTTACCTGCGGGGAAGCGCCAGGTCTAGGCGTCACTTTTTTGTCAAAAGGAGTAAAGTTCCATTGTAGGACATATGGTTATGCACCATAGAGATTTCAAATAGGCCATTGGATTTGGCGCTTGGTGGCGCCATAAAGTGGCAAAAGCAGCGTTTAGCCATTCACAGGCACTTGTAGTTGAGTGGAACAATGGGAAACCATAAATTGAATAACCATTTATGATCCTAAAAGAAAACGCCGCAGGTCATTGAAAGGACTTTCCCTCTTGTTGTTCATTTTTCCAGACAAAAAATCTTTATTCTTCGAGTTTAGTGAAAGAACATCATCATTACCTCATTTGGTTCCATTGGACGGCAAAGAGCGCCTCCAAAGAAGCTTCCATTGCTCATGGGCCAGTGGTCGATTCCGCGACGATCATCACGCAATTGACCATATTTCATCATCGCACCTTCTGCGAGATCTACTTCTTCTTAAAAAGTAGCCTTTTATTCTGGCTTGTAATAATTTTGTTGTCATTGCCTCTAATTTCCCACGATTCAAGGCAAACACTTCCATATTATCAGCAAGGCGAAGGTGACTTAAACATGACCCACTAATTCTCCCCCATTTATTAAAACAAGGAATGTACTTAGTAGACTAGTGCTTTTATAAATATTGACTAGTAGGTATCTTTCCAAATATCGATGTGCAATTGGGCTTCATCTGAAAAAAATAGATGGAGATAATAATAATTAGGTAAATACAAGTTTAATTTTATCGGAGTAAAGAAAAGGAAAATCGCAATCACCAATGTAAGCTTAATAAAGTAACACTTTAGTGAATGAATAATGGTCAATGCCATTATCTCCAGCACTCTCTTGTGTTGTTCTTTTGTCGTGACACATGCCAAAACCACTTTTAATAGAGATTCCTATGTTTTCATGTACATATATCTTGTTTTTTGTCGGTTCACTTATCTACGTTTGGTTTATATGCTACGCATTTTTCTATAATAATAACGTCGCTTATGAGGTCTGTTTTTGGTTAGGTTCAAATTTTAGGGGGTATTGGTAATAAATAGTTAAAATCAAGCAGTGATTATAAAGGTTTCTTTTAGAAAGCTGGGCATTTTGCTTTTAGAGATAGACCTGTTTTGCCTTTCTAAATTTTGCCAACCAAATGTAATTCGGTATTGGATTTCTCGATCATTTGCCGATAAAAATCTTTTTTGATGACCAAGATTTAAATCTTTGACTATGATTTTAATTTTGTTTGGTGTCATTTTCTCTGTTTATCAAATCACCACCTGATTGGTTTGTCATGAAGTTATTTTTCTGAGGTTCGTTTTTAAATCAACCCTTTTTGCATGAATGTCAAACTCTCGATCAGTGTTCGGAATTATTGTCTGCTGTCACTTAACAACATAATTTTATCTGCGGTGTTTGATTTTGCAAAGTATAATACATTTTCTTGGGCAAATTTCTATTTCTAACAATTTCTTCAAAGGGAAATTCAACAAAATTGGTGAGATCGAGATCTCCTCTCCCTGTCTTATGACCCAATGAATTTGAAAGATTGGATTTGATGCTTCTTATGATCGCTATTGTTTCTAATTAGTCTAAAACTCGATGGTAGATCAAAAAATCTAGATATATTGTGTTCATATAGTCACAAAATTCCCTCTTTACACTCCACATTCTTATCTTTCTTTTTTTTATTCCCCTTTTTCTTCTTGTTAATCCGTTTTTTTTTCTATTGTGGGTTTTTCTTTTTTGTTTCAACTTTATTCTTTTTCTTATTTTTCTTCTTTTGTCCTTTCTTCTTTTTCTCTTGCCTCAGCTGGCTTAACCTTAGATGATGCCGGAATCTCCGCTTGGGTAAGAACTACGGCACCAGAAAATTTGACTTGTCAGTGGGCGGTGCCTCTTCTAGGCATCGAATGTGTGCTGCGTGAAGGGCCTCCAGTTTCTCCACCTTTCTTTCAAGAATTTCAGCTCTCTCCTCTGACTATCTATAGAGGTCTTTCAGTTTCTCCACCTCTCGCGTCAGTATACAAGTAGTCCAGATACTTTAAAGGCTGCATTTTGAGTAGCAGCCCTCCGGAAAGTCAACGCACCACTTTTCTAACTGGCACGTTGCACATTTTTTTTTAGACGAATGGGTCCTTTTTTGTAGTCCTTTTGAACGCTTTCTCTCTCTCTGAAACTCGTGACCAATCAATGATTTGAAAGGGGGGTTGCTGAGTTCTTTTCCCGGGGGGTGCTCTCGCCTATTCATCGAAAACGTTTCCGATCGTTCAGAAGGCACGCTTCATGTGTTGCTGTTCGTCCAACGGAGTCGTCAAACCTCGGCGTGCCCTTGCTCCCAACCAAGCAGCACTGACTGTGCCCGAAGGGGCCATCTATTTCTCACCAGGTGAACAACGGAGCACGCCCAATGAGGTGTACTGGGTGGGGTGCGCTCCCTGCCGTTTCTTTTCTTTTGAAATTCGGTGTCAGTTATCGTGTGAAAACAGTCCGTTGTCAATTTTACCTTATTTTGTGCGAGGGCTTCCTCAACCTGTCGCTGTGGAACCTCGTCTGAGCATTCCCACTTGTATCGTCCGGTCCTAAGACCTTCCGATACTTCACGGGAGTCAATCTCAGCTGGGAACGGAGTCGATTCAGGGGCGTACAATTTTAGGTTGAAGCCTCTCGAATGGTATTTGAACTGACTTCGGCCGTGTTTATGTGTATACGATTGAAGCGTAAGTAACATTTTAATCTATCCTTGTGCCTGATAGGTTTAAATGTTATAGAGTTAAGTTTAGATGAAATTACTATTTATATAGGTGAATCAGTCAAAATCTGAAAATTTATTGTTATTTTAATAAGAAAAATTACATTACTTTTTTACCATTTTAAAAGCTTATTCCGGCTATAATATACAGGATTAAAGAATCCAGATATAAATATATATTTTTCTTTCATCCCGTAAGGAAGCTGATGATCACTTAAACCCAGCCTGCAAAACTAGAAAGAGAATACCATAACAGACTCAAATCCTACACTCTCTCCTCGAGTTTATTTCTACATATGTCCAATGAGAATCATCAAATTGATATTGATAAGGCTAAAATAGTTTATAAGTTTCACATTTATATACATTGACGCTTAATTGAATCGGCACTTATAAAATAAATTCCCAACTTTAATACTTCCGACGGACAATTCAATACTAATACCTTAATAAGCAAGAAATTTATACCTACGTTTCTCAAAAATGCCGACACATTCTCGCATATCCACCTTATTGGAACTGATTCGTGTTTTTGTACGTTCAGCAACTTCTGTATCTCACTTCTTCACTAGCGACTGACAATGACGGATATCTCCGTCGAAACCTGGCTTTGCATATAAAATTAGTCATATTATAGTTATACGTATGCTACTGTATTTTTTTGGATATATATATATATATATATATATATATATATATATTATTCATTCCTCATTGCATTTATCCATTAGTCTAGGATATGTTTCGCGTATTACTTTATTATAGTTTAAGACTTAATTAGTTGATGGAAGTCAACATAAGTTACTAAATTTAGTTGTTTGGTTTAAAATGCATCGGGCAAATGGTCCCAAATTTTGTGAAGTCCGTGGCAGTTTTAAGTTTGATGGGAGCGAACACCGGTTCCCACCTGCTATGGCACCGATTAATTTGCAACGTTGTTTTTCTTTCCTATTACTCAAATTTTCCTTTCTGTCTATCTTAAACTTGCTATTTATTCTTTATGTTCGAGATATTTTTCTCAGAATTCGGCAACTTCCTCATCTTTCATGGTTGACCTGAGTAACGATGAAATTTGAGATGGGTAAACTGAAATATGGGATCAAAGTTGAGTGGCGAATTGCGGAACTGATTTTCGCTGATGACTTTTCCTTTTCCCTCAAAATCAATCAATCATTACTGAATATTTGATACGCTTCTTCATACGCACAGAAGTGTGGGCGAAGTTTTCGGTAAACATATAATTTTTCGCAAATATTACACCAAAATTTTATCGTAGTAGAATCTTACTCCCATACTTTCTATGTCTGCAGTTCGACACGCATCTGCCAGTCAACGTCACATTCCACTTTCGTTCCATGAGTCAATTCGGAGTTTTTCGATGGAGTCGTTGCCAAATTCAGTGAAGTGTCTGTTGAGGGGAGGCAATTACACCTACATCCCGCAAAGGGGATCTAAGATGAAGCATTGATGATTGATTGATATAGAGGATTGAGTGCTCTCCCAGCCCCAACGGTCGTAGCTTTGTACCCTCCCAACCCCACTACCTGGAGGAGGTTTCCGATTGTATCTCTTCCACACGTTTACATTTTTTTTCTCCCTTGCTTCTTTCTTTGCATTTCTTCCCTTACAAAATGTGTGCGAGAGAAACTCTCGCTGGCCTATGTAAAAGAGAACTCAAGAATTAAGGTAGATGATGGTTTAAAACCATTTGCAAAGGAGTAAAAGCAAAAATCAGACTTTGAGAGACTCTTTGGTGCTAATTCACGAAAACTTCCCTACTTACCCCAACTTTCACCCTTTTGTGAAGCACTTCAAATATGAACTAAAGTGATGGTCATAGCCAAGTTACACACACCCTACAGCAGTGTGGACTTGTGACAAATTTGATGTTTATTGAAATACACACAGACACATACAATCTATCTACTATATCAATAAACTAAATTGCGACCTAACTCATAAATATCTATGAAAAAAGAGCCATTATACACTCATGCAACCAATACCACAACCACGACAACACGAGGCTGTATCAAGCCAGAAATGAACACCACTAAATGAAGGAAGCGTGGAAAAGGAAGTTGTTTGCAGCTGTGGAAGGAAACCAACGAAAGAAAGCAAAATCGCTAAACTTCCTTAGAAGTTTCGGAAAAATCACCTCCCACTGAGGCTACAAAACGAGACCTTCTAGAGAGTAATTGATCCTCCCTTAAGTGGAAAACCCCCCTTGTGGGGGCGCCCAATTTCTATAAAAGGGTGGATTCTGTCCTAAGAGAAAGCAGAGCGGTGTTTCTCACTTTGATCGCACAAGGAAATAAAATGATTCCCAAGGAAGTGAATCCGAGTGAGGGCCTCTTGATTGACAAAGACTCCATCGAGCAATCATTTGTAGCGTAAAAGTGTAATGGATGCGGAGATGGTAATGGTAACAGAACCGTTAAAGCAACTCAATTACGATCTCCGGCATATTTCCTCTGAAGCGAGTGAATTGTGTTGGTACAATTCGGAAGAGAGAATCGACCTATCCACATCCACTTTATTCTTTTCCTCTCATCTTGAAATTTTCTTATTTAAAAGCGAATAGAAAGAATCTAAAAAATCCTCGTGAGATGTTTGGAGAGTTCTAATGAATTTGAGGTAGGTGAAATGATGAGGAAGTTATGTATATAACCTGAGTACTCTAAAGAAGAGTTAGGCGGGGTATCCTATCGGCACCATAAGAGCTGGCTGTTTCCAAGAATCAGCCTAACCTTCATGATTAAGCCAGATTCTCTCTATATCATTGAGGCAGAGAGGGCGAGCATACCTCCGGGTATCATCTGCAGTGCGCCTGACACTCCCTTAAGGGCCATTTTCGATCTTACTCGATCAAGATCGTTGAATCGATAATGAGGTGGTCGCTAAATTAGTTCCCACGCTTGGGACGGTTTTTTAATATGAATAATTGAATGAAATAAGATAAAGGGTATTTCCTCTCCCTAATCTCTCAGTACACAGCTTAATTTCATCCATAAAATTTGATAAACAATATAAATATTTATAGGAAAGTTGCCAATTCTGGGGTGATAGTTAAATGTTATAGTTACGACAAGGTTTTCTTATGAGGGAGCGACTAGTTTCAGTTTCTAGGTGAAGGATGGCGTTATGGCGAATAATTTATCTGGCTTCAAAGATAAATAATCTTACGGTGTTCCTCTACTTGGTTGCTTTATCGAAGGTTAGAGGCAAAAATAGACATACGAAAATAAACTCTATTCTAATATCGGAATATTATGATGCAAGCTGCGCGACACGGAGCGTACTAGGTGGGAGACTAGTAGTCCATATATTATTAAATTGAGTACGAGTTACGAGCTTGCCAAGGTTTACTAGATTTAGGCGGGAGCGTGAACGCAAATGAATTCGTTTCTATCCTGTCTTCTTCCTTCTTTTCTAATTTATATGTGCGCTCTTAATGGAGAAGGCGGGGCCTGGAGATGACCATGAGACGATCTACCTCTTTCATGGTTAGTTTTTTCAGACATTTGTTTGCGCGGGGCTACGAAGCCTGTGCACTGTGTGTACATTTACATTATAAACTCTTATTTGTATCATTTAATACGATTTTCGCTGCTACATCTCTAATGGTCAAACACTCTGTTCCCTCGGCTCCTCCTTAAATATCCGTATTTGAAAATTCTATCTCGAAACATAACTTGGGCTGCTTTATCAAACGCAGTTCTTCAACCATTTTGTTTGCGTGATTACGTGTATGTACATTTACATGATATATATTTAGTAAGTCATGCTTGGGTTAAGTAGGACCAATTCGCGTCCATTTTGTCGGGGTATCCATTGAGACTATTGAATCCAGCAATTTTACTGCCAGAGGTCTACCAATTGCGTAGTTCGATCACTACAATCTATCTCCAGTGCTCTCAGTTTTATCTCGCAATCTAAACCACTCTAAGACCTCCATCATGTCAACACCTAGTCACTTTGCCACAAAGCAAATAACAAAGAGAAAGAAAGATTATCTGTATTTAGTCTGCTAATTTTAGAAATAAGTATTGGAAACAGTTTTGTCCGATCACTTTTCAGCTTAAAAATCTGCATAAAATGGTAAATGGCACTGCTGCCATCTGGATTGTTTATGAAATCAAGACACTTATGCCATTTAGCGGTAATATTTAGGCTATTGACACTTGGGGAGGTATTAGGAAATAGTGATCAACAGATAATTCGTTGTAGCTTGAGAATAGGGAAAGGTAAAACTGCAAATTTTCATAGGAGGATCATGTAAAGCTTTTAAGACTATATTATACGTATTCCTAGAGCAGTGTACCACAAAGAAGGTCATTAGAAAATGTCTGAGAAGTAAAGAGCATACCAAAGATTCAAATGAAGGCAACTCATGAAAATCTGAATTATTATTTATTAACTAAGAATGAATTAAATAAGATAATTAAGAAAAGCAAAAAGGCAGTAGAAATTAATTTAGCTCAAATTAATGACTTCCAAGCAAATTATTTGCATATTATAAACATAATAACAAATCTAGCTCAGATTAAATATGGTCAATTAAATAGGAAGAGGTTGTCAAAGAATCAAACTAACTTTCTTAATTTGTTTTTGTTCAAATTGGTTACTTGCATTTTGCATACATCAGATTTTGCTGTGCTCTAAAGAATTAGTTTATTTTTCATTTTTTTTGTGATAAACCCTTTTCACAATATGTTGAAGTCTATTGAATGGAATTACTTGAAAAAGGTTTCTAAAAATGAAGCCAAATGCTTGACTAGCAAATCAAGATTGTATGTGTTCGTGTGGTGCGACTTCAACACTTATCAACCATTATAGAACGAATCACTGAGAAATGAAAGCAGAAAGTGACAGTGATTTGTCTGATTTGGAAAAACAAAGAACTCTTTAAAGTTTTATTACGTGATATTCTTGGATGAAGAAATTTCTAAATTCACTTGTAAAGATGGTCTAAGCTTTCGATCAGTTACTAGAAGTAAAGTCATTCAAAAAGGTTTTGCAAAATTCCAGTACGACAAACAACCTCTAATTTCAAACATTGGTGTTGATAATTCAATGATAAACTTTTATTGGACGAAAAAGAGAAAATTGGCTGAATTTTTTAAGAAAGAAATCAAAGAAGGCAAGTGGTATTTAGGTACCTAGGCTGAATAAATTTTAAAGCAAAATAGAAGGCATGACAATATTAACGATCATGATGACAAGATGTATTAGAATTTATGCATTACTCCTATTAGAGCATCAATCGATAGTAAAACTGCTAGAAACATCGTAAAATTTGATTGTAAGAGTTCTATCTTGATCTAAATCGTGATATCCTAGCATGAACACAGACGGAGATTCAGTCATGTTGAAATTCAGCAAAGATATTCCGAAAATGCACCAGCAGTGCTTAGCACATGGAATAAATCTAAACGTTTGTGATTTTTTATAAAATAATATTCAGTCATAGAATATTCAGCTACCAGAAAATGAATTTTCTACTTACAATGACGAAGATAATGACATCGAAGAAGACGAGGAAGCAAACCTGGTCTAATTTGAATCTCTGGACATTCACTTAGAAATTAATGAATACTTTGATTCAATGTTACGCTTTTAAACCACTAGAAATTGTCATCAAAGAGATATAATCCAGAGATCCCACACTTTTAAAAGCAGTCTTCGTTTATTTTTATTTTTAATCAGTAAATGGTAAATAAGATCACCTATGCTTAAATCTTAGATGAGCCTTGATCGAACGATACATAAATCGAAGGTAAAAAGAAATTTCAGGTCTGCTACAGAATATTCCTAATCATATTATTTGGCCCTAGATTCGCCTGGCTTTCCATCGGCTTCAAGACCTTCTTTAAAGAAATGTGCCGAAGTAATTTACAAACGTCTTCATAAATAAACCAATGATGAAACTAATTAATAAACTACTGGGTATGGTGCTGACGTAAATCAATTTGAGCTAAATTAATGTATGATCCTTTGATTGAAGAATACTTGTTAGAATGAAGCAAATAAACTCACATCATCTCCCATCACCTCAAATATAAGTAATCAAGAAAACTTTGATGCTAACAAAGAATTCAAACTTTTCTAAGCGACCGCCAAACGAACAGAAAAACTGGATAGATTGAGAGCTGTACTTCTTACAATCAGACATACAAGTGTCGAAAGTGAAAGAGCAGTTTCAGCTTGTGGACTTTTTCTATCAAGTATTCGATCTCGCTTATCTGATTCAACCGTAAATACTCAAGGTTTCTTGAAATATTACTTTAAACATTGCGAGGAACAAGATGATTAGAATAATTAATTTCGAAATTCTAATATCAAATATTTACAGCTGAAGTTTCATGCTTAATTCTGTATATCAGTTTAATTAATTTTTTTCAATCATGTTTATCAGTTAAATTTCTTTCAAACATTAAATTTCTTCAAAAGTTTGTTCTTTTTTTTTAAATATATGATGTTTTAAATCTTTCTTTAAATCTTTCTAACTTATTTAACACGAGATGTTAAACATAAATGATCTCAATCGTTAGGTTTTTTATGTCATTTAGAAAAATAAACATTGGTTAAATATAAAAATATATAGTTTGAGAAACCGGGATTTCCTGGATCCGGAACTTTTTCTTGGTATCAGTTCCGGTTCCTAACTTCTGGTGCTCATGAAAACTTTAGTCGAGATACATTAGGTTGACATCTTGCAATACGGGACAGGTTTGCCTGTTTGTGATTAGCTCAACCAGAAATATGTTTAGTTTTACGGCCAAATTCGCCCTCTCTAAAAATATTTAACGCCCATACAAGTTGATTTCTAAAATTTAATATCGATTTGTAATCTTCGCGTTCAAAGTCTTCCAAGGTAAATCGCAAGATGGCCAAGAACTTGCGTTATTTTGTGTTTCACTTGAAATTCTCGCAGCACATTCGTCAAAACGGAAGCTGCGAACGAGTTTCTGTAAATGCAGAAACTAAGCTCAAGCGTTTCTTACCATTCTCATGGTTTGCTAAAGCCACGCGACAAGGCTTGCAAAAAGCATTTTCACTACCATCACTAGCTTTAACAACTCACTCAACAATTTTTACTTATGCTTTATTATACTTTCGACAACTTTCATAATTTTCTTGGTAGCCATCACTTAAATAAGGTTACATTAAGGCAAAAAGAAGAAACATGGATAGCCCATATGTATGGCTTCAAATACAACCAATTACTCTCATAAGACGAAGGAAACTGAATTATGCACCATCAAGTCAGGACTCCGAACGAGACGAAAGGCAAACAAAGAAATTCCAAATAAATTGGCGAAAAGTTACCGTTGTCTCTATAAATAAAATTTAGGTTTAAATGTGCTCCTTAGCGAAGTGTGTACATTATAAACGTCAGTAGGGCGTACCATCGTGACTAGATGCTTACTACTTTTTCATGACCGCGCAATGAATTTTTTGATGTTAACCATATTATTTTAACATGTTAACTTATGCTTCAAGTGTGTACATTATTAAAGTCAGTAGGGCGTACCATCGTGACTAGATGCTTACTACTTTTTCATGACCGCGCAATGAATTTGTTTGATGTTAACCATATTATTTTAACATGTTAACTTATGCTTCAAGTTAATTTGCTCTATATTTTAGCCCACTTTTGTATTAAGTTTTAAAAATTCAAATTTCATAAGCTTTACAAAATTTAAACTCAAGATCTTGTGGGAAAATCCAGCTTTGTCAGTCTTCTTCTACGTGGGTGAAATTGGCAACTCTGAAACTACTCACTGCGGAATACAATGGTTCCTGTGCGTAATGAAGTCTTTCAGGTTTGTCTGCATTGACATTAACTATATTGCCTGGTTACTATAAAATTTTCTGGTTCCTGCCATATTTTGGAACATTTCCTAAATTCAAAAGATGAATTTTTATGCTAAAACAAGATTTTTTAAGGGGTCAATTACCTACCATTATAATTAATATAAAAATCGCTCCAAATTGATCTTAGCATCCAAGATCAATTTTTACGTCAAAACCTTTTCCTATTTGCCTAGATTTTTAAACAAATCTTGGAGCATGTACTATCATGAATTTTTTAGTATATTGACGAGTTATTATTCTCTTAACCATTAGGAGTTGATCTTCTACAAGCAGAATAAGACAGTCTGCAACATACCTTTACAAAGTCTACCATGTCAAGAATAGCAAATACAAAATTACTCAAGTCAAGTTTCGCAGAGCCAAAGATATTTGATTCACTTTTCTTGACCAAGGCACCTTTAAAATAGTTTAATGGCACAGTTTACTCTAGAATCTCTTTTATATGATATATTATAATATATTAATTCCTTGACAACCTAAAGTTTAAACATGTGATATATACATATTTCTAGCCTAAGGACATAATACGTTCCCCTTCCCTTCAAACCTAACAAAAATCTTTATAATGGCACATCAATATTTTGAGTCTGAAGAATTGTTGCGGCTCCTATATCGATAAGATTTCAACGCCTTATCAAAAATGTGAAGAATATAATAGTTTTTTCGTTTACTTTTGCTCTATTTAAAATTTTGTTAAGGAAAAGTTCAGATTACAAAGTATCTTATGACATTTTTTTAGGTGTAATTTTCTAATTAATATTTCAAGGTTTTCTTTTAGAAGTAATTTACGTCAAACATAGGCGAGAAAGCACTTTCCGATCCGATATTGGTTAATTTTCTGAAGCTTTTCTCATCAAAATGTAAAAGAAAGCTCATTAATCTCAGTACCAAAAACAGGCGAAAGGAGCCCATCCATTATTCCCCCGTTAAGGCGACCATTAGAAATCAATATTGGACCAATAATGGTCGGCCACAAGCAATTGGAGTTTGAATGGTAAAGATTGAGCTGCATCAGACTCCACATAGACAAAATATTAATTGAATGGTTTTTGAGGATAAATGGATGCTAATACTCGTGTGTTCCTATGGAGGAAAAAGTGAATAAAACATACAGTCACTTATTTGTATTTTGAGATCCAAGACAAACTCTGGTAATTAAACTTATACTTACAATCATTTATATATTATGTTTATGCCTTGAATTTATGTCTAACACTCTAAATTTAATCGCGGTATGAAATTTAGTGGCTGTGAATTTTTATTGACTTGTTTCAGGAAGTTTTTATTTTATCTTAAGTCTCCAGGATTTGAGTTGGTCTTTTATTGGCAACTTTATACCTGATTCTTTGTTTAATATTTGGTATTATCGTCTCTTTTTGATTACCCAGGGAAAATGGCTTAGTCGGTGAAATCGTTTTCCATTCTTGTAAATTCAAATAAACATCCCTAATCAAATAGATAAACAGCATGAGCAATAAGCTGGCTAATAAGTAAGTGAGTGAGGCTGAGGGAAAGACAAAGAGAGGAAGGGGAGAAAGTGAGGGGGATTGGGGAAAAGATCGGGTGAGAGAAATATTTTCTTGCTTTAGATGACCTTTTGTAGGGGGGAGAGAGGTGTGAGAGAGGTAGGAAAGAGGGAAAAGACAAGGTGGAGGGCGGATAAATATATACATATATAAATATATATATATATATATATATATATATATATATATATATATATATATATATATATATATATATATGTATGTATATATATATATATATATATATATATATATATATATATATATATATATATATGTATATATATATATATATATATATATATATATATATATATATATATATATATATATATATATATATATATATATATATATATATATATATCTCAAAGTAGCACGAGAGAATGATGAAAATGTATATATCTGCCACGCGTTTACTATTCCTCATTTATTCTTTGAATTCCGAATTAATTTTCTATTTCTTTCTTAGTCTCTGTTCGAGCTTGCGAAAATGTTCCTTAAAAAGCTATTCTATTCAGAGAATTTTTTGGTTCTCTGCGTAGCGTAGTGCACTGAAGGCATAAATTTTAATGGGATCAAAGCGGTGCTCGCCTGGTTCGAATAAAAAGGAATAAAAATACTACTGCAAGGAAAAATGATTCCGTTTTCTCTTTCAATGTGGTTTAATGGATTCATATATATATATATATATATATATATATATATATAAATATATATATTGGGCGACTACAGGCTTACATATACGGGGATTGTACAAAATAATTAAAACAATAGAAATTTAACACAAATATTTCAATGAGCAAATATATTACGAATATCCATCCAAATTTGATTGTGAGTGTTTGGTTTTTATTGGATATAAATATTTTTATTTATAAACTGGTTGTTTTTTTGTAAAGCAATGATGAGTACGGAGGCAATACTGTTGAAGGATGTGGGTTATTGATGTCTGCTTGGAAGTTAAGAGATTGTTTATGGGTTCAAAATGAAGGTGATGTTCTATTAAAGACTTCCATTATTTGTCTTTATTGACAATGTCTCTAGTTAGAATTGGATGTTGGCGTGAGTAAGCGCAATTAATATTTAATTAAGTTTTGTCGTAGTATTGTAGTTGTTGCTTTCTTTTTTGTCAGAGAATTTATATTTTCAAAGACTTTAGCGCGTCCGTCTGACCCTATTAATATTGAAGGACAACAATACTTCTATATCGGCTGAGTAGACTTTTAACTTCTATATTATTGAGAGTGCCACAGCGTTTAATCGGTTTAAGGAAAGAGCCAGTCAAAAACGCTTGATCTATTGAAACACCAGAATATCCAAAAATAAATATATATTTTAAATTTAGCAATTAACTACCACTCTTTTAACTGTAAATTTGACAGGGTTCACTAAAAATTGTCTCTACTTCAGTTAATTTGAGTACCGTATTAAACTCCTACTAAATCAATACACATATAAATAGTCATTTTGACTTACATGAACGGAATGATCAGGGGTTGACGGATGTCGCTATAATGGATTTTTCCACGCTGCTTCTTCTACGGCGAGCGGCTGGAGTTTTTTCTTTCATGAGATAAGATGGGGAAGGGTGGGGCAATGTCAAATTCTTCGGTTCGACGTTAAAAAGTATAGGGAGGAGTTGTACTCTTTGGCTCAAGGTGTGCTCTTCTGGGTAACTCTTGAAGCCTTTTTGTATCCTAGTCTTCTTCGAGCGGTTGTCCAATTGGATTTTTGGGTATACAAGGTGATTTGGAATGTAATTGAAAAATTGGATCTTCCTCGAGTATTGATTCTTCTTCACTTTCCGTTATTAAGATCGCAACGCGACTTGGAGTTTCCTCCATCCTAATATGTACACTGTACATGTACAAGCTATAGCCAGGCCTTTTTTATAACGGTAATTTATTTTGCATTATTTACCATTATTTGGTTTCAAGCTACTTTAAGTTTTGTGATGGAAACCTAAAGGTTCGAATCATTACGGCCCCTACTGTATATGCCACCAATGTCCTGCAACTAATGTTTGTGTCCTAATAGTCATTGATCAAGAATTGGATCATCTGTTATGATGATAATCTCTTAAAAATCATAACAGTTATAGAGATATTCTATCACGCCTTGAATCATACTTTCCGATTATTACTGAAGGAATACGTTCGAAATTGGTTCATTAGAGTGGAAAATCACTCAGGTTGGTTAACTCTAACTTTCTATTTCTAAGTCGTTTACAACGCAACAAAGAGGGTGGATATAATGAGCTCGTAAAAAACGAAATTTTTATACAGACCGATTTGGACTTTCTTCTTCCATTATAATGCTAATATAATATAATTTAATCTTTGCATCGATTTTCCCGCAAAACACCTATAGTTTGCTCTATTTTTTATCGTTCTCAAACTTTGAAAATTTGGAAAGGTAATTATTTTGAAGGTCAAGATCATGGAATAAGCAAGAGGGCCCAAGAACCTACCTAGCAGGGACGAAACTAGTCACGGAGGCCCAGCTCGAGTTAATTCCTTTGATCATCACTTTAGTTACATGGTTAGCTAACTATGTTTACATTTTACAATAATCCCTAGGATTTGCACATTACTAAAAGTTTTTTATGTAACAATAGTCGTGGTTTTCAACCTTTTTATGCTCGCCACCCACTTCTAATATTTGAGTTTAGTTCCAGCTGCAATGTCAGTAAGGGAGAACGGAGTCTTTGAATCTACACCATGAGTCATGTGTAAAAGGATCGATATCTTAACCTCAAGCATAAAAGCATACACATCTTTACCTGCCGGGTAACCGGATAGGCATCTTTAAATGCTAGATAAGGGTATTAACATCTTTATCTCATGGTTAATAATATCGAAATATTCACTACTGGGTAATATCATCCATATTGTTACGTCCTGGGTAAGAGTATTGATATCTCTAACTAATATGTAATAATATTGATATCGATAAATCCTGGGTAACATTATTAATACGCTTAATTCCTGGGTAACAGTATCATAATCTTGGCATCCTGGGTAATAGTATGGCTCATTAGATTTAATTTTTCTGATAATGCATTTAAGGTCACGACAAAATTTCAGTTGTAAAATATTGGGGTCCGCAGTGAAAAAGGTTTGAGAAACCTTGATCTTAAGAATGACCCAGAGTTTTAAATAAAGCGAGCGATATTGTTCAATTGAGTAACTTTTATGCATTTCTTACAATAAAGTTAGAAGATGGTTTAAGAAATTAGGATCATAAGACATTTTATATGACGATTTTATCCAGATACCATTTTTGACAACATTTTCATTTGAATTTGTACGATCAGCTATATGCATACATACACACATATACATATATTTCCGCATAAGCTTGATTAAAATTCAATTTTATATCTATTACCTCTTCTAGGGCTTCTTATTTGATTCTCAAGAACTGCGTAGAATATGCAACAAAATTGATTTCGGTCCTTGGTTATGGAATTTTATCCTCAATTCCCTCCACATCTTTTTGCGATGAGCAAAAGCAAAGAAAATTGCAAAAACATAAGAAATATTCTAAGCAGGAGGAAATATCCAAGCACATAAACATCACACGATACTCAGATCACATAGAATCATGGGCATAAACACATATAGGGACACTCCAACAGTGAAAAGGAAAATTAATGATAAGTAACTAACACACAAATGAGAAGCATGTGGAGGTGTAGTTGCAGGTGGAGATGAGGATTTAGATAAAAATAGATGTTAATTACAGTGCATAAAAGAAACCATAATTTCGCAAAGTTACAGCAAGACTTAATTGTGTAATAACACTTTCTCCACTATATAAACTTACGAAATAGAGTACTTAAGAATCAAAGAGTAACATTAGGGGAAAAGTTGTAGAGTTGCTTCTTCCATACCATGACGGAGCGTTGCTGCTAATCTTAGAGGAAGACTTGTCAAGATCGATGGAACAATATGGGAAGAAGATTAGGTGAGGGCCATTATGAGCATAAGTCACCGAATAGGGAACTTTGCCTAATGATTAGTCTAAATAAAAATAAAAAACCTCAAACAACCAAGACCAACACAAAGAAATGATAGAAAAAACAAACTACAGCAAAGAATCTACCATCAGCAATTCAATTTGAATATTTAGGTATTTTTCATCCAAGCTGACAAGCATTCTAAGGATAAAACCTAGTAAATAATTAAGACGTAAATAGTGGTAAGTGGTTTAAATTTGCTACTAGAAGTGGAGGTGGATGCAACCTCATCCGTGCGAGGCTCACACGGCGCTGTGTCATGATTGACGGATTATTTTGTTTCTCTTCTCGCTTGGACCTGAACCAGAGATCCCATTTGCGGAGATCAACCCCTTAGCCATTGAACGATACTTCGGCGTAGAAGAAGTGATGGCGCCCCCTTCCTTCCACTCCCCTACCAGGCGGATGAAAAGTAAAACATAAAGATCTAAATGACAATAACTGAAGGGACAGAGGGTATCATGGGTTCTTTCCGTTCTCCTTTTTTCCCCTCGGTGGTTTCCACAATTTCCCTTACTTCCTTCTGGTAAGTCCTCGACACAGTTCCAAAGTGAGGCTGTATGATTTTCACTCACCCTAATTACATCACTTTCCAGGAGGATAAATTAAAATGGAGTTAAGTTTTTTTGCTTATTTAGTATTAATAAACGAAAAATTCCAATTAACTAATGGTAAAAACGACTTCATTTCCAATTTATATTCAAATGGAATCAAATTGTGTCCTTTTATTTCAGTAGATTTTATTTTTGAACAATTTAAATACATATTAACATAACCCATGCCTTTTAATTTGAGTTTTTCCATTGATAATTATCGCTTTCATATCCTCTCTCTCTTCCCCCCACACGCACATACGCATACACACATGTAAGCAGCCTGACTGAACTCTAAATTTGTGTTCGTCCTCATGGTATCAAACTTGTCCCCATATGATTATTATTCGTCCATTGAGCAAATTAATTTTATTTTTTTTATTTACATGCATCCTTTTCATAAGGGCGTGGTAGCTAATACTGGATACAAACATCATAAAGATCAGAATGACAAACACTGCGGGTTTCGAGGCACCAGGGGGCGGACATCGTGGGCATGGAAAAGAGACGGAAGGAGGGCGGTGCCATGTCCATACCCAATCACGTGAGCGTCAGTAACCTTTGTAGGCTCATTGTGGAGTCATCTCTTTCGCGGTTTTCTCCCCCTTCCAAATTCGTGTTTTCTTATCCCAATAATTCTCGAATTGCTCCGACGATGTTTCTTCAGCGCAATTAATGTGCTTTCAGTATTTTTATCGCTCTAATATTAAAAATTAGTATTATTAAATAGCGTAAGTGTTATAGCACTGAGCTGTATTTTTTTAGGTTTTTTTACTTTCACTGTAGACCTACAGTTTAACGCGGGATCCGAGCCAGGGGCGCCGTGAAGACCAGCTAAATATGGATCGCATCAGGCGAATAACCCTACCCGGTATGGCCTACTCTACTCGGCTAACCCTTAGCCCAAGACTACTAACGTAATAATAGTAATAATAATAATAAAATCCATCTGGAGAAAACTATAATTGAAGCCTGAGTCGCAAAGTTCATACCTTCGTCAATTGCGACCCAGACCATTAATAGCGAGCCTTTCGAACTTACAGGACCCAAATGAACCAATCTCAGACATGGTACTCAAGTAGCTTTGAGATAGGAATAAAAGGATTAAGGAATATAAACTTTTAAAAGTAAAAGCGCAGAAATGAATTAATCACTTTAGTCCTTTCACGTGTCAAATTTGACGATTCTTATAATAGCCCTAAATGTGGCCCACTTTCAAGATCCGTTTCCCTTCGTAAGAATTCCCTCGAGTTTCGAATGATTTTCCTCAGCGTAGCATTTGAGAGGTGCGATTTTACGTCTCTAATGGTTCTTCTTTATTTACTTTCCTCTCGTTCACCCTCACTCTTATCCTTCACATATTTATTCCCGAGCCTATTTTTATATGAATAAATACTAAGTAGTCTTCAGGGTGCCCATCACAAAACGGACACGTATATTCAATTGGCTTTATTATTATTACTATCATTAGCATGAGCATAAGGGTTCCTTTTACCTGGCGTGAGGTAAGGGTACCAACATAAAGTTCAGTACTATGAGCTCTGACCATCCCGAGGACACCAAGGCTCAGCCCCAATTGAGCGAGAGCCACTGGGTCCGTGAGGGTTTTTTCTCTAGTTAAACTCTCAAAACAAAGAAGCAGAAACCAACGAGGGAATCTCTGCCAAAAAGTTCAAGACATATCTGTAAAGGAAGGAGATAAATAATGTTCAGAAGATGTACAGATTGGATTTACTTGCGTGCGTTGGGGGTTGAAGTGCACGCCATCTTCCAGATGTCAGCTGCAGTACAGTATTCGAGGCAAAACCTTGCGGGGCTATGTGCGTAGTGTGTGGATGAAAACCTTCCTAGGTAGTTCCATGAACGGAGAAGTGATTGTTATGGGTGCGAAGGGCCTTGTCAGCTATAGAGAGAAGGGTGCTGTTATTAGCCTTCCCTGTTGGGGGATGGGAGGAGCGGTACGTAGGTGAACAGAAATGTCAGCGCGAATGCGTCAAGCTCGACACCTCACAGGGATTAAATATTACGTGTCATTAAAATCGTCCAGGAGGACCATAAACGGCGAGATCCGAATCCCTGACGGATGAAGAACGTCCGATTTCCTCCAAATTCTCCTGAAATCAAATGCCAGCTCCTCTGTTTGGTTCATGTCACGTATATTAGCTCCGTGTTACTTTTCTTTTTCCCTTAATCAGGCTGATGCAGTTTCTTGGGTCCTTCAATTAGAATTTAATTAAATTGATATCCACCTTTCGTTTTTCAGTTTCAATTTCTCTGTACTAATCTTCTCATCCATTGATGCAGATTTATCACAATCCAAACATGTCAAATTTTCATCCATTAATTAATTGGAAAGGGACAAATGCCCATAATTCAGGGTTGTGCCACAATTTTGAACTTACCGAAGAAAATTAATAACCAACAAATGAAACTTGGTTACAAAATATATCTATTTTTTACAATAAATTACTTGCTTTTCTCAATATTATCTAGGCCATCTCTAACTCTTCTTGCCTCTTTGTCTTTCTCTTTGCATCTCCTTTTTTTCTGAATGTCAATCCCTATGCATTAGGTTTTATTAAAGGAACTCGCTTTCTTTTAGATATACGTGTGTTACTTACTCCTCAAAGTATCACGCGATATGAATAATTTATTCCTTACCCAAATTTGTGTTTTTTTTTATTTATATGATCTGAAAAAAAAACACATTTAGGCATATGACCTCGAAAGGTGTTTTAAAGAAAGTGATAAAGTTGGAAAAGCGGAAATATATGCAATTTACATGACCCGAATAAAAATATAAAATTATTTAAGTGTTTTAGGGAGCGTTCACGAGAATACCTAACTTTAATGAACCTCATCCATTCCTCACTCAGTCGCTTCGGCGTTTGGAGTCCATAGAACCATTAAAGCTTTCAACCTTAACATGTAATCATCTTGAAACCTCTAATGGTAGCACCTTGTTTTTAACTTAAAAACTTGATGCAACGTTGAGATTCTAAAACACCCTATTATTAGCATAAAACTAAATAAAGGCGCACGCCGTAGGTTTCTTTGTCGGATCGCAAGACCCGATAACGAAATCTAAATAGAGATTAACATAACAATCACTCGCAAATAGGAGTTTTTAAGGGAGGGTTTCCGTGGAAAGAATGGGAAGACAAAACGGTAGTACTATACATTTCCACTAGTTATCGACCGTTTGGAATCCTTTTTTGGTTCACAAGAGAGTGGCACCCCTTCAAAAGCCGGGGAGTGCCGACTTACAAACATTTGTGCAGGTACATTAAGGGGAAGAGTGTTGTGTTGTATGGGTGAAGGAAGGAGGCGAAATACACAAGTGAATCTTGATTTACCTCGAGTACGATGAATTGTGAGGATGGTCCTGCCACCGAGCATCAGACTCGGCGGATGATCCCTACAAATGCTGTATTTTCGTGTCTGAACTAGTAACTTTGGTTATGGTAGATTAATAAAAATATGTTAATAGTTTGGATTATTCCATAAATCTTCAAAAAACAGCTTTCTAAACCGGGATCAGGTGTTAACCAAGGGAGGAAAAGGGCACGCGCCCTTTAAGCACCAGATCCCACTCTAAGAGGAATCCATTTGCTCCATAATAAATACTCGTTCACACATCGACAAAGGTGTGGTGAGTACAACACGTCTAGGGAAAGGTGTAATGGAGAAAACACACCTGCAGGAAAGATTGGTAGAGCCAATGCAATTCGCCGAGACGTTCCAACAGATTCACCGGATAGGGTTCGATACCGGCAAATTTATGAAAATGTGTGCACCCACATTTTCGGCCATTCTCCCTCATTTTTTATTAATATTGGTTTTATTATTAGATAAAACATATTTATCTTGAAACGACTATAAAATAAAAATATAAATACATTTGGTTTCTATTCCTTTCCTATTAATAGAAACCTTATTCTAATTTAAGGAAAAGAGAAATAAAAAATGGATCATCATTTTCTTGATATTGAGCCTCCGACAGAAGAAAGTTTCGCTTGACCGCTTTTTAAGAAGGACTTCTGCTTCAAAAGCTTTACTCAAATGTCCCTGACAATCTTGAAAATACCCTTGGAAAACAGCAATTGAGCGCTATTCAGATATGTACTGTGCCAGCAAATATATTATAAACTTAGTAAGAATGGCGAGAAATGAAAGGATAAAATAAAGTGAAAGGTGAGATAGACAACAGTACCCTAGTACCCGTACTTTGTTCGTTTTATTTTTCCCCCTCAAGGTGAATTATCTATGTCGCATTTTAATATCTTCGTGATTTTCTATTAAGCAATCTACAACGTTCGCTTTCTCTCCGAAGATGAGTAAAAATGCCAGCGAGAATTATTTTTCTCCATATAAATCGACATCTCGCAAGGCAGTTTATCTGTACAAGTATATTTTGGCGCCTCCTCATTTTATCTGAGTTGGGCGATGCTGATCTTTATAACGTCTCAATTACTTCATGAAACTAGTTTCAAAATCCTTCCGAAAAACATGCCCTGGTTGCTTTTCAATTTATTCCTTAGGTCCTTAAAATGTAGTATGTGGTGAATTATTTGGATTCATTCCCCTAGTTATAAATTGAGAGTACGAAAGGGAAGAGAATATCGCGCAACTTTTATGTTCCTTGAGGCTAGGTATGTTGTAGGTGAAGAGTAGGTACAAGGATATTCAAGAACGAGGAAACACTGCCCACCATCTCTTTGTTGGAACTCATCTCACTCATGAAACCCTGCAGTGTTATCCTTGTCCAGGAAAAGCCTCCCATACAGATCAATTGGTGTAAAGTGGAGATATATGGATGAGTACTTTAAAATCCAGCCCATTCGTTAATCCCCTCAATGACCACATTTCAATCATAATGGAATCCTATTGTTAGAAATGGAAACTGAATGAGGTGGAAGTGTGTAGGAGTTGCGAATAACTTTCACCACTATATTTCTAAGCTATGAGAGAGTATCGGTCGCTGACTGCACATATTTCTATGTCAAATTCAAATAAAAATAAGAACAAGGGCGTATCCGTCTGCTTCAAAAGCCGTGTTTCGATTCTTTATTAATTTATTTAACCTTCAGAATCTCTACGATCTAATCTGTAGCAATGAACTCCTGGAGCTTACGCACGACAGATGTTAGGCAAATCGGTCGAATGTTGCCAGGGGAAGTTTTTATTTCTTTTTTTTATTGAAAATTGGAGTTATATTTGCTTCTTTAAACACTTTAGGATTTTTTGAAATTTATATAAATCGGTTTTTAAAGTTCGACTTCTAAATTTTAGGTGTAATGGATATATTTTATTTGGACTCGGCGCTATCGAATATTTTTTTATTTTAACATACTAATTTTATTTCTCAGTTATACATAAATTGAAAAGTAGAGTTTCTTTATGAAAATTCTTTACATCTTGTTTTTCGATAAGTTAATTGTATCATACTTCGTAAAATAATTTGTAAAACCTTCATTTAATGAATTTTCTACGCGTTTTTGATAATCAGTAAATAACCTCTCTCCTACCTGAGGGGAACCGATGAATTCCTTAATTCGCTTAAGGTCATCTACATCGGTATAAAATATATTGAACTCCGGTTTGACATCGACCTTAGACCATTTTTATAGTTTCTTTAGACTTTTCTTATTTTGAGGTTGACAAAGCGACGATTATAAAGATTTGGGTTTCGATTCTCAACAGCATATTTCGTTTACGAAATCTTATACAATCTATTACGTTCCCTCATATATATTTTAATTTCACTAGTTCTATGCAGCATTTAAATTGATCTATTATAATCGTTACGTTTGATGGAGCTCTATTTCCTAATTTATAATAAATTAGGAATGCTGATATTTAGGTCTGACCGCATAATTTGTCCGTATTTTTAATCGTTTATTACTCAGTCATTATCGCAGCATCACAAATAAATTGAAAGTATTCGAAAAATAACGTTTTAATGTTTTTTTTATTTTATACAATTGTTCAACGTGACATCCTTAGGCATTCTTACATTTCACACAACAGAAAAAGAATGTATTTATTACATTTTGCAAAACGTTGCGTTCAATGGACTTTACACTCTATAAAACGCTTGTTTTAATTCTTCATTAGACGAAGGCCGTTCCTTGAATACTTGTCCATGAAAAATTCTTAGAGAGAAAAGTCCATAAGTGAGAGAACCTGTGAACGATTAGAAATGTATCTATGTTCCAAAATTCTTATTATGCATTCCCGTGATATTCTAGAGTTTTGTGGATTGTTGCTGCTTCTTGTGGAAATCTTTGGTTACTGTAGTTTTCTTGTTCAAAAGTTTTGAGAATTTCTACATATCTTTTTCTAGTTAGTAAAAGCGCTCTTCTTGTCTATGGAATCTCAAAGAGTAAAGACCGTAAAGTTTTCTGCTACTTAAACCACACCAGAGAGAAACTTTTGTTGAACGCAGAGGTTTATCCAAGTGTAGATTCGGCTTCTTCCAAAACCCCAATGGAAAAGATGTTGAATTCATCACTAAATAATAAATAGCATAATCTTATCAATTTTTGTTCAATTATTGTTAAAGTGCGTTCATAAAACATCACTGCCGTGGGTAGTCTTGTTTGGTAAGCTGTTGCAAACAAATAATTTTAAATGCTTTCATTCTCACATCCAACGTGATTTTCTTTCTAAATGCTCTCCCGTTTCATTCCAACCACAGTTGATAGTCGTCTCACAGATTTCAGTTTCAAGGTGATTTGCAATTGAACCATTTGTTTGTGCGGCTTTGCCACCTTTGCTACGCCCATAATTGCCTTAATGCATGTTCTTGATTGAGCCGTGATGCTTCCCTTTTGCGAAAATCGCTCAAATCGTTTTGAGATCAATGGTCCTTTGTGAAAAGTAATGCTCCTGAAGGAGCGGTGGATGGCAACTCAAGGACTCATGTTTGATTATCTTCTGCGATGAAAACACGTAGTATGGCAGACAAATAACCTATGATTGTGGTAGATAAATCTCACTTTTCGGAAGTCATATTTCATATCCAGGATAAGGAAAATATATTAAACTTAATAATGTTCTTTTTCGAATTCACTTCATTTCATTTGTGAAGGTGCAATATTTACTGATTCATAAGCAATAAGAAACAGGGACAAGTTTTGTTGTAACTCTGTATGTATAAGTAATTCCTTGAGGTAATCAAAGTTTAAAATTTGATCCGATTATAGAAGTTTAAATCTTGCAGGAAAAAGATTCAAATTTCGGATCCGTCTTTGCAAGTTGATAAAATACTGAAAGTATTTTGTGAAACTTTCTTAACTCATTTTTTACTTACTTCTTAAAAATCATGAAAGAGAATATTAATAAGCAAACTACTTTATGAGTAGGTATAAAAATATGCCTCAATCTTTTCAGGGATAATTTTATTTCACTAATTTGGCATAACTTACTCTCCTTTGTCATTGTATCCATCCTTCTCGTCGTTCTCCCTTGCCTTCTCTACTACTCAGCTTATATAACTCCGAAGCTGGGATAAGGCCTTGTTCTAGTGGCCTTGTGAGCGATTTTCCCCATCGATTCTTTGCATTGATCAAAATTCTTATTTTTTCCTTCTTTGTAACAATTTCGCTTGCCGTTTTTCATGCATGTGTTCTTATCAAAATGCCTAATTATGATCTATATGTGTTTTTTTCTATAGGTAGCATTAGTTCTATCTTGTTATGACTTCTTCAAAGCTTGCTAATATCTTTCCTATTGAGTGATTATGTTTTTCAATTGTATCTTAGACCAGTTAAATCATAAATTTACATAGTTTACGTTTTATTGTTAACCTATACACAATTTTGAATGTATAACTTAATTCTCATAATTGCTTTTAGCTTAAATATTCTGATGTGCCAAACACATGAGATAGTTGTAGTACATAAAGATAATTGCCGGCAAGGCCACCGCACTATGATGCCATTGAAATTCCCCTAACATTTTCATTACTGATCTGAAATCTTGTGGGTAAGTGGCAAACCGACAAGGCTGCACAGAGAAAGGAGAAGTGAAATTTGAGTATTCGAATAGGCATGATAGGATGGGAGTGTCCCCTTCTGAATCCTTTTGGAGATCACAATGGCCAACCACGTGTGGTTAATAATCGTGACCAGCGGTCTCTAACATATATAGTTGTCCATGGTAACAGGCAAGCACTAATGGGTCAAATCGCTTCCACATTAATGCAAGAGTTACCGCATGCATTTTTATTCACGTATTAAAGTGTTATTTCTCTTTCGTGGGATCGGGAAGCTGTAGATATACCAGTGTTTCCAGTTTTAATTCTAGGACATCAAATATGTACGGCACCTGCGTTTGGTCTGCTGATATTTAGACTCAGGAGGACCTGCAATATGTGGCGTGAACCAAAATGTCTTGGTTCCAATTATTACTAACTAATAGCAAAGTTTGAGCTTGGTGCACACTCCACGACCCCATGGATTCTAACTGTCAATAAGTCACCCTACTGGGATGTGGTGCTTCCAGACTGGTGTAGAGTGGGTTTACTTGGCATAGGTTGGGTCCGTTGATCCTCCTAAACAAGTAAATGACCGGTGAACGCTATGTTTTACTGCTTGATGACTTTTTGAATCCGTTCATGGATGCTCTGCCATAACATCCATGTCTTCGTGCCTAAGATACTCAGAATCGTTTCGAGGAGCATTCTCGAGAGTGCAGAAGAATGGTCTGGCTACCGCTTTCACACAACAAGAAACCATTGGAGCATTTCACAGAATTAGTGGCCAAGTCAATTCGCACCCAGATCTAGACCTACAAATATCAGGGAAATTTGGACAATTATCGAATCGGGTTGAGTAAAAATCTCTCCAGAGATTGTCTGTCTACCTGGAATCGATGTCACATCCAGTTTTTGCAGTTATTAGGGCTAGATGTGGCCCAATACGATACTTATTATCTATATATAACTTCTTTAACTTGATTGTACAGTATGTCCTGCTAATCTTTCATGTTTTCGTCGCTATATAAATGGTAATTCTTTTTAAAACTGCATTTGACACGTCTTGGGTATACTCCCCATCCACATCAAGCACCTGGCTGTATCAATCACGCGTGATGGAACACTATAGAACATCAGATTTGAAAAATGAAACTGCAATGTAAGCAACCTTGCAATGTTGAAATGGCCAATTTATACAGTTTTTTTTAAAGTTATTTGATTGTTGAATTTGATACATGGCCTAGCTTGATGGGCATGATGAGCGTCCCCCAGGCGTGGCCAATGCAGTGCCAAAGTGGTTTACCATTGCTGCCCTTACCAAATTCCCTTTTTACCTACATTGTAGTTCAACTTCCAGTTTTTTCCTCTTCCACGATTACACACAAGTTATCCAAGATGAATTTATTTTTCTCCTGTATGAAATTTTTGAGATGGATTTTAATTTCACTTTGTTAACAAAAGATATTTTTTATTATTTTCTCAAAGAATGAAAAGAACGTATCAGATTTCCTCCAAAAGCAACTCCCACCTATGTCCCAAGAACAATTTAGTCTTAAAGATTCAACTCCACTCTTATACCATCTATTGCAATTAAATATATCTAAGTGGTTAAAATTTGGGGGTTTAATTTTACTTGAGTCCAGGTAAGAATAATGAAAGAAAGGTAAAAACAAAAAACCCCCCAGAAATATTGAAAATTATCAGCCTGAGAAAAGACTGATACTTGAAATCACGTTAAAACTTCTATAGTTAAGGCACATTAGAGGACTAGAAGGCCGTTAAAATCATATAGGCTTTAAGGGCATTTTGCATATGTAATTAAGCCCCGATTCGTAGATTAAATTCAATAAGCTAATTTTGAATAGGAGGGGCCCACGCGTTTAGGCTGCTAAATCATGTCATACTTGTTCGGATAATGTTAATAGTATTCTATGAGTAATATATTGCTATCGGAAAGAGTGTATCACGTATTGTAAAGTCACGTAAAGTCAATATTTCAGTCAAATTCATGCATGGCGAAAATATTTTATCGATGGCATCTTTAAATGCCATTAGATGGCATATCTAAAAAGTAGAAGGAGGACAGTGCCCCTCACGAAACGGCCAAGACCGTGCAAGAGTATTCGAATGATATTTGACCGACGCAGTCGCCCGACCTCAATTCCCTCGACTGCAAGGTCCGTAACCGTAACCTCTACGAACTGAGATCCTCTGTGATTGCGTGTGGGCCAACATGAGGAAGGACTTCGTCCACAACGTGCGCGCGGCCTTTCGGTCTTGCTGGAGCGTGTTCTCGCCGTTATAGGGTGTCCATATTGATTAAATTTACAATAAAAACGTTTTTAATTGCATCAAAATTATTATTTTGTCGTTTATTGAGGGGGTTGCCGACGACTGCAACAGGACTTTTGCAATACCTGGTACCAGGGAAAAAACAATCATTGGTTTCAATGATAAAGAAAGCCTTTTGATTAATGCTTTTCATCTAACAAAATCTAACCATCCCAGCTCTTGAAAAAGAAGAAATTTAGACAAAGTAGTTTCAGAACTTTTCTCTATAATGCGCCCATTTAAAACATACAATGGAGTAAATCATAATCAAGTCGATGGACTTGCAATGGGATGTTTTTTAGGTCCATCATTTGGAAATTTTTATATGACCCAATTAAAGAAACATTCTAAAACTGAAAATCTATTTTAGAAATAATTTCGATTAAACTCTTGATTATACGAAAAAAACAGCCATTTGTAATTCTTTTGTTTCAAAAACAAATCCCAAACAATCGATAATCTTCTATAATATTATATTTGAATAGCAGGAGTTTGGGAGCGGTTGAATAATAATAGATTTTTCTCTGTTTTGTTATGATATAATCATAGTTTAATTTTTATCAAAGTTTTTTGCAAGAGGTCTTTTATTAGTTTACAAAATTAAAATGGTAAAAATAAGAAGAAATAAATATGATTATCTAATATTTTGGAATATTTAAAAAAAAAT
Source organism: Ceratothoa steindachneri (assembly GCA_963969495.1). NCBI lineage: Eukaryota > Metazoa > Arthropoda > Malacostraca > Isopoda > Cymothoidae > Ceratothoa > Ceratothoa steindachneri. The sequence goes on along the minus strand of OZ018337.1, from coordinate 10,144,304 downwards.
TACAAAGAGTGAAGTTCAAAAATTTATTGTAATTGAGGCATGGCTGCTTTCTTATTCTGATTTTCGGATATTCGAAGGCTTTATCGAGGTTATTCTCAAAGTAAATCCTAATGTCCCTTAAAATCAAATAAAGCATATTGCGATTATTTGAGCAAATTTTTCCAATAAAGGTTTTGCTGACTTTGGGCCTGGCATTAAGCATCGATGTGAAAAAGATAGACTAAGAGTAAATTATGGGGAGACCAGCCAATGGCTTCGCTACTGCCCCATAGGGAGGAGCTTGCACTTCGCCTCTAAGATTAAAATTTATAATCTAAAAAAACTTCAGCCATGGTTAAAATTTTAGGAATTTTATGAAATTCACCAATTATAATATATATACCAATATATTTTCTAAACTTCACCATTTGTAATTTTTTTGGTTTTAAAAAATCAACAAATTTCCATACTTTCATTTATTTTTGAACTTCAACATTTTGTTTTTGTTATTATAAAAAAATTATTAGAAATAACTTTGATAATAAAACATAAGTCATAACTAAACTATTTAATAATTTTTAGACCAAAAGACCATTGCCAAAACCCGATAGGCCGTAAGCCAAAGACCTAAGGTCTGCCTATTTAGTGCAAGTTCTTCCTGTAACGAGGAATAGTGAAGACCCTCCTTTTATGATATTTATTTTTCCTTAACGTCACCAATTTTTTTTTATTAAATCCCAAACATAAATATACTCATCGGTAAACAAATGTCAAAACTTTTGGCTTGACTATATCTCCCCAAATTTAAAATGTTCAAGAAATCGCATTCCTGAAATATAGTGTTAAGGATAGACAAAGGACCAATCATTAACATTCTAAACGATAGATCCACTATTTCTGACAATAGTGGATGTAATTTCACCGGAATATTGTGAAAATTGAATCTTCATAAAATGAAATGTCCATCTATCAATATCTTCAATTCTAGGAATCTAGACATAGACGTATAACACATCAGACATAAGCTGCATTTAAATGAAAATCAGAAGAAAAATCTTGATAATCTTCATAACACGCCTATTCAATAAATCCACAATTAGCCTTAATGCTGATCGATAACTAATGTCGCATAGTCTTTGTTATATCGGACGTGACATGGTAAAGTTGTCATGTTGTTAATTGCCTTCTCTTTCGACGACGCCGCAAATGTAAGAGTCCAGTAAGACAGAAATCAGTTGAGCTAAGTTGCCATGCGCCTAGGAGAAAGTAATCGTTGAAATTAGCAGTTATCTAAGCTTGGACTTATGCGATGTTGCAGAGTCTTTTTGGAAAACACAAGTTATTCTGATGCATACAATATCCATTCATGACATGATAAGATTTTCCAACTCCTCTCTGTAGGCAGAAGCATTGATGAGGAGGCATGCCCTCTTCCTCGCTGCTAATGACTCACACAAGAGTATCACAGATACTGAAAACTTAGTATAGTTTACAGTTGAATCCTCTCTTCGCAATTCGCATAACCATCTGTCATACCTTGGATTTACCTTTCGGCCCTTGTCGATATTTTTTTCCTCAGAGTAAAAATAAAAGCTTTCCAACTTCTTCATCTTTCAACATGGAGAGCAAGCGCTTTGTAAGGATCAAACAATTCTCTTTGTCTCTCTTTCTCTCTTTCTCCGTTAAATGATCTTAAAGCTACGTCACCAAGATAGTCTTTCATTCAGAGGATTTACAGCGACTGTCTACCGCTCAAAGACTTTCTCTAGTATAATATTACAACCTACCACAAGACAGGTTTATCTAATGCTGATATATCAACCAGTAGGACAAGAAAGACCATTTCAAAAGATCTTCGTAGTTTATCAAGTGATTAGTTTGATTTCGGCAATATTCTACATCTTTCTTAATATTCCTTTTATTTCGACCTTTTTTTTCAAAAAGGTTAGCATTGATACAATTATTTTTTCTTTATTTTCTTGATAAACAACCCAATTATATATGGTTAACATCATGTAACTTTTTAGCTTTTAAGTAATTATGTCTGTCGTAGAATGCCCCCCCTTTTTGTTCTAAGAGTGCTAAGGGTGCTAATATATTGATATCTAAATATCTTAACGAACAGAGCCGTTCCGAAACACGTAAGGATATAAGAGAAACGCACAATAATCCTAAAAAAAACTTATATTTTAACTTTAACCATTGAATACACATCTAAACATTAAATACAGCAATACTCTGAATATTATAATAAACAAGAATTAATAAAATTAGTTTGACCCTCAAAAATTGGTTAATTGCTCTACACACAACAATAATATAAGAATTAGGCTTACGGACTCATCTGGAGTTCAAAAGGCCTCAGAAATGTTATTGACTCACGACGCGTGCCGCCTGGCCAGATGTAGATGGGCAGGATCACAAGGTCGTTTTGGCGAGGGTAGCAGCTGGGGGGTCCACACGGTATTCCAGGGGGGGTTCTTCATGGACGGGAACAATTACGTTGCTTTATGCCACACCAAGGTATTCGTGGTCTCTGTGGCGAGAGGGAGTCGAACTTGGTTCTTAAATCAAGATAACTTGGAGTGCGGTGTGACCACCGAGTAACGAGCTCGAGGAGGAGCTTTTCTCCTTCGTTACTTAATTTCTCATGGACGAAGACTGAACTCGGGGAGGGTCTTCTTCAAGGGCGAGGATCGATAAGACGGAGTTTCTCTGACGAGAATAAGTTACTTAAAGTTCGGTTTGGTAACCAGGAACTAGTTCGAGGATGAGCTTCTTCTTAGTTCCAGTCTTCTTCAAGGGCGACTATAACGGAGGGGGATTTCTCTGACAAGAATAAGTTGAACTCGCTTCCCCAACCAAGTTTACTTATGAGTTCGGTGTGGCCACCGAATAACGGGCTCGAGGGGGAGCTTTTTCATTCTTCTTTTCTTAATTCCTCAAGGACGAGGAATACCCCTGGTGTTTCAGATGCCTCAGGGTATGAGGGGTCTCTCTGACGAGAGTAAGTTGAACTTGGTTCCTCAACCAAGTTAACTTATGAGTTCGGTGTGGCCACCGAGTAACTGTCTCGAGGGGGAACCTTTTCCTTCTTATTTTCTTAATTCCTCCAGGACGAGGAATACCCCTGGTGTTTAAGGTGCACCAGGATATGAGGAGTCTCACTGACGAGAGTAAGTTGAAATTAACAAAGTTAACTTAACGTTTGGTTTAATAACCAGGGAATAGCGTGAGGATGAGCTGCTTCTTAGGCCCTTAAGGTAGGTAGCCCTGCATCTCTTGCAGGGTAATTATTGGTATGGCGAACCAAGTACACTACCAATCCAGTCTAGTAGCTCGGTTTTAATCGAGGACTTCGTCACCTGGAGTCTGATGTATACTACCACGATTTTCCTTAGTGTTCCTCATTTATACCTTGTCATTCCACTGGGGGAGTGGTAAGGGGGGGAGGGGCTTGAGGACAGCCCCAGGAGAGTTCTTATGCCCAACGGTTTTTCCCACCGAGTCTTACATCGGCTCCTTGTTAGCCTTCAAGCTTGGGAGAAACACGTCTCCAATTTCTTATTTGACGTGAAACTGGATCTCACTCTCCTGGGGGAGATCTTGCATTTTGACCTTTAGGGTCTTTCATGGCACCGAGTAATGCGACGCTGCGGTTAAGCGCTGGACATGCCGATGCCTTCGGCCGGATGTCTTTGCGGTAACCGCCTTGTGACTGCACCACGAGTGAAGGGGGGGGGGATGAGTGACGATTTCCCTACAATGTCTATTTGTGAAATGTAAATCAGCGTAAAATTGGACCAGGCTTGGATGTAAATTGGAGATACAGCGAGACAGCCTTTACTTTCACTGGTTAAATTTCCATCGAAAATACGGAATGACTGCGTCTTGCCTTATAATCACACGCTCAACAAACTGAAATTTATAACACAATTAATTATATGTATCAGGTCTCAAATTTATTAAATTCTAAAAATAAAACTTTGCCTAACAGGAAGAGGATACGAATATTTATTCTTAATTTTTTTAAAATATTGTTAAAAAGATCCAACGGCCATAGGCAGTTTTTAACTCGCATTATAAAGAATAAACTAAAAGATAATTTATTGTGATATTAGTGTTCAACCTTTTACATTTCTAAAAATTACCCTGGCTGCAAAACAACAAAAAGTAACAAAAAAACATTGGAGAATTGGCAAATTGCTTTGAAGCAATAGAAGAGGAAAAAGGAAAACAAGGGCAAACCATCTAATATCAAGATATCCAACAAGGAGAACACCAAAGAGCTGCTGCGTCGTGGGTATCTCTGCAAAAAAGGGGAGAGAACGACCGTCATAAAACTCACCTCATTCGTTTATCTCTCTTTAGATTTCTCAGATATAGAGGAGAGGGTCTCCTCTGTTACGGTTCCGGTGTATGAAGATGGGGTGGGGCCTACATTTCAATAGTTGTGCTTTTACTTGAACCAATATCAGATGAAGTTAAAGTCAGATGAATGAAGATAGATTGTCGATTACTAGATAGTAAAAGAGTAATTGATTGTTTTTGAATATACCATATTCAAAATTAATTTCATATGATAAAAAAATTAAATCATGCTTTATTATATATATTCACATTCTATATATTAAAATATGAAACCCAATCTCAAAAGTTTCACTTCAAATTTGAAATACTAAACTTTAAAAGAGTAATAATATTAATAAAGAGCGTTTCCCGTAATAAAAAATAATATATTTTTATGCAACCTAAAACCTACGTAAAAATGATTTCACTAACACATTTGTATGGATAGCAAACTTTCACAGCCTCCCCCCACCTATATCGTGAAAATAGAGACCTTAGAACATGAGTTGTTCTGATATGGAGGGCAATCGATATTATTTTATTATACGGAATTTTACAGCAACTTTAATATATATGTATAAAGCGAAAGATGAACGACATTCTCCACAAAAATTCCTAAAATAATCTTGTTTTGAGCTAAGAGGAAGTAATGCCAAGTCAAAAATTTTAAGGATACCGAAACTTGTTACTTTTTTCTTTCTAAACAGATTCCAACAAGGATAAAGGTAGACAAAGGAGACAATCCAAATGTAAATTGGCTATGTAATAAATTTCACCTTGGCTAAGCAAAGTACATTGAAATAATCTTTCCAACCGCAAAGATTTGAAGATGACTATAAAAGTAAAAGTTCTTTTGTCTGGTTGGTCAGTTTTAAGAGAAGGTGACAGGGCTGAAATAATTAGGAGTTAAATTAAGGTTTCGAGTCACATACGTTTTATAAATTTATTCAGCTACAAGATCTTGAAAGTAATGTGAATTGTAATCTTATGCGAAGAGAAACTGCGTTGTTGTACGTTTATGTATATTGGATTAATTCTCTGCCTGAGATGGGAGTAAAAAACTGTGCGAAGTCAAGGAATGTGTAAAGCAAATTGATGTAACTTGTGTGGACGGAGAATTATTAGTTTTCATGTGTAGGAATTATACCAATGTTTTGTTACCACTGTTTGTTTAGCTATTATAAAATGTTAAATATGACATTAAAGAGCGATCTAAAAGGGCTTAGTGGCTTTTGTGGTTTCTAATTTCCCTATAAATTCATTCTTAGGCACAACCAAAACACAAACTAATACGGATTTATGGTTTTGTTAATTTTGCAAACATTTATCAGTATATTTGTCCACTTTGAAAATATGGAGAAGGAATCAATTATATTAGCCTTCCCTCCCTATGTCAGTCTAATCGAGAGAGAGGATCGAATTTGCTAATAAAAGACTGCGTGAGTGATGCACACAGGGCATTTACAGGCGATGAAACAACCCGATGTTTTAAAAACCTCTTTAGAATCACGCTTACATAATTATATAGTACATACATGTGCAGCTTATAACTATGAGTAAATGAATTTAACTATTGATATACTTGTTCAACCAACCAGACATAAACAACTGTCCTTAGCGATGTTTCAACCATTAGCAGGTAGTTGACTTGGATCATTAAGTGTAGGGATGTCCATATGATTATAAATCTTTATTATATTTGTTAATAAAATTAATAACACTGTTCAACAGACAAAATGGTTAACATATAAGTTCAGGCAACTAATTTCATATGAATCTGATATTTGTTTTGTTTTATCAGATTAGGTTTAAAAAAAAATCAATAGGTACAAATATTTAATATTACGTCATTGTGCCGTGCAACAGATATTTAACCTAAAACAGACCACCTTGCCTCTTTTGTGACTGCCCCTACATGACTAATTTAACATCGTTGAGCATGACTTAGATGTTTTAATCTACTATCAGATCTACTTTCTTAAATATTTCCTAAAAATAACAAATATGATGATATTAATTGTCGCACGCAAGATAACGATATTAAACAAATCACAGATAAGCTCATAAGAAATTGTACCAGAGAGCTTAAGTTCAACTCCTTTATTATTCAAAATTATGAAGTTCTTAAAGTGCTTTTAAACTTTGCCCTTTCGTTTCTACAGCTCGCTCTCTAATCCTTGCTGCGTCCAGCAATAGTCGCCCATCCTGTTAGGGCTGATTATTGTGCCCGATTTCTGCTCTCTTGTAAAGCGATGAAATCTTTCACCGTGTTCATCATTACTGTCTCCAGCGTTATCTGTGAGAAAGAAAATCAATATGAGAGTTGAAAACATGCAATTACAAGGATATCTTTGCTCCCAATGCATGATAATTCTGAAGCATGGTTGTAATGATTTCTTTGTAGTTGTTAGCACGATTGTTTCCAAGAAAAAGCCTTGACACATTGACAGATGATTCCAATGAGCTTTGCTTAAGTGGGTTTAAGGCCTGGGGGAATTTGCTATCATGAACTAGTATGCAAGTCTGTGCTCCATCACACCACCTAATTTCTGACATAGTTATCGAAACCCAGCACCAGATTGATCCATAGCCTTGATAATTTGTTTTAGCCAAACCGAGCTTTAGATTCAATCGAGGCACAATATCTTTTCTGGATTTAAAGGAGGAGTGGAAACACAGTTGAACCTTCAAGACGCATCTCCTGGTCTTGTCGGCCATTCCTTTCTCACGTAGTGTTCTGCATCAGCTCTGCTGTCCCACAAACACAAAAAGTAAACATGTTGTTTTGTGTAGCCTAGTAGTTAACATATGACTTTGAGATTCACAAATACCATCCACTGGTATTTAACGTACTCTAGAGTGACTAACAACATCTCCATTGTTTCGTAGCTTTAAGCCATCATTGATGCATGTGCTATTGGGACAGATGGAAAGCGATTGCCATTTTGTAAAAGAACAACTTTCAGAGAGTCTTTTTTAGAGTTTATAAACAGCCACCAATCATTAGAATTGTATGGTTCTGACTTGCAGAATTGTTTCATGAGAGATCTGCGTCCTCACAGTAACAAAGGTTGCTTACCATCTTGAACAATGCAGACACCTCTCTATGTCGGTAATGAGCTGTAGTAATACGCACTCCAGCTTCCAACAGGTTACACTGCTTTAGTGTGGATCCAAGAACTTCGTCCTTTTCTTTGGCCAAGTCTAGGTGCATGATGAAATCATGAAGAACTTCTTGAGTAAAGAGTTTAGGTGTGGTATTTTCAGAGTCATCCTGGTATTCGTCTTCATTTGAGGTAGAAATAGAAACGGAATAACTCATCAATTCTTGTTCAGTCGATGTATTTGGGACTGGGAGTTCAGCGCTGTGCGGAACTGTTCGGATTGAAGAAGCAATATCGGGGTACTGCACCTTGCCTCGTGTTTTGATGGTTATTCCCTTGATGTTTTTGAGACAGAAGTAGCAGTCACTGTTGTGGTTTTTTGGTTCATGTCATATCATTGATACAAAAACGGCATTCCTGTGCTTCGCTTACCACATATGCACTCGCTCAGATGGTTGGCATAAGACTTATAAGCTATATGAGGTGCCCATTTCTTGTCTTGGTCACCCAAAGGACATTGGGAGTAACTTTTGTAGTTTAGTCGAACAGTTTTTCTGTTTGATTCCTTGAGGTTACCAGGAGTGAAGGCACCATATATGTAACGAAAACAATCAGCATCATTCACGCACTTGCCACATTCCAGGTTTTGTTAAGTTCAAATTAATTAGAAATTAGGCAGTTTTACATATGCACTATAATGAACCAGCAATCTGGTTTTGGATATCTGAGACCAATACAGATATATGAATGTCATTATTGAATTCAGCACATACGATTACACAAGAATCATACTATTTTTTATCCAGAACCTTGAGAATTATTTTTTGTTGACCAGTGTAGTGAATTGGTGATAACTATGTCTAAATTTCCTGATGACACAGAAATAGTCATAAAATTAATGTGGAATATTTTCATGTAGCAAGGATTTCACCAGAGAAGATACTTGTGAAAATGTTCTTATTTGACTATGAAAAATACGGGGTTATACGTTCAAACATAAAAATATAACTAAATAACGAAATAAAGATCCTCAATTGGAATGTCTGTAACTTTTTCGACAATTTTTATAATCAAATGAAGGAGTAATAATATTTTTAACGAAAGGTCACCATCAAAATGTATTCATATTATAGTATTTCTGTGTTTTTGTGTTTAATTTATATCGTTTAGAATAGAACATAGTTTGAACTTACACGAGTGTTTTCTAGGACCTAATTATATGTCAAGAATATTCCAGAACGTTCTAGCAAGTAACGTTCGATATCTTCTGACATCGAATAAAGAGATTTATGAGCAAAGAGATGTCCCTAAATCTACAGTAAAGTATAGGTTTAATGGTTTAAGATTAAGGTAAATTCTCGCTTTTTCTGGTAATTCTCATAGATTTTCACTCCGCCATGTTCAGAGGATCATAAAATCCCTAAAAACTAATCAAATGAAGAAGAGGATAGATATGAAGGATTATTTAATAGTTTGAATACAGACACTAATATGTTTCATATGGCAAAAATTCATGTAATTCATCCAAGAAGAGACCTCGTTTATAAGAAACTACATTCATTTGAAAGGCCATCCCTCATATGCTAAAGACAATTTTGAGAAGATTATAATATGTGGATTCATGTCGCATGATCGACATCGGCACTATCAATTCAGGTTATGTTTAGCATCTTAGTGCTGACTCGTAATGCTATACATAGTAGGCAAGGTGATTCTAGCTGTGCCAAGAAATAATACCCAAAGCGAAAACAATACAGAGATATAAATTCTAGCGTCATGGTGCGGAGCTAAGGTAAAGAAAACTTAACGTACTTTAAGTACAGCCTTTGTCTAGTTAGGTCGACAAGAGATGAACAACGCCAGATATCCTATCTGCGGAAAAATATCGCTAAGGTATCACTTAAAATTACTAAACTTGCAGTAATCAGAAAATCCAAGTAAAATCTAAAATAAATATCATAAGTTTAGTTAATGTATAATCATACATGAACCAAACTTATGATATTTATTTTAGATTTTACTTGGATTTTCTGAGTACTGCAAGAATGGTGCAGAAAATAAGGTTAAATAAAAGAGACGCGCCTGCCAAGTTTACGAGGAAAAATCATATAACTCTTATTATGACTTTATTTAAATTGCGAAATTACGGGGTGTGCGAGTAAGAGGGTTCTGCACAAAAAGTAATTTGGGAGCTAATCAGATCTCCTCTAATTAGCAGAGGCGACAGAATTAGCCTGCATTGATATGCGGGTGGATGCTGGATTGCTTGTATTTGAAATTAGAGAGCAGAATTGCAATAATACATATTTACTAATGCATGTTGTTCGATAAAATTCGCAAATCTATATACATAAAGGCACGTTAATCGATATTAAGAAATGTAGAGAGCCTAGCTTTCTGAGTAGTAAATTAATTTAGCGGTAAGGAATAAGAAATAATTTTGACAAGATTAATTATTTATGAATATCTTGTTCAGTTTAGATTAGCTTCTCAATGATCAGTATTTCGTTCGTTAATATTTTTAATGTTTTCTGAAATTATAGTTTGACGTTAATGTTATACAGAGTTATTCAATAAAATTTTAAATTCTCAGCTTAGAGAAATTTTAGGTGCTTCTCTTCCCATCGGCCAATTTTCCTCTTCTTTCCATTAGTGGTAGATTATTGGGCTTTTCCCTTGTTGTAACTGCGTAATAGGTAAGCCCCACACAGAATTAAGGCAATTCAAGGGAAAGTTTAAGGTTTGCTGACAATTCCATTGCCTGCACATATAACCCTCTAAAGCTTTATCGTATGATCGTTAGTCGTCTAATACGGTGTTCAAATTGAGGTTTGGCGATCTCTTTCAAATTAGAAGTAGATGCTAATCGGATCTTCTGTTGATTACTTAAAAAGTCGAGATTGATGAAATATACCGCATCGTGAAGGGAAAATAGTGATGGGGTTGTTGAACATTTTTAAGACTATACCAAAGAAAAATTATCTGATCCTTTGCCACAACATACAGACATATATTAAATTATGTCTGACTCGTAAGTTTTTTGTAAAACACGAACACTCATAAAAACGCTGACACTTTGGCTTTAAAAGGCAATTAAGTGTTTCAATGTGTTTTGTTTCTGTATATTTATCTGACTAATGCAAGGAAAAACATTTATTTATGTGAAAAACTAATAAGCGGAATTTGAATTCAGTATAAAAGCAAGATATTTTAAGTGCATATTAAGCATTCACACATCTCCAGCTCTTTTATAGGTTAGTTTTTAAGAATCTGAATTATCCAACTAAATAGGGATTTGTTTGCTACTCTTGTAACTAATAATTTGTCATTAAAACTTTACTCTAAGTTTAAACAAATGAACTTTAACTACACTATCAATTTTATCAAAGGATGTATAACATTTTTCGTTCCCCTCCTAAGTATTTTAAAAGCAGGCTTTTTCCAGCTCAATACCTTAGTCTCTATTCACCACCATAGGGGATTGATATAAAAAATGTACACAAAATAAGAAAATTTCACGATTTTCAAAAACTGAAACGTATTTATGTAATTATTGCACCTAAACCAAAGTATAATTGATGATTACACTGGGGAACAATGTATTTAGTGAATTGATAAAAGTACATTTTCCTACCTAAATCGAGAATGATTAATTTAAATCTGAAATCAGATTTGCTCTCAATGCTACAAATATCAATAAATAATATTATACAATAATTTTTCTTTTATCACGCCTATCATCATGCCAAGAAGTAATTTTGAATCATCCTTTTGCGTTATTTATAGTAAAGCAGGTTTGTTGGCACAAAGAATTTATTGCATATGAGAGAGAAACTTGAATTACACATTAGGATTTCAAATATTGTAATCAAAGAGATGGTAATTTATTAATGACCGTACATCAGGCTGGAGCACCTCTCCTTTATTCCAATCGGCCCCAAATTTGCGTCTTTAACTCTTTCTCTTGTAATTCTTCTCTAACTGATGCCTTATGATCACTTAGCAGTCGTCCTCCATCATGTGTCTATCCCAGTGATCTTGGTAGCGCTCTTCCATCGTTATCAAATCCTGATGGAAGCGTTCCCCTTGTTTGTCCCTCGCGGCTATCAGATTCTCTGGGATTGTGTCGAGGTAACTATTTAGGAAATGCTGCTTTACATTCATGTTGCTTCCCAGATCACGATATAGTAAAAGCATTTAGTGGCCAGATCATCGTAGTTATGCACATTTTGTTCTACAGGAAGTTACAAACAACGGCAGAAATTTAGAGTCAGGCTGCCTTCTGTTTTTCATTCATGGTGTTCACGAATCTAGAATCACTCAGAAGTCTTCAGATTTGGGGACAGTCAAATACTCCTGCTTTTATTTTTTTTCGCAGGCAAAGCAGGAAACGTCGATACTATGTACTGAAAACAATCATTGTCATTGCTCAACGCCTTCACATACTGCTTCATCAACCCCAGTTTGAGAGGAAGTCGGGGGAAAACGATCTTCACTGGACTTACGATTGGCTCATTAACAATGTTTGGCATTCTTGCTTCCAAATTTTCCCGAACTGGCCCAATCGTTTGTTACCACTGTTTGTTATGGGCTCGACTGTCCCACATACAGATATAGCATGGAAACTTTGTATATCCCATCTGTTGGCCAAGGAGTAAGTTGAGCATCTTAAGGTCCACACATATGATTTAATTGTGTTCATGGTACTTAAGTAAATCCATGACCATTCTTATGTCATCGTGAGTTTCTCGGAGATTGACAGAGTAACCGAGAGGATCTGCACCAAAGTCATTGCTATTATGGAAAAGTACTCACTTGAGGCTACGCTTGGAGCGATCAGAAAACAGTCTCCATTAAGTAAGGCAATTGGTGCCAAGTGCCAACTCGGTAAACAGACCAGGAACATGGTTGCAGTGTACAAATTCTTTGTCCGCAGAGAAATACTTAACAAATGTACTCTCTCGTGTTTGGAAATATGATACCCGTAACGACCTGTCAAGCATATGTGTTTTACTCAACCTAGAGGCTAAAGGTTCTACAGCATTCTTGAAAAGCGCCATATCACGTATCAAGACATTCAAATCCTCTTTATTGAACCAGTACGGAGCTAATGACTCTGCAGACTTTAAATCCATTCCATGAACGTCCATATCAGTTACATTCTTTTCATCCTCGAAGGAAGTATATCCACTAAATATCAGAACTGGTAAAGACTCAGAATGAGGTACTGGCCGGATCACCGAGGGAATTTGGGGTAGTCGATATTGTGCCGATTTTTCTTGATATTTATCCCTTTAATATTCACAGACATAAATAACAGTCTGATCCATGATCCTTTGGCTCTTGCCACACCATAGGGATTTCAAAAGGAAGACCATTTCTCTTTCCTTTCGTCCACTCACGAAGAAGTTCCACACAAGTATGGCAAACAGGATGTGAAGTCTACTTCTTATCTTAATCGCCAAGAGGAACACAACGTTTGATATATTGTGCCTATGTCGAACTAGCATGTAACAGCCACATATGTAGCAGCGGGTGTCTGGATCATTAACGCAACTTCCTCTTAACGAAGCAATCACTCTAACATGAGACCTAAAAAAAAGAAATAATATCAATATTTTGCACTATAACAACCTATTACAAACTTACTTCTATGTACTGTGAATTATTTGCTTTCTACCAGCCCCCTCTATGTCAATCCGCAGGTAAGTTTTCGGGAAAACGAGAATATAGAAATTACAGGATAACTATAACATGTAGGCAAAAATTTATTATATATTTGAAATCAGCATGAAAAAACGAATTAAAATTGGCAGATAAATCTAACTCACCAGAAAATGCGATTAAAATTGTTTCTTTGTGTTATTTGTATAGATAAATCTTAAAATGCAGTTATCAATCTCAATAAAAGACGTCTAATATAGACGATAAAACGGCCTGAGAAACCACAACCATCAAGGTTCTGAACCGCAAAACAGGCAAATAACAATAGCCCTGCACCATTACACATTCCATTAAACCGCCTCCACAAACCGTGTAACAAAATTTATGAATACCATTTGCAAAATAGGAAACTTCACCAAAGGACTATTAAATAACTCTAGTATACCACACTAATAAATAAATAATCCTTTATCCACTATAGCCACCCAATCTAAAATTGGCACCTCCGAAGAACTCAAACTTAATGAATACTTGAATAACCACATTTTTATTGATCAAAATAATAAATTCTCTCTCTCTCTTTCTGAAAGGAAGAGGAAGAGAAATCGAAAAAGGAAGAGATTCAGAGAGAAGGTAGAGAAGAGAGACATCGATGTAGACCTCCAAATAATGAGAAATCCAAAGAACAACGCGAATAACTTAGGTTGAATTATTTATCGGTAGATTCAAAATTATTCCCAAAATGTTCCCTAAGCTTGAGAGGTGCCAAAATTAGCTATCTTATTATTTCTATCAAAGAGAACCACCATTCTTGAGAAGCATATATATATCATATTCTACACCTGGACTGTCTTTCGCTTTATTCGTTCCTCTATGCAAAGAGGATAACCTTAATAACAACCACCAACAACCATCTCTCAGTTGAAACAGCAAAAGACAAAACCATTCGGATGGTCCTTTATCCACTACCACTCGCTAAACGCTCTTTTTATCTTTTTCAGAGGCTGTGACTCTTTTCGAAAATGAATTTCATTAATTATTTCTACTTCTTAAATATCCAAACACATCATATCTTCACATCGACGAAACAACAGCGACATCAGCGATGTCTAAAAAACACTCAATACGGGGAAGTTCAAGCCAAAGATGGTCGCCTGTGCCTGAGGAACCAGACGTTCAGGCAGTCCATTGGCTTCACTGGAATTCTAGCTAGCAAAATTAGGTTGAAAGGAACTATATCCCAGCCTTATTAAGTCAGTAATTTACCATATGATAAACTTCTAATCACAGTTATGGTCAATAGGCTCTTCCCTTAGATTTAATTTTATTAATTTCCTTCCCAAAATTTCTGGTAGCCTCTTTTTTCTAAAATATAATCTACCTAACGATTTAAAAAGACAGAGAAATCAAAATCATTCAAACATATATTTTGGCTAGCGGCTTTTCTTACCGGTCAATCTTTTACGACCTTTCTTTCTAATTGCAAATGTTGTGGCCCTCAATCCTAAAGATTTTTCTATAAGCAATTGCCATTTATAAATTCTAAAATATAAGATATAGAATTTCTATGCTATTTTCAATATAGATATTATTAAGAGTCTTTAATCTTTTCACTAAATGTTCACCTCTCCCATATGTAAGTTACAAATGATTATGATTAAGTGTAGGATAAAAATGAGCTTTTGAATTAACTTTTAAGGATTTTAAAATATTTATTATTGCGTAGAAAAGATCCTTCAAATGAATACGGATATCCTCACTTAGATCCAGTTAAAACCATATATCAAAACTTGTTAAAATAGGCTCTAGAAATGCAGTTGTGTTTTCTGTTGCTTGGTCATAATAAACTTCTTTTTAAATATATTTTCAGTTTGATTTTTTGATCAACTGATATATCTTTTATTCAAGAAATTCAATCTTATTTTATTTATTTTTTTGCTTTTTCGAGAAAATTGGACAGAAATGAAATTTTAGCAGCGGGAACATTCGTCGCGCGATGAAACGAAAATTTAAGTTCTAATCAGCCGGCTCCAACTTCATGGCCAGATAGCAGGGAGAGTTGACTACATTTCTGCCTTGTAGTCACTGTGAGGAAGAGCAAAACGCTTGACTGGTCTCCCAGTTCACGTAGACTCGTCGGCGCCCTCATCAACTCGCCTATTCCCCACAATCCGCCTCTTAAACAGGCACGACGTGGTATTTCACGTACGGAGCGTTGTATTGCAACCAGCTTAGCTTTCGAGACTGACTCAGCGCTGACTTATCTGTCCACAATACTGTGGATCAAACGAGAAACGAAATGTGCTCCAAAAAAGTCGAACGCAAAACTACAAGCCCTTTGGAAGATGTCTTTGTAGAGGTGTGATGACAAATAGTCAAAAGTGGTACGCTGCCGAGGGGCGTCCTGGGAACAACCAGAGGAGCTAGCGGCCCTAGAGATAAATCGAGCTCTCGAATGATGTCCTTGCCATAGACCCGAAGAGCTTAGGTTATGAATGGTCTCATTTGGAGGCGTATGTACTGTTGAGATCAGACGCAAAAGCAGTGAGAGACGTTGAAGAAAGTAAGAGGTCAGGCTGGCACCTACAAGCGCATAATTTATTGGATACTATTCAAAAGACCTGGCATCGCCAAGGTGGTTAAGACAAGGAGACTTGATCAAGTAAGTGTCACCAGACGAAGACCACAGTGTGGTGGATCTACTATATCTTCCCGCAATACGCGTTCAAATGCGGATGCGTAAAACTCGCTTCTGTGCAACATAAGATGAGCAGTAATGCAGGGCTGTATCTCTTTTAGGATCCATGGTGTGAGTACAAGAGATCTTAAGACAGCAAATAGGAGATTGTCATGTGAGGCGTCTGTCCAAAAGAAGACCAGGAAAACTGAGTGAATCAACCACTTTGAGGTGGGTCCCGTCCATGAGAAAAAATGGGTGGTGGGTCGGTGGGAGCCATGAATGCCGCCACAAATGCACTACGTTAGTCTATGCCAAGGAAAACCGAAACATGTGCGCTTAGGCATGGAGAGAGATGAGGTTGAATCCTTGTTGTATTTGACACTCCAGAGTTGCCATCTCGGCAACTTTGGAGCATCTTCTGGCAGCAATGAGCTTGTACCGTTGATGTTTACGGGAAAGAATGTTAAATTGTGTACACTTCCCTGCGTGATGCCCTTTTCATCCCCTATTGAACAAGAGAGGGCTTCCCCCACCCATATGCGGATTTGACGAGCTCGTTGGAATTTAGAAATGAAATTTGGAGGAATTCCTAGTGCCTATCGTCTGTTGGGTTCCCATAATCTCTGATTTCTATGTGGTTGCATAGGCTTTTGCCAGATCAAAAACACTCCATGTCTAGGATAGAATGCTACGTAGATAGCCGTCTTCTTTCGGAGAAGAGCAATCGACGTGGAGTGAAAGTGGCGAAAGCCGCAATATTTAGAAGACAGGTGAATTCCTCGGTCGTCCAGATAAAATGCTAATCTTACATGTAACAATATCTACATCAATTGCACATGTACATAGAGGAGGTAAGAGATATTCGGAGGAAATGGGCTAGATTAAAGAGATCTCAAACCGGTATCGAATTTTAGCGGGCAAACCTAGTTGCGTTAATGATGCTGTTCACACCTGTGGAGCGATTCGCAATGCCTAGAAGTTACCCAGTAGCCCGGTCGATCTCAATAGCTTGCAGCTTCCAATTTAGCCTAATGAAAAGCAATGTGACAGGGCGGATTTCATTAATACAGCGTACTAATCGTCGACAGAACAGCAAGGTTTTCAGATTTGTTATGGAAGACCCAGATTCGCGAACCCGAGAATTTTAATTGGTTTAAACACTAATAAAGCATTAAATTTTGTCCTCCACAAGCACTACATCCTTATTCACCCGCACAGTCCACAGGGAAGTGGTCATCCCGTTGCAAGAAACGAAGTCGTTATTAGGGAAGAACAGTTGTTCCCATTAATCGCGCACCAACGGACAAGAGCGGTTAGGTCCTGGTCTCTTACGACCTTCATGCGTCATAAAGAGGTGTTTATAGAGGTTCCAAAGCCTCTCCTTTGACACGACTTGAAGAAGCAAGTAACGTCATAAACAAGAGACAAAGAGTTGATGAGAGAGTCTTAGAATAAAGTGAATCCTAAAGAGGAAACAAAAAGGAACAACCCATCAACTTCCTACGACGGCCTATTCAGAGAGTTAAAGTCAACCCAGTGACATGGTTTCCTTACTTTCCCTCAGCTATATAGGGTAGCTAACCCCTGGGGGGAGGGCATTTCCATGGATGAAAGAGATCATGGAAATAAATTCTCTGATTTATTTGTGTGTAAACCTGCTTTTACTAACCAAACCCGGATTCAGACTTTAATAAAACTTCATTCAATTTCGAACTCTTTTTTTTCAACGACAAAACTGAGTTATAAAAAAAAATAAGCAATTAATTAGCCATCAGCGGATATAACTTTTCCAGTTGTTTCCATCTAAAAACTAGGTTTAAGAAATGACAATAAAGCTCTTGAGAGGGAAAATATCGTAAAACAAGAAGTAATGATCACTCGTGCCATCATCCATAACTTACTTATGGCAAAAAGAGAAAAGCAATCCCTTGATGAAGTGAAATGTTAAAGAGCACAAAATGAAAATTTAATTACACTGTGTGGGAGCTCTTCGATCACACAAACACTAATGCACTAGATTTAATTGCTACCCCTAAAATTAAATATATATTCAAGCTTTTGAAATTTTCACATTGAAAAGTAAAAAGGAATTTAGAATAGGAAAAAAAATGCGAATTGTTAAAGTTACTATCAAACTATGTTAAAAAGAACCCAGGTATCTATGTTATCAAAAAATAACTATAAAATAGTGGTAGAATTATTTCTTATAATATACTTCTATCATTCAAAGAAGTGTTGCTCTAGATTTTGGTGAATAGAGTAGGCCTCAATCGTGTTTAATAACATAATCTACATAATTTTAATAACTCCTTAGCATTGCTCTGTTATCCCCAGCAGTTTCACTCCACGTCGGATGATCTACTACAAGGTATTTTTTGATCTGGAAAAGTCCTATGATAACGCATCTTAGTGTGGTTGCATGAAGATTGTCCACAGAGATGAGGGCTGGTGGACAACTTCGCAATTTTTATCGCTCAGTTTTGGCGAGTTCATCGAAAACTAAGCAAAAAGAGGGTCCCTCGCAAGAAAATGTGCTCCTTGTCTCAATATTTGCCCTGATCATCGATATGAAGAACTCGTTTCTCTCTGACGACGTTTTTACTACGCTCTAAGGAGAGGACCATGCGATCGCTTTTAATTCGGTCCAAAGGGCAACTCTGGAGCGTCGACTCCAACAGGATTTCAACCAAATCACTTTTCTTTGGCCAGGAATAAGGTAGGACATTTCTGTTTTATTTAAGGCTCTACCCCAAACCTGACGAATTCCTAAATAGGGCTTGCTTGGAAGTGGTTGATTTTACCCCTTCTACCTTTGACCTTTATTTAGATAGACGCCTCAAATAGGAGGCTCATCTCCATAGCTAAAATGTCGCTAGTATTGACGACATGGACATTCCTCTTTATGTGACGTTAAGCAGAATGGGTGCTTTTAGGACCACTGCCTTTCATTCTGCCGATTCTTTGTTGATTTGAAGTTTTACTAAGGATGGGAATTTCATGTATCCAAGCGTGTATTGCTGAATGTAGACTCGATACACAACACCGATAACTTCCTCATGTACCACACTGAGAGTCTACTTGTTTATGAATGAGAGATTCTACTTGTTCTGCGCCGTAGAGAGTTTATTATGCCCTTGTACGCGCAGGCCTGATGTTTCTTAAATCGCTAACCCTTCTCGCTCTCTCTGTGGCTGACTTCAACAAAGCTTATGCAGCCTAAAGCCGCCAATCATATCCTAAGACCTTTGCATTTATGGATAGGAGACTCGCTCAGATGTTCTGTATAGCTCTCGAGCCGGTGGCCACTCTAATTTTGCCTAAGCCACCACCATAGCGGGAATCACCTTTAAATTGGCTTGTTAAGGAAGTCCGGATCAAGGTTTCGTAGAATCTTATAGTAATATAGAGAAAAATGAAAATAGAAGAGGTAAATTTAGTGAGGAGTCAGGATAGGCAACCTCGGTAGTCATCGGTTAGAATGGAATATATTTCCGTTCTGATTCATTTGGATCCCGAACCACTGTGCTGTATTTACTCTTTACTTATACTTTTCAAGAACAGAATTCCTAAGTTTTTCTGGTTGGTAGTGATTGGAAGATCTGACTGTTCTTTTGAACATATTTTTCTCCGGCTTTTAATATGTGTGAATGATATTTCTTGTGATAATTTTTTACTCTCTAAGCTTCAACAGTGCTGGTCTCATTATGTTCCACGTTTATGGTCTAAACTTTGTGTCATAATTGATACGTGCCTGTGTACACGGATCACTCCAATCCCAGAAGGGGCTCGGCTTTCACGCTGTAACCCTTCTGTTTAAATTAAGCTGTGCTCTACCATGCGCTGCGTATGTGTTCACGGCCTAGTTGTCTTCAATACACCGTTCGATACGGGCGATAACGCGTCGTGCCCGGTTCGGAGAACGGATTGTAATCTTTAGCGACTCACAAAATGACCTGGCTGCTATTGGGCATTGAATCTTCAGAGCCCTTGGCTTGTGGTATCCGTGACGCCAGGGTTTCCCCAAGTCGGTCCAATGTCGAAATTATCTTCTGTTGGGTGCATGAACTTGTGGGTATCGCTGGGAATGAGTGTGCCGATGAGGGAGCTAAAGGGTCGCCGAGGACTGGGTGATCAGACCAACATTTCGCTCTTACTCACATTGACTATATTACAGGAATCAGAGCAGTACTCTATGCTGCATGGCAAAGAGGATGGGAAACGGCCGAAGGGTACTTAAATTTGCGTGCGATTGTGCCGCGACTGTTTCCCTCGACTTACCGCCCAATGTCGCAATAGATTCAGGACGTTTTCTGTCTTCTTCGAATTGGTCATTCTCGCAGGACACACTGCCATTCAATGCAATGCTCTCCTGCGCCTTACTGCGACGATTGCGTTATGCCCCACTTATGTTCCAGTTTTCTTCATCTTCTTGCGCGTTACCTTTCCTGCTGATCCTGCGACGAGTGGCGTAGCTAAGCTTGTCCCTTGTACTCTGGATGGATTCGTACACACAGACTTGTGGCCTAGGTGACTTTTTGGAGGAGGTTGGCGTCCTCCATTTTATGTGACTCGCTTTGGCGTAGGTCGCCTTATCCTCCGCCAGCGAGGCTAAGCCTCATTCCATCGCCAAAGCGTGCTTCCTTCTTCTTGTTGCTTTTGTTCTGTTTCCTATTTTAAGCATTATTTGTTTTTTCCTTTCAAATTTGTTTGTTTATTTTTCGTTCTTTGGTTAGCCTTTTACTAATTTTAAAGTAGCCTAGTACTAAGCTGAAGAACTTACATGCTGCGCCTTACGCCCTTAGTGGTAGTCACCCGATGGGCGCTGTTAAATATAAGATTTCCCTCAGATGTTCTTTGTCTTGAATCCGTTCTATCCTAGCAGATCCAACATTTCGCCCATTGTGAACAATCGTCCTATGTCCATACGTACAGGTTCGAATTCCAACAGTTTCATCTCGGAAAATTATACATTTTGAAGAACATGCCCCGATTTTCACGTTGGAGGTCCCCTTTTCTCAGTGGTGCTCTAATAATTAACGCCGTATCTGAATCAGGAATTGCGGCAGCGTACGACTGATACCACTGCCTATGTAACTTACGCCTGCCAAACTTGGAAACCTCCTGTCCAATCGGCTATGCCGTAGCCCCCTTAATCTCACATTTAGAATATAAAATTCCCCCAAAGGTTACTTTATTTTGGTTACGATTCTGACCTTATCAAACAAAATGCCCGATACTAAAAGATTTGTGACCACAACCAGAACAATTTATGGACTTAATTACTTCAGGCATGACACAAATTTTAACACTTTGTCTTGCGTTACAAATATACTTTTCTTTTTCTTATTACTTCTTAAGATTAGCGAATTATGAATAATATTATAAAACCCCATAAGTAAAATCTTCTTCTTGAATGAAATACGTTAAAGGAATATTCAGTTGCAAAGTGCCTTAAAATGATGGTAAATTGGCAATGAATTAACGCTCCATGAGGAATCTGTTTATCTATGCCCTTTTAAGCAATATTTCTTCTCTTTTTTTCCTACGAAGATTTAAACCTCGATGCAATGGGCTTATTAACCGTTCCATTGTTTTTCCTGTCTATTTGCGAAAGAGTAATGAAAGAAAAGACAAGAAAAGAAGAGCAAAACGAATGAAAGGAACAAGAAAGATATGGAAAAAAGTCTAGAATAATACGAGTTATTATATATCAAAATTCATTATCACTATATGACGGAGACGGTAAGATGCAATGTAATCTTAATGAACAAGTTCTTGTAAAAACATCGTTTGTACTTGAAAGTGAGAAATGAAATCACCTCCTTAAATAGAGAGTTTTCTCTCTTGTGTTGACGTCATCCCTTTGGAACAATTTCCCCGTCGAAGCTGCCACTTTCATAATCGAAGACCAAATTATCGCGACGCTCGTCTGCGTTTGGCGAGAATCTTACGCACGATTGTTTCAGTCAGTTGGCACAAATTTAAGACTGAGAAATTGCTCAATTGATCGGCAGAAATTTGAATATCAGGTTTGTGAAAATACTTAAAACGATTATGCTTATTTCCTTTGATACTTGATTTAATTTTGTCAAATTCTTGTGAAATTTATTGATAAAAGTTCAATAAATTTGCGGTGGATAAAACTTACATTTTCATTCAATAAGGGATTTCTTTATGCAATTGTTTGGCGCGAAGAGAAATGTTTGAACGCCATTACAATTCACTTTCAAGAAAAAAAGAATTCTAATTTTTAATAATTGATAAGATAAGCATAACAACAAATGTCCTACATTTTCATACATTCATACAATAATAATCATCTCCTAGTTTCTTCTTCATTTCTTGGTTCAAGAAAAAATAAATGATTGACGCTTAATCTTTTCTGTTGCGATTTTTCTTAGAACCATCTGCTCTTGTCTTATGTTTAATCCTTTGTAATATTTAGACTTTAGTTAAGTTTTCTTTAGATTAATCCAATGTCTGCTACTTATTTAAACTTAATAATATTAAATTAAATAATTAATATATATATTCCATTTAGTTTTGTTTAGTTCTTTATTGTCTTAACACTACGTTCCTAATTTGAGAAATATTTTTTTACCTTGTACTAGAATTACTATATAATAAATAGATTAACCTATAAATAATGCGGAATTTTTGCTATTTTTTATCATTATTTTATGGAGGGAAATATTCGAAAGGAGGTTTCGTTGATTTTACTTTTCTTGACTAAACAATGAACATTTTTTAGTAGTATTTTTCAGGATGTCAGAAATTTAACTTCAGTCATGCAGTAATTATCATGTTTTGTATTTACAAGAGAGCACATTCTTAAGAGTGGACAGCTTTTCTTCTTTTTCTTCTTTTTTTTTAAAGAGCTCATCTGGCGACTGCCAACTTGCGCATTAGTCGCCGTATTAAAAACTAGCCTCTGACTAGGCTACTTTAAGATAAAATTAGGATAAAAAACAACCCCCCTCCAAAAAAAAGGGAAAGGGAAGTGAGAAATAAGCAAGCTTCTGCGTCGGGGGGAGGTCCCCCGGCGCAGTAGCGTGCAACCTATAAGAGGAAAAAAAACAAAAGCAAAAAAACAACAAAAAATACAAAACAATAAACCTCGCTTAAATAATAAGGAGAAGACCGGCCTCTCCCCTTCCAAAAGTAAAAAAGTCAACCAGTCAATGTGCACGCACTGGTCCCGAGTACACAGGACAGGCGGTAGCAATCCCGCCCATCCCGGTACCGGGACAGGTAACGTGCGCGAAATCACCCAGACTGGGACATTCGACAAGAATGTGCCGAACAGTTTGGGGGACGACGCAGTCGTCGCAATGTGGCGCAGGCAAACTCTCCATCAAATAGCGATGCGTCACACGAGTGTGTCCGATTTGGACACGACAGAAAGCATCCGACTTGGAGTGGAACTTGCGTAAGCCGCACTGTCCAGGAAAAAGTCTAACCTAACATTTACCAATTTCTCAATCAACTTCCACACGCAAGAGGTTAGAGAGATTGGTCGGAAACCGGTCGGAGTAGAGTGATATCTCCTCGGTTTCTGAAAGGCGAGCACAGTAGTGATTCGCCAGGAATCTGGGAGAAGACCCTCTACCTAGATCCTGTCGAAGCATGGCGTACGGGACATCGTCTGGACCATGGGCGGTGTCCGCGCACTAAGCAAGAGCGGAGGGCAACTCACTCATAGTAAACTTGTCGTTGAAAAGTTCTCTGCTTCTGGAGGTAAAGTCCAGCCGTCGGCCTTCCGCGAAATCACGACGTGCATTGAATGCTGGCGGAGCAGCATCTTGGCTAGAGAATACGGAAAAAGTTGTCGCGAAGGATGCCGCCACGGACAAGGGGTCCGATATTGCGGTCCCAATCTCCTGTAGAACGGGAGGGGGGTCCTGCGAAAACTTGCCCAGAATCCTTTTGACTCGCTTCCACACCTCTGCTAGAGGGGTCTTCCAGTTAAGTGAAGACACGTATGCCCGCCAAGAAGAGCGGCGGGTGTGCTTCGAAATATACCGGAACCTAGCCCTAGCCCGACGAAATTCACCGACAGTGGAATCGTTTGGGCGGCGCTTATAGCGCATGTAGGCATAACGCTTCTGTTTGAGGGCCATCTCACACTAGGCCGACCACCATGGGAGAGGTCGGCGTGCAAAACGACCAGACGTTCTAGTAATAGTAGTCAGGCCCGTGTCGATAAGGTTGCCGGAGAAGAACTCAACGGCCTCATCTAGTGACCTAAACTCCTCGACTGAGATAGAAAATTCAGTCATTTCCTGAAATGCAGGCTACCGCGCCCGCGCCAAGCACCACCGAGGTGGTCTCTCAGGCGGCAGTTGCCCTGAAAAATAATATTTGAATGGGAAAGTGATCACTACCATGGAGGTCATCGACCACTTCCCAATCAAAATCAGGATCTGCATCTGCAGAGCACAAAGATAGGTCAGGCAAGAAAATGAAGCGGTTCTCGGACAGTGATGCGTAAACTCATTCACGTTTAGGACACCGATCTCAAGCATTTCGATCAAATCAGAAAGAGAAAGGGCCTCGGCAACCGTGCCACGACGCGGTGGAAGTCCCCCGCGTCAAAGTAACCTGACGGTAGAATGTACGCAGAAATGCTAGTATACCTACTATCCAGGTGCAGCTGCACAGCCACTGCTTTAAAGGAGGTATCTAAAGAGAAAGGAAGAACGGAGACATCATGCCGGCTGTAAACCGGGCATTCCCCGGCTCGGCCATCCCGTGGTGGTGGGGTCGCAAGACCACTATACCCCGATAGGGTGGGCAGGAGGCACGCGCCTAGCATGGTCTCGTGCACAAATATAGCTAACGGGGAACGGGACTATACGAGCCCCCACAGCTCTTCCCAGTTGTCCTGGAGTCCACGGCAATTCCATTAAAGGAATATGCCCTCTAGGCCCAGCTCGGAGGAGACGCAGGGGCCCTCGTCGAACAGAAGACCCTCACGGGAATGGCCGTACGCTTCCGGAGGCAGAACCCCGGGTGCTGTTGGCTGGACAAAGCGCTTAATGTGCTTTAGCCTTCGAGGACTTATTGGGGGAGGTTGGGCTCGCCATGCAAGTCTTTTCCTCCCTCCGCCTCGAATCCATAGTCGGGCGTTGCGGCTTCGGAGGCGGGGGTCCACTTTTCGAGGAACCACCGTCTCCGAGCCACTCGGTCCACCACTAGGCGTAGGTGAAGGAGCCGAAGCTCCTTTGTTGCTGTCCTCCTTTAGGGGACAGCTTTAGGAACCCTGGAAGATGGCCTGGCGACCAACTTCATGGATGTTGCCTTGTGTGAGTCTAACGCCTCGGTGGAGGCGCGTGGCCGTTTTACCTTACGCGAAACGGTCACGCTTGGGGAAAATGGGGGATCCCTGGTTTTAGCCGGGGCTGGGTATGAACCCTTTTTGCCGCCAGCTTTACCAAGCGAGCGCCCGGGTTGATTAGAGCCCGCAGAAAGTCTCCCTATGGGCGCTGAAACAACCGTGCTCGTTGGCCTAGGTTGGCAAGGAGCAGTGGGTGCTTTTCTGAATAATGAGGAATATGTCGTCCCAGGCACACCCGGGCGCGCCAGAAAAAAGTCCTTAGCCACGCGGAATGAGAGTCAATCTTGGGCCTAAACGGCCAGGATTTCTTTCTCAAGGAGATATGCACTACATTGCTTTAAAGAAGCAAGGTGTGGCTCTCCGCAATTGACACACTTTGCCACACACGATTTAGACTTATCGTCTACGGCCTTTGAGCAATTTACACTGACTTCGGTTGACGCCGACTTTGTACGTCTACAAAAACGATTCGTATGGCCGAAGCGGTGACAGTAATAGCCCTTCCGCGGCAGTGGGACGAATGCCTTCACGCGGTAGCGTTACCAAACGGCACGCACCGACTCAGGTTGCTTGTAACACTCGAACGTGATGAAGAGTGTAGGGGTTGGTCTCGAGGCTCCTCCCTGTTTTCTCACCACACGTTCCACCTCGATAGTCCCTTGCTTGCCCACTCTTAAGGGATGTCCTCAATGAAGTAGTCAACGAGTCTCTTCGCATAAACTACTCTTTTCACAAATTTCATAATAGAGTGCGGCATCACACTCACCGGGGTGCCATGAAGTGTCCGAAGAGCACTTATCTTGGCCGTCTCGGCGGGATTGGCCGCATTCGCCAGAAGGCTTCCGTCCGAGAAACGGGTCACCTTCGGTTCTTTAACAATTGCACTCGCCAAACCTCTCCTCTGATAGATCATGTTGCCCTTGGCCAACATGGTGCCATCAGTGGAGCGAATAACAAGGAAGCGTTTGAAGCCATCGGGCTCTAAAACGCCAGGTAACCTCTGAATCAGGGGCCCCGATGTCATCGAGGCTGCTCGCTGTGCACTTTTTGTCTTTGTCATAGTCAGGGGCTTCGCACCCGGAGGGGCAGAGGGGCCAGATGTGCCGATCTTGGCTTGGTTGCTTGCAAAAGGGGCAGCAAACCTATCCGTCCCCGCACTCTCCCACGGATGGAGAGGAGCCCCGAGTTTTTTCAGTCTTTTTTT
This sequence comes from Ceratothoa steindachneri, assembly GCA_963969495.1. Classification (NCBI taxonomy): domain Eukaryota; kingdom Metazoa; phylum Arthropoda; class Malacostraca; order Isopoda; family Cymothoidae; genus Ceratothoa; species Ceratothoa steindachneri. Next base: position 10,117,986 of record OZ018337.1, on the reverse strand, counting down.
CTGTTCTTCTTCTTTTTAAGAGAGGAGGGCGTAGAATGAACTTGGTTCTCACCTCCACCGGAAGAAACCCCTAGGCTAAATGGATCGGCCTCGGCCAGGTCCTTCTCTGAAATGGAGAAGGTCCTGGTGGTCGCAGGTGTCCCGGTTGCAGGAGATCCCTCCCCTCCTTGTACTACCTCGGAGCCCTCAGCCGTTTGAGTAGGACCTTGCAGTAGGTGCGGATTCGGGTTCGGTGCTTGGCGCCGAGCCCAGATTCCCCGCTCGGTCCTCAAGGACCATGTCAATCACAGGAGGGGCCTCCAGTTTGCCATCCGCCCCCCAGGACATCGCAGGTCCCCTTGG